>OZ012737.1:161212902-162412902 GCA_963859935.3 Lathyrus sativus
CCTCTTGATTCGATTCGTGAGAGAAAAAAAGCTAAGTTGTTTATCATCTAAAGGATTTACTTCTAGGGAAAAAAGTTGGTTTTATTAGGGTACTCGCCAAGGATTAGGGCCCTTGTGCCTATGTACTCCTTCGTGCAATGGGAAAGTCAGAGCATCATAGTTCGTAGTACTACAATTATTAAGTGTATTTTATGAACAATTGTCTAAGTCACTTTCTAACTGCTAAACATCGGCTAGTTTGCTCGCTAGGGGAGGCTGAAGCACTAGTTCATATGCGCGGAAGAAGGGACTAAGAAATGTTCTATTTGAAAGAGTTTTAATCGCGCAACGACGAATAGTTGAAAATTAATGTGTTTGTATTTTGATTGGATGACGATCACTCGAAGCTTAAGAAAGACTACACGGTCCCAAGCAATCGGGAGAGTGAGTCAAAGATTCGACTCTCTCTCTTTTTCAACCTTTAGTAAGAAAGGATTTTGGTATAGTTAAAGTAGTTTATGAATGACGATCACTCGAGGATTAAGAAAGGCTCCTCGGGCCCGAGTAATCGGGAGAGTGAGTCAAATATATGACTCTCTCTCTTTTACATCAAAGTATTTAGGAAAATAAGTTTTGAGTTCGTTTATTATAAAAATAGTTTGATATAGAGCCGTATTACAAAGATTTTTTGGAGAAGACAATTGTTTGAACTTAAGAAAGGCTCCTCGGGCCCAAACAAACGAGAAGAGGAATCGAAGACTCCATTCCAACTCCCTTTTCATCTTTTCTTGAAATTGTGTTTAAGTATGGTTAAGTATATTAAGTTTACTTTATAAAATGCTCGATGAGGATCGAGGTTTAAGTTTGCGTATGAAATGAATACAGTTGAACTACTGGAAAAGAGATCCTATGGGTATAATATAAGGTTGATGGCGAGGCAAAAGCGCTCGACTCACAAGAGGGTAAGATGGCTTGATATGAGTCAAGTGTGCTTGGGAAGTTAAGGGTTAATTACATTTGTTTGGAAAATACTTGATGTTGGATCAAGTTTATTGGTTTCTTTTGAAAAGAGTTGATTTTAATCTTATAAACCAATCATTCAAACAAACATGTAAGTGAAGTATACAATAAGCGTCATTGTATAAAGCCCAAGAGGAGGCTATAAGATCGATTGCGACCGTGAGGACAATCGAATTACAAGGTATTTGAAAATGGTTTGATTTGAAAATCAAGGTATTAGTTTGAAAACGGGGTTTGGTACAACCCCATTTCTTTCCATTTCTAGCATGCTGCTTTTTTGGTTTTGCTGCTGCACTTTCCTAGTGCTGTCTTTTTTGCTGCCCTTTTGCACTACTCTCCTTTGTTCACTTATTCATGGGTTGTCCTTGTGGTTCATGCTTCTCCTCTTGACAGAATTTTGAAATTCTGAATTTTGGTATGTATGTGAAACAACATGATCTAGTTCCTCAAGTTTTGTGACATGGTTTATTTGGTTGGGAATTAGTTGGTCATGGGGCTGTTTTGGATCAATTTAAAAATGCCTTGAAATTTCCCATGAATAAGCATAAATGGTTTTGATCTTGAAATGTTCCAATGTTGCATTAAACCTTAATTGTTTCTTTGGATATTTGTGGGTTTAATTGGTTATGAAATATATGTAGCACATGGAGATTTGATGAGGCATGAAGGGTACCATAACATGAAATTAGTTAGAAACTTGAATTAAGATTAACAATAGCTTAATTTGTTTAAGCATTGCTTAGAGTTGGAAACTTTTGCAACAAATGTGACATTCTTGCAAATGTCATGAAATTTTCCTTTGTAACATTCTTGAATCTAATATTGAATTAATAAATTTTGAATTTGGAATGGAAAACAATGAACCGACCCAATCCTTACCTTGGGAACCCACATGCTCGATATGCACTAGAACGATGCATGATATGACGAATGTAGGATATGAAAAGCTAAAGGTGAAAATGAGGGTATGACACACACAAATTGTTGAATCGTACTATCCTACAACACTAACAATGATCCTCTCCACAAACCTACACCAAAGCAAAACCCGTATGACAATTTTCAACACAACCATACAATCAGACAGAAAACCATAATTCATATTTCTGCCAAAAAACATCAGACAATACCATCAATGTAAAACAAATAATGGGATGGAGGGTTGATTTTTAAAAAAGGAAGAGGGAGGCAATGAAAAATAAAAAAAGACAGAGATGAGATCTTCATTTTCTCTGTAGAATAAAGACAAACGTTCTTACCTCCAGCCATGGTTCACGCCTCACGCAGGCCACTTGACAAAAATCACGCCAGACCAAAACCTGCAAATATCAACAACTTGTATGCGCTACAGAAAATCAACAACAAAATCAGACAAATGGGACCATTAAGCTTCTTGAACAAGTGTGTGTATTGATTTAAAAAGGGGAGAGTAAATAGAAAAGAGGAGAAGAAAAAAAAGACAAGAACAGAGAGGGTACAAAGAAACTGACCGAAAGACCTTCCTTTTCTTCTTTATCATCACCATAGACCTTGATCTTCTCACTCAAAATTCATCTTCCCTTCATACTCTCCCTTATAAACAACAACCAACAGAGTAAGCCCAACTTCAACGCTCTGCACACCATGACCTTACACGACTCAACTTCATCCATCAATCTCACCAAAACATTACCCAACCCTCTGCGAAATCCAGGAAGTCCGAGACAGAATCAACAGCTCTACCGCTAGAATCCGCCGTGTACAAGAAGCCGTCATCAACGACAGTGCCTTCTCTGAAGCCTTAACCTTCAATCCAACCAATCTCCACCTTTCATCGCGATTGCATGATAGACATAGAGAAAACGAGAAAGAAGTGAAATATCAAAAAACCAACCAACCACCGCACTGTGAGAAGGGAAGTAGCACCGTCGTATGAAAGAGAGAAACGAGATCGAGAGATTGAGGTTGAGGATTGGCTATCACGTTCAAGTTCACTGATTGATACTGATATTTTGCATTTATTTATTTTATTTTTATTTTTATTTTATTTTTTTAGGTTTGGGCTCTTTTTGTTTTTTTGTAAGCCTATCTAAGTCTTTTCTCACCTCCTAAACACTTCCACACCACTCTTTTAATTTTTGTTAATTGATTTTTTAAAATTATTTCTTAAAGTCTTTGTTAATTACACTTTTAACTTTTGTTATTTAAATTTTTGTTAATAGGATTTTAATTAGATATTTTAACTTTAATTTAATTTTGTTGATTCTTGAATAGAATTTCGTTTAGATTACTATTTTGTTAATTGATGATGAGAATATAATTTATATTAAGGTTTTGATTTATGATTACCTTTTGATTTTAGAGTGTGGATTAATTCTTATCTTGTGTTGATCTTCATGTTTCTCTTAGATTTATTTTCATAACCTTGTTAGGATTGACGAGATCTCTTGATGTAAATCGTGCCTAGTCCCTGATATCATTTAGATCAATTCTTGGTGCACTTGATGCTTCTACAAGTGGTCTTGAGCTTTTGTACACATTAAAGAGGCAACAAACCTTCTCTTTCAGGTACCACTAGAGTCTCAATGTTATCTCTCTTTCATGCCTCATTCTAGGATTTTATCCATGTTAGAAGCATAATGTGTACATCTGAAGCCCTAACTCGAAGTAAGCTCTGTTTGCGCATTGCAATACATATATGGCTACCTTGAAGTTACAACCTTGTTTGGTACTGAGTCTCTCTTTTGTGTCAATTTTGAGAGCATGGTGATGGTTTGACATTTATGTCTTTGGGTCTTTGTTTACATGAGTTTGTTTACCTTTTATGATTGAATTGTGTAATGTTTACTTGTGATTATTTACATGATCCCTTAGGATTCCTAGTTCCACTTAATTTCTGATTAAGGTGGGAGTATGAGAGACATTAGGCTTTCAATCCTTTTTATGATAACAATTAGGATAATACCTCTTTAACCTCAACTTTAGGTCTATCATTTGTATGATAACATTAGGTAGACTTTTCTTTTATCCTACCCTTAGGATCATTTTGTATGATAACATTAGTGTTTTCTTTTGTGTCTTCTTTTCTCACCTCAAACAACTCTAAGACACTTAATAAAGAATGATGAACATTGTGTACCACGATCCTTAAGCATATGGGAAATGATGAGTGAGGGGTTTCTCCTCACTTGTCTAGAGTGTTTAATGTATGCCCTTTGGGAGATATGCGACACATTCGTTCCTATGTCATAATCTTTAGTGTAACTTGAATTTCAAACAAAATTAATTCATTTCCTTAAAACTTTTAAACCAAATTTAGACCTTTTTATCTTTTGGAATTTTTTTCAAAATCATTTTCAAAAAAGAGTGCATTACTTTTCTGTTCTAACGCAAACAAGCATCGTCCCTAACTGCTGGAATGGAGACTTAGCATCGCTCATAAAAAACACATAACCAACATGTGGTTTAGTACCCCCGAACTAATTTTTCTCTGATTTCTCATACCAGATGAGGATACGTAGGCACAAGACGATGATGTCTTGGCGAGCAACCTTCCCCATTCACACGTACTTTTCCAAACTACGTTGACTCTGACTTTTCCATTGCACGAGGGAATACGAAGGCATATGGCGGCGATGTCCTATCAAGTCTCCTTTATTTTATTTTCCCTTTCCCGTTTAGCAATAGATTTTAGATAACACACCCTTTGATTAAATAACAAGCGTGGATCTCGTTGAGTACGACGGATATGAGGGGTGCTAATACCTTCCCCTTGCGTAACCGAATCCTGAACCCAAGATTTGGTTGCGATGACCTTGTCTTCTCCTTTCTCTTAGGTTTTCTTCGATCATTTACTTTCCTTCTCTTTGGAATAAATAACGTTTGATGGAGACTCTTCTGTTTGTTTCTGCCGGCCTTTTTCGCAGTTGCGACAGCTGGAGACTTTGTCGGGAACACTGGTTTCCTATGCGAGTCAATCCTAGCGCTTGTCTGTTATATATCTTTGGGTGTTTATTTTTGTGCATATGTATGTTGTGTTTTTTATACTTTACTGTTGTATATTATTGCATTTACATTTTTACTTTCACACTTTATCATTGTTATCCTATTATGTTGTTGTTGCTGTGTTGTTGGGTGGGTTGTTCCATGAGAGATAAGCCCAATACCCAAACTTGAGTATACACATAGGATTAGTGTGGAGAGTAGTGCGGACTTATGTGGCATCTTGACACACAAGAGTTCACATGAAATTCGCGTCTAGACGAGGTTTTCTTTGAAGGCATCCTATCTTGTGCATCTTGGACAATTGATGGGGTATTGAATTAGAAAGCTAACAACTCTAGAGACCGTTCATAGGAAGTCAATTGAGACCTCCTTGATTGACCATGATGCTAAACCAGAAATAGTGAACGTATCATCATTTCTCGACCTGAGAGTTCGTGATACTGATAACCTATTAGGATTTCCATGTCATCTAAGACTAGAACCCACATGTGAGGGGGATGGATTTTGTAGGAAACTTTGACCTCCTACCAACCCGACTTTTTGGTTTTCTCGTCAGCGCAAACTTTTGATCTTGGGTATTTTAGGTTTTCTATCATCTTAGTGCTTTGGTATTCTGGTATTTTCTTGTTAGAGTGGAGTTCTGGATTTATTCAGTCAACAGTGCAACAACTATTCAGAATTTATGGAGGCTTTGATCCCATGTCTTTTACATTGCACAACATAAACATCTCTGCATCATTTTGCATGGCATTCTTCAGCCATCCAGAAGTCTCATTATGCCATTGTCTTTGATCAGCCATTTGATTCCCCGGTGCTCATTCTGAGCAAGTCGTGATTGTTGAAAGACGAAAAAGTGTTTGAAGCAGGATCAGTCAGTGTCAGGAAGTAAGGTCAAGTTGGGAGTTGTTGGTAGCTACTTCAGGAAACAACCTCCAGAATGTTGATACCCCATCGGGTTTTACTGTGACGCATAATCCTTTGTTTGGTTTTCTGCTTGATGAAGATCCTCCACAAGTGAACAACCGTACTCAAGCTCAGTCTATGCAGCTATTTTTTGAGCACTAAGATTTACATGAACACTTTGTTGTCCAAAGTGGACGCTCCTCTTCTCCTGATACTACAGGTTATCATGGCGTTGCTTTCTCTATGTTGAATTCCAAAAGGGAGGTTCCGATGATGAAGACTAAGGATCCGAGAGTTCTTGAGTATGCTAAACGATTTCATGTGATAGATGAAAAACTCAAAGCCTTTAAAGTTCATGATACTTTTGGTCTCGGGGTAATCAATGTAGTCATGGTAGATGTTGGGTATTCTCAGGGTGAACTGGTGAAATCTTTTGGTTCTTCATCTTCCCAACAGTCATTATTTCCAGTGTCATGTTATTCTTATGGACAAACAACCGTGCCTAAGGCACCATATCAGAAACCTTGGGTTGCTCCTCATGCAAATCAACGTGCCTATGGCCGAAGTTATCAGAATAAATGTCAGAATCAGCGCCAGGATCATAATAGGCCTCGCAACAACTTGGAAAGAAGGAATGCTCCTCTTCATCCAGTTCTATGTTGTACAATCATCTTCTGCCACATCTGATTCAGAACTCATTGGTGGAGCCCAAGACTCTTAAGCCTATGCCAGAAGGTTACCCTCTTGGGTATAATCCCAATGTGTAGTTTGGATATCTTGGAGGGTCCATGGGGCACTCAACTGAAGATTGCAAAGCCTTCCAAGCCAAGGTGCAACAGTTGAGTGATAAAGGGGACATATTCTTTCTAGAAGGAAATTTGGTTGTGCATGTCAACCTCTCATTTGTATGAGCTTGAAGACTTCAAGGGTCATTTCCTAAAGCCAGCAGTCTAGACAGGCAGACGTCCTCAACATTGGCAGTCCTTGAGTGCTTTTATCATTTGCATTTGTAGTTTCTTTCCTGTTAATTGTTACTTATTTTTAAACATTATTGTTTTGAATGGTAATTTAATGAAGTGATTATGAATTTTTTGAATTAATCATGTTGCATTCGCTCATTTTTCTCATTTATTACAAAACACAGACACATACACCTCTTATCCACTCCAATTTATCACTGTTGTTTAGCAAAGATTGTAGGGAGGATGGAAAAAACTGAATACTCATAATTGCTAATTGTATGCTTTCAGATAAAATCCTGCTGATGACGTACATACATTGTTTAAAATCCCCTAAACGCCAGAGAGATAAGGAGTTAGTCTCTAGTTAGCCACTTCGAGCCTAGAAGTAGGAGTTTCCTTTGGATTTTCAAACCCTCACATTTTAACCTGGGGCAGGGTAGTTGTCAGTTAATTTGAACGAGCATTCAAATTTCATAGAGGAGTATCCTTATTCGAGGACTTATCACATCCTATCCCTCTCAAGAGGTCGTACCTCGACAACCACAATGGGTATACCTCACCAACTAGGAGTAAGACAACCATAACCCTTTCAGAGAAATCAAGACAGCCAGTGTCGCATGACTTGTTTCCAGAAAAGAAGAAGAAAGAAAGACCGCTAAGTCGAAAAACTTGAAAGCAAGTGACTTATGCAAAAATCAAGGCACCCCGCTGGACTTCAAAATCAGAAAAATTCAAAAAAAAAAAAAAGAAGCAGTCCAGGAAAAAATTAGGGAATAAAATAATAAAAGGAAAGGATTACAAATGAAAAATCCTCAAAAAAGAACAAAGTCGTGTGGTTACAGACACAGAATACAAGAGGGATAATTGTCGCTCCGAAAACCTTATGGGTTCCTTAACTACCATTCCTACCATTCAATAAACTTTTCGAATGGATGAGCGCTTATGCCAAGTTAGTCGAACGTAGGATTGAAGATCATCACGAAGAAGGGGTGGGTAATAATCAAACTTTGAGCCTTTCATCCTAATTGAGGCGGGGTTTATTCTTAGGGCATACTACAACAAGGTTGCGTAAAATGACTCCTAAAAGATTTGCTAATCCTCTTATTGTTGTATCTTGCACTAGCTAAATCAGCACAACGTCTGGACTATTGGTCCATTCATCACACACTATCACATTATTCAAATAAGGACTGATTTTTCAAGTCTGCATGAGCATCGCATTAAAATTTCCATTTGTGGACGAACAATTTTAACTACAAGTCAGTAATTGACATTGAGGAAATTCCAATAAAGAGCAACCGAAGAGGACTGGGTCATTCAGCAGTTTGGATCAGAATCGAGTATACCTTGTAGCCCTATGGATCTAGGACATTGACATTCAATGAATATGGAATCAGACAGTCTAATTCAAATCCCTAAAGTATTGGTTAATTATGGGGCAAATCATTCAAAATTTGTTTGATCAAAAGTGAATCATCTCGAGACTCTACCAATTAGGGGCAGGTTACCTAGAAATTTTGTTGATTAAGGGTAGGTCCCTCCATTTTTCAATCAGGACGAGTTAAGTCGCTTCAACACTCATTCAAGGGAAAGCTACCTCAAGAGTACATTGAGGCCAACAACTATGAGAGTCGCCAAATCAAGGACGAATCCTTTCATGACTCATAATTCTGGGGTAAGCCATCTCGAGGTCATCTCATGGCAAGCTACTTTATTTTAAAGGTGGACTTTCCCAAGGATCAGATTGGGGCAAGTTGAACTACACTAGGGCAAGTTACTCAAATAAGTTTGTCAACAACTATTGAGTTCAAGACGAGTGTCGGGGAATCATGCCATCAACCTATAAAATAACCTTAGCCTTCTAAAAAAGCCTTATTGCAGAGGATCTCCCTTCCATTACTGGGAATCTCCATATCCTTGCATTCTGTCTTTGGGTTTCATCCCACATCCTTGACCTGTTACTTGTCAGAACTTTGCAACTGAAATCACTTCCAAAGTCCAGTTCTCGTTTAGAAAACCTTCAAACCAGTTCTCGTCTGGTCAACCTTTCACTAAATACTAGTTCCCACCTAGTACATGTCAGCTTTTAAACCAGTTCCCGTCTGGTCACCCATTCTTTAGCTAGTTCTCGTTTGGTAAACATAGTTTCAAAGTCCAGTTCTCGTCTGTAAAACCAAAAAAATCAGTTCTCGTCTGATACCAAAACAAGAAGTCGGTTCTCGTCTAACAACTTAACCTTTTGCCACCAGTTCTCGTCTGGTAGTCTACCCTTCAAATACCAGTTCTCGTCTAGTAGTTCCCCTTCAAAGTCCAATTTTGTTGGCAACAAAGAATAAATCCATAAAAATCCAATTAGTATAAATCTAGCCCCACGCCTAAACTAAAAGCCCAACTGTATCTGGCAGAATCATTCCCAGTTGTTTGGATGTTATCACACTCCCCGACATGAGGCTCGTTTGATCTTCTCCCCAGTAGAGTTCTCTCCCCGATAGAGATTGTTGAAGTTATAGCATCATCAGTAGAACATTTTGAAGTTCTTAAACATTCTTCCTCTAGAAGGAATTTAAGAGGTTGTGTTCCCTAGCTAGAGTTGATTTGTACTCCCCTTGTCTTCTTCTTTCTCTTAGTTTTTCTTTGATTGTTTCCTTTCCCTCTCTTTGGGATAAATAACATTTGGTGGCGACTCTTCTGTTTGTTTCCGCCGGCCATTTTCGCAGTAGCAACACAACCTTACACAAGAGTTCTTGACACGGGTCACAGATACTTATCAAAGAATAATGCGTACATTCCGGAGGAGCACTCTATATAAGCCTCAACTCTTGGAACGACACATCTCAAGGGATTGTTTCTGATTACGTGATAAAGCATGACATAACATCGAATGGATTCAAATTCGAAAGGATAATATCGACCTTACAAATTGTCACTTCTCATGGGTCGTACCCCATCACAATTCTATTTACCCGTAGGCTCCATTCGCTTAAGTAATCACTAAGGATAATGTGATTATATTCAACAATCACAAGGCATTGCATAAGCCTTAACTATATACAACACCAACCATACATGTTCCATATAAAGCACTTCTCACAACGAGACAACTACTTGCCAATGATACACACCTAGGTATCCTTGCACAAGCATTGCCATCTATGTTATTCATCATGACCTAATCATCTTACTAATTCATTTCATTAGTTAATATCAAGGGTTTCCTCATAATTCTGTTAGTCTTTTAAGCATGTTATCACACAATCACATTCAAACAATATACATATATGGCATAACACATTGTCATACATGAAACACATATAATAGTATATCATATTAATTATAACCAATCATAGTAGTTTACAAACACATCAAGGAATTATAAGCCACTATCATCCTCTACCAAGAATTCTTGGTTGGTTCATGGTATCACACCACCATTTCATATCCCCATCGGATTATCTCTCCAATTCGGAAGGTGTTCTTCATCATCCATTCAAATATCATTAATTCCATTATGGTTTTACTCACTTTTCTGAATTCTTTACAAACATATAATCATCCATGGTAATCATTTATAATCATCATACTAATCATGTAAAACATTACATGGTACCATTAATCATGCATGAGAAACAATAAAACAGTTAAACAAGAAAAAGAAATAAAACCTGTCAGGCTCATTGTGCAAGCTCTAGGCCAAGTCGCTTCGCGTGCGCTTCATTGTGCGAGCTTTGGGCTAACCGGAGGAAGAAACATTTCCCTTCAGTGGCCGTTGTGCAACCCCAAGGCGAGAGCTCACCTTCGCCTTGCTGGAGGCTCGCTATGCGACTCATGCGAAACCAGAATTCCCAACAGTGTGTAAGGTGAAATATCCATGGCCAAAACCTCTATGTCTCATTACCCAACAACACAAAACACATCCCAACACTCATAGGAACATATATTAGCGTGATTAAGCATGAACTTCATCATATCCTCATGTAAACAACACTTTAATTCCATTTCCACACAAAATCGAAATCCCCAAAGTTATCATATTTCCCACCAATGCTCTACTAACTAATGAAACTCACCTTCCAATGGAGAAAATTAGATGGACTGATGATGATGAATTCATCTTCTTCCTCTTCCATGAGTTTCTCGTCTTATTTATTTATATATATATATATATATATATATATATATATATATATATATATATATATATATATATATATATATATATATATATAATATTAGTTAGTTAATGACATAAATATCTCCCTTTTATATTTTGTCATCTAACACCAATTCACCAAATTTTAGAGATACCAAAATATCATCTCTTATACTTATTAATATTGGTCTGTCTCATTTGTCAATAATTGATCTCTTCAGAGTCTACTAGTTACTCTATTGGTACCAACTAATGATATTTAGAGCATTTAAGGGAAATATGGGGTATTACACTCTCTCCCCTTTCAAGAAAATACTGACAATTCTCCTTTTATAAATTCTTCAACCATTAAAAATCATAATCCATCGATTGATATTCTTATCAATCCCACTTGATCTGATACTACACACTATAACCATTACACCTGACGCTTCAACTCTTCCATACTGTACCAATAAGATAACACCCTTAGCACGAGATTGTCTTAGGTCCATCCTTACGAGCAACTATCCCTCTTATCCTTATTAATCTGACTGGACTCATTCATCCGTCACCTTCCACTGCACAACCCCAATTTCAAAAATATAAAATTTTAAATTCTTGAGCACCACTAGTTAGCTAGCAGTCTGCGAAGAATACACTTGTCCACTAGAGTGTCCACTAACTAAATAGTATGAGAACCTGATTGACATCCATCAGTAGAATAACTTCCTTGCCAACACACAACCATTAGAATAGATTCAATACTCTCCATACAATAGATATACAGGAGTTATAACTAAAACCATAAACATATACTACCTTCAAATCCATTGTGAGCTCGAAGCAATTGATCAAAATTAGCTTGACAACTTCCAATTCATCACGATTTCTGTTGACATGAGATCTCAACCAACAACGTAATAACACCATCACGGAGCTTCAAATTATCCGTGGGTCACCACTCCAAAAACTTAAGTCATCTATAACGCAACTGGGAGTTTCCATACTACTCACCAATTCACACATAACACTTCACCCGCATTCAGAGACTACATTGCACTTCATGTCTAGGCTCATTCCTCTCAATGTTCTGTTCTACATACGATCCAATTTACATGCTTATCCTCATCAATATCTCATTCCGACTTCTGTGTGGAAGGATAAATTACAAAATCCTTCAACTGGTAAAGTACGTTGTACACATCCAGTACCACTCTCACAAAGTCTACATCCAATGCCATGAACTCGCGAGACACAACAAATTCCATATTTCGACCATCCACTTATACCTTACTAACTCATATGCAAAAGGTACCAAACCTTTCACTGCAAGGTCATCACTTAGTGAGTCTTGTCTAATCTCACTCTTAAGGCCCTCATTAGTCATAATGGTGATACGCCCAAGTCTTTCTCCTACTTAGTATGTTCCATTAGATCGTTTCCCCAACGTCGAACTCCTTTAGAATTCATATAGATAATCAACTATGCAACACCCTTCCAAAGATTCCAACTCTAAAATGCCAATCCTCCTTGCATTAACTTGTATGTTTATCCTCCACTCGTACCTCCCTAACATGCATAATACTCACTAACCATGATCAACACTAGCTAACATAAAAAAAATCTAAAACATGTTGATGAAACAATCCAAATGAGAACAAAGAAAACTCCCAAAGTTCTGTCATGGTGTCATAGCGAGCAACCATCGAGCTCACCTTCCGCTCGCTAAGGCTCTCACAATAACGCTAGAAGAATTCATCAAATGAGGGAATCCAAGGGTATTAACCATAAGCTTATACTTGATTCTCCCATAAACAAACCTAATAAATGGAGAATTAGTAGATAAACCCAATTCTCTTTGGTCTGTGGAAGAAAAGAGAAAATATGAAATTGATTTTAAAGCAAAAAAACCTTTTAGTAATGACTTTAGATGATAGTAAACTTCTTTATATATACAAGTGCATAACCGACAAGGAAATATTGGATACCCTTGAGATGATATATGGAGTTTCTCCAAGTATCAAACAATAGGAAATGAGTATACGAGGCAAAAAAGATGAAGATATTATTCATCAATGCTTTTCAAAGTTTAGATTTGCTTGAAACTATATTGGAGTTTTCTTCACTAACCAATATCTAAGAATTAAGAATTTTAAACACAATCCAATCCTTAAATCGAAAGATGGGAGTGTTTGTAAATTTTAGGAAAAATCAAAGAAGGGGGAATAATTAAAAAAATTGAACAAACTAGTTCAATTACTTAAAGATGAAGGTACAAGATCAAAGTCTGAAGAATCATCAACTTTATCAAACTCCTATCAACCAAATCCCATGACTTCCTTTGCAAAAAGCATACCCAGTAGTTGAATGATCTTTGAAGGATTCAACATAAAATGAAAGAACCTTATGTGTATGAAGAAGTATCGTCCAATAGAATTTTTGAAAAAAAAGAAGAGACGAAGCATTTACAAGCAAAAAAGAGTCAACCTCGGGGAGAATTATAGAAAAATCCTTTTCCAAATAAGAAGATGAAAGACATCATACGAGGAAAATGATTATGAGAAAAATGGGTGCCAAAGGTGAAACCATAACATGTTTTGCAAGAGTACTTTGCAGCTCAAATCTTTAATGGATATTAAATGGAGTTGCGTAAAGAGTATACTTTCAAAAATACGGTATTTTAATCCTCTAATCCAAGAATAATCGATGATGGTGGATATCAACGAATTCGATCAAAGAAAGGTTTTCCATTAAGGATATCTCAACATTTTTTATCATTAGTGATAAGTTATCCTCATAGTAGATTGAATAGATACTTCTGTGATGGGCATATCAAACTCATTATTTTTAACCAACTCTCGTATCCAAGGATTCATAGAGAAGGACACGCCATAATGTATTGGTGATTCCCTTTAAGGGAAGGTTTATAAAGACTTCATGATATTTGAGGTAGTACACTATTTTATGGAATGATTGGAAAAATCTGATTAATTCTTTAAAACAATGCATTTAATTATGCTTATCAAATAAAATTATTTTTTTTCTAACTAAAGAGATGTGGTTTCAAGTATTTCATAGAAAAGAGATGCAATAAATAGGAGTGCATACAAGTAATAGCTAAAAGAAAATCTAGCACAAAGGCCAAAAATCACCAAGAAGGCTGACTAACATAGACTCAATGGATTGGCACATTGAGTCAATCGATTGGAGAAGCTTGATGATCATATTTTCAGATCATATTCAAGCTAAACATGTGCTAAAAGAAAATTAAATCCTAGCATTGAGGCTAAAACATTATTTCGGTGACGTAACCTTATTATAGCCATTTGTTTTGAAATATAAATTCTTTCCACCATCTTTAGAGTTAATTAGAAATAATTGTTTTACTTGTCTAATAGAAAAGATTAAGTTTGGAGTTGTTCCTGAAATTTAGCAATGAATAAGTTTACGGTTGAGGTAATATAAAAATTGGTCAAAAAGAAAATGAAAAAAAGAAGTTAAAATAGCTTCTTTAAAAAAATCGTGACAAAAAGAAGGACAAAAAAATTTGCAATTCTCTACTACCAAGTGAGTTACAAAAGAGTAATATGGAAGAAATTTGACAATATCGGAAAAAATAGGTACCTGACTCCAAATATTTAAGCCTATTATCCTAAATGATCCAACCCTAACATAAGCCACATTACAATATTTAAAATACCTCAAAAGTGTTTGTTTCATTGTGACTTCGATGGATTCGATTATAAAATTTCAAATTCATCGTTAAATATTTTTCTATGTTGATTGAATGATTATCCTGTCAAATTGAGTGCATATAGGTGAGATGAGAGACATTTTGAGTACTTTTATGTTCAGAAGAACTTTTTCGAGTTAATTAGATTGAAGTATGAAACCAAAGCATTGATAAAAAAAGTGAAGGTTTATTGGTAAGGGTAAGCATTTTAACTATGATAAAATGTTCAGTGTGCAAACAGTTACTTGAGGACAAGAAACATAGTAAGTTTGAGGTTGTAATGAGAGTCTTCATTACGTGATTTTTACGAGAAAATTTGGATGAAATCGGAAGATTAACGAGAAGAATCCATACCAAAGTGCAAGGAATTGAGCAAAAATCTATCACAAGGAATAAATGACTTGAAAAATCTTAAGAAATTGTGAAGAATTTGTGAAGGAATGAGCATTTTTCAGCATAATTTCCATCATGACGTTTGTTAGGTAATTTGATCATATTTGGAGTTTTGTTACTCGAATTGAGATGAGACTTTTTGCAAAATAAAGCTAAAAAGAGATTTATGTTTGAAACTATTGTGCAATTGATACTTTCCATAGTGGCGTGATGCATCGCGTTGTGATACTGCTATAGTGTGGCAAACTGGAACACATTTACTAACATGCAAAATTTCTAATTAAAGGCCCTTTATGCTAAAAAGTTCTGAAACATGGAGATAAAGTGACAACTAGGGATATTTAAGGGGAGTTTTTGGAGCACATTAGAGTCATTGGAGAATAATTCTTCCATAAATTTTGATGATTCAGACTTTTCACCTCATAGTATTTGTTAATTTAACAATGAGTAACTAAGTCTCTCTCGAGTAAGACTTTTTAAGGTGAACCTTATTATTACTCTGTAGGATCATATGCCTGTTTGAGATTTATTAATTACCTTTCTTATTATTATCTTATTTAAATTGTTCTTGGGTTTAATTTCTTTTGCCGCTTATGGGCATACGAATCGATCTAGACACGTAGTGATTTTTAACCATTAGTCTATTTATATTTTCTAGGAAATTTATTCAAGTTTGTAATTAACTAAAGATAAGTAATTAAAAGTTGTTTCTTAGAACACTTAATTTATATGAAGTTTCCTAAGGAATTAGGTGATTATCATATAAATTAGTAAGTTGCACACCAAGGAATTGGGTGAAGTGGTTTTGTTAATTCACAATGAGATACTAATTTAATTGAAAATCAATAAGTACACAGTTCATCAACATGTAAAAATAAGGGGATTCAATAAAAAAAAGACCTAATAGAATATCTCATCTTGAATTTCATCCTTTTAATTTATCGTTTTAGAACTGATTTTCTAATGAACCCACCCCCTATATTACTTATATTCGCACATAATTCTCTTATTATATTACAATCTTCGTGGAAAATATCTTTTTATTATTATTTCGACGTCATCAATACACTTGCCAAGAAATCATCAAATGACATGTTTAACTTGACTTGAGTCACCACTTTCCATGAAAGCAAGAATTTGGCTCTTCTATATTTTATTCAAATCATGAAATACAATTAACTCGAATCACAACATAATATGACTTGAATCATGGTTTGCAATTAACTAAAGTCATGGGTTTGAATAGGATCCGAATCATATCTTCAAACATCCAAATTTCCACCTTAGATTTAAATTGTTGTTTCTTTGATTCAAATAAAATAATATCTCAATATGAACTTTTTCCTAATGAAAGAAAGATGAAACTTTGAGACAAAATGTCAATTTTTCTTTCCTTCTCTAGTGTGTATACTCCTAGCACCCTTGTATCTTTCTCATATTTGAAGAACGACTTCTTGAGTGTAATTCATGTGAAATTACATTTCCCTTTTGTTACTCTTTATTTTGTGTAATTTGTTGTTGAGAGAAATTAGAGAATAGAGTTAATCAATCTTGTAATGATTTAATTTGTGTCAAAATCGTGATAACCATCAAGAACCAAAACAAGTTTTATCTAGAAAATTGATAGAACCTTTGTGTATGTTCTTCATTCACCAATATGTAAGTCCATTTTGATATCTTGTGAATTAGTGTCTGTGTGGTTCTTTTGGTACTGTTCATCATCTTCAACCTTAGCCCTAATTCAGTGTTGTGGACCTTCATCTCTAAAGATTGACTATTTGAGAGAGATTAGTGGTACATTAAGGTATCTGATATTTTTGTGTGAAGTTTGTTGTTTGTAACAAGTGCAAAAATTATTTTTTGAATGCGTTTTAGACATTATATTATCTACCAAAAGAAGAGTTTCATTATATTCCATTGAAGACTTTGATGAAGTTGATTATATACTGTTCGTAAGAAAAATGTGGGGGCTGTCCAACTTTGGTGAAGTTGTGTAAAGAATGTTCATAAGACAAATTTGGGAGTTGTCAAATTGAATGCTTATCTAATGGAAACGACCAAATAAGAAATTGATGAGATCAAGGTGGATTTCCACATATGAAGACTTGGAGCAGGTTATTGTGGATAGTAAGGATATTGGATCAATATCACTGAGGATCTTATTTTTGTTGGCAGTTTGGTATCTGCATCAAAAGAGGATTTATTATGTGATATTTTATTGTAATCAAAATACTTGTATCAAGCTTATGAAATGGTGGAAGATCATGATTATTTCTTGGTGGTTTTAATACCATTGGAGAGCGAAGTAGGAAAAACAAGGACATATGTCAAAGCACTATATATCTCCGTATACCATTCATTATTCCCTTATCTCCTTTATTATCCTGCATTCATTACTATATTTATTGCATTGTTTGTATGTAATTTAAGTTAGGTCCTTCTTATAGCGATTTAATGTGTAAACTTAGGCCTGTGATGCATCAAACCTATTGGGTCATCATAAATCCAATTATGTTTTGAATGAATTTATATGTAAAGGTTTTTAAAGTTCTTTGTTTAAAGAGACTTTGGTTATCTCGTAATTGATTTGCATTAGAAAGAATCACACCTTTAGCCATATCTTGTAGTACTCTTATCGGATTAATTCATGGAGAAGTTTCCATGTTCTCTTCATATTGTGTTTTGCTTCTGCATATTTTGAAAATATCTAATTTCATTTTATGGGATCTAAAATGTTTTTGAAATTGTATTTTTTGGAAAAGGTTTATTCAACTCCCACCCCTCTTATATACCTTTTGTGTCAATATTCTCTTTATTTCAACAATAGAAGGTTGTGGTTGATCTTTCATAAACAAAAAGGCAACGGAAGTAGTAAACTAATTAACCCCGAGGGTAGCTCTAGTAGCCTCGAAAGTATATAAGGGTACATGAATTATAGGGGAAGGTGTAATATCCAAACTAGTAGGAGCATGTTTGATGCTCTAAGTGGAGTAAATAAAGAAAAGCATCTATAAATTGTCCATTTTATCTACAAAAGTACATGCTTACATGTCCATAAAAAACTCTAGGAGTCCGCCTTCACCAAAGATTTATTTCCTCTCTGCGTGACCCTTGTATTCTAGATGGTCTTTGATGTCACACTAGGGTCTTGATTTTAGAGTTTCCCAAAAAACCTGAATCTAATCTATAAAACTTTCTCTCATCTGTTTAGAAGCCTACACTTCTAAGTCTAACATAGAGGAAAAAGTTGAAGTTCCTACATCGAGAAATGAAGTAGGCATGGAAGCGGCCTCATCATCCTTATCAACGTCATTGTCAAACAAGAGAGCATCAAAAAAATAACCCCAAGAGTATGCTCCCTCATTCTGGAAGCTTACAAATAACCTTTTAAAATCATAACTATCAGTTAAGGATATAACCTCAGGGCCAGGCGATCATAAACAAAGGTAGAACAATTTCAATCAGAAGACATTTTTGTTCTCAGTATGGGAGATGTGCCACTCTCAAAGTCGCTAGCCAAGATAATAGAACTATCACTAATATTTATTGAAGTAAAGGAAATGCTGAAGGTATTAAAATTTTGAGATAAAGAGGGTACATGGTAATGTGAAGCTGCATCTACTCTGGTAAATAGTCTCAGTAAGTAAGAGAGGAAGACACTTGTAAATCGAAAAACGATTCTCAAGGATTGTGAAGAGTTTTATAACCATTCAATAACTCCTAGAATAGGTAAGGACAATTAGCAACGAGGTAGATCAACATAAATGACAAGTTAAGAAATCAACAATTGAATTCCTCCTGGGAAACATAAGCATTTTATACATCAATATTTCAAACTCACCCATTTCATAAATGTGTTTTCGATTTCACGTGCACAACAATACAACATTTTTTTAGAATTTGTTTTAAAGTGATATATGGTATACTTCACATATTTTTTGTTTGGAGATCCTTCAAAACCACTATAACATAAACAACTAATGTTGAGTAGATTGTGTTTTACACCTTAAATAATTTTACATCTTTAGTTTTTGTAGAACTAATTTTACAAATGATACACTTAACTTTGATCTAACCTTAGTTATTATTTCAAAAAATAATCGATCCACCTTATTTATTCTCAAATTAGAAGAAACATTATATCTCTATAATTTTTAAACTTCTCTCTCTACAATTTTTCATCTTTCTACATGGCAAAGTTTTTCATTCCGAAGGAAAAGGAAGATCCTCTAAATTGGCATATGGTTAAACGGAAAGCTTTTAACAATAGGAGTAAACATTCTATTAGGTGGGGTATTCATCATATTAAGGAGTTACCAGTAGGAGTTGAAGGTGAAGGGAGTGGCTCGGTGTACTTTTCAGAGTTCCCTGATGAGTAAAGAGTTGTGGATATATTCAACTTGTTTAAAGCCCATGGAGACATATTTGAGGTGGTTATTCCTCCAAAAAGGAATAAGTTGGGAAAAAGATTCGGTTTTGTAGTTTTAGCGAATCCTCTAATATTAGGCTACTTGCCGTTACTCTGGATAACATGTTTATAAGTGAGAAGAAGTTGTACGCTAATGTCCCAAGGTTTGACAGGAGAGTCGGAACTTCTGATGGTAATGTTTCTAGGCTTAGGGAGAGATTGAGAGGTGGTTCTTTCAGGGGCCTTCCTCCAAGGAAGGCGAATATTTGGGATGGAAAAGTTGGAGACATGTTCTTTACGGAGGTTGTGGGCATGAAAGAAGGAAGAAGTAGTGAATCTAACAATAGGAGGCCAGATGTTCGTCTTAAATATGTTACTAAAGAGGAAGATGTTGTGAGGTTCACGAATGCCTATGTTGGTTTTGTATTAACTCCTATATCTTCATACAATATTCAAACACACTTCGAGATGGAGGGTTATTTCTCAATCATGGTTACCCCTCTTGGGGCTAACATATGTCTGTTTGAAGAAATCGAAGCAGGAGTGATTCATGACTTAACTAGAGAAGGTAAGATTTGGTGAAGCCAGTGGTTTTCTGTGATAAGAAAATGGAGTGAATCAAATATGGACAAGGAGAGAGTTACTTGGATCAGATGTTTCTGGATCCCTTGCCACACATGGAACCATCCACTTTTCAAGAGTCTAGCTAAAATGGTGGGCTCTCTTGTCTGCTTAGATGACAAGATATAGAAGATTGAGTGCATAGATGTGGCACTGTTTCTTGTTCGAACTAGGTGCGCGGTTGTTCTCAACGACACTTTTTAGTATTAAGATTAATGATAAATTTTTCACTATAAAAAAGATAGATGATTCTTAATCTTCGATGGGAATCAATGTTAGAAACCGGAGGGATGTGAGTCCATTTGTGGAGTATATCTCAAATGAAGACTGTCTCTGAAATTTTAATAACTCAGTAGGAGGTTCAGAGGGGTAGCCGTAGAAAGAGGACGTGTTTCAGGTACCGAAAATGAGTAGGGGTTTAGACCTCGAGGAAGATGAAATCTTGGTCAAATCATTATTACCAGAAGTTCGCAAGAAAGGAGGTAAGAACGGTGGCAGGAAATCTCTCAGGTCTAGGGTAGTTTCTAAAAATATGATTAGTAGTGCAATTGATTTTGACTTGGCTGTTAAGGAGGCTATAACGGGGGTTATGTGTCAGCTTTCCGGTGGGCCCAATGGTAAGGATATTCAATCTGTTTATGTTGCGACTGGAGAGACCAATAGGGATAATTACACCGATGACGTAGTTTTCTTGTGTGATTCATGGGATGACGTGTTGGGGATCAATGTATTGCATAACCTGTTAGAAGGCCCAAGTCTAGAGGTAGTGGGTCAAGGATTTGGGATTGAGTTGTTAAGGCCCAATTCTATTTGGGACGCCCGGATGATAAATGGACATGTAAGAGACAATTCCAAATCCTCTTTATAGCCAGAAAGGGGATCTTGGCGTTTCTCGTTTTGCTCTATCTGCACACTTTCAACTTCTTAGTCGTCATGGTGATGAGGAATCTTTGCAACAAAATTTGGAGGTCAGTTTTTCGGGTGGCGAAGTGTTATGCTGCGACTAAACAAATTATTCTGACATTTGCCAAAGGAATATGAGGTTTTGGGATAATTTGGAGTCCAACATCGACGATAAATTTCGGAAAGCAATTTAAAGATTGGGTGTTGTTCCTAAGAGGAAGGATAGGGATTACAAGAAAAAGATTAAGGAGATGGAAATTAGAGACAAGAAGAGGATGTTTGCTAAGAAGGCGTCAAAAAATAGGGCACAATGATAATAGGATCTTTAAACAAAACAGGAGGAGGGAGCAAAGTGAAGAGAAGAAGGATCATACGGAAATTGAAGCAGGTAAAATTGATATCTTCTTTATCCAGGAAACGAAACTAAACAGTGGACGACATTTTGGTTTGTAGTTTCTAGCCTTATCATAAGTTGGGGTGGTATTACACTGAATCTGCAGGGATGTCAGGAGGATTATTAACTATCTGGAAGGAAGGTATGTTTGATCCTATTATCTCTTTCTAAGGGGATGCATTTTTGGGTTTTAAAGTTCTTTGGAGGGGTCGTTATACTATCTTGTCAATGTCTACTCTCCTTGTTGTTTTTTCAAGAAGAAATTGTTGTGGAAGGATTTAATTGTCATGAGGAGAAAGTTTGGGGATGGGGAATGGTGCCTTGGAAGGTATTTTAACTCGGTGGCTAACATTAAGGAGAGGAAATGGAACACTCTTGTTGATAGGTTTGCTGAGATGTGTCTGTTTTTGAAGTTTATAGAAGAGGCTAATTTGGTAGTTTTTCCGCACAAGGGTACCTCTTACACCTAGTTAAGCGAGTATGGTAAGGATAGTAGTGAAATAGACCATTTTTTAATATCTGATGCATTGATTGATGAATATGGCATAGTCGTATAATCTATTGGTAAAAGATCGATATTTGACCACTGTCCAATCTGGTTGACTATTAATGTAACACCCACATATAATATATGTCTAGAATTTTTCATGTTATACATGGTTGAAAATTTGGTACTCAAATACACAAGTTCCTAGTGACAAATTGTACATATTACATGCCCAAAACAAAACAACAAAAAGTTGCACAATATATACAAGATGCCCAAAATAAAACTAAGAACTAGATCATCGAAGAATGATCTCAAAACAAATGTCTTCACAGTGAAAAGCCATCCATAAAGTGAGATAAGTAAGAACATCATGGAGTGAGATAATAATACCAGTGGGTTCCTTATCTTATGGGTTCTCTCGGCTCTACAAGGTTCTAACCATCTAATATTTCAAGTTCGAAAGGGAAAAAGGGAGGAGACCAAAATTCACAATACTTGCACTATATGGAAACACGTCGCTTAAGTTCAACAACTCAAGCTATCACTAATCAGAAACCATACCAAGGCATCTTTCCACGGTCAACCCTACACCCTAATTTATCAACATGGGTCACAGATCCTTGTATCTACTTTGACGTACAAATGGATTTAGATTCAAGGTAGTTTCCACATGAATCGTCGATTCCCATGGGACCACCCCCATCTCAAGCCTTTTACCCGTAGGTTCCATTTGTACACATGGGACTCAAAACCGTTCAAAGTAATAGTGCGTACATCCCAAAGGAGCTCTACATAAGCATCAAATCTTGGAACGATACATCTCAAGGGTTGTTTCCGACTACGTGATCAAATACATAAATCGTGATTGTATTTGACAATCACAAGGCGAACACATTCATCTTAATCACAATCAACATAAATACCACATGTTCCATATAATGCCTCACCTCTCCACTAGACAACTACTTCTTAAAGATACATACCTAGGCATCAAATGCACATTGTCATCTAAGTCATCCATTATGTCCTAATCATCTTATAACTTCATTTCATTAGTTCTCCACTAAGGTTTTCTCACCATTCTTACTCATTTTAATCATGTTGTCGCACGTACGCAAACAGTTATTCATGGATAAAAGACATGCATATTAACCATCATAATACATATAAAGTGATTCATAGTATGGATAAACAAACAAGTATAACATCACAACCAAAAAACAAAACAAATTGACAAAAACCTGTCATCATTGCCTAGCAACATGAAAGCGAGGTTGGTTGCTTTGTGTTTGTGCATCGAACTCAAGGTGAAGAACATGCATAAGAAAAACGCCACCATGGTCTCTTAGCGACCGCAAGGTGAGATGCTCGCTTTTAGTTCACATAATCTCACACAACGACCGTAGAAGAAAATTAGTTGTCTAGTGATTGTCGATGTCTTGTTCTACAAACTATCCGAATTACATTCTTATTCTCGTTAATATCTCATTTCGACTTATGTTTGAAAGGATAACTTACAAATTCCTTCAAATGGTAAAGTACATTGTACATATCCGGTACCACTTTCAAAGAGTCTATATCCGATGCCATGAACTCGCGAGGCACAACAAACGCCATATTCCGACTGTTAACTTATAACTTACTAACTCATATGCAAAAGATACCAAACCGTTCTATGCAAGGTCTTCACTTAGTGAGTCTCGCATAATCTCACACTTAAGGCCCTTAATAGTCATAATGATGATACGCCCAAGTATTTCTCCTACTGAGTACGTTCCACTAGATCGTTTCCCCAACATAGAACTCCTTTGGCATACATGCAAATAATAAACTATGCAATACCCTTCTAAAGATTCCAACTCCAAAACCGTAAATCTGTCTTGCACTTATTTGCATATTTATCCTCCACTCGTACCTCCTTAACTTGCATAATACTCACCAACCACGATCAACATGAGGTAACATAAAAACAAAGCTAAAACACGCATATGACACACTTCATACGAGAACAAAGCAAACTTCCAAACTTCTGTCACGAACGTATAATGAGCAGTCAGCGAGCTCGCCTTCCGCTCACTATGGCTCGTACATACAAACCTTAACACACAACCTCATACTCTTACTAGAATTTTCTTGGTGAGAATCAAAACAACAAAATTTCTTAGTCCAACAAAAGGTCGATTCAGAATACTTTAATCATCCACAAATACGGAAAATGCTCCCACTTTTGACAACCAAGATAATACTTCCTCCAAAAGGACCTTGACACCTCTCGTATGCTTAGGGATTATGATTCTTTTCCAATCCAATACCCATAGAACACTTCACTACACCGAAACCACTTACTGAATGACTTGTAACTGACGACTCTTGTAAACTACCTACAAGGCCATCCAGTATAATCTGTTCCATGATTTACACTTAGTCCGTACTAAATCTTAGTTTGCTCCTTATTGCTTACCAAAATCTCACTTCTTAGAACGTGATCCTCACTGTTCAACAAGCGGTGTAACTTCGCATCTGTCTCAGGACTAGGAATCATTTACATACACCTGTGACCATAATGTTACTACCATGTATCTCATAATATCGAGGAGCAACTTTTTCCACTTTACTTCATGTGTCAAAAAGTCTTCATGACTGAACAACCATCTAGTACACCTATTTACTTAGCCTTAATAAAACATAATAACTCCATTGTACATTCACCCAAAATACATCATGTTACCATCTTCATATTGCAGCTTGGCCTCGTTCTTCATTATGTGATTGCTTCGCTACCTAGGGCACTCTTCTTAATTCCAATTCTTAAAATTATCCTTTTAGAGTTTTCCTCGAATCCAAAGTGATTGTTCTATCTTTCATCACAAACCTCCTTTTCCCATATCGTTAGAACTTCCGTTACTATAAAATATTGGTTCCTTCTTTAACAGATTCTCTTATAATTGATCCTTGGGTAACTTTTCATTTCCAAATTGGTCTCTCACTGAATATTGAATTCCTGGTGAACTATCTTGAACTTGACCTCCCTAAAATACTCTTGTTCTTTCCAAATATCATAAATACCTTAGAGACTAAAATTCTGATAGACTACCTCATCTCCCGACTTCACGTCGTTCGCTCAACAAAACATCTTTCCTTCCCCTCTGAAAGGAATTACCTGAAATTCTTTTCCATTCTAGTGGTCAATCTGGTTTCACTAGCTAATCCTCATATTCCTCCATACCATGACCATTCTTCCGACAGAGATCTTCAACTTTTCAATTTTATCAATTCTAAAAGATTGCTTGAATCATTCACCTCCCTTCAATTTTATGTTACCGGAAGCATAACTTCTACTAAGACCTCAACTGAGATGACTAGCTCTCCCTACTTCTAACTCTTGGTTTGAGTTTACCCTCACATAATATGTTTCGACATCACTTCAGAGTCGTCGTGGTCACTCAATGATAGTCCTTCCTATCACATACATATTATTAGGTTAACCAAACCCAATACTACATAATATGTTTTTTAGAACCATGTTGGCAAGACACACTTATGAGGCAAAAACTGATTTACTCATGACGTTTGAAGACTAGGTCGAGGATACGACCTGCTCTGATACAAACTATAACGTCTTGTATAATATATATCTAGTATAATACCATACAAAAGTTATTATTTGGTACTGACACCATTATAAGTACATATTGACATTGTTGCGGTGAGAATCAGATATCAAGCTATTAATTAACTTGAATCACAAATCTTTAAATATTCACCACCGAGCTTTGATTTATCCAAAGGAAAGGGTAAAGATCAAAGAAAAGCCCTAAGTGCGCTATGTAACAACGAAGCTAAGAAATCGGGGGGTTCGGGGATTGGTTATACTAAGAGAAGGTATTAGCACCCTAAGTATCTGTAGTACTCTACAGGAGCCTCTTGTTTGGTAGTTGTGTTATTTTCAATGTCTGTTTGCTAATGGTTATGTGGTAAGGTAAGGACCTATGGGTATATACACTAAGTATGATCGCCAAGACGTCGCATTTTGTGCTTATGTATCCTAATAAAGATGGAATCAGAGCAACCGTAGTTCTTCTAGCTAGGGAGAGAACTATTGACTGTGGTCAAGGTTCAAGGGGAATAAGCATCCACAACAATGATACTTATGTAGAGTTAACAAACTCTCTAAGTCTAAGTTGAAATACTAACTTGGGGTTTGACTTTAATAAAATCCAAAAGGGGAAAAGTGAATACCTATAACAATGGTACACACATAGAGTTAACAAACTCTAGAACTAAGTTCTAAGTAGTAGCATTCCTAACAAGGTGTGATAAAGATCTTGACTTAGCAAAGTCAAAAGGGATAAGGTTCTTTAACATTGCTAATGAATCTAACAAGGTCAAAGGGAGGTGGGAACAAAATGAGCTATCTATGACATTGAGTCAATAAAGAGACTTTCCTTTGGAATTAGGGACACAAGGCAACTCTTGAGGATGAGAGTTAACAAGATACATCACTTGGGGGAATTTAATAAGGTTCAAGCATATACGTTCATTCAAACATACTGAAGATATGAAAATCATGGTAACAACCAAGAAAGTAAATGCAAGCATGTAACAACATCAAGCAAGGATAATAACAAGGTTACAACCAAGTAATCATCCATAGAAGAATTAAACCAAATGGTTACAACCAAAGGTAAACATAGATGTTACAACATCTAAAAGGGGATGAGATAAAGTTCTTACAAGACCAAACATCATAGATGGAAATTTATATAAGTCAAAGCATTACCTATCATGGGAAAATTCAAGGATTAACATGCATAAATCATAACAATATTTAAGCATGGATACAAATCAAGTGGAATCATGCATAATTCAAAACATTATTTATCATGGGAAAATTCAAGGATCAACAGGCATAAATCATAAAAATATTTAAGCATGGATACAAATCAAGTGGAATCATGCATAAGTCAAAAAATTATTTATCATGGGAAAATTCAAGGATCAACATGCATAAATCATAACAATATTTAAGCATGGATACAAATCAAGTGGAATCATGCATAAGTCAAAACATTACTTATCATGATGTTCAAAGTTCATCATGCATAAATCATAACAATATTTAAGAATGGAAAAGTCCAAAGATCAACATGCATAAATCATAACAATATTTAAGCATGGAAAACACATGCAAAATAACTTGAACATGTGTGGGACTTATGTAACAACAACATGTGGATTATGGTGAATCTTTGTTAAACAAGTAGGTAACAACCAAAATTTTAAGATATGCATTCATATGTGAAAATGAACTTGAAAAAAGGTAACAATCATGAATTTGTAAATAATAATGAGAAACATCTCAAAGAAAGTTCATGCATACTTGAACATGTTTCAAACTAAAACAACAAGTGTATGAGAACACTCAAGGTAAGGTAATCAACCAAAGTTTTAAGATACGCATGCATATGTGAAAATGAACTTGAAAAAAGGTAACAACCATCATGTAACAACAAGAGTATATAGATTCACACATCAAGTGAGGTTCATACAAAGTAATGAATGCATACAAGCAATGAGAATCAAAGGAATTAATCACAAAGATCAAAGGAAAGCCTAAGAAAACCCTAAAAAGTCACAAACTTGAATGCACAAGGGCAAGAAAAATAATTCTTTTTGCAATTTTATTGACATAGATTGAAAGTAAACATTCTCATGAACACTTAGCAAAAAGAATTAGACAAAAATGATAAAAATCAAAGAAGTTATGATTAAATCAATTTGTAAAGAAAAACATAAAAATTAGGTACTAAAAATAAGGAAATGCACTCCAAAGGGTTTGAACCCACGCACTCAAGGCTAATGGCTCAAAACCTTAGCCAACTGAACCACACGCGCGTTGTGAATTACTAGTGGAAGTGAATCAATATATGCATTCAGCTTTGAAAATGTGAAAAAATAGCCAAAAGGGTTGATCAGCAAGATCAAGCCCAGGACAGACAAGGCAAGAAGATTTTAAAGCGCACATGGTAAACCACTGGGGTGGTGATACATCCATTGTATCATCTCCCCAAATTAAAACATAAGCCTAAACATGCCCTAAGGCCTTACTTAAGGGTGCCATGGCTGAACCTTGGCTTCAACAAAACCAGTTTATAAAAGCATTTGTAACTCTCTCATTTCTCCATGAAAATAGATGATCCAAAGATCAAACTCACTCAAACTTTCACAAGGAATTCAGTGATACCATTGGTTTTTTCTAATAATGTTTCAATTTGAAAACCCAATAATAAGTCTTCAAATAGCTTAAGTTTGCAATTTCAACATCACAATATTATTCAAACATGATAAACATCAAGTAATAGTTCAAACATGTCACAAATATCATACCAATCATGTATATGATCAGTGTATATAAAAGTATAACATGGTTTGAGAAGTTCAAGTTCAAGTGAACTTACCTTTTGGATCTAACTTGGAATCTTCAAGAGAGTTGCTTACAGAATTGCTTTATTGATTTGAACAACTCCAATATACCTTCAAGGATCTCTCTGAGTGCTTGGAATCAAATGGAAACACTTGGAGCAGAATATCCTTTCCTTCTTGTAAAATGTGAAAAGTGACCAACATGAAAACCTTAGGTGAATGGAGTTGCAGTTGGAAAACCAGTTCTGGAACAGTTTAAGGATGATTTATAGTGTGTGTTTAAAGTGTTTGAAGGTTTGGAAATGGACTTGATGAGGTTTTGGATATCAAAATGCAGAAAGTAAAAAAAAAAGAGGTTTGAGAGTTGACTTTTGGATTTGCTCGTCTTTTGATGATTGTGATGATTTGAACACTTCTAACACATCTTTTGTGATGTGTTAGAATGATTGGTTTGGTGGTTGTTTTTGGAAATGATTTTAAGGAGTTTTGTCCAAAGTGGTGATTTTTGGCACAAATGGTGTTTGATTTACAAGATGCTGGTTTAAGAGTGTTTTCTCTGGTTTCAAACTCTTGTTCTCCCCTTTCTCAAGCAGGAATTACACCTCTATTTATAGGGCAAGGATTGAGATCAAGTTATGCAGAATTTGTAACTTGGTAGTTCCATGTTTTGGTTGAATTCCAACTTGAAGTTTTTATGGTTTTCCATGGTTTCAAGGAAAAGTACCATGAGATATTGAGTGGTTGAGATGTTGCTTCTGACTTTGAAAGTTCTTGAATGCAGAGAGGATAAGTTAGAGGCTTAACAAGCTGGTTTTGTGCATAAAGTTACCTTTATCAAAATGGAAGTCATGCCTTTATGCCAAAAATGGAAAAATCCTTGAAATCAAGCTTTAACCTTTTAGATAATGCACCAAAGAAAAGTGTACTTATCTGATTTAAGCCAATTTAACAATTAATAGGGTCTTCCACATGAGATCTTGGAGATTTTGAGGGTTTTGCAAATTGAACTCATGAGGTCATGACCTAAAAATCAAGTTTTGGACCCCAACTTCTTCTCTTCGAAACTCGTAGCTCACAAATACTATGAAGGAGTTCTTGTCCTTTTTGGAAAGCCCTAATCATTCCCTACAAATTTCATGTTTTGATAATTTCTTGAATTCAAAGGGATCTTGATGAAAATTGACCTTGAAGTTGACTGAAAATTGGAGTAACAATTTTCCAAAACTTTGAAGCTTCATAACTCAAAATCTATGCATCTTTTGCTCATGGATCTAGGACACTTTTGTATTACATGAGGAGATCTTCAAATTGATCTTTTGAACTCACAAAATGGAAGTGTGGATTTAAAGTTATGGTCTTTCAAAGTTGGTGCAAAAACTAGGGTTTTTTCCACACTTAGAAAAATTTCAAGTTTATCCAAGTTTTATTCTTTTGCAAGAAACCTCTCAAATCTTGATTTCCCTTTATCAAAGTCATGGGTTAAACATATCTTAATGAAATTTGACTTGGATGCTCCAATTTGAACCAAAAACCCTAAAAGTCAAAGAGTTGACTTTGTCAGATGAATTTTGAATCAGATGAATTCAACTGTGTGATCTTCAATTAATTTGCCACTTGTAACTTCTCAAACATCACAGGTATGTTCCAAAGATGTGTATGAACAGATTGAATCATTTCCTAAGGCTTGGTATCATGCTTGAACCAAAAGTCAAAGGCACAGTTGACTTTTCCTAACAAAAACCCTAATTTGGGGGCCAGATGAAATTAGGCTTCAATTGACTTGTAGTGAGATCAGTTATCACTTGAGTCTTGTTGAAAATGAGTTTCTTGAATGTACGAGGACTTGATTTGATGATGATCAATCCAAACCTTGACTGACCAAGCAATCATCCTCTTAATTCCACAGGTGTAAAACCCTAATGCAGATGAACCTCAACAACAACATACTTGAAACAAGGTTAGGGTTAGGCAATAATGCTTGATGCTCTAAGATGATAATGGAATATAGGGGTCAAAATTTGGGGTATGAAAAACATAATTTACATACTTGACCATTTATAAACATAAAAGATAACCTATGGTACAAGATATGAAAAGTGCAAAAACAACAAACTAAGATCAAGGTACAATATCCTTCATTGTACAAGATACAAGGTAAGCAATACACATCGGAAAACATAGTCTAAGCTTCCCTTGAAACACCAAAGCTTAGCTCCACTTGCAAACTAAACCTGCAAATAATACTTGAAAAACAACAACAATAATAGGGTGAGATAATAATCCCAGTGAGTTCCCATATCTTATGGGTTCACTCAGATCTACAAAGTTCTAATCAATTTCTATCTCAATTCAAAAGGGAAAGGGATAAGACATGAGTTCACACAGTTCGTAATGTATGGAAAATGTCTCTTGAGTCCACCAACTCAAATAATCACTAATTGGAAACCACATCAAGGCATCTTTCCCCGACCAACTCTACATCTAGATTTATGGACACGGGTCACAGATCCTTGTAATATAGATATCTTTCCCTGGACAACCCACACAAGAGTTCTTGACACGGGTCATTGATATCTAGCTCATATGTAACTTTCCCCGGCCAATCCTACACAAGAGTTCTTGACACGGGTCACAAATACTTATCAAAGAATAATGTGTATATTTCGGAGGAGCACTCTATATAAGCCTCAACTCTTGGAACGACACATCTCAAGAGATTATTTCCGACTACGTGATAAAGTATAGCAAAACATTGAATGGATCGGATTCTAAAGGATAAGATCGACCTTGCAAATTACCACTTCTCGTGGGCCGTACCCCATCACAAGTCTATTTACCCGTAGGCTCCATTCGCTTATGTAATCACTAAGGATAATGTGATTGTATTCAACAATCACAAGGAATTTCATAAGCCTTAACCATAAACAACATCAACCATACATGTTCCATACAAAGCTCTCCTCAGAACGACACAACTACTTGCCAATGATACACACCTAGGCATCCTTGCATAAGCATTTCCATCTAGGTTATTCATCATGATCTAATCATCTTACTAATTCATTTCATTAGTTAATATCAAGGGTTTCCTCACAATTCTCATAGTCTTTTAAGCATGTTATCACACAATCACATTCAAACAATATACATATATGGCATAACACAATGTCATACATGAAACACATATAATAACACATCATATTAAATATAACCAATCATAGTAGTTTACAAACACGTCAAGCAATTATAAGCCATTATCATCCTCTACCAAGCATTCTTGGTTGGTTCATGGTATCACACCACCATTTCGTATCCCCATCAGATTATCCCTTCAATTCGGAAGGTGTTCTTCATCATCCATTCATATATCATTAATTCCATTATGGTTTTAATCACTTTTCTTAATCATTTACAAACATATAATCATCCATGGTAATCATGTATAATCATCATGCTAATCATGTAAAACATTCCATGGTACCATTAATTATTCATGAGAAACAACAAAAAAATTAAACAAGAAAAAGAAACAAAACCTGACAGGCTCTCTGTGCGAGCTCTAGGCGAAGTCACTTTGCTGTGCGAGCTCTGGGCGAACCAGAGGCAGAAACGTTTCCCTTCCGTGGTCCCTGTGCAATCCCAAGGCGAGAGACCGCCTTCGCCTCGCTGAAGGCTCGTTGTGCGACTCATGGGAAACCAGAATTCCCAGCAGTGTGTAAGGTGAAATATCCATGGCCAAAACCTCTATTTCTCATTACCCAACAAGTCAAAACACATCCCAACACTCATAGGAACATATATTATCATGATTAAGCATGAACCTCATCAAATCATCATGTAAATAAAACTTTAATTCCATTTCCACACAAAACCTAAATCCCAAAGTTCTCATATTTCCCCCTCAATGCTATACTAAGGAATGAAACTCACCTTGCAATGGAAAATATGAGATGGATTGATGATGATGAATTCATCTTCTTCCTCTTCTATGATTTTCTCGTCTTCTTTCCCCTTTCTCTCCTTTCTATTACCTTTTCCACCAATTTTATATATATATATATATATATATATATATATATATATATATATATATATATATATATATATATATATATATATATATATATATATATATATATATATATATATATATATATATATATATATATAATATTAGTTAATGATATAAATATCTTCCTTTGATATTTTGTCATCCAACATCAATTGACCAAATTTTAGAATTACCAAAATATCATCTCTTATACTTTTTAATATTGGTCTGTCTCATTTATCAATAATTGATCTCTTCAGAGTCCACTAGTTGTCACACCCTAAATTTTGTCCTCCTTTTTTTAGCTTTGACTTTTGTTTCGTTTTCACCTGCATATGATTTATGTCGCCTCCTGCCAGTGTTATCAGCCGAATTGGATTTATCGAGATTACAGTCGCTTTGCTCGCATTTTAGACGATTCAAATCAATTCAAATAAGAAGTTCCATATCGAAATCGAGCGAAGGTTACTCTCTTCTTGGTAGTTCGGTCAATGCTGATAGTCTCGGCGCATTTCGGTGTTCGCCCGTTTTTTTTTCCGTCTCTTTTTCCGTAGCATTTTGCATTTTTATTACTTCTTGCTTTATATTTAATTATTTAGGAAATAGTTTTTTTTTATTGATTAGATTTTTTATAATAGAATTTATTAGGATAGAAATTACTTTTTTTAATTATTAATTAAAATTTTATGTTAGAATAGATTTTTATATTTTTATATTAGAATTAGTTGTTTAGATTTAAATTATAGTTTTAATTTTTTTTAGAATAGAATAGTTTTTTTAGAGTTTTATTAAGTAGGTTAGAATTTAGATTAATTATTTAATTTAGTATTTAGTTAGGATTTTATTTTAGATTAGCTTTTTTTATTGATTGTTTATTAAAATAGATTTTTTAAATTAGTTTAGAAATAGTTTTAGCTTAGATTTGTTTTAGCTTTTTTAGATTATGTTCTTTTAATTATTTATTTATATTAGTATTAGTTTAATTAGGATTATATTATTATTAGATTAGTATTAGTTTTTAGAGTCAACTGTTATTTAACCTGTCATTATTCTAATCAAAGTTTATCAGCACTAATCATGTTTTCACTTTTCGTTAATCATCAAAATTAAGTCAAAATTTACACTTCATTTCAGTTGCCACGTGTCAACAACCTATATATACAACTCCTATTCACCTTCTCCTTCCTCAAGACACCAACCCTAGAATCAGCAGCCGCTTACCCTAGCCACCTTCAACGTGTTCTTCATCAATCTCCCTCACCAACATTAAACTTCATGGTTCTTGCTCATCTGCATTACTATCCCCTCAACTCATCTTCCAAATATCAGCATGCAAAATCCCAAACAGCATTTCCCTCACCCCAATCGCAACTTATGACTTCCTAATATTCTCCATTTTCGTTCCACAACAACACTTCAACTTCACCTTAAAACCTTACTTACACCTTCCATATTCATCTTCCCCAACTCACCGACCCATGAACCTTCAACTCAAATGAACAAATAGTAAAAGCTACCCTCGTAATCTCCATTTCGACATAACCCATTTTCCTCCGCCGCCGTAACACCATTTTCGATCCGACCTCACTTCATCCCTAACCTCACAACCAAACTTCCATTTTCACCACATTCAACTCAACCACAACCCATCTCCGTTAAACTTCCGCTCAAACTCCTTAAAACCCAGAAAACAATTCCTTCCAACCTCCATTTATGAACCACCATTTCAACCAACAATTTCTCCACAACCCATTTCCACCAAAACCCAGGTTAACCTTTCAGCAAAACCTATCTCAAACAGAATGAACAAGATGAATCAGAAAAAGTTTGAGATGAGTTAGAAAGATTTAAACCCAAATCAAACATACCCATCTCCAATCGAAAAGATACGAAACATATCACGAACCTAAGAGAAACGAACGAAAAGAACGAGTTCGAGGCCGATATTTTTTTTTTCACACAGAAGATGGTTGATTCTCGTGGATGTCGTTTTTGTTTTGCGAGCTTGTTTGTTTCTTTTGGAAAGTATCGAACCACCCTATTTGTAACCTGAAGAGTTTTCTAACATAACCTTTTTATTTTAATTTTATTTTAATTCTTTTATTTTTTTGTTTCTTTTGTTTTACTATGTTGTGTTGATGTTGGTTTGGGCTTCATAGCCCGTGTCTGTTGTAGACACTCCGTAATCCAACTTCTACACCCCCTATTTTGTTTTTTATTAGAAAATAAAAATGTAAACTATTTTATGTAAATACTTCTATATATTAGTTATTGTGAATATATTTTATTTATATTTTATATAATTTTCTTTTAGAACTTTTTATATATCATATTGTTAAAATTTATATTTTATTTTCTATTTTCTAGTTTATGAATATATAAGTTTATATAGTATTTTCTTTTCTAGAGTTATATTTCATCTCTCATTTCTTATTGGACATTTTATCCCATTTCTATCTTTTTTGTGGATGACGAGACCTCCGTAAACCGTTATTGGTTAAACTATTGATAAATAAGGTTGGATCTGAGGCAAACTTCTTTTCTCTCCTCATTTCTTCTTCTTCCCGATTTTATTTTAACTTTCTGTGATCGATGAAGTCTTGTATCCGTAAGCGTCAGATTTATCGGAGTTGATAACCTTCCCGATTTCAAATCAATGGAAAATGACCATTTGGGTCATTTTCTCTACTTTGGGATCGCGATAGGCTACCTTCGATTAATCGAAATTTTGTTTGCCATTAAAACGACATCCTACCTCTTTTGGTCCGTGCGACACGTTTAAATTGGAGATTGATCCTCAATATCATTTTTCTATCTTGTCCTCAGCACGTATATCAATTACGCGATCTCCTATGGTTCGAATTCCATTGTAAGTCGAGCTACGACGATTTAGCGTTACATTGTGTCCCGATTCGATTCACCGACATTATCAAACTATCTTCAATAAGAAATAAAATTCTCTTTGTATTGAATTAAAAAGAGAGTGGATTGAGTGTAGACTTCTTCCTCTCCGAGTGTTGGGATACTCATTGTAGTGTGTATGGTCTCGATACTCGTCTTTCAATACAAAGACGCTTGTATTTTTCAAACCATTTCCCCCTAAAAACCTCGGTCCAATACCGAGTGCATTTTAAAACACACAATTCCATAAGAAAACCAAGTTCTCTTTGTATTGAATTAAAGAGAGAGGATTGAGTGTAGACTTCTTCCTCTCCGAGTGTCAGGATACTCACTGTAGTATGGGTGGTCTCGATACTCGTCTTTCAATATGAAGACGTATTTCTTTTTCAAAACTACTTTTCAAAGCTTTCTCTCCTAAAAACCTCGGTCCCGTACCGAGTGCATTTTCAACTCTTTTTCACAACAAAAACTTGAATGGTCGTCGAGTGGTTAGGTGTAGGCCTTCTCCTATCCCAAGTGCTTGACATTTACCATAGGGTTTACCATCGCAAAGCACTTACCATTCAAAACCAAAAACACTTTAATAAGAGAATGAAGTTCTCTTTATGTTGAATTAAAGAGAGAGGATTGAGTGTAGTCTTGTTCCTCTCTGAGTGTCAGGATACTCACTGTAGTGTGTGTGGCTCGATACTCGTCCTTCAATACGAAGATGTAACTATATTCGCCACACCTTTTCATAACAAAACTTTGAGATGAAAATTGGGTACTACCCGCAAGGGGTTACTATCCGGGGACCTATTTCACCCCTAAAAACAACTCTCATAAACCAAACGTGACATCTTACCTCGCATGGCGAAAATTAATATTTTAAAAAGGATATGTTACGTCCGTTCTATCGCAAGCAGGTAACGCCTAAGTCTCTAAACGAGCAAGTAGCAATACACCTAAGCTGCTAGAATGCGCATGATAGCATCATCCACAAAAACATTAACAAACCGTAGGCCGAACTACGATTGCTCTGATTCTTTACCTCTTGCAAGTAAAGATACATGGGCACAAGGGCCACAATCCTTGTCGAGCATATTCCCCTCTATATCCATAGTCCCCCGAACTATGTGGACTATGATTTTCTCATGTCTGTTGAGAATACGTAGGCCTAGGACCGCGAAGTCCTACCGAGTCTCCTTTCTTCCATGCTACTTATCTTTCCCCTGTTTCTAACATTTTTTCTTTATCCCTCGGAACACTCTCAATAGCAATAAACTTTAAGCAAATACCTTCACATATCGATAAACAAATGATTCCCATCGACTACGATGGATGCGAGGGGTGCTAATACCTTCCCTTTGCATAACCGGCTTCCGAACCCATTCTTTGGTCGTGAGACCATCTTATCCGTGTCTTTCTTAAGGTTTTCTCGATATTTTCCTTTCCCCTCATGGGATAAATAAAGTTTGGTGGCGACTCTTCTGTCTTTCTTTTCGCCTCCCCGTCGTTGCATTTTTCGAGTAGCGACAGCTGGCGACTTTGCTGGGGAAACTTAGCAAGCCAAGCCTAGTTTGTTTGTCGTATTTGTGTTGTATTTGCTTTTATTTATTTATTGTGGTGTTCCTTATATCGATTGGGTTTATTTGGATGGTTTGTGGATAAAAGCTTTCTACCTGAGCTTTCTAGTATACACTAAGATTAGGAGGTGGTTTCTTTCTGATTTGGGAGAATTAGGACTCGTTGAGTAGGTTTGAACTCCACCGTTTGGATGAGACCCCTTTGGGATGATTATGTCTTACGAGTAGTGGTAATGGCATCTTTATTTCCAACTTGGGAGTCTGTGACTCTGAGGACCTTTTGTAGAACCTTATTCCGAAGATTACTAAAACATAACTTTGTGTTCATCCTTTGAAGGGATTACCGTCTTATGAATCGTCGTTATGATGGAAAACTTTTGAGGGTTAGTGCATAGGACTTTGTTTAAAGCCTTTGGGATACCCTCTTATAAACCAGTAAATTGCCCACCCGATGTGAGAATATCTCGGTGTATTTATCTTGCAGGATCTGTGACCCTGATCCCGTGTCTGTTGCATTTCATATTGCATTGCATTTGCATAAGCATCTCTGCATCATTTTGCATTTTCTTCCCTAAACTAGATACCAAGAGCTTACACATCCTCTGTTCATAACCCGCAGTTGATTTCTCGACACTCCCATTGATATTGCGAGAGCTGTGAAGCCTTTGAAACAAGAGGAACATAGATGCCTTGAAAGGCCAGTCAAACAGAGCAAGCTGAGGTAGCTATGTCAGAGAACAACCGCCAGAATGTTGAGTCCCCACCAGGGTTTACTGTGACGAACAATCCATTGTATGATCTTCCGCCTGATGACCTTCCTTCGCAAGTAAACATTCTTACTCGACCCCAGAGGATGCCACCGACTGATCTCATGGAAGAAAAGCTTTGTGCCCTTGAGGAGAGACTTCAAGCTATGAAAGTGCCTGATATGCCCGGCCTCAATGCTGCTGATATTTGTCTAGTGCCAGACCTGGTGATTGTTCCAAAATTCAAGGTTCCCAACTTCGAGAAGTACACAGGCTTTAGTTGCCCGAGGCGTCATTTGGTGATGTTCTGTCGAAAAATGACCTCCTACACTCATGACGATAAGCTAATGATTCATTGTTTTCAAGAAAGCCTGAGTGGGATATCATTAAGTTGGTACACAGATTTGGAAAGAAGCCATATCTAATCATAGAGGGACCTAGCTAGCGCTTTTCTAAAGTTTTACCAGTTCAATCTGGACACTCCTCCCATCCGCATGCAGTTGCAAAGCCTATCTCAGAATGACAATGAATCCTTTAAAGGATATGCACAACGGTGGAGAGAATTCGCCGCAAGAGTGAAACCACCACTCCTGGACAGGGAATTGATAGACATGTTCATAAATAGTTTGTATGGATCTTATCTTGAAAGAATGACTGGCAGTGCGCTATCAAGTTTCTCTGATCTTGTGATAGTAGGAGAACGTGTCGAAATCAACCTTAAAAACAGACAAATCCAGGATGCCTCGAGCATCTAGACCAGTGAGATTGAATCTTTCAACAATTTCTATGAGGAAGATAAGGATGAAACCAGCGCATTCATAGAAAACATTGAGTATTCTCATGATATACCAACAAAACTCTATGGTCCCTCATCTTCTCAACAGACGTCATTACCACCGCCATGTTATCCTTATGGGAAATTAGCTATGCCTAAAGCTTCATTCCGTAAGCCATGGATTGCTCCTCATGCAAATCAACGAGCCCATGGCCGAGATTGTAACACCCCATTTAAATTATTCAGTCGCTTTGGTATCTTCTGTGAGGTGTAGTTGTGTGGTGTCGTTATAGGATTTAAATAATAAAATAAGAAATAAGGGATTAAAGGAAATAGAGAAGTTTTTTTTGGGGAAAGAGAATTAGAACACGATAAACTGCCAGAGAAAGGTTTTGGGAGAAAAAGTGAGAAGAAGAACAAGGAGGAAGAGAAGGAGGTTAGGGCTGTCAATCCTTCAAGATTCTTCAACGATTGAGCAATTAATCGAGGTAAGGGGGGAGAATAGATTTCAATATGGGTGAATTAACATGAGAGGATAGTGAAAGGTCCTTTCTCTCATAGGAATTATGTGTTCTTGAGGATTCTTGATGTAATTTTCGTAGCATGATAAATTCCATAAAATTGTTGCTGTTCTTGAATGATTATTGTATGGGGAGTATTGCTTTTCATAGTTTTCTATGTATACCTTTCGGTATGTCGTGGTGATGTAAGGTTTAGAGATTTGGGTAAATATGTAGAAATGAATGTGTTATATCGTTATTAGTATGATGCTCTAAGGTTTCCCTAAGGTTTAGAGATTTGGGTTAATTGTGGGAAATAGGGAGGTAACCGTAAGAATCTGAGGTTATGACCAAATGGCCAAATGATATGTATCGTTGAATATTAATATGTGCTTGTAGGGAAAAACTTATGGGAAATTGAACCTTCATGACCAGAACCTTGACATTGTTATATGTCTGACCCTGAAGGGGTTAAATATTAGATAGTGAGTAATTTTAATGTCGTAGGGTGTAATTGTAAGGAAATTGACTATAGACCCTAGAGGTTAGTGGTTAGTATTCTTGACCCTTTGAGTGTAGAGATGAGAAATAATGATCTTTGCCTTCGTGGCCAAAACCTTGGATTGTGATATGTTTGACCCTGTAGGAATAAGAATGCTCATATGTGAGTAACTCTGAAGTACTCAGAGTAATTGCAGGAAATAGTGTTTTAGGCGTTGCAAATGTTGCCAGATGAGCCTAATAAACCATAAAAGTTGTGTTGTTATTGCCGTATAACCTTAGGAATGTTTTAGTGATGTTTTGGGTGCTTTGAGTAAGTGATTCGCAAGAATAATTGGGTGAATATCAGTTCCGGAGCGTAACAGCGTCTTTCTGTCTGTCACCGATGTTCATGTTTTCGGTCGAAATTGTTTTGGACGTAACTTTGAATCCGTAAGTCCGTTTTGATCCCCGTTCGAAGCGTTGGAAAGCTAATGAACAGAGCTATAACATAGGATAGATAATGGAATTGTTTTCCCAATATTTTTATATCTAATTATGTTTGAGAATTCAATTTTGTATATGTTTTAGTAACGAATCATGTTCTGGTTCAATGATGTCTTGGTGTTTTGATGGATGTGGGCCAAGATGGTCGAATATGGACAATCTTGTGCGAGTGTGGTAATTCCCAAGAGGATTACGGTGAGCGGATGGCTCGTGTGGATCAAGATTGATCGTGAATTCTGCATGATGTATTACATTGCATAATTGTGTTGACATGCTTTTCATATCATGTGTCTTGTGGAGATGGCTAGGTGGGAATCCATGATGGGTGCCTAGTTTCATCCGGACTTCAATATGGGAGTCGTTGCGGAGATAATTTGTAGTTTAGAGGAACGTATATACGACTTATGCGGATTCCGACGGGAATCGGGTTCTAGTGTGAACCGTATGAGATTGTGTTGGTACCACATGCATTGTGTCGAGTCAGTGAGTCACATTGCATTATTGTAATTGAATGTGGGCTATGAATGCCAAGTGATTGAGGTGGCACGTGTATGTGCGTTAATTGTGCTTATTTTATGTGTGGTGTGTAACTACTCCTTAGCATGTGTATTTCACCGTTTATTTATTGAATGTAGTTCTCACCCCTTTTTGTTGTTGTGTCTGTGCTCTCTTGGGAGTACAGGTGACCAGGTACTTGAGTAGTGCTTGGAGTGTGTTGCTATTTGATCGAGTCTTAGGAGTCGCTCTGATACGTAACATGGGATGACGGGATTTCGTTGTTATTTGACTACTTTATTTGTTTATTGTTACGTATCTTCATTTATTGGACTTATGTTGTATGACCTCGTGTCGAGGAGAATTATATTGGAGAATTGATTTGTATTCCGCTGCTTACTTGAAAACTAAATAATATTGATTATTTTAATAAAATGAAGTGACTTAGTGTGATATCCCACGGTGTTGGAGAACTCTGATGAATTTCATGAATTGTTTCTATATATTTATTATATTACGCGTATGGGGTAAAGTGGGGTGTTACAGAGATCATCAGAATCAGCGCCGAAATCAGAATAGGCTTAGCAACAACTTGGAAAGAAGGATTGCTCCTCTTCATCCAGTCCCTATGTCGCACAGTCAACTTCTGCCATATTTAATTCAAAACTCTTTGGTGGAGCCCAGGACTCTTTAGCCTATGCCAGAACCTTACCCTCCTGGGTTTAATCCCCATGTTCAATGAGGATATCGTGGAGGATCCATGGGGCATCAAACTGAAGATTGCAAAGCATTCTAAGCCAAAGTGCAACAACTGATTGACAAAGGGTACATATCTTTTACAGAGGGAATTTTGGTTGTCCATGCCAACCTCTTAGTTGTCTAAGCTCGAAGATTTCAATAGTCATCTCCAAACGCCAGTGGTCTAGACAAGCAGACATCCTCAACATTGGCAGTCCTTGGGTGCTTTCATCATTTGCATTTGAAGTTTATTTCCTGTTAATTGCTACTTGTTTTTAAACATTAATGTTTTGAATGGTAATGTTAATGAAGTGATTATGCATTTTTTGAATCAATCATGTCACATTCGCTCATTATTTCCACTTATCACAGACACATACACTTTTATCCACTCCACTTTATCACTGTTGTTTTAGTAAAGATTGGAAAGAGGATGACGAAAACGAAATACCCATAATTACAAACCATATGCTTTCAGACAAAATCTCGTCAATGATGTACAGGCATTGTTTCAATTCCCCTAAAACACTGGAGATATAAGGAGTTAATCCCTAGTCAACCACTTCGAGCCTAGAAGTAGGAGTTCTCTTCGGACTTTCAAACCCTTACACTCAACCTGGGGCAGAGTAGTTGTTCAATTAATATAATCCCGCATTCGAATCAACAAAAATCTAAAGACATGACGGTTGTTCATCACTAAACGATGACATGGCAGTCACAATCCTCCAAAAAAATAAAAAAAAATCGAAAGCCTGCTAAGTCAAACACCTCAAAAGGGGACTTAGGCAAAAATCAAGGCAATCCCGATGGATCTGACAAGCAAAATCAAAAGATGTCCTCAAACCCTCAACAAAAAAAACAACAAAATAAGATTCGGTGGCTACCCAAATCCAAAGGGTCACTAACATCCATCAAAAGCAAAATAAGGTGACTGCCGTCTCGAGCAAACCTTGAACCTTCAAGCTTACACCGTCAAGGTAAACATGCACAGAGTTAACTAATCGTAGGACTGGAGATCATCAAGAAGATAGGGTGGGTACAAATCATACTTTGAGCCTAACATCCTTTGTTTTATAAACCATGAACCAGGCCATGTTACAACCCTCGAAAGACCTAATTGAGGCGAGGTTTATTCTGAAAGCATACTATCACAAGGATGCGTAAATTGAGTCCTCACATATCTGCTAATCATCAACATTGGTTTCAATATCCTTGTTTTATCTTTTACACCAATCAAGTTAGCACAACGTTTGGACTAACGGTCCATTCGTCTCACTATCACGACACTTAATAAATGACATTTCTTTCAAAATTGCATAAACTTCACATTAAAATTACCATTCGTGAACAAACAATTTTAATTATAAGTCAGTAGTTGGCATCAAGGAAATTCCAACAAAGAGCAATCAAACAGGACTGGATTATTCAGTGGTCTGGACTAGAATCAAGTATACCGTGCAACCCTATAGATCTGGGGCATTGACGTCTAACAAATTTGGAATCGGTCAGTCTGAGGCAAATCCCTAAGCATCGGTTGAGTATGGGGAAAATTATTCAAGAACCGGTTAGTTAGAAGTGAATCATCTCGAGAATACAGATCAGGGGCAGGCCACCTGGAGTTTCTTTGAGCTAAGGGCAGATCCCTCCAATGTTCATTCAAGACAAGTTAAGTCGCTTCAACGCTCTTTCAAGGGTAAGCTACTCCAAAGTGTATTGAAGCCAACCACCATGAGCCAGTTGATCAAGGATGAATCCTTTCATGATACAAATTCCGGGGCAAGCCGTCTCAAGGTCGTCTCATGGCAAGTTACCATCTTTTCAGGATGAACTTTCCCAAAGGTTATACTAGGGCAAGTTTGAACTACACTGGGGCAAGTTACTCTAGCAAGTTCATTTTCGTCAGCAACTGTCGAGTATAAGATGAGTGTCAGGGAATCGTACCGTCACAATAACCCTAACCTTCCGAAAAGGCCTTTCTGTCGTGGGGTCTCACCCCCACAACCTGTTACTTGTCAGAGCATTGTAACCAAAATTACTTCCAGTACCAGTCCTCATCTGGTAGCCATCCAAAGTCCAATCTGCATTGGCAACTACCGAAGTGCGCCGTGTCGGCACCTGCATTTCCAATCACCCGTCTGCAACTTCATAATCATCTTGCATCATATGCATACTCATAATCATGAAATATCTCCGCAGCTCTTGCATCTCCACGTTCTAGCATTTGCATCTACATTTCCATTTATGGAACGTCATTATCATTAAGCATTCACATGTGCAAGATCAGGGTTCAGGATTAATTTCAAAGATTTCCAAGGCTATATGTAGCCCAGTCAGGGGCATTCTCCGCAAGATCGTGGGGGTTCCCAACGAAGTTGTGCAACTTTTTGTTGGACAAATTCAAGAGCTTCAAAATGATCATCAGCCCAGTCAAGGGCATTATCTGCAAAGACTGTGGGTCCTCCACAGAATTCAAGAATATCAAAGTAAAATTCATCCCGGTCAGAGGCATGTCATTCAGGGCCATGGGCATTCCTCATGGGGGTTATTATCATCCTTCATTGTGGTAGTAGCTTATTGATTTCGCTCCATCATCCTTTTGGTGATGGGTCTGGCATTTTTTTGATGTCATGACTAACGTATTTTCCATTATCCTTTTGATAATGGATCCCCTACATCCTTTTTGGTGTTAGGGTTGATTTTGTTTTGCTCCATCATCCTTTCGGTGATGGGTCTGACATCCTTTTGGTGTCATGACTACCGTTTTCGCTCCATCATCCTTTTGATGATGGGTCTGGCATCCTTTTGATGTCATGACTAGTGTATTTTCCATTATCCTTTTGGTAATGGATCCCCTACATCCTTTTTGGTGTTAGGGTTGATTTTTGTTTCGCTCCATCATCCTTTCGGTGATGGGTCTAACATCCTTTTGGTGTCATGACTAGCGTTTTCGCTCCATCATCCTTTTGATGATGGGTCTGACATCCTTTTGATGTCATGACTAGCGTTTGTTCTCCATTATCCTCTTTGGTAATGGATCCCTTACATCCTTTTTGGTGTTAGGGTTAATTGTGTTTCGCTCCATCATCCTTTTTGGTGATGGGTCTGACATCCTTTTTGGTGTCATGACTAGCGTCTTCGCTCCATCATCCTTTTGATGATGGGTCTGACATCCTTTTGGTGTCATGACTAGCGTGTTTTCCATTATCCTTTTGGTAATGGACTCCTTACATCCTTTTTGTGTCGGGTTTTCCTGGTTTCGCTCCATCATCCTTTTGGTGATGGGTCTGGCATCCTTTTAGTGTCATGACTAGCGTGTTCTCCATTATCCTTTTGGAAATGGATCCCTTACATCCTTTTGATGTACGGGAAGTGTGTGTGAGTGTACTGCCATCCTTTTGGTGGTAGCGACCTTTGTGAGGTATCTAGTATTTCATTCCCAAGCAGTTTCCTTCTTTTCGGACAAATTCAGGGTCTTCTATATCTAATCGTCTTCTACCTTGAAAGAATGAATGCCATAACATTTCTTCTTACTCGGTTTAAGCCGATTAGATAGGGGCATCTGTCACACCCTAAATTTTGTCCTCCTTTTTCTAGCTTTGACTTTTGTTTCGTTTTCGCCTGCATATCATTTATGTCGCCTCCTGCCAGTGTTATCAGCCGAATTGGATTTATTGAGATTACAGTCACTTTGCTCGCATTTTAGACTATTCAAATCAATTCAAATAAGAAGTTCCATGTCGAAATCGAGCGAAGGTTACTCTCTTCTTGGTAGTTCGATCCGTGCTGATAGTCTCGATGCATTCCGATGTTCGCCTGTTTTTTTTTCCGTCTCTTTTTCCGAGCATTTTGCATTTTTATTACTTCTTTATATTTAATTATTTAGGAAATAGTTTTTTTTATTGCTTAGATTTTTTATAATAGAATTTATTAGGATAGAAATTAGTTTTTTTTATTATTAATTAGAATTTTATGTTAGAATAAATTTTTATATTTTTTATATTAGAATTAGTTGTTTAGATTTAAATTATAGTTTTAATTATTTTTTTTAGAATAGAATAGTTTTTTAGAATTTAGATTAATTATTTAATTTAGTATTTAGTTAGAATTTTATTTTAGATTAGCTTTTTTTATTTATTGTTTATTAAAATAGTATTTTTAAAATTAATTCAGAAATAGTTTTAGCTTAGATTTATTTTAGATTTTTTAGATTATTTTCTTTTAATTATTTATTTAGATTAGTATTAGTTTAATTAGGATTATATTATTATTAGATTAGAATTAATTAAGTTATTAAGTTTAGAATTCATTTAATTAGTTTTTAGAGTCAACTGTTATTTAACCTGTCATTATTCTAATCAAAGTTTATCATCACTAATCATGTTTTCACTTTTCGTTAATCATCAGAATTAATTCAAAATTAACACTTCATTTCAGCTGCCACGTGTCAACAGCCTATATATACTGCTCCTATTCACCTTCTCCTTCCTCAAGACACCAACCCTAGAATTAGAAGCTGCTTACCCTAGCCATCTTCAGCGTGTTCTTCATCAATCTCCCTCACCAACATCAAATTCCATGGTTCTCGCTCATCCGCATTACTATCCCCTCAACTCATCTTCCAAATATCAGCCTGCAAAATCCCAAACAGCATTTCCTCACTCCAATCGCAACTCATGACTTCATAATATTCTCCATTTTCGTTCAACAACAGAACTTCAACTTCACCTTCAAACCTTACTCACACCTTCCATCTTCATCTTCCCCAACTCACCGACCCATGAACCTTCAACTCAAATGAACAAATAGTAAAAGCTACCCTCGTAATCTCCATTTCGACATAACCCATTTTCCTCCGCCGCCGTAACACCATTTTCGATCCGACCTCACTTCATCCCTAACCTCACAACCAAACTTCCATTTTCACCACATTCAACTCAACCACAACCCATCTCCGTTAAACTTCCGCTCAAACTCCTTAAAACCCAGAAAACAATTCCTTCCAACCTCCATTTATGAACCACCATTTCAACCAACAATTTCTCCACAACCCATTTCCACCAAAACCCAGGTTAACCTTTCAGCAAAACCTATCTCAAACAGAATGAACAAGATGAATCAGAAAAAGTTTGAGATGAGTTAGAAAGATTTAAACCCAAATCGAACATACCCATCTCCAATCGAAAAGAGACGAAACAGATCACAAACCTGAGAGAGACGAACGAAAAGAACGAGTTCGAGATCGATATTTTTTTTCCACACAGAAGAAGGCTGATTCTCGTGGATGCATTTTTGTTTTGCGAGCTTGTTTGTTTCTTTTGGAAGGTATCGAACCACCCTGTTTGTAACCCGAAGAGTTTTCTAACATAACCTTTTTTTTATTCTTTTTTTTTTTTTTGTTTTTTTTGTTTTACTATGTTGTGTTGATGTTGGTTTGGGCTTCATAGCTCGTGTCTATTGTAGACACTCCCTAATCCAACTTCTACACCCCTTGTTTTGTTTTATTTAGAAAATAAAAATGAAATTTTTTTATGTAAATACTTCTATATATTAGTTATTATGAATATATTTTATTTATATTTTATATATTTTTCTTTTAGAACTTTATATATATCATATTGTTAAAATTTATATTTTATTTTCTATTTTCTAGTTTATGAATATATAAGTTTATATAGTATTTTCTTTTCTAGAGTTATATTTCATCTCTCATTTCTTATTGGACATTTTGTCCCATTTCTATCTTCTTTGTCGATGACGAGACCTCCGTAAACCGTTATTGGTCAAACAATTGATGAATAACATTGGATCTGAGACCAACTTCTTTTCTCTCCTCATTTCTTCTTCTTTCTGATTTTATTTTGACTTTCTGTGATCGATGAAGTCTTGTATCCGTAAGCGTCGGATTTATCGGAGTTGATAACCTTCCCGGTTTCAAATCTATGAAAAATGACCATTTGGGTCATTTTCTCTACTTTGGGATCGCGATAGGCTACCTTCGATTAATCGACATTTTGTTTGCGATTAAGACGACATCCTACCTCTTTTGGTCCGTGCGACACGTTTAAATTGGAGAATGATCCTCAATATCATTTTTCTATCTTGTCCTCAGCACGTATATCAATTACGCGATCTCCTATAGTTCGAATTCCATTGTAAGTCGAGCTACGACGGTTTAGCGTTACATTGTGTCCCGATTCGATTCACCGACGCTATCAAACTATATTCAATAAGAAATAAAATTCTCTTTGTATTGAATTAAAAAGAGAGGATTGAGTGTAGATTTCTTCCTCTCCGAGTGTTGGGATACTCACTATAGTGTGTGTGGTCTCGATACTCGTCTTTCAATACAAAGACGCTTGTATTTTTCAAACCATTTTCCCCTAAAAGCCTCGGTCCAATACCGAGTGCATTTTAAAACACACAATTCCATAAGAAAACCAAGTTCTCTTTGTATTGAATTAAAGAGAGAGGATTGAGTGTAGACTTCTTCCTCTCCGAGTGTCAGGATACTCACTGTAGTATGGTTGGTCTCGATACTCGTCTTTCAATATGAAGACGTATTTCTTTTTCACAACTGCTTTTCAAAGATTTCTCTCCTAAAAACCTCGGTCCCGTACCGAGTGCATTTTCAACTCTTTTTCACAACAAAAACTTGAATGGTCGTCGAGTGGTTAGGCGTAGGCCTTCTCCTATCCCGAGTACTTGACATTTACCATAGGGTTTACCGTCGCAAAGCACTTACCATTCAAAACCAAAAACACTTTAATAAGAGAATGAAGTTCACTTTGTGTTGAATTAGAGAGAGAATTGAGTGTAGACTTCTTCCTCTCCGAGTGTCAGGATACTTATTGTAGTGTGTGTGGTCTCAATACTTATATTTCAATACGAAGACGTGACTATATTCACCACACCTTTTCATAACAAAACTTTGAGATAAAAATTGGGTACTACACGCAAGGGATTACTATCCGAGGACCTATTTCACCCCTAAAAACAACTCTCACAAACCAAACGTGACATATTGCCTTGCATGGTGAAAATTAATCTTTAAAAAAGGATATGTTACATCTATTCTATCGCAAGCAGGTAATGCCTAAGTCTCCAAACGAGCGAGCAGCAATACACCTAAACTGCTAGAATACACACGATAGCATCATCCACAAAAACATTAACAAACCGTAGGGAAAACTAGGACTGCTCTGATTCTTTACCTCTTGCAAGTAAAGATACGTAGGCACAAGGGCCACAATCATGCCGAGCATATTCCCGTCTATATCTGTAGTCCCCCGAACTACGTCGACTTTGATTTTCTCACGTTTGTTGAGAATACGTAGGCCTAAGAACACGAAGTCCTACCGAGTCTCCTTTCTTCCATGCTACCTATCTTTCCCCTGTTTCTAACATTTTCTCTTTATTCCTCGGAACACTCTCAATAACAATAAACTTTAAGCAAATACCTTCACATATCGACAAACAAATGGTTCCCGTCGAGTATGATGGATGCGAGGGGTGCTAATATCTTCCCTTCGCATAACCGGCTTCCGAACCCATTCTTTGGTCGCGAGACCATCTTATCGGTTTCTTTCTTAAGGTTTTCTCGATATTTTCCTTTCCCCTCATGGGATAAATAAAGTTTAGTTACGACTCTTCTGTCTTTCTTTTCTCCTCCCCATCGTTGCATTTTTCGAGTAGCGACACTAGTTACTCTATTGGTACCAAATACTGATATATAGAGCATTTAAGGGAAATATGGGGTATTATACTCTCCACCCTTTAAATTGAAATTCCCATCGAATTTCCTCTTTTTAACTGTTGCTACTCGAAAAATGCAACGACGGGGAGGCAAAATGAAAGACAGAAGACTCGCCATCGAACTTTATTTATCCCATGAGGGGAAGGGAAAACATCAAGAAAACCCTAAGAAAAGAATGGATAAGATGGTCTCCCAACCAAAAGAATGGGTTCAGAAGCCGGTTATGCGAAGGGAAGGTATTAGCACCCCTCGCATCCATCGTACTCGATGGGAACCATTTGTTTATCGACGTGTGAGGTAAAGGGGAAGTGAGGTAAAGGGGAAGAAGAGAGACTCGATAGGACTTCGCGGTCATAGGCCTACGTATTCTCAACAGATATGAGAAAGTCAGAGTTAACGTAGTTCGGGGAACTACGGGTAAAAAGATGGGAACATGCTCGACAAGGATTGTGGCCCATTTCCTACGTATCTTTACTTGAAAGAAGTGAAGAATCAGAGCAGTTGTAGTTCGGCCTACGGTTGACTGGGAAGTTCTGGTAGACGATACTAACATACGCATTCTAGCAGTTTAGGTGTATTGCTGCTCGCTCGTTGGAGACTTAGGCATTACCTGTTTTTCGTAGAACAGATATAGCATGTCCTTTTCGAGGAAAGGGTGGAAAAGAAAGAAGAGTGCTCGCTAGGATTATTGTAATCCTATGCCTACATATTCTCATCTAGTATGAGAAATCAGAGCAGTCGTAGTTCGGCCAACTACGGATAAAGGAAAAAAGGGGTGCTCGCCAAGACATCGCCGTCTTGTGCCTACGTATTCCCATCCGGTATAAGAAATCAGAGCAACGTAGTTCGTGAAACTTATTAACGGGTGTTTTTATGGATGATGTCATCGTGCGCATTCTAGCAGTTAGGTGTATTACTACTCCCTCGTTGGAAACTTAGGCGTTACCTGTTTGCGGTAGGACGGACGTAACATATCTTTTTTGAAAATATTTAATTTTTTCCTATCGAGGCAAGATGTCACATTTGATTTGTAGGAATTTTTTTTATCTCAAAGTTTTTGTCATGAAAAGATGTGGCGAATATAGTCGCGTCTTTGTATTGAAAGACAAGTATCGAGACCACACACTCTACAGTGAGTATCCTGACACTCAGAGAGGAAGAAGTCTACACTCAATCCTCTCTCTTTAGTTCAACACAAAGAGAACTTCATTCTCTTATTAAAAGTGTTTTTTTGATTTTGAATGGTAAGTGCTTTGCGACAGTGAACCCTAACGGTAATGTCAAGCACTCGAGATAGGATAAGGCCTACGCCTAACCACTCTATGACCATTCAAGTTTTATTGAGAAAAAAGTTTGAAAATGCACTCGATACGGGACCGAGGTTTTAGGAGAAAAAAGTTTGGAAAAAGAAGTTTTAAAAAGAGATGTGAAATAAGATAGGAGGTGAATACGAATATATATATAGGATACAGATGATATACAGGATATATAACCAACAATCCATCAATTAGGATTTTATGGATTTTGTGACAGGGTTGCCAAAGACTTTGAAGGGATATGATTCAATTCAGGTGATTGTTGATATATTGACTAAATCGGCTCATTTTGTACCGATGACGATCAATTATTCGTTGCAGAAGCTTGCCGAATTATATATTGATCAAATTGTGAAGTTGCATGGTGTTCCATCGAGTATCATATCTGATAGAGATCCGACATTTACATCGAGGTTTTGGGAAAGTTTGCAGACAGCTTTGGGTACCATGTTGATATTGAGTTCTACTTATCATCCGCAGACGGATTGATAGACAGAGAGAACTATCCAGTCCTTAGAGGATTTGCTGAGAGCTTGTGTATTAGATCAAGGTGGATCATGGGATAGTCATTTTCCATTGATTGAGTTTACCTATAAAAACAGTTATCATTTTAGTATCGGGATGGCACCGTATGAGGCTTTGTATGGCAAGAGGTGTAGGACTCCTTTGTGTTGGTATGAGTCAGGCAAGAGTGTTGTACTCGGACCTGAGATTGTGTAAGAGATGATTGAGAACATCAAGAGGATCCAAGAAAAGATGAATGTTTCATAGGGTCGTCAGAAGAGTTACCATGATAAGAGGAGGAAAACACTTAAATTCCAAGAGGGAGATCACGTATTTTTGAGAGTTACTCCGGTAACTGGTGTTGGTCGAGCTTTGAAGTCTCGAAAACTCACACCGCATTTTGTTGGCCCGTGTCAGAGTGGCGCAGCGGAAGCGTGGGAGAAGTAGCATGTCAGGTTACTTTACCGCTGTCACTTGCGAATTTAGATGATGTCTATCAAGAGTCTCAGTTGAGGAAGTACATTCTAGATCTGTCGTATCTGATTCAAATGGATGATGTACAAGTGAGAGATGACTTGATTGTTGAAGCATTTCCAATTCAGATTGATGAACGAGGAGCGAAGCAAATGCGGGGTAAAGAGATTGCCTTGGTAAAGGGTATTGTGGGGAGGACCAGCTGGAGAAAGTTGGATTTGGGATCGTGAAAATCAGGTGAGGGAGTCGTATCCAACTCTGTTTTCTTGAGGTAATTTTAGAGGGCGAAAATTCTTTTAAGTGGGGGAGAGTTGTAACACCCTAAATTTAACTGGAATATTTATTTAATTGTTTAAATAAGAATCTTCATTTCTCGGTGATTTTCGGTGGTTTTGTGGATTATTGGGAATTATGCATTTTTGGGTTATTTTTTTAATTAATAGTATATAATATGAAATTATTGATATTATTATTAGTTAAAATAAACATAAGTGAAAGAAGGGCAAATTGGACAAGAGGAGTTAGTGAGGGTACTATGGGAAAAGCCCCATTGTGAGGCCCAAGACTAGGTTTAACAAAAAGGAAATTTTGAAGGGATTATGATTCATTTGTTAGACCGTGAAGAGAATTGAGGCCAGCGTTCCGAGGAGGGAGAATTGGAGGCAAAAGCTTCGAAAGGTTCCCAGAAAGATTTAAGAAGGCTTTTATCGACAATTAAGGTATGAGGAGTATTACCTTCTTGATTTTCCATGTGTAGATTTCAATATATTTAAGGTTGATTTAAGGTTTAAGGGTGGATATGAGAAAAAGTGATCTTTGGCCTTCGTGGCCTAAATCCGTTATTGGTGAACCTAACCGTGGAATTCTTTGGGGAAAAGAGAAAGTTAGGCCTTTGTGGCCAAAATCATGAATTATTATTTGTCTAACCCTGAAGGGATAGAACTATTAGATAATGAGTAACTCTAATACCTTGGGGTAATTGTAGGGAAAATTTTATGGGATTTAGAACGTGAATATGATACGGGATTGAACCTATATCCCTTAATTTTAAAGGCTTTAGGCATAATCTTAAAACAATGATTAGATGGTTTAATTGTGTTAAAATTGTAAATTTACTTGAGATAATTACAGTGTTGAATAAGTTATAATTTTCTGAGAGTTTGGGTTTTTACAGAATCAAAATCGGAGGTCCAGAAGGCCTCAAACGGTGAAAAACGCAGGAAATTGCATGCTGTTCGTCACGACTGTTCATGTTTTTGGTCGAAATTGTTTTGGACGTAACTTTTGATCCTTAAGTCCGTTTTGGCTCCCGTTCGAAGCGTTGGAAATCTAGTGAACAGGGTTATAACATAGTATAGATAAGGGAATTGGTTTCCCAATATTTTTATATCTAATTATGTTTGAGAAGTCAATTGTGTATATGTTTTATTAATGAATCATGTTCTGGTTCAGTGATATCTTGATGTTTTGTTGCTGTGATTTTTTTGATGAGCTCACCATGAGTATGACTATGATTTCTACATGATTAATACATGATAGTATGATGATTACCATGAGTATAATTGTGAATTATATGTGATTAATATGTGATAGTATGATGAATTAATATGAGTATGACTGTGAGTTCTATGTGATTTGTACACGATCATATGATGATTCTGTGATGATATGATTTTGATGATGATGATTATGATGATGAGCTATGATGATATGATTTTGATGATGATGATTATGATGATGAGATATGATGATATGATTATGATGATGAGCTATGATGATATGATTTTGATGATGATGATTATGATGATGAGCTATGATGATATGATTTTGATGATGATGATTATGATGGTATGATTTTGATGACGATGATTATGATGAATGATGATGCACCTATGATGTTATTATGAGGATGATTATTGACGTGTGCGTCATGCATTCATGTGCATCCGGACTTCGGTTCAGAACCTCAATTACTTTGACTTCAATTCCATTGTGCGGATGTGAAGTGTTTTGATGTGTTCGAGTTCTCTAGTAGAATCGATCCTATTGATGGGGATCTATGGAGGGTTGATGGCCCAATGTCCATCGCGCTGTGATGATTGGTACCACATGCATTGAGTCTAGTTGCATTTGCATTTATGGGATGATTGTGAGTAAAGTGTGATGTTGTGGACCTTGATGCATATTGATGAATACGATGATGTTGAATATGAATATGACACCATTTTATATGTTGATTTTCTACATTGATTATTATGAATCGTTTTACTCACCCTTCGTGTTTGAATGTTGCCTCCACGTGGGTAACGTGCAGATGACCAGGTTTAGTCGTGGACGCCGTTGAGGACTCTTGAAGTTTTGAGTTGTTAGCCTTTTGGTTAACTTAGAGGGTCTTGCTCTGATAGTGTAACATTGGGTTGGCGTCTATGTTTTATTTGAGTTATTTTGATTATCTTCCCGTATAAGGAAAACTTTAGATTATGCCTTTTGAGTTCCGCTGCCTTTGAGCAGTTTTTGATATATTTTGGGAAACCCGTTGTACATGGAGCATTGACTTATTTTGAGTAATTGAGAAATGTCCATCCTTTGAGGTGATTTTATTGAGTTAAATATTTTACTCTGATATATGTGAAAAATATGCCTTTTAATTATGGGGTAGAAAAGGGTATTACAACAACCATGATGGTGAAATAAACCATCATTACCTAACTACAATAGTATTCTTTGCAACTTGTGCTCAAACTCATTTGAGGCATAAGGGTCCAACAATCCCTTGCAGGTTTACTAAACGCTTCCTTAATTTCTTGCTACTTTGATCTCGTCAACGAGACATAGTCTCCCAAAACAAGTCACGTATTCTCCTTTAGGCTCACTTAGCACAAAACATTATTTGAGTATCATCCAATACCGTAAACGCTAATACACTGACTACCATCCAAACTTTTTTTTCTTCTCTAAATGAGGCGGTCATCTACGTAGAGAACTTCACAAATTCACCAACATCATAAATCCTTAGTTTTTCCTTTAATATTATAACTCAGGTGATTCATATATTTTCACATTCGAATCTCATTCCAATCACAATCTTGATAGTACAATCTCAACATTCGGTTGATGATTGAAACTTCTCAAATTTTCTTTCACGTGCCAAAACTATGCCATCCACAACACACAAATTTCCTTTTACACTAGTCTTAAACTATTGTATCAAACTTTAAAAGAGCTACCTTATTTCCAAATCATTACTTAGCTTACCCTTGTGTGCCTTAACATGAAATGTTCCACTTTGTTGGCTGCCACCGTTGGCACACCGCGTCATTCGTGTTACCCTACGCCTGCTTCCAAACTCTCTTGAGTTTATTTCCTTTATTATTAAATTATATTTTCCTCAAAAGAGCTCATCAACCTAACCATTCTTGATTGTTCCAACATCTCATCTTCCGTTGTTCAACCATCCACAATGTTAACATTCGAAGTCCTTTATTTTCTCAATAGGAACTCTTCACTATGCTACGCCTTTCTTCATTATAACCATTACAATAAATCCAAGCCTCATTAGTCTCCACCAAACTTTTCCATTTAATACTCGATTCGTCCTAATAGGAAAATGTTTAATTCTCTTTATTTTTGAATATGACAAATGCACCTTAGGTGATCCATTCAAGTTGTACCTTTAAATCTTAAGCTTACACTTACAACCATAATGCAAATTATGGGTGACGTATTTACATGCATGTATTCTTAATTGACATAAGCCACATATCCATATGTTTCTCCAACACCATTTTTTAACATAACTTTCCTAGCACTAGTCTTTTCACTTTGCCCATTCGCCCATTAACAACATATCATACTTAAACTCACCTGAACTTTAAAGTCTCATGTAGAATTCTCCAACATGCTTTTCACTTAGTAATTTCATCATCCTGATTCTGAATGTAACATTCCATCTACCCACCAATACATTAGTCATTATCCTTGTGATATAAGATTTTCAACCGCATGATTAGTCTATTTCCACTTATACCACTTCTTAAATCTCCACTTTATGTCCGAGAGCACCCTCATCATTTGTAGCATACACTCTTGAAGTAATTATCATTCTCATTCCTATTTTTTGTTGAGGTATATCACTACAACACTTCTTGTAACACCCCAAATTTATTGGAATATTTATTTAATTTATTTAAATATGAAATATAAGTGAATTAAGGGCAAAATGGACATTTGAGGAGGAGTTAGTGAGGGTGAAGTTGGAAAGCCCAATTTTAAGGCCCAAAGTTAGGTTTAACAAAAAGGAATTTTGAGGGAATCAGAATTCATTCTTGTTAGACCGTGAAAAGAAAAGAAATAGAGGCCAGAGCTCTGAGGAAGAGGATTAAGGCAAAAGCTTCGCGAGGTTTCCAAGAATCAAGGAGAAAGGCTTAGAGTCGACAATTAAGGTATGAGGAGTATTTCCTTCATTATTTTCAATGTGTGATTTCAATATGTTTAAAGCTGATTTAAGGGTTTAAAGGGTTTGAGGTTGATTTTGAGATAAAGGAAATTAGGCCATCATGGCCAAATTCTATTATTAAGGTTTTAACCATATAGGGATTTGAACTGATGGTCTGATAGGATTGATATCGATTCGGGTTTGAGGGAAAATAGGCCTTCGTGGCAAAAAAAAATCTATTGTTGGGGTTTCAATCCTGTTGGGTAATTAGATTGTGAGAAACTCTAATGACTGGGGTGTAGTTGTAAGGATTTATGGGAATTAGAGCGGGAATATTATACAGGATTGGCCTAATAAGTTGTATATTTTTTGCCTTCATCGTCGTAAGACCTCAGGGATGATTTATGGATGTCTCTGAGTTATTGGGGAAGTGAATCGTTGGACTTTTGGGTTGATTTTAGGATATGATGCGTAACAGAGTTTTGTTGTAATCACGTGTTTGTACAGCAAAAATCCTTCGCACAACGAACGAAACTCGTCCCAGACTCGCACAACGAAGAATCCTTAGCACAACGAATAAACTCGCCCCAGACTCGCCCAACGAACTTGCTAGCGAACGTGGCAGAGTTTCGGGAATTCTGATTTTGTGCAGTGATGCCTTGATGTTTTGATGTTGTAATTTCTTTGACGAATTAATATGAGTATGATTGTGAGTCTGTTGCACCCCAAAATTTGCCCAACATTTCATTACCTAACTTATGTTTCATTTCATTCACATTAGCATTATCATTTGCATTTCATTGACATGTATGCAGGAGATCAAGAGGTATGATTACCAATTAAGAGCTACACAAGACTATGAAGCTAGTTAAGAAGGTTATTCAAGTGTTCAAGGGTTGATATCCTTGTCAGAGAAGTTAAAAGATCCTCAGAGATAGTGATTGAAGCCAAGAGGGTGTGTCTCCTAACTTGAGAGTTGTGGAAGATCATCAGATGATTCTAAAGCCATAGAGTTATACTTGAGGTCTTGAGATAGCTCATGAGAAGATTTGAAGATAACTTTGAGGCCTAGACAGGTCATTGTGTAAGATTAAGAAGACTCAGCCATGAGTGGTGCAATTAGGGTTTGACTGGGTCAACCCTAAGTCAATTGAGGATTTGAAGAAGGTTGAGACTTAATCCAAGAGCCATGTGATAATGGATTGATACATTGAGATGTCATAAGGATGATTCCAAGGTTAACTCATCATGATTGAAGAGTTTGAGAAGTTTCAGGCTAGGGTTCCTAAGACTTGACAGTGTAAAATCCCCTAGCTTGACCCCTGACTTCAAGGCCATTTAACTCAAGATATGAGGTTCATCTCATCTTGAACCCAACATGTTTGTTGTAGGGCATGGTCTTAGCTTTAATTTGAGTACTAGAAGTCCTTGATAGGGTTTATAGAACTCAAGGTATGAGCCAGACAAGTTACAGGTCATCTGAGGAATGTGAATTTGGAGCTTGAAAGTTACCCAACTTGCATGGCACTTTTTCCCTAGAAGGATGATTCCTATGAAATTTTGGTAAACATTAATATTGTTCCTTATCCTCTTAGCTTTCCATAGAGTACTAAAAGTCCATGATTGGATTTGTAGAACTCAAGTTACGGCTTTGACAAGTCAAGGGTATTTTCGGTATTTGGACATTACAGGTCATTTTGAATTATAGGTCAATTTCACTATCTTGCAAGCTTCAAATGGAGTTTTTTTCAACATGAAAGTTTCTAAAAATGATGTTTTTAGCTTAGCCATGTAATAAGAGTCCATTGATATGGATTGAAACAAGCATTGGTTGAAGAAAATTCACAAAAAGACCATTTTAATGAATTAAAATTGAAAAAATTCAAAACAATTGGAAATGGAATGTTTTCAACCCAAATTTGTGCTCATTTTGATTGGAATTTACATTCTAAATACGTTGGCATCATTACATTTTTGAATTGAAGTTCATAACATGGCCATTTGGAAGATTGCTTCATGATGAAGAAACATAGCAAATACATCCCTTTGATTGAAATCAAGGAGGGAAAACTATCCAATTATACTCCACAACTGTTAAGCAAGTGAATTGGAGTGAATTTGAAGTGAGAGCAATGCCAAATCATGCATACCATCATTGAAATTTTGGATGAAAATTGAAAATGGCAAATCACAAATTGGGCTTTGTTTGGGCCTCCAAAGATGTTAAACTGAATATAAATTGGATTTAGATCATTCTCAGAAGGTTCTAGTGGAAAATTCTGTTGATAATCCATTGGAGCAAGTTTGTGAAGGAGCTTGGAACTTGATTTTTGGATTTGGATATTTGGAGAGTTTCAGCAGAAATTGGCTATCAAGAAACGTTCATCATCATTCACTAAAGTGATCTGCACTCTTTGGAGAGGAATTGAGGCCTGAAAGCTACCTTGATCGAAGCTCAAACTCAGGTTCTTACTTCTCAAATTTTCTCTTACTTTACACGCATTTAAGACCTTAGATCCATGTGGTTAAGTTAGAATTAAGGCATAGGAGGATTCTGGATAGAAAATTTGAGAAAATTTAAGGCATAGGAGGATCCTTGTGAAAAATCCTTCGATTTTCATTCAAGAATCGTGACGTTTCATTGAGTTATGAGAGAGATAGGTTTGTGAGAAATCCGCTTTCATTTTTCGACCACCGCGAGCTCCACCGGACTGGTTTTTCTCCCTTGGAGTGTTTAAATGAAGAAGATAACGAATGAATCGTTGGATCAGGCAAATAATTGGACTTATTACTCTGATCGTGTGTTTCAGCGCGTGCCACCTCATCCCCATCCAAAACGCACCGTTTGGATTAGTGAACTTAGATGGGCTTAGTGCTGACTGCTATCCACGCCCCCCTCTATTAGGCCCAACATAAATAACACGTAGAAGCCCTGCTTAGTGCAACCCCCTGGCGTTGTTTCTTTGAGAAGGATCATTTGCTGAATTGATTTTCCACTGGGCCCAGTGCCCGCGTGCTTTTTGCGCCCCCACCTTATTGGGCCCAGGCGTAATTACACTAGGATGGCCTGCTGGTTACACCCCCTCCCCTTATTTCTTTTATTTCTTTTTCTTTGTTTTTTAGTTTTAATGCTTGTTTGTTTAAATCATAAAAAATAATGAATGTTGGTAATAAATCCTGAAAAAATTTGTGGATATAGATTGAGATGTCTAGAATATTTCCATGCTTTTTATTTTAATTTTCCATTTTTTTGACAATTAAGTTCATATTTTCTAGTATAATATGTTTTAATAAGGGAAAAATTGTGTACTGAATTTGTTCATTTTATTTCTCATTCATACTTTTGAGTTTGATATTGAGATTTTGTATGCTGATTATATGCATGTTGATGATGTTGTGTCATTTTTGTTTTGATTTTTAGATGATTTTAAATAGGGTTTTAGGGTAGTTGCTTAGGAGTGTTCATGATTGGATCCCTTTAGTGTACCCTTGTAGTTTTAGATTTAGTTTGAACCTTTGACTTAGGTTTAGCCCCTGATTTTTCTACCATAGCATGTTGATACATGTAGGATTGTGTAGTATTTTTCTTGGAATTGTTAGAAATGATTTTCTATTTAGTTCCTATTTTGCAAATTGGCCTTAGTATAGGTGATCCTAACTAGGTTAAGTGTATGGATTAGGCTTGTAAATGACCTCTAGATGATTCTAGGTCCCTTTTCCTCTATTGATAGATTGGTATTAGATAGAAATCTCTTTTAGAACCCTTGATCTTTAGGATAGATGTCCTTAGAAGGTATCATTTGTGGTTTCTTTAGAAGCTTAAATAGGTGGATGATTCTTCCTATAGGGGTAGTTTCCTCTTCAATTTTTCTTGCTTGAATGGAATCCCCCTTGTGAGTAATGTTTTCTCCTGTGGAGGAATACATTGCACTATCATAAATGGGTTGAGTCCATGAAATCTCCCTCTCTCTCTAAAGGAAATGGGGTTGGTTGAGTGTCTGTGGTAAGTTCCTGTGGAACTTACCTTGCTTCTCATCTCCATTCTCCTAAAATTTTCTCATTCATTCCTTCTTAGGAACCTTCTTGAGTTAGTATAGTCCCTCCTGTGGGGGGAATGTTGCACATCTCTTGAAGGAGCCAAACCCCTAGGATTCCCCAAATCTCTCTTAGTTGGTTGAGTGCCTGGGATAAGTTCCTGTGGACCTTACCCTTGCCTCCCAACACCCAATTTCTTTCCTTAGGTTAGAAGCCTTGTATGATTACTTGTGGGATGAATCCATTATTTGTCATAAGTCCTTTTCCTCATTCATTGATTGAATTGCTTGTTGCATTAGGATAGTGCATGATTAGAATAGTTTAAGCTAGGATCATGACTGCTTAGAGGTTGAGTGAGTCTCCCTCTGCTTGTTTGCATTAAGGGTTGAGGTGATCCTCCCCTTGCTTGTGTGTTGTTTTCTTTTTCTACTTGACGTATTTGCATAATAGAGGTTGAGTGAGCTCCCTCTGCTTGTCTGTTTTGTCTGTTTTTCTTTTGCTTGATTGCTAAGAGGTTGAGTGGGTCTCCTTCTGCTTGTATTGCTGCATTGCATATGCATCTTTATAGTATATCAGTTTACTGTTTAAGCTGATGCTTTATTTGTTTCTGTATACCCTGGCATGATCCCTAGGAATCTCACTTCCTTTGACAAGGAAGTGATGATTAGAATTTTAGGTTGAAACCTATGCATGATAACTTCTAGGAGTTCCCTGTTTCAAACCTCAACCATAGGATGCATCCTTGGCATGACAACATTAGGACTTGACAATCTCCCCCATAGAAGTCGTTCTCTTCTCATCTCAAAACAACAGTAAGAAATGTAATAAAGGCAAGTTAGTATAAGCACGTTACGAGCCTTAAGCTACTTGGGAAATGATAATTGAGCGGTCTCCTCTCAATCATCTAGGATGTTTAGTATATGTCCTTTGGACGCTATACGACGCATTCGCTCCTGAGTCATAGTCTCTAGTGTTGTACAAACTACAGACTACCATAAAAAACAGTTCTTTCGTAAAAGACAGAAAACAAACTTCAAACTTTTTGCCCCGTGGGCACATAATTCAAAGGAAGCTTTTCTGAAGAAAAGAGTGTCGTTAACTCCCAGTTCTACCGCAAACGGTAACACATAAGTCTCCAAGGGTCGAGCTGCGTACACTAAACTACTGGAACTGTCTGTTAACCCTACTTGAAAAATAGATGAATCTGAACCCCCGTAATTCGTCTTATCCCGAACTACGTAAGCTCTGATCTCTCATATCTTTTGAGAGTACGTAGGCACAATACTGATGTGTTGGCGAGCCACCTTCCCCCGTTACCCGTAGTTAGCTGAACTACGTAAGCTCTGATCTCTCATATCTGTTGAGAGTATGTAGGCACAATATTGATGTATTGGCGAGCCACCTTCCCCCGTTACCTGTAGTTAGGCGAACTACGTTGACTCTGATTTCTCATTCTCTGATGAGAATACGTAGGCATAAAGTGCGATGCTTTGTCGAGTCATTTTCTTTTCTTTTCAGACCAGCCTTGATAGGTAGATAGTTAAATAAACCCATCAGATAAACACAACAAGCGTGGATCTCATCGAGTATGATGGACGTGAGGGGTGCTAATACCTTCCCCTTGGTAACCGACTCCCGAACCTAGACAATGGTTGCGATGACCTTGTCCTATACCTTTTCGTAAAGTTTTTTCCGATCGTTTCCTTTCCCGTTCCGAGGGATAAATAACGAAAGGTGGCGACTCTTCTGTTTTACTGGCACCTTATTTTCGTGGTAGCGACAGAGTCAAACTATTTTATTGTGGTTTTTGTTATGTTGATTTCCTTGCGGTAAAAGGAAAACTTTGGTTGACTTAGAGGGTCTTGCTTTGATAGTGTGACATCGGGTTGGGGTCTTTGAGTCAAACTATTTTATTGAGTTTTTGTTATGTATATTTCTTTGCGGTAAAAGGAAAACTTTGGATTTTTGCTTTTTTGAGTTCCGCTGACATTTGAGCACTTTTGAGTAATTTTGAGAAAAACCCGTTGCTTACAGAGCATTGACCTTGATTTGAATTTATTGTGAAATATACGCCCTTTGAGGTTATTTTTATGGTTTTTAAAATTTTACTTTGATAAATGTGAATATTTTGCCATAATAATCGTGGGGTAGAAAAGGGTGATACATTAGTGGTATCAGAGCAGGTCGGCCCGTCCGACCAAGTTGTTTAATGTTAATTGTTCCCTAGTATGCGACATGTGTGTGAAAACATTGTCGATACATGTTTATTTTCTAACCTTTGTCTGAAGAAGTGGGAATGAAACAAGTGGGGGAGAAGCTTGTGCTTCTCCGAGATGCTTCAAGTGTGGAGTGGTGGCTCAGTGTGTCGATGAACGCTTTTATAGTTTGGTGAAGATGGTTTATGCCCCATCATGATTTTCATATGTCTATTGACAAATTGAGGAACTGATCACCCTAAATCTCTTATTGATAGTAGACGGAGTCATGTTGGATGGGATAGATGTGTCTTGTAAGCTTAGATGGCGCGTGCAGTGAATTGTTTTGAGTTAAGCTAAGTTCTTACAGATTGTTTTGGTGAGTCGGTGAAGGATGGTGCTGAGATGTTTATTTTGATGGAAACTTTGAGTGTTAATAAAGTGGGGAAGTTGGTGGTGTGCCAATTATTTGTGATTATCCGAAAGTTTTTCCTAACAGGATACGTGATTTACCGCCGGAACTGAAGTGGAGTTTACAATCGACTTAGTTCCTGGAACTAGTTTGGTAGCGATGACTCCATATCGTATGTCCACACCAGAGTCGAAGATGTTGAAGAATCAACTTGAAGATCTGCTTGAGGAGAGGTTCTTTTGTCTGAGTGTGTCGCTGTGGGGTGCATCGATTTTGTTAGTTAAGAAGAAAGAAGGTTCTGAGAGGTTTTGTGTGGATTATAGATAATTGAACAAGGTGACTATCAAGAATAAGTATCCACTTCCAAGGATTGATGATTTGATGGATTATTTGGTTGTTGCAAGTGTGTTCAGTAAGATAGATTTGAGATCTGGGTATCATCAGATTCGTGTGATGGCTGAAGATATTCAGAAGACTCTTTTAAAATAAGGTATGGACATTATGAGTATTTCGTGATGCCATTGGTGTGACTAATGCAACATGTGGAGTATATGAACAGGATATTCTATCCTTATTTGGACAATTTGTGGTTTTGTTCATTGATGATATTTTGATATATTCGAAGAGTAAAGAGGATCATGCTAAGCATCTGAAAGTTGTGTTATCAACGTTGAAAGAGAAGCAGTTGTATGCAAAACTGTCAAAGTGTGAGCTTTGGTTGAGGGAAGTGAGTTTCCTTGGTCATGTGATCTCGAGTAGAGTTATTGCGGCTGATATGTCGAAGGTTGAATGTTGTATCGCAATAGGAAGCTCCAAAACCTGTTTTCGAGATTAAAAGTTTTCTTGGGTTGGCAGATTATTATCGAGAATTCATTGAAGGATTTTTTCAAGTTATCTTTTCCATTGACGTAGTGGACTAGGAAGGTTCAAGCTTTTGTTTCGATGCAAAGTGTGAAGAAAGGTTCAAGTGCATTTGAGAAGGATGACAACAGCTCATGTTTTGATTTTGCCGAATCTGGCAGAACCATTTGTTGTATATTGTGATGATTCATTGATGGGATGAGGAGGTGTGTTAATGCAACATCAGTAAGTTTTAGCTTATGCTTCAAGATAACTTAAAGTGCATAAGAGGAATTATCTGACGCGTGATTTAGAGTTGGTTGTTGTTGTTTTTGTGTCGAAGCTTTGGAGGCATTATTTCTTTGGTTCGAGATTTGAGATGTTTAGTGATCATAAGAGTTTGAAGTATTTCTTTGATCAGAAAGAATTGAATGTGAGGAAGAAGAGATGATTGGGACTTCTGAAGGATTATGGTTTTGGTTTAAACTACCATTATGATAAAGCAAGCGTGGTAGCTGATGCATTAAGTATGAAATCTTTACATATACCGATAATGATGGTAAAAGAGTTACAGCTGATTGAGCAATTGCGTGATAGGAGTTTGGTTTGTGAATAGACTTCTTATGAAGTTAAGCTTGAGATGTTGAAGCTTACTAGTGAAATTCTTGATGAGATTCGAGAACGTGAGAAATCTGATTTGAGTTGGTATATCAGTTGAATATGATGAGTCAAAGTCGAAGAGCTGATTTTCGGATTAATGAAAATGGTATCATGAGATGTCGTGATAGAGTTTGTGTTCCAGATATAGTTGAGTTGAAAAAGAGTATTCTTGAGCAAGTACATCGAAGTAGATTGAGTATCCATCCCGATGCTACGAAGAGGTACCCGGATTTGAGGAAATTGTTTTGGTGGCAAGGGATGAAGAAAAAAGTGGTTGAGTTTGAGTATGCTGATTAGACTTGTCAGAAGTCGAAGATTTAACATCAAAGACCGTTGGGTCTGATGCAACCGTTAAATATTCTAGAGTGGAAATAAGATAGTATTTCCATGGATTTTGTGTCGGGTTTACCGAAGACTTTGAAGGGATATGATTCAATTTGGGTGGTTATGGATAGATTGACTAGATCGGCTCATTTTATACCCATGAGGATCAATTATTCGTTACAGAAGCTGGCTGAATTGTATATTGATGAGATTGTGAAACTGCATGGTATTCCTTCAAGTATTGTGTCTGATAGAGATTCAAGATTTACATCGAGGTTCTTAGAGAGCTTGCAGACTGCTTTGGGTACCATGTTGAGATTGAGTTCTGCCTATCATCCGCAGACGGATTGACAGACAGAGAGAACTATCCAATCTTTAGAGGATTTGTTGAGAGCTTTTGTGTTAGATCAAGGTAGATCATGGGATAGTCATTTTTCGTTGATTGAGTTTACCTACAACAACAATTATCATTCTAGTATCGGAATGGCACCATATGAGGCATTGTATGGTAGAAGATGTAGGACTCCTTTATGTTGGTATGAATCAGGCGAGAGTGTTGTACTTGGATCTGAGATTATACAAGAGACGACTGAAAAGATCAACATGATCCAAGAAAAGATGAAAGCGTCGCACAGTCGTCAGAAGAGTTACCATGATAAGAGAAGGAAAGCATTTGAGTTCCATGAAGGAGATCACATGTTTTTTAAAGTTACGTCGGTAACTGGTGTTGGCCGAGCTTTGAAATCCAGAAAGCTCACACCACATTTTGATGGTCCGTATCAGAGTGGCACAGCGGAAGCCTGGGAGAAGTAGAATGTCAGACTGCTTTACCGCTGTCGCTTAAGAATTTACGTGATGTGTCTCATGTATCTTAGTTGAAGAAGTACATTCCAGATTTTTCACATGTGATTTAGATGGGTGATGTATAAGTGAAAGATGATTTGGCTGTTGAGGCATTGCTAGTACGGATTGATAAACGAGAAGTGAAGCAACTGCAAGGTAAAGATATTTCCTTGGTAAAAGTAGTTTTGGGAGGACCATCTGGAGAAAGTTGGACTTAGGAGTGTGAGGATCAGATGAGGGAGTCGTATCCGACTCTGTTTCCTTGAGGTAAATTTTGAGGGCGAAAATTCTTTTAAGTGGGGGAGAGTTGTAACACCCCAAATTTATTAGAATTTTTTTTTAATTTATTTAAATATGAATATTCGTATTTTTGGTGATTTTCGGTGGTTGGTATGAAATATTGAGAATTATGGAGTATTGGGTTATTTATTTAAATAATAGTATATAATATGAATATATTGGTATTATTGTTAATTTAAATAAATATAAGTGAATTAAGGGCAAAATAGACATTTGAGGAGGAGTTAGTGAGGGTGAAGTTGGAAAGCCAATTTTAAGGCCCAAAGTTAGGTTTAACAAAACGGAATTTTGAGGGAATTATGATTCATTCTTGTTAGACCGTGAAAAGAGAAGAAATAGAGGCCAGTGCTCCGAGGAAGAGGATTGAGGCAAAAGCTTCGCGAGGTTTCCTAGAATCAAGGAGAAAGGCTTAGAGTGGGCAATTAAGGTATGGGGACTATTTCCTTCATTGTTTTCAATGTGTTTAAAGCCGACTTAAGGGTTTAAAGGGTTTGAGGCTGATTTTGAGATAAATAGAATTAGGCCTTCGTGGCCAAATTCTATTATTAAGGTTTTAACCGTATAGGGATTCGAACTGATGGTCTGATAGGTTTGAGATCGATTTGGGTTTGAGGGAAAGTAGGCCTTCGTGGCAAAAAAAATAATCTATTGTTGGGGTTTTAACCTTGTAGGGTAATTAGATTGTAAGAAATTCTAATGACTGTGGTGTAGTTGTAAGGATTTATAGGAATTAGAGCGGGAATATGATATGGGATTGGCCTAATAAGTTGTAGATTTTTTGCCTTCATCACCGTAAGACCTTAAGGATGATTTATGGATGTCTCTAAGTTATTGGAGAAGTCAATCGTTGGACTTTTGGGTTAATTTTAGGTTATGGTGCATAACAGTGTTTTGCTGTAATCGCATACTTGCACAGCAAAGAATCCTTCGCACAACGAACGAAACTCGTCCCAGACTCGCACAACGAATAATCTTTCGCATGGTGAATAAACTCGCCCTAGACTCACATAGCGAACTTGCTAGCAAACGTAGCAGAGTTTCCCAGATTCTAAGTTTGTGCAGTGATGCCTTGATGTTTTGATGTTGTGATTTCTTTGACGAATTAATATGAGTATGACTATGATTTCTATGTGATTCGTACATGATGAAATGATAATTCCTATGATGTAATGATGATGAGTTATGATGATAGTTCCATGAGTTTTGATGATTCTATGATGACATGATATATGACGATGATTGTGATGATGATGATTTTGATGAATGATGATGCACCTATGATGTTATTATGAGGATGATTATTGATGTGTGCATCATGCATTCATGTGCATCCGGACTTCGGTTCAGGACCTTGATTTCTTTGGCTTCAGTCCCATTGTGCGGATGTGAGTTATTTTGATGTGCTTCGATTCTTGTATTGAATTGATCCTATTGATGGAGATATATGGAGGGTTGATGGCCCAATGTCCATCGAGCTATGATGATTGGTACCACATGCATGAGTCTTGTTTCATTTGCATTTATGTGACAATTGGTGTAATTTATAATGTTGTGGCCTTTGATGTTCCTTGATGATTATGATGTTGAATATGAAAGTGACGCCATTTTATATATTGATTCTTATATTGATTATTATGAATCGTTTTACTTACCCTGTTTGTTTGAATGTTGCCTCCACGTGGGTAACGTGCAGATGACCAGGTTTAGATGTGGATGCCATCGAGGATTTTTGAAGTTTTTGGGTCGTTGGCTATTGTGGTTAACTTAGAGAGTCTTGCTTTGATAGTGTAACATCGGGTTGGGGTCTTTGAGCTAGACTATTTTATTGAGTTTTTGTTATGTTGATTTCCTTGCGGTAAAAGGAGAACTTTGGATATTTTCCTTTGTTGAGTTTCGCTGCCATTTGAGCACTTTTGAGTAATTTTGAGAAAAACCTGTTGCTTACGGAGCATTGACCTTGATTTGAATTTATTGAGAAATGTACGCCCTTTGAGGTGATTTTTATGGTGTTTAAAAGTTTACTCTGATAAATGTGAATATTTTTCCATAATAATTGTGGGGTAGAAAAGGGTGTTACACTTCTCATGACTCCTTTAAATTTGACTGATTTAAACAACAAGTTCGTTAACCCCTCTATTAAACTGAAAGTAACCTTTCCCCTTCCTTGTTTTTGTACAACTTCAATATTCCTCTGTGACTACCTTGTCGATGTTAAAATTTCAAAGGCCCTTATAATATATCTTTATTGATCGTCTAGTAATTTGCAACTTCAAAATTTTAGCGACAAATCAGATAGATTTGGTTCCCTAACCAACCATGACCTCTATTTTGTTGATTGTAAATGAAATCATTTAATTTTCTAAATAGAATTCAACTAACCTCGTACCATATCAATATTTTCCATATCAAACATAATCTTCATCGTTCGACCTATCTTTAATTGTTGTGACTATCTAGTGGTCATAATATCCTTTTACACCATTGTCGCAACTGCGAAAAACAACCGGCGAAAAAAACACAAGATTCGCCATCGAACGTTATTTATCCCGATGAGGAAAAGTAAACGATTGAAGAAAACCTCAAAAAAGGAGAAGACATGGTCTCGCAACCAAATCCTGGGTTCGGGAGTCGATTACGCAAGAGGAAGGTATTAGCACCTCCTTGCGTCTGTTGTACTCAACGGGATCCACTCTTGTTGTTCTAATCAAAAGGTGTATTTATCTAAAGCATACTTGCTAAACGGAAACGAAAAGAGAAAAAAAAGGAGACTCGATAGGACTTTGTCGTCCTATGCCTACGTATTCCCTCGTGCAATGGAAAAGTAAGAGTCAACGTAGTTCGAAGGACTAAAGGGTGAAAAGGGTGAAAAGGAGGAATTCAGAGCGTCCGTCAGTTAGGGTCGATGTCTGTTTGCGGTAGAATGGAAATAACATGCCCTTTTTGAAAAAAAAGGTTTGACAAACAATCCTGAAGGATTAAATGGTTTGCAGTTTATTTGTGGGTTTTAAAAGAAATGAATTGACTTTATTTAGGATGCATATTGCACTAAATTCTATGACATAGGATCGAATACTTCGTGCTAATGATCCAAGCGTCTCGCGCATAAAGTACCCTAAGATGGGGTTAGAAATTCATCCGCTCATCTTTTCCCATGTGCTTAAGGCTCGTGACGCACAATGCACATTATATTTTTTAAGTGTTTTGATTTTGTGTAGATGCTTTTGAATGGCTTCATTTTATGGAAAAACATTAATGTATGAGTAAATGTCATAACTGATGTTAGGACATACATGAAGACAATATGCAGGGAAAGCTAAGAGTAAGTGAAGTTGAATGTCATGACTGAATGTTATGACATTGATCGTATGACATCAGGGTGCGCAGAGTTTGTTTTTCTGTTATTAGCTCAGGCTATACTTCAGGAAACAATCCAGTAAGCATAGTTATTTTAGGCAACATAACAGGCATTGCTGAGGATAACATAGAAGGCTCCTGACCTAATGATAAGTGCGCAGCTTCATGAAGAAAGGTTTATCTTGGGTAAACCTAAATTCTCTACCAAGGCCCAAAGCAGGTCTGCTATTATAAATAGAAGAAGGATCATTCCTAATGGGTGGACACGCAGAGAATAGAGCTTCTAGTGAGAGATCATAGAGTGTGATTTATGAGTGAAGAGGTTTTCTCTTCACGTGTGTCTAGGAGTCTTAGGATTCCTTGTGTGCCAAGCAAGTGTATGCTATACAATTGCTTTGGTTATTGTGTATGAACAAGTGTGTTCATTGTGTCACTCAAAGTTGTTAAGCAAGAGTGTGTGTCCCTTGATCAAAACTATGAAGCAAGATCAAGGTGTGTTAGAAGTGTATCTTCATATCTGTATTATAATTGTGTATTGATATCACTGAGGTGATTGAGGGGGAGTGAGTGGGTATAGTCAGGTCTAGTGGTCTCTAGGCTGAAGTGTCATTGTGTAGGTCTTAAGTGAAGAGTGCAAACTGGGATTTTTTTACTCTGAATTAATTCTACTGATAGTGAATTTCCTCCCTGTCTTGGTAGCCCCCAGATGTAAGTGTGGTTGACACTGAACTAGGTGAACAATTACTTGTGTTATTTACTACTTTCCATTTAGATCTTATTGTTAAGTGCAGTAGTCTATGTTACAGTGGATGTCATAACATCCATGATAACATCCATCGTGTGCTTGCCAAATTTTCAATTGGCATCAGAGCAGGCACCCTGCCTGTTATTTTCTGGGTGAGATCTAGGGAAGATAAATTCTGGTACTATGGATAAAGACATAGGATTCACAAATAGACCATCAATTCTGGATGGCTCTAAGTATGACTATTGCAAACCTAGGATGATTGCTTTCTTAAAGTCTTTAGACAGCAAGGCATGGAGAGCTGCAAACTCTGGCTAGGAACATCTAGTGAAGATTGATAAAGATGGATTGTCTGTGCTTATACCTGAAGAAGAATGGACCAAAGAGCAAGAATCCTTGGCTCTTGGGAATTCTAAAGCATTGAATGCATTAATCAATGGTATAGACAAGAACATTTTCAGACTGGTGCATCATTGTGACTAAAGAGGTTTGGGATACTCTCAAAACAACTCATGAAGGAACCTCTAAAGTAAAGATGTCAAGATTACAAATGTTGACAACCAAGTTTGAAAGCCTGAGAATGAAGGAGGATGAGACTATTCATGAATTCTACATGAATATTCTTGAAATTGCAAACACCTCGGGAGCCTTGGGAGAAAAGATGTCTGAAGAAAAGCTTGTGAGGAAAATTCTAAGGTCATTGCCTAAAAGGTTTGCCATGAAAGTCACTCCCATTAAAGAAGCCCAAGACATATGCAATATGAAGGTGGATGAACTCATTGGTTCTCTCAAAACATTTGAGATGGGCATGTGTGATCAGGCTGTGGAGAAAAAGGACAAAAGCATAACTCTTGTATCAAATACAACAGAGGTCTCATATGAAGACAATGATGGAAGCAAGGAGAATATCTCAGAATCTGTAGCTATGCTTGGGAGACAATTCAAAAGACTCATGAAAAGGGTAGATAAGAAGGGTAGAGCTAGTAACAAGTTCATCCCATCTAACATTAGCAGAAAAGCTAAGCATGCAGAAAAGCTCAATCAAGGCAAAGGAGGTTAATGCCTTGAATGTGAGGGATATGCACATATTAGAATTGAATGCCCCACCTATCTAAAGAAATATAAGAGAGGCCTAAATGTAAACTGGTCTGATGGAGACTTTGAAAGTGGATCAGAAAAGGAGTATGCCAGGCATGTCACTGTTCTAAATAGTGTATGTACTTCTGATGATAACTCAAGTGAGGATGAACTGACTTTTTATGATCTTGCAGCTTCATACAAACAGTTGTGTTTCAGAAGTGCAGAGGTATGACAACAAGGAGAAAATCAAAAAGGGATCATTAAGAAGTTGGAGGCTGAGAAGAAGGAACATCTTGCAATAATAGACTCACTCAACAGTGAGGTCAGTCTGTTGAACTATAAACTTGAGCAGATGTCAAGATCAATCAGGATGTTAAACCCTGAGACTGACACTCTTGAAAAAATTCTATATAGTGATCAGATTGCAGGAGACATGTCTGGACTGGGGTTTGTTGGTGAACAAAAACCCATCTTGGGGTTCAAGAGACCAGAGTCTGAAAATCAGAGGTCAAACCAGATGTCACGACCAATGTCACAACATCAGAGGAACAAGAACATGAAGCAAACAAGAAGAAAGTTCCAAAGGTGGAGGTGTCATTACTGTGGAAAATTTGGTCACGTAAAACCTTTTTGCTTCAAACTGCATGGATATCCTAGCCACACTCATCAAAGTGCTCCCGCCAAGAAGCAAAAGTGGGTGGCAAAGGAGGTAGTCTGATAGCTCACACCTCTCTAAGAGTGTCAGCTAAAGAAGACTGGTACTTTGTTAGTGGTTGTTCTAAGCACATGACTGGAATAAAGAATCTGTTGGTGGACATCAAACCTCATTCCACTAGTTATGTGACTTTTGGTGATGGAGCAAAAGGAGAGATCAAAGGTGTTGGGAAACTGGACTTCCCTGGAGTACCTAACCTGGACAATGTATTGCTAGTGAAAGGACTAACTGCCAACTTGATCAACATTAGTCAGCTATGTGATCAAGGACTAAGTGTGAAATTCACTAATGAAGAATGTGTGGTCACAAATGGTGATAATGAAGAAGTAATGAGTGGGTCTAGATCTAATGACAACTGTTACTTATGGGATCCTAAGGACTCTAGTAGATCCACAACATGCTCTATGGCCAGAGAAGAAAAGGAGGTAAAGTTGTGGCATCAAAAACTTGGGCACCTTTATCGCACCCTAATTTTTGACCATGCAGTAATTTCGAGTGGAGATAGTATTCATTCTCACGGTCGATCATTTATACATAACTGGCCGTTTTAAACCATTTTGTTCGCATTTTATGAAGTTGGGTCTGTTGCTAAAAAGCTCTGGAAGTCTGGAAAGTTGTATGTGGACTTCTTATTCCCCACATGTTGTGTTGAGTTCCTAGAGGAAAGATATGCTCATATTCATACAACTTTCTAATTAATACAAGGACTTTGTTTCTTAAGGTTTCAGAGTTTAGTCTAATGAGAACATAATATGGCCTCACATTGGTGCCAAGCGGGGTCATTATTGAAAGCAGGGCGCCATATCAGAGTTAAGAATCCATCATACAAGAACTCAATTACAAGTACCAAGAGATTCCCTTTGACTTCGTGTCCAGGAGCAAAGTATAAGTTCAAGCCCAAGTTATTTATTCAAACTTCATATGTTAAGAATCATTCTCATGATAAAAGTTCACCTAAGTTCAAGATGCCGTTACAATATTCAAGGGCTCATCAACATTGAAAAACAACAAGCCAATTTCCATTTTTTTGAAATCCAACCAAGTCTCCATTATCAATTTCATTATGCACTTATGTTTGAACAAATTTTGAAGAGAAATGATTCGCGTAACAGAGTTTACATCAAAGACTTGACTTAATACATGGTGATGATCTTTCTTTGGGGTTACAATATTAATACCACAAAGAGTTTCATTGAATAGTTCCCTGTGAATACAAACATATGGATGCAAGAGGCCAAGACTTGCAAACTAAAATTTAATCCAACATCTAATGCTCATTGCTCAAAAAGTTCACCACGAAGAAAATACGAGAACTGTTTTATTTCCATTGCTTCAGCGTTCAACAATTCTAAGCTTCATAACTTGAACATTTACAATATCAAGGAGTTCGTACAATAAATCATAAAGAACTTCAAGAGATCCAAAGTTTCCCATCCGCCGGTCCGCCCTTGTTGTTTTAGTGGAGATTTCAAAAGGATGATTTTTTGGGTAGACGACCTCGGATATGCATCCTGATCTGGAAGCCGTCCTAGACCGTTACCCCCACCATCTTCTAAGCAGTATCATTTAAACTGCAAAATTCGAAGTATAAGAGTAAGGTTTTGTGACCAAATGGTAAGCCCTTAAAGAAACAAAGAAGTATCATCGCGGTAGCATACCGTTTGTCGGCCTATTTTGATTCTGCCCATGACTGTCACCATTAGCACAAGACGCTTTAGAAGGCTTATATTAAGCAAGTAAATCCCACTGCTGTAAACAGAAGAAGCCTCGTGAATGGCATGCAACATTTGTGTAAACCTGGGAAACAATTAAAGGTGCCGTGAAACTTACGAAATAAACCGAGAGCTTCTTTACAAACTGAGTCGGGACTGAAAGGAATATCAACAATGGCACCGCAGCTCACGTTGATCAGTAGCTAGCAACCCTGTTCAGCATATACCATGTCATCAGAGACAAGAATCGTAGGACAGTCGAGCTTCTCGATGCCACCATTCATCTGGAGCTAAACCTGCAGCAATAATGAAGGGTACCATCAGTGGAAGAAGAAACGAGTAGGGTTAAAACATTTATAGCTAATCACAAAAGATTTTCTGCATAGTCTTTCTATTAAACACCACTCAATGCAAGGACAACCACTTAGGAGGTGGGGACATATCCAAACCCGTTCCGAAAACGATATCTTCACCTGCAAACGCAAAACCTCACAGCAGTAGCTCACATTATGTACTTCTGCATACACCAGGGGAAACGACATCAACATTCTGCATAAAGGAGAAGCAAGTGTTAAATTCAGACAGATTTGAACTTTATAATTACAGTCCAGACAGAGAAAGCCCCGTACCTTAAAGATATCACCCGCGGCTAAACTGTTGTACCCTCAAACTTCCAACGCCAGCAGGGGAAGGATTATTACTACGCCAGAACATTTCCATTACCCGAGGTTGTACCTCAAGAGACGAAAATGTTAGTAGACGCCGTTTCTGTGACATATCGACGACACGACTCATCTAAAGCTGCTGCTATACACGCGTCTAGTCTTACATAACTTTGGTCTACATGCCGTACACTCTTCATGGATCCTTTCTCGTGCTTGGAAGCTCTTGACGCTTGAGGGAGGTGTTGAACATGAAACCAGAATTCCAAACTCAAGGTTTACGGTTTAAGTCAACGACATCACAAAGATAAGGTGGCGTGCTTTACCATCTTTAAACTCGAGTGATTTTCCTTCCCTCAAGTGTCTTGAAGCAGGCACACTTGTACATTGATCTTCTGCTACATCTGCTTATCTCCTCAGCCTCTGCACATATTAACAACCTTGATTAGTTCAGCTCATAAAGTTACCAACATTAGGAAATGAAAGCAATTCCAAAACAACTTGTAGACAAGATCAGACATAATGAGCAGAGAAAGGAAAGTCCATAAATTGTACAATCAGGAATTTCAAGACAATTTTGAAACACGTTTAAGACGAATCCAATTATTTCAAAAGTGTTAGAGCCTGTTCAGCTCAAAACGGAAACATATTAATCAGAATATCAATTCTTCGAACCAGGTTTGACACTATAAATTGAGAACAAATCGGTTTCAAAAGAGAACAATTCGCAGCAATCACAGAAACTCGTAGTCCACAGAAATCCCAAATTCATAAAACCCTAATTTCGTAAATCGATAAAAGAAGAACTCATATTTTCGAACCTCCATCAAGAATCGTCACTTCCTACCGCTATCAACCATCCACCGTTGAAACCACATCCACCACCGAAAAAACTCAAACGCATCGCGAAACCCATTCACCATCATCCGTCGAAACCTGCGGAAACCAGTCAAACCGTAAGTGTTTTAGCTAATGTTGAGGATCTATTAATGTTGTTTTGTTTCATGTAGGAGATCAGAAGAAAAGGGAGAGAGATGGAGGAAGAATGGAAAGCGAAGGAGGAAGAGAAAACGACGGACAAATTTTGGAGGGAGTAATTTGGGGATTAGGGTTTTGAATTTTATTATATGTTGTAATCTGGTGTGGCACGCCCATGATATCACCGTGCACCACACCATATCACAGATACTGCTTATCACCTTATCTAAATCGTACACACCACACTACGCTGCACACCATACACCCTCACAACCTGCATCACGCCGGATCCGTCCACGCCCCCTAATTAATCTCATTAAACCATTAATCTGCTAATTAAGCCGCTAATCCACTTAACCTTTAATTAACCCCTAATTAAACAATTTAATCTGCCGTCATTTAACTTAATCAATCTAATAATCATTGTTAATAGTTAGTCTATCTAATTAATATAATTATCCCATTTACACTCTAATACTTAATTTAATTTAATTAACTAATTAATCCTTTTATCTTCAATCAGCCACCCCTTTTATTGAACTCAACTAAAATCTATATTTTTTAAAAATTAACTTATCCTTCTTCTAAATTAGCTTATTAATCAACCTTCTTAATTAACTTAATTAATTTACTATTTATCTAAAACTCAAGTTATTTTACTATTAATTTATTTTCTTCATCTAAATAACCACTTTTATACAATTAATTCCTTATATTAAAAACTATTTCATTTGGTTTAGTTTAGCCTTTATTTAATAAAGTTTACTTAATAAAAAGAATTTATAATAACAAAAACTATTTTATTTAATAAATAAACTCATTTCATAATAATATTTAATGCCTTAATAATAATGTTGTTTTATTAATAAAAATTCTAGTTAATTTGTTTTTTTCCTTTTAATAATACCAAAACCTTTTAATATTTAAATGACTCCAAGAATAATTCCTCTTTTCTTTAATGATTCCAATTAACTATTTATCTTATAATAATTACCAAACTTTTAGTTAATAAATATTAATAATATTAACCGAAAAAACCATTTTCATATTTAGGATAGTCTTATAATAACAAACTTTTATTAAAACTTATCCGCATAATTAATCTAATAAACAACCTTTTATTAAAATTGAACAACTTCTTTTCTTAAAAATTAATCTAATATAATCTTTCTTCAAATCAATTCAACTACAATCAATCCCCCTAAATTCAATTAAACGTGCACGCTTACGACTCCATTCGCACACTCACAATTCACACACTTTAGCGCTTTCATGCATTTATGTATGCTCTTATTTATTTGCCTTTACTTTACCACTATTTACTTTACCACAATTTATTTTATCGCATTGCATCATGTCCAAAGGAAGAATTTGTGCATGACTTAAACAATTGTGCGTATGCATCATATTTGCATCATAATCCCCATTGATCCTTGATCCCATTCAAGTTGATCTTCTAAGTTAGATCCTACCCCATAAGGACGACCTTTTATCTTTACAACTTAGACAAACACATTCAACTCAATCAACACTATTCAAACATATTAGAGAATAAGATGTTAATCATCTTAAGCGAGATAAAACTCCTACCCCATAACAATTCAATCAATATGTAGGGACTTTGCCTTAGGAGAGATAGAGGCGTACTTGTTGACAATCCGAGTACTTAGGCCCTTCTCTTAAGACGATGCAAAGAATATTTTCCTACAAAGTTGTCGTGGTTAAATCAAGTAATCTCCCTTAAAACGGCAACTCATCTTTTCTCCTAAAATCAATCAATCAACTACCTTTATCCCGTAGGAACTTTGACCACAATCAAAGAACTCCTCAAACCCTTTAGGGGAACTACAGATACTCTGATTCCAGTCCCGTCAGGATATGTAGGCACAAGATGCGATATCTTGTCGAGTATACTTAGAAATAAACCCCTAGGTCTTTTATCCCTTAAGCAGATAAACCTTAGCAATAAACAACATAAAACAAGAGGTTCCTGTAGAGTACTACAGAAACTTAGGATGCTATCACCTTCCCTAAGTTTAACCAACCCCCGAACCTAAAACTCTCTAACCATTGCATTTGCATTGCATTGTGGGTAATTCGATCTTTTTCCTTTCCTTTAGACAAATTAAATTTCGGTTGCAAATGAATTAAGATTCAAGCTTATCAATAGCTTGGTATCCAAATTTCACCGCGACAACCTTCATCTAAGAGGAATGAAGAAGATCATCTCCAAGGAGGCTGTGAGAGGAATTCCAAAACTAACTATTGATGAAGGAAATGTATGTGGTGAATGTCAAGTAAGAAAGGAAACTAAGACATCTCATCCAAGGGTTGGACACCTGACTACCTCCAGAGTTCTGGAACTATTGCACATGGACTTGATGGGGCCAACGCAAGTAGAAAGTATTGGTGGAAAAAGGTATTCCTATGTAGTTGTTGATGACTACTCTAGATACACCTGGATAAGCTTCATCAGAGAAAAATCAGATGTATTTGAAGTATTTAAAGAGCTATGTATCAGAAGTGATCACGATAAGGAGTTTGAAAACTCCAAATTTGTTGAGTTCTGCTCATCGAAATGGATCAGTCATGAGTTCTCCTCCTTTATTATCCCTCCGCAAAATGGAGTAGTGGAAAGGAAAAACAGGATTATTCAAGAATCTGCTAGGGCCATGATTCATGCAAAGAAATTACCTATGCATTTTTGGGCTGAGGCTATGAACACAGCCTGCTATGTTCATAACAGAGTGACCTTGAGAAAAGGAACTTCTTCCACCCTCTATGAAATGTGGAAAGGAAGGAAGCCAATAGTGAAGTACTTTCATGTTTTTGGGAGCAAGTGTTACATCTTGACAGATCGAGAACAAAGGAGGAAAATGGATCCCAAAAGTGATGAAGGCATTTTCCTGGGATACTCTATTAATAGAAGAGCTTATAGAGTATACAACACCAGAACAAAAGTATTAATGGAATCCATTAATGTTATCATTGATGATCAGCATTAAGAAACCAATGTCATTGAGGATGCGAAAACATTCCTTGAGACACCTGCTGAGGACATGGTTAATACTTAAGAGGTTCAAAATGGACAGCCAGATTCTGAATCAGAATCTCCCAACAAAGATCCCTCTATCAGGATTCTGAAAGATCATCCCAAAGAGCTTATCACTGGAGACCCCACAAGTGGTGTAAGGACCCGAGCTAGAGAAATCATCTCAAATTCATGCTTTGTATCCAAAATTGAACCAAAAAATGTAAAGGAGGCCTTAACTGATGAATATTGGTGTTGCGGTGAGAATCGTGATACCAAGCTATTGATTAACTTGAATCTTAATTCTTAAATTCACAACCGGACTTTAATTTATCCAAAGGAAAGGTCTAAAGAAAGAAAGAACCTTTTGCGCGATGTTACAACAACGCTAAGAGATTCGGGGATCGGGGGTTGGTTATGCATAGGGTAGGTGTTTCACATCCTAAACATCTGTAGTACTCTACAGGAACCTTTTGTTTGTTTGTATGCTAAGTTTGTTAAATATTTGCTAAGGTTTGGATATTGGATAAAAAGGTGAAGGTTATGATAGATAAAGATCTAAGATTGTTTCTTAGTTTGCTCGCAAAGACATCGCGTCCTCTGCCTACGTATCCTAACTAGGATAGAATCAGAGCAATCGTAGTTCACCTCACTAGGGTTGAAGAACGCTTGATTGCGATCAAGGTTCAAAGGGGAACAAACGTAATAATGTTTGTGTAGAGTTTCACAAAACTCTCTGTGTTTATGTTGTAACACTCAAAGGGGGAAGTAAGTAATCATCACTATGATTCTTATTTAGAGTTAAGCAAACTCTAACCTAGGGTTCTTGTTGAGGGACACTCCTAGTAAAGGTGGGTCTTTTAGACTTAGGCAAAGTCTAATGGCTTATGGGTTCTAATCTTAACTAAGATTCAATATGACTTTACAAAGTCAAAAGGGGTAATGGGCTATCCATGACGCAAAGGTCAATGGAGAGACTTTTCCTTTGGAAGAAGAAAGGGGAGGCAACTGGGATGAGAACTAGAGAGTTCCATCCCTTGGGGAAAGATATCTTAACAAGGCATAAACATGATGAATATAAGGGACATGATTACAATCAAAGATGGGCAAGCACATTACAATGAGCAAGTAATTCAAGTGAGATGAATGGTTTCAACCAAGATATACAAACAATGTTACAGATGGCATATCTTAACAAAGATGAAGGCATATTTTAACAAAGATTGAAAGTACGATCTTAACAAAGATTGAGAACATGATAAAGGTGACAACCATGTAAACAAATAACAATTTGAAGACCAATCATGTTATAGACTCAAAGTAGAACAAATGTGACAACAATGTGTATAGATAACAATCACACACAAATGAATAAATTAATTTAAGATCATAATTTAGGAGGAGCTATGATAAAGGCCTACTTGACAAAGTAAAGATGGGGAAAGCACATGGTAACAACCAATAAGAGAGTGATATCCTAATATGCTAACAAACATAAATGGAAATAAATCTTACAAGATAAAAATAAACATGGTATGAAGGAAGTTCAAATCGAAACACACGGCAATGACCTAAAAGCGAATCTACTAACAAACAGGAAAAAAAAACATTGTACAAACAAGAAATTATGATATTACAATCCATTAAATAAAACTAGACATTTCAATGAAAAGGTTGCAAAAAGAACGGATTAAAACTAATAAACAACGAATAAATTATGGATATTTGAAGTTTGATTGATTTCATAACAATAAAATAAATGAACAAAAATAAAAAAAGAGAAGGGGCATGGGTGGGGATTGAACCCACGCCCTTGTGCTCACAAGCAATGACAAGCTAACCACCAGGCCACAACACGTGCGTGTGCTAAGGAATGGAACGGAATAGATAAAGAAAATAAATATGACAAATACAAATAAAATGTACAAAAGAGTTGATCCACATGGATCGAACTCAGGTTAGGCAGGTCGAGGGGTATAAGGCGCGCAAGGGTCTGCCACTGGGGTGGCTGTTACATCCATTAATTGAATGGAAACTATAAATATACATAGCTTGTTTGGCTGATTTTCTGGGCAACTCAAAATCATTCAACATGATTTGCAAAACAACTCTTAACTTTCTCAAATCTCCATATTTTTGGACAAATCTTATATGCATCTTGGGTAGAATTTCATGAGGAATATGATGACGGTGATGGTTTTCAAAAAAAAAAAACCTAGTGAAAAACCCGATAGGGGTGGTGTTTATGTTCAAGAAATGCAATTTGACATGAGTAGATCCATATAACCATGTTGAATTCAATCAAAGCACACATACATGACAGTTAGGTGATAAAGAAGCAAACCAAAATACTTTCATGGCCAAAATTGATCTATTATGGAGAATCATGTTTAAGTCGCAAATGAACCAATAAGTGGCAATGCATGACAGTTGGGCATTCTGTGTTCAAAAGCAAATCAGACCAAAGTAACATTGTGAACACATTCCAAACATGATTTCAAGTGTGTGTATGTGAAAAATTAAGAACTGGAACAAGTGTGTACCTACTTGGTTTTCAAATTGCATTTTGATACATGTTATGTGTATGAGATGATACAAGTTGATGCTCAAGTCAGTTCCAATGATTTGGTTCATTTATACATGTCACATATGATTATATTAATCTGTCATATCACAAAAATCTCAAAGAAAATCAATGGTTCCAGATCTGGTATAGCATATGCAAGTATGTTAAAAAATAAGAGCAATTCATGAGTGAATTCTTGGTGCAGTGTTTTTCAATGCAAGATGAACATACAAGCATGCCATAAATGACTATTATGAGGTGTTTGTGAAGTGAGTTTATGGAAAAAAACATTTTTGCACAAAATGTAACATTTGAGTGGTATTGTGTGTGTGAGGCATTTGTGTCAATATGTGAAATCTTGATGCTACACACAAAACAACAAAGTAAACACCTAGACATGCTTAGAATGCTCATAGAAACATGTTGAAATGAAGAGAACAAGTTTTTCATGTTTTATGCAAAGTATGAGTGTTAATGGCTATGGCATGTTTTTGACAACAAAGTGATGGCATATCATTCAATGCAAGGCAGGGCTGGGTTTTGTTTTACTCAAGTTAAGATGATGTCTCAGTTCTCCACATGATTAAGCACAATAACAACAGATGAGGCTTGCTAACAATATGTCCCTAACAGAATTTGATCAAATCACACTTTGTCAAAATTACATGTAATCAACAATTAATGACAAAATGAACAAACAAAATTAACTAGCACAGTCAAATATATCTCCTAAGCTCACCTTAGTCCATTCCAACATCAACCAACACAAGCCAAAGAACACCAAAGCAAAGCTAGAATTTGGGTAGTGACTGAATATACAGACAAGGATCATCACACCAATGATGAGGAGGCTGGTCCTGAAACAACTGATGAATGGACACAAACTTCTGCCACAGCCCAACATATTCTAACTAAAACAAGGCTTGGTCTGTTATCCATAGAAATGATCATTTCCCATTTTGATCAAGAGCAAATCATAAAGAAAACATCAACTACACCAGTAGCAGCTAGCAACCAATATTGTTATAAGCAAATGAACTGTGGTTAAACCTAGCAATGAGTTCCAGCTAGCAGGCCTAGTTCCAAATCTGGAGTACCTACTACAAGCTACTACTGTCTTGACATTATAATAACTGAATGAAGTATAAAGGGTGACAGAATGGAACTCTTCATGCTGAACAGCTTTAAGAAAAGAATGCCTTGGTGCTTGACTCATGCTACTACCAATCTATGCCAACAGTCAAGATGAATTTTTGTATCCTAGGGTTAACAGAACTGAAACTGGTTGAAAACCTAAACTACTATACACAAATAGATTAAAATAAGCACAGAGCTGTTGGACTGGTGGTTTGAAAGTTAATTTCCTTTTTGGTCTGCACTTGTGAGGTCATAGTTCAAAAACATTGTTCACTTCCTTTACAGTTGGTGAATGGTAATGACTTACTCATCCAAGGTATTGACAGCTAAGCAAAGGTTTTAGCAACTAATATCTTCTCAGAAAAAACAAACCTGCTGTGAGACCAATTTCTGATGACTCCAAATGAGGGTTCAAACAAAAGCGGGGAGATGACACTAGAGGTTAGACATCCAATGGAAAATTCAAGTTAGTGAAAACCAACTTTTGCAGCATAACAACAATATTTACAACTCTCAACTTGTCATCACAAATCCAGTGCCAAACATTAGTTCCAAAAAAACCTATTTTACTTTGTATTTAGCCTATTGCTGCAACAAGGGCTCCTAGCATCTCTTGCTTATCCCTCCATATTGGTGACTGACCCCTTATATGCCAACAGTCTAGTTGAAACAGGAATGCAAGAACATTCAAAGAACAAAGTACAATGCAAGAGCACTAAGTCAAAACTGTCCTAAACTCTAGCTAAGATAACAGTAAGGTCAGCAACAATCTCTAACTTGTCAAGAGTCAAACATGCTATGCTGTCCACATCAGGCCCCAAGGGGTACTTGTGCTTTTCATGGGGGATCCTCATCGTGATGGTGTCTGCTACTCAGCAGGGTTCTAACAATGAGTCAACTTCATAAGATCAAGATATAGTCTCTATGCCTCAGTACCCCCAAGGTAGCCAACATTGATTAAGTCTTCTTATCACAGAATAAAGTTTCCACACTAACAATCTCATGATGCACAAATTGAAACAAACAGACTGTGGATTCTAACATTAAAATAAGAAAACTCATTTTCAAAACAAAATTGGTGGCAGGGCAAAATATCCTACAAGTTAATAGCAGATTATGGATAAATCTCATGGGGAGGTCCTGCCAACTAACAGCAGAATTAATCTCATGGAGTATGCAGCAGCCTGACTGCATTTTGTCAAACATATTACCACCAATTTACTCAACAGCCTTGCTAAATTTCAAACAAGTTTTCCACCAGCATAGTCAATACTTTGTTTTGACAGAAAGAACACATGGTAACCAATCTTTGACAATAACAAATATTGACATACATTCTAAGAGTCACTTAAAACTTATTTTTACCAAACAAACAAGTGTTAAGTAAATCAACAGCAAACCACAACTTCAAATTTCACAAAAATGCCAAAGTATGAAAATGATGCAAAAGTTAATGGAGACTAATCACTTACCTCTTGGAGATCTTTTCAAACAAGTTGGGGCAGTTGAGAAAACCAGAGATTTACACTTCACCTCTTGCCTTGAGCTTTTTCTTCACCTTTAAGTAACAACTCACTTTTGATGCCAAATATCAAAATATGCTTTTCCAATGATTTCTAAGAGTTTGGACAGCTGAGAAATGGTAAGGTTGAGGTGTATGTATGATCAAAACCTTAAGGAAGTGTTTGGAACAAGGTTTAGTGGTTTTTGTAGCTTTTGGTCAAAGTATGGTGAGGAGAAAGTTGACTTTTTGATTTTTTGAGTTTTTTGATGGTTTGATGTATCATACACCTTCTATATGTCATTTAGAATATGTGTGGATGGTTGTGAGAGTGTTGGAAATGTTAGAAATGAAAATGGTGTGAAAGTTGCAAAATGGCCATTTTTGGTGTTTTTGAGCTTTTCTTCACTTATAAGTAAAGAGAGAATGAGAGGGAGAGCTGTGATGTTTTGATCTTATGAGCAGCTCTGGTGTGAAAAACAAGTGAGGGGGAGGCCTCTATTTATAGGAGAAAGAAGGATGAGGGTAGCTTGGTAACTTCCATTTTTGGAGGGAGTTTCATGAAGTTTCTTCCAAATCTTGCCAATATCTTTGTGGCAGCCATCCTCACATCAATTGCAAGACTCAATGCAAGCAAAACCAGATGATATGAAGGAGTGAGGTGACTTGAAATGATGCTAGAGAAGTAGGGGACTGCAGCTGCCCTTAAAGTTTCTCTTTCATGGCTTAAAAATGATTATTTTATTTGCAACTTGCCATCAACTTGCTAGACCCCTCAAACCATCACATTTTCTGGTTTTCTCTTCATTCCTACCTCATAATATCAGTTTGTAACATGATCCAAGGATGGAGAATGACTCAATTTGTGAAAAACCCAATTTTGATATGTTGAAACAAGTGAACTTTTAGTGTGACAGACCCAACTTCAAGACACCATAACTTCCAGCTCACAACTCCTCTTGGGGAGTTCTTGTTCTTTTTGGAAAGCCCTCATATAGCCCTACAACATTCATGTTTGCCAAAAGTTCCAAATCTATGTGCATCTTGGTTGAAAAGCCCCTTAAAGTTAGCAAAAAACAAGTTTTGATGCAGCCAGATTTTGAAAAATTCACGAAGTGTTTTGTACTAAAAAATGACTTTGATGATAACTCCAATTCCATGCATTTTCTGAGAGTGGACTAGTATAGGACTTTTGTAGGACTTGTTAAGAGCTTTCCGACGAGCTTTGAACCACCTCGTTCGGGTGTGTGGTTAGGGAGTTAGGGTTTAGCCCCTTTCGAAACCCTAATTTCCCGATTTTTCGATTACCCTCACGTCCTTGATCCAATGATCATGAAAATTGATATGTAGGTCCCTCATGACATAAGGAACAACTTTGCTTCACCATTTGAAGTCCAATTCCTAAAACTTGAGGGGGGTTGACTTTTCGGTCAACTGTACGATCGATCGGCGATTACCGAACTGTCTGTTCATGTTTCGGAGCTTCCAAGACTTTGAAACTCTTTGAGGGGACTTCACTAAGCCACATGAACTTTTTAAACCATACTTTTGTCCTTGAATTATTTCCCAAATCTAAAGTCAAACTACAGTTGACTTTTTCAACCCGAAAAACCCTAATCGGGTGCCTTGAACTGCACTGCACCCCATCTGTGGGTGATTACTTCAAATTGAACTCACACATGACCCAATATGGTACTCTTGATCTTATTTCGTAAATGATTCAACCCAAAACATTGGTTGCCCAATCCTCGAACCTTCGATTTTATCAGTGCGGAGCCCCGTTTCATCTGTGTCTTGACAAAACACACTTCGAAACTTGTTAAGGTTAGATAAATAAATGCATATGATATGAAGAGGATATAAGGGGTCAAAATTTGGGGTGCAACAATTGGATCAAGGCTATGCAAGATTAGTTGGAATAGTTTGAAAGGCATAAAGTGTGGGAATTGGTTCCAAGGCCTGAAGGAACAAACATCATTGGAACCAAGTGGATTTACAAGAACAAGTCTGATGAACAAGGATTTGTAACCAGAAACAAGGCTAGATTAGTGGCACAAGGTTATACTCAAGTTGAAGAAATTAATTTTGATGAAACTTTTACACCTGTTACAAGACTTGAGTCAATCAGGTTGTTGTTAGGAATTGCATGCATCATAAAATTTAAACTATTCTAGATGGATGTGAAGAGTGCTTTTCTGAATGGATATCTGAATGAGGAAGTATAAGTGGCACAACCAAAGGGATTTGAGGATCCTAACTTGACAGACCATGTATACAAGTAGAGGAAGGCACTCTATGGATTGAAGCAAGCTCCTAGGGCTTGGTATGAAAGATTGACTGAGTTTCTTACTACCCATGGATACAGGAAAGGAGGAATAGACAAGACCCTCTTTGGGAAAAAGGAGGATGGAAAACTCATGATTGCTCAAATCTATGTGGATGACATAGTCTTTGGTGGAATGTTTGAGAAATTGGTTAAACAATTTGTCAATCAGATGCAATCTGAGTTTGAGATGAGTTTGTGTGGAGAACTAACTTACTTTCTTAGCTTGGATAATGTTGGTCACAAAAGAACACCTGCACCTACTCATATGAAGTAATCAAAAGATGAAAGTGGTACTAGTGTGGATCAAAGCCTGTACAGAAGCATGATTGGAAGCTTGTTGTATCTAACAGCCAACAGACCTGATATTGCATTTGTAGTTGGTGTATGTGCCAGATATCAAGCAAACCCTAAGGTAAGTCACATAAATCAAGTCAAAAGGGTTCTCAAATATGTGAATGAGACCTGTGATTATGGTATACTTTACTCTCATGGGTGTGATCCTACATTGTCTGGATATTGTGATGCTGACTGGGTTGGAAGTGCTGATGATAGAAAGAGCACCTCTGGTGGATGCTTCTTCTTAGGGAACAACCTCATATCTTGGTTCAGCAAAAAGCAAAATTGTGTCTCATTATCCACTGCTAAAGTTGAATACATAACCGCTGGTAGTAGTTGTTCCCAGCTGGTCTGGATGAAACAAATGTTAACTGAATACAATGTCACTCAGGATGTCATGACATTGTACTGTGACAATCTCAGTGCTATCAATATTTCCAAGAACCCAATCTAGCATAGCAGAACTAAACATATAGATATAAGACATCACTTCATAAGAGACCTTGTGGAAGACAAAGTGATTTCCTTGGAACATGTGTCCACTGAACTACAGCTAGGTGACATCTTTACAAAGGCTCTAGATGCTGCTCAATTTGAGAATCTAAGAGGAAAATTGGGTATTTGCATGTATGAGGACTCATAGCAATTGCTGGCACGTGAGAGTTTTAAACTCCAATGCAGTCCACGACCTTGACCACAAAAACTCTCCACTCTATGCAAACGTGTTATATCATTGCATATACAATTTTCTCCTCCTTCTCCACTCTACAGAATTCTCAATCTGCACTCCGCAACAAGATGTATTCCTATCATGATGCCTCTTTATCCAAGACCCCTCCCAAATCCTCAAAAGATGCCCCTCCCACTGCTGAAGAACCCAAGCGCAAGAGTCCTCCTCCCACTGCTGAAGAACTTAGACGAATCAAAAATAGGGAAGGCTCGGCATACGTAGACAAATCCATTGAGGAAATTGTCAATGATATCCTCAAGAAAGGACTGCCTTTTCGAGGCATCACCATTCCCTTGGCTCGCATGGATCCTCCTCACAAATCTGATATGCCTAAGGACGACCCTGATGACATAAATAAGGACATCTCATTGACATATTCGGATGACAGTGATTCCAGTTCCTCTGGGGAAGAGGAATAATGTGGGATGATAGACTGTAGTGTGGCTCAGGTAGAAGGTTGCTAAGCTGATGAGGAAGATGTGCTGCTGTTTTGAAGTTTTTTTTGGTTTAAGTTTTTTTTGGTTAGATTTTTTTTACAGCAAGACTTTGTGATGCTCTCCATGAGCAGTTTTTGTTTGTAATGACCCCAAACATGTGTAATGTTACTCATTATGATTTATACTTCTTTTAGTTTGATCTTAATTTGTGGCTAAAAAGGGGGAGAGAATGTTAGATAACAGCAGGTAGTGACAGCATGTTAGAGAATTGTATCTTTCATAGGTGGAAGACTGGGCTGAATTGGTGCTACAAGTGTGTTGCAGGTGCTGCTGCAAATGTGCATGTGTGATAACAGCTGATGTTATTAGTGATGTGTGAGTTCCTAATGAGTATAGGAATGTATGTTAGATATATGTGTGTTCCTTGATGGAACCTGGTAGCTTTATAGTTGCTAGTGTTGTGTGTATCTGCAGGATGATTGCAGAAGGTTGTGCATCTCTTCAGGGGGAGTAGCACAAGTTGTTCCACAACAGGTGTGCTTCAGGATGTCATCCTGAATGTCATAACATTCAGAGCAGGCTGGATGAGTATGTGTGACTTCAGGGTGTCTGCAGGTTTTGTACAACTGATGTGATATGCATCAGTTGAAGGGGAGTAACTCTGATATGTTACTCAACACATTGTGACATCTGTAGTGCTGACTAATAGATGGTTATGTGTGAACTGGTTGATCTTGAGAGCTAACAGTATGAGTGTGTAGACAACACTGGTAGTGTGTAGCTAGTAGCTTTCATGCATGTTATGTTAGACTTCTGCTGCTTGTAAACTCTGATATGTTAACAGGGTGTTTTAGCCAAAAATTTGCCAAAGGGGGAGTTTGTAAATGCTTCTGATTGGCTTCATTCTATGGCAAAACATTAATGTATGAGTAAATGTCATAACTGATGTTAGGACATACATGAAGAGTGTTATGTAGGGAAAGCTAAGAGTAAGTGAAGTTGAATGTCATGACTGAATGTTATGACATTGATCGTATGACATCAGGGCGCGCAAAGTTTGTTTTTCTGTTATTAGCTTGGGCTATACTTCAGGAAACAATCCAAGAAGCATAGTTATTTTAGGCAACATAACAGGCATTGTTGAGGATAACATAGAAGGCTCCTGACCTAATGATAAGTGTGCAGCTTCATGAAGAAAGGTTTATCTTGGGTAAACCTAAATTCTCTACCAAGGCCCAAAGCAGATCTGCTATTATAAATAGCAGAAGGATCATTCCTAATGGGTGGACACGCAGAGAATAGAGTTTCTAGTGAGAGATCATAGAGTGTGATTTGTGAGTGAAGAGGTTTTCTCTTCACGTGTGTCTAGGAGTCTTAGGATTCCTTGTGTGTCAAGCAAGTGTATGCTGTACAATTGCTTTGGTTATTGTGTATGAACAGGTGTGTCAATTGTGTCACTCAAAGCTGTTAAGCAAGAGTGTGCGTCCCTTGATCAAAGTTGTGAAGCAAGATCAAGGTGTGTTAGAAGTGTATATTCATATCTGTTTTTTAATTGTGTATTGATATCACTGAGGTGATTGAGGGGGAGTGAGTGGGTATACTCATGTCTATTGGTATCTAGGCTGAAGTGTCATTGGGTAGGTCTTAAGTGAAGAGTGCAAACTGGGATTGTTTGACTCTGAATTAATTCTACTGATAGTGAATTTCCTCCGTGGCTTGGTAGCCCCCAGATGTAAGTGTGGTTGACACTGAATTGGGTGAACAATTACTTGTGTTATTTAGTGCTTTCCATTTACAGCTTATTGTTAAGTGCAGTAGTCTATGTTACAGAGGATGTCATAACATCCGTGATAACATCCATCGTGTGCTTGCCAGAATTTCATTTTGTTTTGAGAAAGAGAAAAGAAGATGCACATAAGGTCTAAAGGGAACTGGTCCTACATGTTATCATGCAAAGTGGTCCTAAGGTTGGGATGCGAAAGGGATCTATCCTAATGTTAGCATGCAAAGGTGGACCTAAAGTTGAGGTTGAAAGGGACTTGTCGCTACTGCGAAAATCGGCGCCGTCTATGACAGAAGAGTCACCACCGTGCGTTATTTATCCCACAAGAGGGAAAGGAAACGCTCAGAGTAAACCTAACGCAAAGAGGGAAAGGAATGGTCATTGCAACCAAATCCTGGATTCGGGAGTCGGTTATGCAAGGGGAAGGTATTAACACCCTTCACGTCCGTCGTACTCGACGGGATCCACGCTTGTTTTCTATCTAAGAGTGTGTTTATCTATCTACTCTAAAGGTCTGGTCTAAAAAGAAAAGAAAATGACTCGGCAAAGTATCTCACTTTATGCCTACGTATTCCTGTCTGGATCGAGAAATCAGAGTCAACGTAGTTCGCCTAACTACGGGTTAAGGGGGGAAGGTTGCTCGCCGAGATGTCGCATCTCGTGCCTACATACTTTCATACGACATGAAATATCAGAGCAAACGTAGTTTGGGCTACGGAAGACACAAGTTTGTCTGACTGTTTTTTATCTCCTTATGAAAGGGTTTTCCTGATTAAGGGTCCAAGAGGACAAAAACAGAGTTTGAATGTTTGTTTGAGTTTTTTACGAAAGAACTGTTTTTTTTAGGATGTTTGCAATCTCAGACGCACTAGAGACTATGACCCAGGAGTGAACGCTTCGTATGTCACCCAAAGGGTACCACACTAACATCCAAATTACTGGAGAAAGACCCTCCAACAACCTTTTCCCAGATAGCTTAAGGCTCGTAACGCACGACTTCAATAAACCTTATTACTGTATTTTTGAATTGTTTTGAGATGAGAAGAGAAAGACGTCCTAAAACTATGGTTGAAAGGGAAATCTACCTACAGTTATCATGCATGGTTTAAAAACCTAATGTCTATCATAATTCCCTCTTGCACAAAAGAAATCAGAGATCCTAAGGGAAAACAGCAAAAGAAAGCAAGCAGTAAACAGTAAACAGTAAAATGCGTGCTATGCAATAGTACAAGCGAGGCAAGGGAGTCCGGCTCAACCTCAAACCTAAGAAAACAACAGGCAAGGGGAGGCAGGCTCCACCTCAAACCTAAAGGTAAGCAACACAAGCAAGCAGAAAATACAACAAAAGAAAAACAGAGGAAGCAGCCCAAGCAGCAACAACAAACTTCTACAGACAGCAACTTCAACACTCAACAGCAGCTCTGATCAGCATGTTAAATTGACAGCAAAGAAACTTCATCTTCAAGCTAGCTCCTATCTTCAAGCTTCTTCAATTCTTCATCTTCAAACTCTAGCAAGCTCCACAAGAAGAGAAATCATCATTGAGATCAAGTTACAATGTTAGGAAACCTGATGAAAACCAAAGGAATTCATCAAGAACTAACATGAAAGAAAGTGCATCCTCAAAAGTTCTACTCATTAAGGCATGCCACTCATCCCTCCAAAGGATAGATGGAGCTTCCTTAAGAGGACTTTACATCATGGGATGGAATAGAAGCAAACAATTCATTCTATGTTTGATGAAAGAAGAAGGACTAGTTCTAATGGTTCTTCCTAAAACCCTAATTCCATAAGCTTCTAAAAAAGCTCCTAAAAGAGGAAAAAAACTTAAACTCCAAGCTCCAAAAGCCAAGCTACAACAGCTAAAAGATGTCCAGAAGATCCTCCAAAAAGGAATCCAAGCACTTCAAGCTCCAAAGTCACCAACAAGACCAAACAAAGCAAGGCACCAAAGATGGAACACCAAACACACAACCAACTTGCAAATTCTACCTAAAATAGAAAACTAAGTTTTAAAAATCTAATAAAATTCCTAGGGGAACATGAATGTTTTAACAATCTAGGGTTCAAATATTGAAGCCTAATTCAACTTCTAGGTCCACTAAACAATTCCTAAGTTGAAACATGTCAAGGTAAACCACAAGTTTGGGAAGGCTCTAAACATCTTACCTAAAACAGAACCTATAATTGTGTTAAAAATCTACTAAAATTCCTAAGGGAGCATGCACATCTAACCTACAACATATCCAAAAATCAAAGCTAGATTCAATACCAATAGGTCACACCAAAATCAACAAGGAAGATGGACAATTATGCAAAAATTAAAGAAATAAACAAAATAAGAAAAATCAAATAAAATTGAAAAATGCATGAAAATGCATTTTAATGATCCTAGAAAATCACAAATTCAATCCGGAGCATGGGGATATTTTTAAAATATTTTTTGGATCGAAAATGGATTTGTTGTGATTTTTAGAATCAATTTGCATTAAAAATAAAATCAAAATGAAATAAACAAATAAAAAACTCAGAATAAAACATGGACTTTTGGATGCGTGTACTAGTCAAGGATCTGAAGGCTCAGGATTGCGCCAGCACATTAATGAAACAACAACGTTTGAGTCTGGTCAAAGTCAGCAAAACAAACAAGTCACAGTCGTGGGATGAGAGGAATAAGTCCATCTTGAAACGAGATCCAACGTCTCTGAAGTCATCTTCTCCAATTCAAATGCTAAAACAGAGGGAACTCAGTGTGGTGGCCGGAGAAGACCTCTGGTCATCTTCTCCGGCGAGCAGGTGGTTACAGGTGATCAAAAATCAACAAATCTTACATCAATCTTTCCAGAATTTCGCATAGATTCCAAATATCAGGTTCATTTTCTCCAGATCAAGCTAGGTTTTCAAATCCGATTCAAAGTTCAAATGACACTCCAACATTGATCATCATCAAACTCTAATTTAATTGCACAAAAATGTTCATCACGCTTCCTAGTTCATCATGATCTATCCAAATCAACTTAATTCCTCATGATCAAGCTAAACCGTGCCTCAACAGAAATCACATGTCATATTAATTTGTCTCTAATTGTCCAAAACTCTCCAGACACGATCAATGATGCAAGAGAAAGAGTCTACAACCTTCAATTTGCTCTGAATCAGCTTGGAAATCAAACCCCGATTCTCACTTGCTCCCTTGAAATTTCAAATGCAATCTCAGCTTCCACCACGAAATGAGCTCCAACCTGAGTATAGAATCAATGATATGCTTATATAAAATGAGTTTGTGGGCTTTTGAAGCTTGAATGAAGCCCAATCCAGCAATTTCAAATTTCTGTTTTCCTCTTCAAAATTTCAATGTAACAGTCATGAATTGGCCATGGAAATTGTTCTAGAAACTTCCCTTTCAATTGCAAATTTCCTTGTGAATGTATTCAGACCAAAAGGAGTGCTTGAAATGCCTTGGTGAGTATTTTGGATATGTAACTTGCATATGAAGAAACCAAATTGTAACTTGTGAAAATTGGCCTAAACTCAAAAATCCACCAATTTCATCGTGTTTAAAATGAAGTTTACAATCAAAATGAATATTTATTTGACATGTTTTGGTCACTTAACCAATTATTTGAATTTTTCAACTTTGGATCCTATGAAAATCTTCCTTTTCAAGCCATTTCAAACCAAGTCTTGCTATGAGCCCAATAAATCCATCATGACTTCTTGGTTAGCCTAAAAACCACATTTTGAACAAATTTCATGTAGAACAAAAATCCATTAGACAAGTGCAAGTTGGAGATTTTGACCTATAATTGAAAATGGCCTATAATCTCACTTTCCCAAAATACCCCTGACTTGTAAACCTCATAACTTGAGTTCTACAAATCCGATGGAAGACTTCTAGTACAATTTAGAAAGATAAGATCATTAGGAACAACTTTCATGTTGGCCAAAAGTTCAGGTGAAACATCCTTCTAGGTTAAAAATAGCTTGGAAGTAAGATGATTTTCACAGACAAATTTCAGAGGCACCTGAGGACTTGTAACCTGTCTGGGTCATAACTTGAGTTCTATAAATCCTCTTGAGGACTTCTAGTACTCAAATTAAAGGTATTGAGATGATCTACACGTTTCATGTTGGTAAAAGATCCATTTGAAACTTTCATCTTGACTTATGTTGTCTTGAAGTTAGGAACTAAATAGAGAATTTTACACTGAAACCCTAATTTAACAACTTCCCACACTCTTGACTCTTCTTGACTTGATCTTGTCACAACACCACAAATGTCTCATCATATCATTTCATGAACTCCATGACCTAAAAGTAGGCTTTAATACTCTTCAATTGCACAGTTGACCTAGGATTGACCCAGATGAAACCCTAATTGCTTGCACCTCAACTATGGCTCTTGCATTTGACACAATGAGTTGATTAAATTCTCCCATGGCCCTCTAGTCATTCTATGAGCTCCATACACATCCTCTTCTCATATTAAAAACCTCACACCCTCTGATGATCCTCAATTGATCCTCAAGTTAGGAGAAGATCCACATGTAAGCATCTGAACTCTTAGGAACTCAAATCACCTCCTGATGACTTTGATAACTTCTCAATTTTGAATAAGACCTCTTGCTAGGCTTCTCTTGATAACAATCACAATTGACCCCCTTCTATATGAATGATATCATGATATGCAAATGATATAACTATGCAAATGTTAATGCAATGAAACATAAACCAGGTAAGAAACGGCTGAGCAAATTTTGGGGTGCAACAGCTGCCCCTTTCAAACGACTTGGACCCGACTGGGTGAAGAGCAAACGGCTTTCAACCAATCGAGGTAGAAGACGGTTGAATACCAAGAAACCCGGAAATTCGCCAACCACAGAAATAAGCTGCGAAAACTGCTTGTGGGAACAACACCCATTATACTGAGCCTAGTTGTTACGGCAACAACTGATCAATCATCTGATAAAACTTTAGATTTCAACACCAGCCCCCTGTGTGACGCCCCAGGCATCGAATTAACTTTGCAAGGAACAACTCTATCCACAACTGGATTAAATTCGTCAACACGAGGAGAGACTCCATCACCATGGGTACAACTCCGTCTACAACTGGACTAAATTCGTCAATCTTTGTCAATCACAGGTAATGACTCCGTCGACACGGATAATAATCATTAACGACCTCACTGGGGACAACTCCGTCAATCATGGGTAACGAGTCTGTCAACACGGGTAACAATCACTGTCAACACAGGGACAATTCCGTCAACACGGATAGCAATCACAGTCCACACGGGTAGCAATCACTGTCGACACAGGTACGATTCCGTCAACACGGGTAACAATCTCTGCCAACAACAGGTACAATTCCGTCAACACGGATAACAGTCACTGTCAATCACAGGTAACAATTTCGTCAACACGGATGGCAATCTCTGTCAATCACAGGTAACAATTCCATCAACACGGATGGCAATCTCTGTCAATCACAGGTAACAATTCCGTCAACACGGATAGCAATCTCTGTCAATCACAGGTAACAATTCCGTCAACACGGATGGCAATCTCTGTCAATCACAGGTACAATTCCGTTAACACGGATCCGTTTGAAGAATACTTTATTGGGGAATATGAGAAACTTAACCAAACCACTCTGTGGGGAAGAATTTCACCGGGGAAATCACTAGTGATAACTCCGAAAGTTTAAACCATGAAATCTTTTAATGCTGACGTAACAGCAACCTGAGAAGAATCCCGCTGGGGACGAAGAGAAACTTAACCAAGCAACTCTGTTAGGGAACAAACGTTATCATCACTTATCTTACGCTGAGAATTTGAATATCTAGAAATCCTTCTGAGCAAGAATCTCACTCCTCTGCAAGGAATAACACCTGAAAACAAAGAGGTAACCAACCTGGCTTATGCTTCAAAATGCGTATGTTTGACAATGGCGTAATGCTCCACACGGCATGGAAATGCTAGCGTTTGGGTAGATGCAAATATGATGATATATGCAAAATGCAAAGATGCCAAGAGGCGCTTCAGCAAAATAAATGTTGAAGACAAAACCAAATCCGCTGGGGATAACCAAGTACCACAGACATACTCCAGCAAAATAAATGCTGGACAGGTGCAACCCACTCTGCTGGGAATAACCATCCTGTTGGGGAATGGCTTACAAGCTTGAGATTACGAACTCTGCTGATGATGCTCATCCTGTCGGAGGAAAAACAACCTGTTGGGGAGAAGGAAAAACAGTCCCGCGCGGGGATAATCCTTCCGAACCAAAGACGACTTGGTTATACTCTGTGGGAGTTACACATGCTGGGTATTGAGTGTGTGCATACTCACTGCTGGGAATGCACCTTATGTTGGGGACATCAAAATCCACTGAGGATACTCTCTTGGCAGCTTTCCTAGGGAATACTCTTCTGGGGAGGACAACCCCACATCCAGTAAGGATAATTACCATCTCAACTCTCTCTGGGCTAAGATGTGACTTCCATCTGCTAAGGAGTGATACAATCACTTTGTCACAGGATTCTGGCTGGGGAAACACGAATTCCTTGACCGTTTGCTTCAAAGGTGAGAAACCTGCAAAACACAAACGAGACAAAACAAAATCTACACAACAAGATCTATCTCGGTTAGAACCCATGACATTCGTTCAGTCAATTCGAAGTTTTAGCAATTATTGGCAAGGGCCAGCAAGTTTATGTACATGCAAGTTCATCAAAAACATCGGCGTTTTTCACAAACAAAACAGTAAAGAACAAGCATCAAGTATTGAATAACATGCTTTATTGATAACGGACCTGTAAATAGGCAAAATTTTGTACACTGGATGCAACTCCTGAAAAGAGGAAGTTATGCACAAGCAAAATACAAATATTATAGAAGTACAAAGAAAAATTTGTATACATGTCAGCAACGTGGTACAGACGAACACCATGAGCTGATCCTCCTATGACTCGCCTGACTCTGACGCTTTCCCGATACTCGATCTTCGGAAGAGATTGTTTCGGATATACGACCCTCAGGTACTCCTAAACCACTAAGCAATGCAGTATCAAACTCGGACCGTAGTCATTTGCTTTTTCAAATCCCTAACTTTTGCGTGAACCGCCCTGTGCGGGTTTTCAATTCATCGGGATACCCTTTTTTGCCGAAGTCGCCCTTTTCAGGTTTTCAACTTCGCGGGTGTACATTTTTTCAGTTTTATCCCTAACTTTTGCCCGAACCTTTTATTCCTTTTTTATGGTTCGCCGGGATGCCCCATTTTTGCCTGGACTTTCTTTTTCTGTCCAGCGGGTCTCTTTAAGCAAAGTATTTTTTAACTGCGTCCGAGTTCACAGGGGATGTAAAATCCTCACCATCCATGGTGGATAACAATAAGGCTCCTCCAGAGAAAACCTTTCTAACGACATATGGACCTTCATAGTTTGGAGTCCATTTGCCCCTGTGATCTGATTGTGGTGGGAGAATCTTTTTCAGCACAAGATCGCCCGTCTGAAAGCTTCGAGGACACACCTTTTTATCATAAGCTTTCTTCATCCGACTCTGATACAGCCGACCATATGCTAGAGAAGCCAGTCTCTTCTCATCCATTAAACTGGGCTGATTCAATCTATCTTTCACCCATTCTGCCTCATCAAGTTGGACATCGCGCAAAACCCTCAAAGAAGGGATCTCAACCTCCAATGGTAAGATAACATCCATACCATATACCAATGAAAAAAGAATTGCCCCGGTTGATGTGCGTACCGTCGTACGATAACCGTGCAAAGCAAAAGGCAACATCTCATGCCAGTCCGTATATGTCACAACCATCTTCTGAACGATCTTCTTTATGTTTTTATTGGCCGCTTCAACAATGCCATTCATCTTAGGCCGATAAGGAGAAGAGTTGTGATGTTCAATCTTGAAATTCTGGCACAATTCCTTCATCATCTTGTTATTCAAATTTGAGCCGTTGTCAGTGATAATCCGCTCTGGGATCCCATATCTGCAGATAATATCCTTCTTGATAAATCTGGCTACCATCTGCTTGGTAACATTAGCATACGACGCTGCTTCAACCCATTTGGTGAAGTAATCAATAGCTACCAAGATAAAACGATGTCCGTTGGATGCCGTGGGCTCAATCTTTCCAATCACATCAATTCCCCACATGGAAAAAGGCCAAGGTGATGACATAACGTTCAGAGGGCTCGGAGGCACATGAATCTTGTCCGCATAAATCTGGCATTTATGACACTTCTTTGCAAATTTGAAACAATATGTTTCCATTGTTAGCCAGTAATATCCTGCTCGTAATAACTTTCTCGTTATTGCATGTCCGCCGGCATGTGTGCCAAATGTACCCTCGTGGATTTCTTCCATAAGCAACTTAGCCTCTTTCTCATCCACGCACCGCAACAACACCAGGTCGTGGTTTCTCTTGTACAAGACTCCATCCGGATTCAAATAGAAATTTCCAGCCAATCTCCTAAGAGTCTTTTGATCACGACTGGATGCCCCAGTCGGTTACTCTTGGTTCTTCAGGAAATTCTGGATATCATAATACCACGGTTTGCCATCGGAAGCTTCCTCAATGGCGAATATGAAAGCTGGCCTATCAAGGCGAGAGATAACTATCCTGGGAGCCACATTCCAGAAGTTAACCTTATACATTGAAGACAAAGTCGCGAGAGCGTCTGCCATCTGATTTTTGGCTCGTGGTACATGGTGCGATTCCACCTTGTCAAAGAAAGGTAACAACCTCCTTGCATAATTCATATAAGGTATCAGATTGGGCTGACGAGTCTCCCATTCTCCCTTGATCTGGTTCACAACTAGAGCAGAGTCTCCGTACACATCAAGATTTTTAATTCTCAGATCAATAGCTTCTTCGAGCCCCATAATGCACGCTTCATATTCGGCCTCATTATTGGTAACTAGAAAGGTCAATCTGGTAGTGAATGGGATGTGCGACCCATGGGGAGTAGTAATGATTGCCCCTATTCCACTTCCGTATGAATTGACGGCACCGTCAAATATCAATTGCCATTTGGAACCCAGCTCTGGACCTTCATCCGGCAACGGCTCCTCACAGTCCTTCATTTTTAAGTACATGATATCCTCGTCAGGAAAATCAAACTTCATCGGATGGTAATCATCAATTGGCTCCTCAGCTAGGTACTCTGACAGAACACTACCTTTAATAGCCTTTTGAGAAACGCACTGAATATCATATTCTGTCAATACCATCTGTCATCGGGCAATCCTTCTGGAAAGTGCTTGCTTTTCAAACACGTATTTGATCGGATCCATCTTTGAAATTAGCATGGTTGTATGATTTAGCATGTATTGCCTCAAACGTTTGGCAGCCCAGGCTAGTGCATAACACGTCTTTTCGAGCATTGAGTAACGAGACTCATAATCTGTGAACTTTTTACTCAAGTAGTAAATCGCATGCTCTTTACGTCCAGTCTCGTCATGCTGACCGAGAACACAACCCATACTTTTCTCAAGAACCGTCAAATACATAATCAATGGTCTCCCGGCTACTGGGGGTATCAATATTGGAGGTTCCTGCAAATATTCTTTTATTTTTTCGAACGCCTTTTGACAATCTTCATTCCAGGTCACAGCCTGATCTTTTTTCAATAACTTGAATAATGGCTCGCACGTGGCCGTTAGATGAGATATGAACCGAGCAATGTAGTTCAATCTCCCTAAAAAACCACGAACCTCTTTTTCTGTTTTTAGCGTTGGCATTTCTTGTATTGCTTTTATCTTAGCAGGATCAACCTCAATTCCTTTTTCGCTCACAATAAACCCCAATAGCTTACCAGATCTCACCTCGAAGGTGCACTTGTTAGGATTCAGCCTCAACCTGAATTTCCTAAGCCTCTTAAACAATTTCAGAAGATTGACCAGATGCTCCTCCTTCGTCTGGGATTTGGCAATCATATCGTCAACATAGACTTCGATCTCTTTATGCATCATGTCATGAAAGAGTGTTGTCATAGCTCGTTGATATGTTGCGTCGGTGTTCTTCAAACCAAAGGGCATCACTTTGTAGCAGAACGTTCTCCACGGGGTAATAAAAGTTGTTTTCTCCATATCCTTTGCCGCCAACTTTATCTGATTATAGCCCGAAAAGCCGTCCATGAAGGAAAACACGGAGAATTGAGCCGTGTTGTCGACCAACACATTAATATGAGGAAGCAGAAAATCGTGTTTTGGGCTCGCCCTATTCAAATCTCGATAGTCCACGCACATCCGCACCTTACCGTCTTTCTTTGGTACAGGTACTATATTGGCGACCCATGAGAGATAAGTTGTAACAGCCAGAAAACCAGCGTCCCACTGTTTTTGAACTTTTTAATTTTCACGGCCATATCTGGTCGAGTTCTTCTGAGTTTTTGCTTAATCGGCAGATATTCCTCACGCAATGGCAGACGGTGAACCACCATATAAGTATCCAAACCAGGCATGTCTTCGTAAGACCAAGCAAAGATATCACTATACTCTCGAAGCATCTCGATCAAACTTTGCTTGATATCACTTTGCAGTGCAGCCCCTATCCGGATATTCCTGACAACCTCTTCGGACCCCATGTTGATAATTTCAATTTCCTCCTGATGAGGCAGAATGATTCTCTCTTCTTGTTTCAAAAGTCGAGTAAGCTCTTTTGATAAGTCATTATCCTCAACAATCTCTTCTTCTGCTTGAAATATCGGGCGCTCGAAGTCGAAGCGAGTCATAGGAAGTTCGTGATCGGTGTCGTCTGAAATACGAATCCTGCAATGAGAATGGTTAAATGTTTCAAATAATGCAAACAAAACACATAACCACGTTTCCATTTTATTGTTAAACAAAAACAGGAAAAACAAGGATCACAAAATTTGCATGCGAAAAACGCCTTTATTAATGATTAAACAAAGTACACACATAAGCAGGTAGCCCTAAAAACAAAATCACTATGCCCCGGGTAGGACACAGGATTATACAATAATCGAAAAAACAAAATCATTACTGTTTTGTAGTTACTGAGACAAGCTCCTGGATAGACCAGTTGCACAGATTATGTCCTGGCACGCCGGGCTTGATCCACGAGTCCATATCGCAGTCACTATCTCCGTATTCAGCATCGGAAACAACATTAATCGTTTCATAACAGACTCCACCTGGAGTGATCACCACTGGTCCTTTGAACTTTGGCACGCCTGATGCAGAAGATGACGACGTCGGGCGATACCCCAACCCAAACTTGTCCATCTTGACAGGAATTTCCAAGACTTGGCCCCATCCTTTGGTTGCTCCAGCCTGAACCACTGCCTGAGCGTCTTTGTACGAAGACATGGCCACCTCTGGCCCTTTGCTGGTAACATGAGACTTGTCCTTGATCTGCAACCCTTCAAAGGCTTGGCATGGCGTCTCATGGATCTCCCCATCCACTTCGACGTACTTGAATGACGAAAGATGACTAACCAGAATGTCCTCCTCACCGCAAATAGTAATAACACTGTCACCGACCATGTATTTAAGCTTCTGATGCAGCGTGGACGTCACAGCCCCTGCAGAATGTATCCATGGTCGCCCAAGTAAACATCTGTAAGCTGGATGTATATCCATGATGTAGAACACAATGTCAAACACTTCCGGCCCGACCTGGAGTGGCAACGTTATGGACCCAAACACCAACCTTCTGGTCCCATCAAAAGCCCTCACGACCAAGTCACTTGGCATGCGTATGATTCCTCGGACATCTAGCTTCATCATAGCCTTCTTTGGCAACACATTCAAAGATGATCCGGTGTCTACAAGAATGTGCGACATAACAGTGCCCCGACATTCCACTGAAATGTGCAAAGCCATATTATGGTCCCGACCTCTAGGCGTCAAATCAAAGTCAGTAAATCCCAGGCTGTGGCCGGCATTCACATGCGCCAGTACCCCCTCAAGCTGATTAACAGTTACTTCCTGAGGTACAAAAGATGTGTCCAAGATTTTCAACAAGGCATTTCGATGGGCCTCGGAACAAAGCAACAAAGATAGTATTGAAATTTTGGAGGGCGTCTGCTGCAAGTGCTCCACAATCTTATAGTCGCTTTTGCGAATCAACCTCATAAACTCTTCTACATCCTTGATCGATGTTTCTTTCTCTTTCACCTGGGAAGGTCCTCCTTCATTCACCTTGGCTTTGCCTTTAGCAATCCTCTCAGCCTCGACTTCAGGTGAAGTGAAAATTCTACCACTGCGGGTCATGCCTCCCTCTCCAACAAGGCTGGCCACTGCCCCTGCTGGCTGGCTATCCACATTAATCTTTTCCCCGTTGCAAAAAGCTTCCAACCCATAATTCCATGGAATGGATTTTGTACTTTCATAAGGAACGGGCCCTGCTTTCGTTATCGTGATAGTTGGCCGCTTGGTGGGCGCTGATATCGTAATAGTCTTTCGTGGAATTGTAATTGTTGCGACCTCATCCTGCTTTTCAAATCTTTCCTCAACAGGTTTCTCAGCAGCAGTGCGGTCGAACTGTAAAGTTCCCTCATCAATCATGGCCTGAATACCTCTCTTTAAATCAATACAGCCCTCTGGTCGGGTCCAACAATCCAAACAGTACTCATCACATCCGGGGAAGACCCCTCCCTTTAACAATCTGCTTTTAACATAGCTTTAAGGTGTCTTCAGATCATTTACGTCCATAACCAAATCCAAGTCCTCTTCTATCAAAATAGCATTCGCTCCATGATTCAGCATTGGTTTCTGTACAATGTTGGGACCATCCTGACTGAAGTTAATGACTTTACTATCAATCAAATCTTGGACTTTGTGTTTAAAATCATGACAACTCTCGATATCATGTCCGGGTGCCCCAGAATGAAATTCACACTGCTTACTAGTATCATACCCGTAAGGAAGCGCTCCTGTGGGCGGGTCCAACATTCTCTTCTCAACCAGATTCAAACTTAACAACGTCTGAAGCAGTTCTGCATACGTTGACGGAGGTGTATCAAATACCCTCTTTGGCTTCCCATTCTAAATCCTTCTATGAGCTGGATTATGCCTTTGTTGTTGCTGCTGCTGTTGTTGTGGTTGTTGTCGTTGCTGAGGTATTGGGATCGTCACACTAGCAACCTGTTGTTGAATATACTGATTCCTACCTCTACCTCATCCTCGACCACCATACACTGCGCTGGGGTCTCCTTGTCTTTTACCACCAAAGACCTTTTTTGCACCTCCAGCTGAGGTCGATTCACCGGCTTGAATCTTACCAATTTTGATGCCATTTTCAATCCGTTCTCCCATGAGTATCATGTCGGAGAAACTACCCATCGAGCAATTGAGCAATTTATCATAATACATCTCAGAGAATGTTCCAACAAAAATATCAATCAATTCCCTTTCAACCATAGGTGGTTGGACCCTTGCCGCCAGATCACACCAACTCTGAGCATACTCCTTGAAACTTTCCCCGTTCTTCTGTGAAAGGCTTTGAAGCTGGACCCTGTTTGGCGCAAGGTCTCTATTGTATTGGTAGTGTCTAACGAAAGCATCAGCCAATTCTTTCCAACTTCCGATCTGTGCAGGCTCTAGTTCCATGTACCATTCCAGCGATGGTCCTGACAAACTATCTTGGAAGAAATGCATAAGCATTTTTTCATCATCAGAGTAAGCAGACATCCTCCAGTAATATGAACGCACATGAACCCGTGGGCATGTATCCCCTTTATATTTATCGAAAGTGGGAGCTTTGAACTTCAATGGCACCCTCAGCCCAGGAACCAGCCCCATGGTAGCCATGTCCAAACCTGCAGAGTTTTGATTGGCTATACCTCTTATCTGCTCTTCCAGCATCTTAATCCTCCGATCATTATCAGTGGGACCCTCAAAACCCATGCCTTGCCCAGAAAAGGCATCTTCCTGACGATCTCTTTCCCAGTACGGACCCTCATTACCATACCCGTCATAAGCAGCATTACGACCATGACCACTTTGGAAGAACCTGGGGTCATACCTCAGATTTCCAAGCTCTTGATTAGCAGCCGCCATCCCAAAGCCAGTATTGAAAGGAACCATCCCAGCACCATTGGTATTCACATTGCCAAACCCAGCATTGCCATAGCCATTATTACCATAACCTTGATTATTATCACCAAACCCCCCGTTGCCGAAGCCCTGATTATTAAAGCCATCATTGCCATCCCGATTTCCAAAGCCAAGACCCTGATTGTTGTCACCGAAACCGGTATTGATACCAACATTCCTGTTGGTTTCCATGTTACCATTAACATTATCAACATTTCTATTACCAGCGTTGCCGTTGCCATTGCCGGTACCAGTCTCACCAGCATTTGGTATCACTTCCTCCCTGCGAGGAGTCTCAACATGAACAGAGTTGTATTCAGTATTACCAGCCGCTCGCGCCAGCAGCGGTTGCACCAGAGTTTGAAGATGTTCCTGGCCCTTGGCCACAACCTCCATAGTCTGCATGAATTGGGCCAATCTATCCTGGATCTCCTGCATCTCAGACTGTACCTGATCCATGATCTTCTTACTGTTGCTTCTTGTAGCGTACCGGTGAGTTCTCTGTTCGTCAATCTTGAAACAACCTGAAAGACGCAGGAGATAAGATTCGAGCTCAAAAACGTACCTGCCATGCAATATGAAGATGCAAATGCACATATGTAAATATGCAACAGGTTAATTTCCCCTCCGATTCTAGTTCCGGAGAAGAAGCCATAACGACAATGGAGTCTCAAGTAAGCAAGCGTAGAATCAGAAACCTCATACATAAACAAATGCCAAAAGGCATAGTACAAAGATACAACCGAATACAATTGAAAAGACCTCGGCCAACAAGCCTGGCGATGGTCAAAATACAAGCACGAATAACATACTACAAGAGAAAAGCAAAGATAAATCAGGACGGATGGCGCGCCCGGACATCTCCCAATAGCCTCAACGTATCTGGATGACCTGGTCTGGAGAGCAGCACCTGTATCAGTAATGCGTGTCGCCTAACAGTGGATCTCAGCTTTTTGGCGTCCTCTACACAGGCTCCCTTGCCAAAACACTCATTAAGCCTGCATCTCTTGAAGCCAGCCTTCAGTTCACAACCCCTCGTTTCTTTGACCATGCTGCTCACTCTAAACTCAGCGTCACATCTAAGAGATGCCTCTTCAGCAATCTTCGCATCCTTAGCACTGAGCTGCTCCTCTAACCGGGAAATCTGCAGCTTCAACTCATCTTCATGCTCCTTCCGGCTAGTAAGCATGGCATTCCACAAAAATTCCCATTTGGAAAGTCGAGAATATGCCTTATTCAGAAGCTCTTTCTTAGTAGCAAGCACGCTACTAACACCATTCAAGGCTACTCCCACCTTCTCTCTCCTGCTGGTTTCTTCAGTCAAATCTGAACCCAACCTATTGATCATCTCAGTCTGCTTCTTCAAAGTGAAAATTGCCTCATTCTTCTCATGCCGAAGCTGGAAAATCTCTTTCTCTAACTCTTCATTTGCTCTTTGCAACTCTTCCTTTTCAGCCAGCAGCTTGTTATACTTCTCAATCTCTACTAAAGTAGGTTCCTCAATCACCGGAGGACATAAAGGTTCTACAGCAGGATATGGCATCAAAGAAGTCCTAACTCTCTCATGGATCCAGAGCCGATAAGGATTATAAGCTCGACTGTCACTCTTGCCAAGCAATGTTTTTCCTCTTCTATGAATACTACCCCAAGCATGCCTCAATCTGGCCAAAACATCTCCGTCTAATAAACCTGTGAGATACAGAGATTCCTGTATCTCGTCTTCAACCGGAGAGTCCCTCAAAGTATAGCCAAACTGTCTCACAAGCAGAGAAGGGTTATAGTTAATACAACCTTTCTGTCCAATCAAAGGAACGTTCGGAAAGCCACTGCAACTATATATAATATCCACTCCAAGCAGGTTCCGATCAAACCAAACACTGTTCTCAACACACAATCCCATCAATCGAGAAGACCAATCTAAAGTACCAGCAGTATCAACAAAAGGTCCCGTCTTAGGAAGATGTCCCTGAAACCACCTGGATAAAAGAGGTTCACAGCAAGAAACATTCTTTCCCTGACGCTTCTCATTCTTATAGTGAATAGAATGATAAACATCACCCAAGAGAGTAGGCACCGGATTCTTCGAGGCAAGAATAAAGAAAGCATCTGAGTCAACAAAATCAGGCAAGTTAGGGAACAAGATAATCCCATAAATGCAAACAGCTAGAATAGCATTGAAGACAATCCAACATCCATCCTTCACACACTGCGTAGCCTTCTCAACCAAGCAAGACAGATGAAAACCATAAAATCTATTCAGCTTGACCAAACCTCCGGGGAACTCAGAAGCATCTAAACTGACAATCTCAGCCAGCTTAGCCAACTCAGACTCAGTATCCTCGTGAACCAAAGGCATCTGATCTAACACAGGCACTCCCAGCATATCAGAATACTCCTCCAAAGTAGGAGCCAAAATAAAATCAGGGAACAAGAAGCATCTCAACTGAGGCTCGTAAAACTGCATCAAGGTATATAATCCAGTCATCTCAAGCACAGAAGGTCTGTACAACAAACTGAGCAGTTTCCCATAAGACTCTCTAAACTCAGCCCTCACTCTCTGATCTGCTAGAGCAACCAACTGCAATAAGAAACTGATATCTGGAGAAGGCAACCTGTAAGCAACTGTTCTCTTCAGGGACTCCATGTCTGGCAAGAAGAACACTAGAATCTGAGGGGAAAAAGCACACCTGCAACATAAATACACGTTAATGAAATGCAAACATGAAAATGCAGATGCATATGCAAACAGGGGATCAAGTGCAATGATGAAGAACTGTGTTGTGCTGTACTGCAGCTTGAGAACCATCAGATCTTCTCCTCAAACCAAACCAACCACAAAAGAACTCTCATAACCAAATCTCACTGACAGAGACAAACCAGGTATTCTGAGGCCAGAGTTTTCCTGCAAAAAGACCAACCTACCCCTCACAGGTATGTACTTAACTCGCAGACAAGGTACGACATCCTATGCGGTCATCAGCGTCACAGACTTTCAAGAGCGATGATACGATACCCAGAAGGTGTGGCATCATCATCCCTTGAAGAGGCCTCACTTAGCCGAATCCTAAATGATAGTTTCCCAAAGTCGACAACCCTCAAATCTAACAACCTGTCGAGCCCAAAGGGCCAGGCAAGATGCCATCAAAGAGAATCTCGTCTGAGTGTAAATTTCATAGCTAGCTGGTGTGAGCAAAGCAAGCAGACTAACCACTACTCTCTACTTCTAAGTCTAAGTGCACTCAAGCACAGGTTCGGCTTATCTCTCAAACTAACCCTCTACCCACAACATAATAACAATGACATACAGTACTGAAAGTAAAGACAGAAAGATAAATACATACAAAACCCCAGACGGGAAAACAAGCGCTAGGATTGACTCGCATAGGGAACCGTTAGAGTCCCCAGCAGAGTCGCCAGTTGTCGCTACTGCGAAAATCGGCGCCGGCTATGACAGAAGAGTCACCACCGTGCGTTATTTAACCCACAAGAGGGAAAGGAAACGCTCAGAGTAAACCTAACGCAAAGAGGGAAAGGAATGGTCATCGCAACCAAATCCTGGATTCGGGAGTTGGTTACGCAAGGGGAAGGTATTAACACCCCTCACGTCCGTCGTACTCGATGGGATCCACGCTTGTTTTCTATCTAAGAGTGTGTTTATCTATCTACTCTAAAGGTCTGGTCTAAAAAGAAAAGAAAATGACTCGGCAAAGTATCGCATTTTATGCCTACGTATTCCCGTCTGGAACGAGAAATCAGAGTCAACGTAGTTCGCCTAACTACGGGTTAAGGGGGGAAGGTTGCTCGCCGAGATGTCGCATCTCGTGCCTACGTACTTTCATATGGCATGAAAGATCAGAGCAAACGTAGTTCGGGCTACGAAAGACACAAGTTTGTCTGACTGTTTTTTATCTCCTTATGAAAGGGTTTTCCTGATTAAGGGTCCAAGAGGACAAAAACAGAGTTTGAATGTTTGTTTGAGTTTTTTTACGAAAGAACCATTTTTTTAGGATGTTTGCAATCTCAGTCGCACTAGAGACTATGACCCAGGAGTGAACGCTTCGTATGTCATCCAAAGGGTACCACACTAACATCCAGATTACTGGAGAGAGACCCTCCACCAACCTTTTCCCAGATAGCTTAAGGCTCGTAACGCACGACTTCAATTAACCTTATTACTGTATTTTTGAATTGTTTTGAGATGAGAAGAGAAAGACATCCTAAAACTATGGTTGAAAGGGAAATCTACCTACAATTATCATGCATAGTTTAAAAACCTAATGTCTGTCATAATTCCCTCTTGCACAGAGGAAATCAGAGATCCTAAGGGAAAACAGCAAAAGAAAGCAAGCAGTAAACAATAAACAGTAAAATGCATGCTATGCAACAGTACAAGTGAGGCAAGGGAGTCCGGCTCAACCTCAAACCTAAGAAAACAACAGGCAAGGGGAGGCAAGTTCCACCTCAAACCTAAAGGTAAGCAACACAAGCAAGCAGACAATACAACAAAAGAAAAATAGAGGAAGCAGCCCAAGCAGCAGCAACAAACTTCTACAGACAGCAACTTCAACACTCAACAGTAGCTCTGATCAGCAAGTTGAATTGACAGCAAAGAAACTTCATCTTCAAGCTAGCTCCTATCTTCAAGCTTCTTCAATTCTTCATCTTCAAACTCTAGCAAGCTCCACTAGAAGAGAAATCATCATTGAGATCAAGTTACAATGTTAGGAAACCTGATGAAAACCAAAGGAATTCATCAAGAACTAACATGAAAGAAAGTGCATCCTCAAAAGTTCTACTCATTAAGGCATGCCACTCATCCCTCCAAAGGAGAGATGGAGCTTCCTTAAGAGGACTTTACATCATGGGATGGAATAGAAGCAAACAATGCATTCTATGTTTGATGAAAGAAGAAGGACTAGTTCTAATGGTTCTTCCTAAAACCCTAATTCCATAAGCTTCTAAAAAAGCTCCTAAAAGAGGAAAAAAACTTCAACTCCAAGCTCCACAAGCCAAGCTACAACAGCTATAAGATGTCCAGAAGCTTCTCCAAAAAGGAATCCAAGCACTTCAAGCTCCAAAGTCACCAACAAGACCAAACAAAGCAAGGCACCAAAGATGGAACACCAAACACACAACCAACTTGCAAATTCTACCTGAAAATAGAAAACTAAGTTGTAAAAATCTAATAAAATTCCTAGGGGAACATGCATGTCTTAAACATCTAGGGTTCAAATATTAAAGCCTAATTCAACTTCTAGGTCTACTAAACAATTCCTAAGTTGAAACATGTCAAGGTAAACCACAAGTTTGGGAAGGCTCTAAACATCTTACCTAAAACAGAACCTATTATTGTCTTAAAAATCTACTAAAAATCCTAAGGGAGCACGCACATCTAACCTATAACATATCCAAAAAACAAAGCTAGATTCAATACCAAGATGTCACACCAAAATCAACAAAGCAGATGGACAATTATGCAAAAATTAAAGAAATAAACAAAATAAGAAAAATCAAATAAAATTGAAAAATGCATGGAAATGCAATTTATTGATCCCAGAAAATCACAAATTCAATCAGGAGCATGGAGATATTTTTAAAATATTTTTTGGATCAAAAATGGATTTATTGTGATTTTTAGAATCAATTTGCATTAAAAATAAAATCAAAATGAAATAAACAAATAAAAAACTCAGAATAAAACATGGACTGTTGGATGCGTGTACTAGTCAAGGATCTGAAGGCTCAGGATTGCGCCAGCACATTAATGAAACGGCAGCGTTTCAGTCTGGTCAAAGTCAGCAAAACAAACAAGTCACAGCTGTGGGATGAGAGGAATAAGTCCATCTTGAAACGAGATCCAACGTCTCTGAAGTCATCTTCTCCAATTCAAATGCCAAAACAGAGGGAACTCAGTGTGGTGGCCGGAGAAGACCTCCGATCATCTTCTCCGGCGAGCAGGTGGTTACAGGTGATCAAAAATCAACAAATCTTACATCAATCTTTCCAGAATTTCGCATAGATTCCAAATATCAGGTTCATTTTCTCCAGATCAAGCTAGGTTTTCAAATCCGATTCAAAGTTCAAATGACACTCCAACATTGATCATCATCAAACTCTAATCTAATTGAACAGAAATGTTCATCACGCTTCCTAGTTCATCATGATCTATCCAAATCAACTTAATTCCTCATGATCAAGCTAAACCGTGCCTCAACAGAAATCACATGTCATATTAATTTGTCTCTAATTGTCCAAAATTCTGTCCAGAAACGATCTACTCCTTAACTAGATCCTAACCACATATGCAAATTGATCTACATCTCCCTAGAATTATGAGAAATTTGAAGGTTACATACCTGGTGTAGATCCACTAACAGAGGTAGCTAGAGCTTGATTCAACCTTCAAAACTCTCCAGACACGATCAATGATGCAAGAGAAAGAGTCTCCAACCTTCAATTTGCTCTGAATCAGCTTGGAAATCAAAACCCGATTCTCACTTGCTCCCTTGAAATTTCAAATGCAATCTCAGCTTCCACCACAAAATGAGCTCCAACCTGAGTATAGAATCAATGATATGCTTATATAGAATGAGTTTGGGGGCTTTTGAAGCTTGAATGAAGCCCAATCCAGCAATTTCAAATTTCTATTTTCCTCTTCAAAATTTCAGTGTAACAGTCACGAATTGGCCATGGAAATTGTTCTAGAAACTTCACTTTCAATTGCAAATTGCCTTGTGAATGTATTCAGACCAAAAGGAGTGCTTGAAATGCCTTGGTGAGTATTTTGGATGTATAACTTGCATATGAAGAAACCAAATTGTAACTTGTGAAAATTGGCCTAAACTCAAAAATCCACCAATGTCATTGTGTTTAAAATAAAGTTTACAATCAAAATGAATATTTATTTGACATGTTTTGGTCACTTAACCAATTATTTGAATTTTTCAACTTTGGATGCTTTAAAAATCTTCCTTTTCAAGCCATTTCAAACCAAGTCTTGCTATGAGCCCAATCAATCCATCATGACTTCTTGGTTAGCCTAAAAACCACATTTTGAACAACTTTCATGTTGAAAAAAATCCATTTGACAAGTGAAAGTTGGAGATTTTGACCTATAATTGAAAATGGCCTATAATCTCACTTTCCCAAAATACCCCTGACTTGTAAACCTCATAACTTGAGTTCTACAAATCAGATGGAAGACTTATAGTACAATTTAGAAATCTAAGTACATGAGGAACAACTTTCATGTTGGCCAAAAGTTCAGGTGAAACCTCCCTCTAGGTCAAAAATAGCTTGGAAGTCAGATGATTTTCACAGACAAATTTCAGAGGCACCTGAGGACTTGTAACTTGTCTGGGTCATAACTTGAGTTCTATAAATGCTCTTGAGGACTTCTAGTAATAAAATTAAAGGTATTTAGATGCTCTACAAGTTTCATGTTGGTCAAAGATCCATTTGAAACTTGCATTTTGACTTATGTGGTCTTGAAGTTAGGCACTAAATAGGGAATTTTACACTGAAACCCTAATTTAGCAACTTCCCACACTCTTGACTCTTCTTGACTTGATCTTGGCACAACACCAAAAATGTATCATCATATCATTTCATGAACTCCATGACCTAAAATTAGGCTTTAATACTCTTCAATTGCACAATTGACCTAGGATTGACCCAGATGAAACCCTAATTGCTTGCACCTCAACTGTGGCTCTTGCATTTGACACAATGACTTGATTAAATTCTCCCATAGCCCTCTAGGCATTCTATGAGCTCCATACATATCCTATTCTCATATTCAAAACCTCACACCCTCTGATGATCCTCAATTGATCCTCAAGTTAGGAGAAGATCCACATGTAAGCATCTGAACTCTTAGGCACTCAAATCACCTCCTGATGACTTTGATAACTTCTCAATTTTGAATAAGACCTCTTGCTAGGATTCTCTTGATAATAATCACACTTGACCCCCTTCTATATGAATGATATCATGATATGCAAATGATATAACTATGCAAATGTTAATGCAATGAAACATAAACCAGGTAAGAAAAGGCTGAGCAAATTTTGGGGTGCAACAGGACTAACCTAATGTTGTCATGCATGGATCAACTCCTAAAGTCTATCCTACTCCAAGCTTAATCAAAAATTAAGTTAGAATAGGATTCTTTAAGAGAACATGCAAAGCAAACTAAAACAAAGAAAATAAACCAAAATTAGCAGCTACAACAACGCTTTAGCTCAGAACAACGGCAGAATCCAGCAACATCAAGATACAACATTTAACAACTCGTGGTTTCAAGACAAAACAGGTGTAAAATGCAGCAAGCAGAATGAAGCACATTTAACAACATGCATAGCTCAGGACAACAGGTGTAAATGCATAGGCAACATGTATGCATTCAACAATGAAGCAATACATCAAGTAAGCAACAAGCATAACCGATCATGAGCATGTATTACAAAGTCAAACCAAACATCAAGATTGCAAATGACAAAGATTGAGCAACAATTGGCATGTAATCAAGTCATTTAAGGATACACACGATTATGCATCAACACTTCAACAAATGCATATGACAATGTGAGTATCAAATATGAACATGTATCAAGTAAGGTCGATTGATGAATGTTGCACCCCAAAATTTGCTTAACCTTTTCTTGCCTGATTTATGTTTCATTGCATTTCATTGGTATAGCATAGCATCATTCATTGTGCAGGGGATCAAGGGTGAGATATGAAAGAAAGAGCCTAGCTGGAGGTTCACACAAAATAGAAAAGTCATCAAGAGTATCATGTCAAAAGAGGGTGTTCTTGAGGAGTTTGATCATCTGTATGAGGCCTGTCTTCAAGTGTGAGGAGGTATCTGAGGAGCCTCCAGGGTTTAAGGAGTATTGATCAAGGTTATTATGTGTGAATGAAGCTTAATGAGTCTCTAGAAAGTCAAGAAGAAGCTTAGACAAGTCATTGTATCAAGTTCAAGAGCCATGGTTGAGGTGTGTACAAGTAGGGTTTCCTCTGGGTAACCCTAGGTCAAGGAGAGCAAAGAAAGGGCATCAAGACCTAGCTCTAGGTCATGGAAGTCATGGATTGATATGTTGAAGCATGTGTGTGGATGAGCCAAGATCAAGTTCAAAAGAATCAAGAGTGGTTGGAGGTGTTTGAGACAGGGTTCCTAGGGTAAAATCCCCTGTATAGTATTGGAATTCCAATCCACATAAGTAAAAATACAGGTTTCAAATGGATCTTTGGCCAACATGAAACTTGTAGAGCTTCTCAATACCTTTAATTTGAGTACTATAAGTCTTCAAGAAGATTTGTAGAACTCAAGTTATGGTTCTTGCAAGTTACAAGTCACCAGAGGACACTGAAATTTATCTATGAAAGTCACTTGACTTCCAAGCAACTTTTTCCCCTCAAGGAGTTTTCAAATGGATTCTTGTCCAACATAAGAGTTGTAGGTATTGATCTTAGCTTTAATTTTAGTACTAGAAGTCCTCAAGAAGATTTGTGGAACTCAAGTTATGATCTTGGCAATCCAGGGGTATTTTAGGAAAGTTGAATTATAGGTCATTTTCAAACATGTGCCAAAATCTGCATCTTCCACTCCTCAAATGAAAAATTTTTCAACATTAAACTTGTTCAAATTGATTTTTTGAGTGCAACCAAGTGGTCCTTAGGGTTTGGATTGGCTTGTATCACAAAGTTGCTAAAAATGGCTTAAAAAGGAAGAATTTAAAGTCATTAAAAAGGCCAAAAATGGGATTTCATGTTTTAAGGTCAAAACAAGGCATATGGCATATCAAATTGATCAGAAATGATGTTTTAAAGATGATGGCAATGTTAATTTTTCCATTTGAGGTCATTTGAACACACTTGTATTTTGTAACTTCACATGTAAGTAACATATGCAAAACATCTACTTGGATCAGAACCAATGCAACAACCAATCTCAATCACTTCAATATGTCATTTGGTGAGAAATTGGATCAAAAATGCAGTTGTTGAAGCAAGCCAAACCCGACTGTCATATGCAAGCTTCTCATGGTGCAAGAGAAATTGAATATCTCATGTGGATCATTGCAGAACTTTCTTGATCATTCCAACATACTCTATATAAACCCCATAACTGATTCAGATGTTTTTTTGGCCAAGAACTGTGAAGAATCGGGAGAGAGAAAAGTGAAGTTCAACCTTGCAACTCAAAATCGGTTTTGTTGATTGGGAGGGATTCAAAGCGATTCAGTGCATACAGAAGCTTCACAAGACATTGTTGATCGTATCTGGAGAAGATTGAAGTGTAATTTGAAGGAATTCTATCTCTGTTCATCCACTTTTTACAGGTTTTCAAATTTCAACTCATAGCTTGATTTAGGTGAAATTGCTAGGATTTGAACATGTAGATAGGTTGTAGATGTTGGTTAGATGGATTCTGATATCATAATTCAAGGTTTAGAGACAAAACTAGGGTTGATCAGTTTTCTTGTGATGAAGATATCTTGCTATTCTTGATGAGTTAGACATGTTCAGATGGTGAGGATTACTCAGTGTAACACGTAGATGATGCTAGACTCATTTATTTTGAGATTGGTGATGATGGAAGTTTGAGCATGTTCTGAGTTTTTTATCGTGTTTTGAGATGGAGTGACTTTCAGTGGACATGGAGGTCATGGTTAGAATCAGTGAGAAAAAACGAGTTAATTGAAGTGCTTAGGTTTAAGTTTTGATGGGGTTTTGTGGTGTTAGCATTTGGGGACGACGGTGGCGCCACCTCCGGCCACCGTCCTGGTTCACTTCCCTCCAACTTTTAAAATGAAGAAGATGATGATATGACCATAGGATCAGACTTTGACCTTGACTGAGCCATCCATCCAAGGGCCACGATTAATTTGAGTTTGTGAAGAAATCTGAAACATGAACTCAACGCTGCGTTTCAATTACCAATTAGTTTTGGGCTTAGGTTGATTAATGCTTTTCACACCCCTGTCTGAAGCCCAATAGAGTTTAACAAGCGATTTTATTGCTATTTGATACAGAGTTTTTTCCATTTTTCATTATATTTTCTGAATTGTTTTCGTGTGGTTTGGGCCTAACTACGCGCTTGTTGTTCACACCCCCTCCTGGGCCCAACCTGATAGAATAACTAGATAGGATTGCTATTTATCACGCCAATTTATCATTTTGCATTTATTTTCTTTTATTTTCATAGTTTTATTTAGGTTAGTTTTTAATTCATATAAAATTGAAAAATGAACATTTTGGAGTGAGGCTTTTTTTCCTGGAATCTATAGGAACTCTAGAATTTTATAGGACAAAAAAATATTAATATCATGCATTTTATTTTTAATGGCAGATTTTATAGTTTTATTGCTTTTATTTTGGCATTTTGGTTTATTGCTTACTTTCTGAATTTTGTATGAGAGTTTGGTGAGGAATTTTTGAGTGATTCTGGTGGGATTAGTTAGCTTAGAGAAGCATGTACCCTTAGAAATTTTATCATAATTTTGTGAATAAATTTTATGCCAATTTGAGTGTTGAACATAAAGAGTGTTAGATTTGGGGTTTCAAAACAACTAGTTGTAGTTTAGGGCATAGTTTGGGGACTTAGTGTTTGATTTAGGTCCTGGGATTTATATGGGGTATTGGGTATAGGCTTAGGTTCCCTTAGAAATTTAATTAGGATTTTATGATCCATTTTAGCATTTTATTTGTATTTTGCAATTGGTGTGATGTTTGTGGGTTTCTCCCTTGGATGCTTGGTTTATTCAATTTGTGTGGGGCTATTTTGGGTGTGCTTTTGGCTTAGACTCTGCTTGGATGAATTGAAGATCAATTGAAGTTTCTTTGGATGGCTTGAAGAGCTTGGAGTTGAAGATTTCTCATATGTTGGAATGCTTGTCAGGAGCTTAGGGAAATTAGGGTTTTAGGAAGAGCTTTTTAGACTTAGTTCATTTCTTGCCTCAAACATGGAATGCTTTGTTTGCTTCCATCCTGTCGTATGATTGAAAGTACTCTCAAGGAAGCCCCATATCTCCCTTGGAGGGATGAGTGGCATGCCTTAAAGAGTAGAACTTTTGAGGATACCCTTCTTTGCAGATGATGGTTTCTAGTGATTTCCTTTGGTTTTCACTGGTTTCCATTCATTATAACTTGATCTCAATAACCAATCTTTCTTGGTGGAGCTTGCTAGAGCTTGGGTATGAAGATCTAAGATGTTGAAGATGCCTTTCATAAGGACTGTTTGAAGATGGAGTTGTGTTACTGTCAACATTGCTGTCAGGAGCTTGCTGGAGGATTGAAGCTAAGGTTTATTGTTGCTTTTGAGCTGGAGTTTTTTGTAGCTGTGGAGCTTAACTGTTTAGGTATTGAGGAGCCTTATTTGAAGTGTGTTTTCTCTTCCCTGGAAGTTGGAGATTGAAGTTTATTAAAGCTTGAAGATAGGAGCTATTCATGAAGATGAAAGTTGTTGCTGTCAACTTTTTGCTGTTTAACCAACTTTGCTGTCAGAGCTGCTGTTTGCTGTAGGAGTTTGGTCCTACTGCTTGGGCTGCCTCCTCTGCTTTTGGGTTTTGTTTTCTGTATTTGTTTGTTGGCTGGTGCAGCTTGCCCCTTAGGTTTGAAGTGAATGTTGATTGACTTTGCCTGTTGTTTTCCCAGGTTCGAGGTTGAGCAGGACTCCCTTGCCTCGCTTGTACTGTTGCATTGCATGCATTTTACTGTATTTGCTTGATTTCTTTTTTGTTTATCCCCTAGGATCTCTGATTTCCTCTGTGCAGGAGGGAATTATGACAGACATTAGGATTCTTATCCATGCATGACAACATTAGGTTAGTTTTTTATTCCCTTTTCAACCCTAGGCTTTTTAGAGCTTGTTTCTCTTCTTATCTCAAAACAACTCAAAAACACAGTAATAAGGTTAATCGATGTCGTATGTTACGAGGCTTAAGCTATTTGAGAAAGGGTTGCTGGAGAGTTTCTTTCCAGTAGTCTGGCTGCTTAGTGTGGTACCCTTTGGGTGACACGCGAAGTAATCACTCTCAAATCATAGTCTCTAGTACGTCAGAGGTTGCACACAAACTAATAAAACACTTCTTCCATAAAAGATTCAAAACAAACATCAAAGTGTCATTTTTGTCCGCTTGGACTCTTAATCAAGAAAAACCCTTTTTGAAGGTAATAAAAAACATTCAGACAAGCTTGTGTCTTCCATAGCCCGAACTACGTTTGCTCTGATCTTTCATGTTGTATGAAAGTACGTAGGCATAGGATGCTGTATCCTAGCAAGCAACCTTCCCCTCCTTTCCCGTAGGTAGGAGAACTACGTTGACTCTGATTTCTCGTTCCAGACGGGAATACGTAGGCATAAAGTGTGATACTTTGCCGAGTCATTTTCTTTTATTTTTAACCAAGACCTGTAGAGTAGATAGAATAACGATCCGTACTAGAAAACAAGCATGGATCCCGTCGAGTACGGCGGACGTGAGGGGTGCTAATACCTTCCCCTTGCGTAATCGACTCCCGAATCCAGGAATTTGGTTGCGATGACCATTGCTTTCCCGTTTTGGGTTAGGTTTACTCTGAGCGTTTCCTTTCCCTCCGTTGGGATAAATAACGCACGGTGGCGACTCTTCTGTCATATCCGGCGCCGATTTTCACAGTAGCGACAGCTGGCGACTCTGCTGGGGACTCCAACGGTTCCCTACGCGAGTCAATCCTAGCGCTTGTTTTCCCGTCGTGGGTTTTGTATGGCTTTACATTTTTGTCTTTACTTTCCGCATTTTATTGTCAGCTTTATATTGTTATTACTGTTGTGGGGAGGGGGTGATCGGTTGAGAGATAAGCCGGACCCGGGCTTGAGTGCACCTAGAATTAGTTGTGGAAAGTAGTGGGCGCGTGCATGCTTTGCATGTACTAGTGTCTTGCAAAATCCACGCTCAGACGAGGTTCTTCTGGTTGACTTCTTTTTCAACCCTTTGGGTTGAGGGGGTTGTTGGTTAGTTGGATTGTCGACTCTGGGGACCGATCAATTGGAAGTTGGCTAAGTGAGGCCTCTTCAGGACATGATGATGCCACACCTTCTGGGTATTGTATCATCAGTCTTGAAAGTCTGTGACGCCGAAGACCGCATAGGATGCCGTACCTTGTGTCAGTTGATACGACACCTACCTGTGAGAGGGATTGGGGCATGCAGGAAACTTGACCTCTAGACGACCCGGTTTTCTTGATATTGGATCAGTATGTGTGGATACTTGGGGTTCTTCATCAAGAAAGTGTTATGGGTCTGTCGAGACCAGGTGGGAGCTTTGTTTTAGGTCTGTTAAGACCAGGTTGGAGCATTGTTATGGGTTTGTTGAGACCAGGTTTGAGCAGCATTGCGGGTCTGTTGAGACATATATTGTGGATGGATCTCTTCAGCAATATATCACTTGATCCCTGTTGCATGTTTTCATATTGCATTGATGCATACACATTTTGCATATCATTAACGTGTGTCTGTGCTGCAGGTGCATTTTCATACCTCTGATTCTAGTTTCCCAGATTTCTGTCTGCTGATATTATGGATACTTTGAAGAAGACTATGGCATACAAGTTGCCTACGCCGGATGTTACTTCTCTACTTGGTTTGATATCTCTAGCTGATGAGGACGTGAAGAGAAGCTTCAGGAAGAGTTATGGGAAACTGCTTAGGTTGGTTTATAAACCATCCATGTATGAGCAGAATGGATTGTACGCGTTGATGCAGTTCTATGATCCCCCGCTGAGGTGTTTTACTTTCCCTGACTTCATTCTGGCTCCGACCCTGGAGGAGTATGCTGAGATCTTGGAGTTAACAATCCAGAACAAGGTTCCTTTCATTCATATGGGTGTTGAGCCCAAGCTGGAGGATTTGGCTGTTGCTTTGCATTTAGACTCCTCCGAGTTGCTGTTAACCTCGTGGAATGGGGTTTCTGGTTTTTCTCTCAAGTTCTTGGTTGGGAAGGCGCAAGAGTATGCCAAGAGTGGCTATTGGGTTGTGTTTAATGCTATCCTTGATTTGTGTATATATGGCATTGTACTGTTCCCTAATATGCCTGACTTTGTTGATTTGGATGCATTCCATATATTTGCTTCAGGCAATCCTGTGCCTACTCTGATTGGAGATTTCTATCATTCACTGCATTATAAGAACGAGAATAGGAGGGGCAAGAATGTCTCTTGCTGTGTGCCTTTGTTGTATATGTGGTTTGATAGTCACCTGCCCAAGAAGGGTATCTTTGCTGAGTCTACAGATACAGTGGATTGGTCTGAGCATCTGATGGGACTTTCTTCAAAAGATGTTGTCTGGTTTGATAGGGATTTACTGGGATCCGAAATTATCTACAACTGCGCCGGATATCCTAACGTTCCTCTGATTGGGAGGAAAAGGTGCATTAACTACAATCCATCATTGTTGATCAGGAAATTTGGATATGCTTTGAAGAGCACGCAAAAAGAGGAGGAAGTGCAGGAATCTCTGTACTTCACAGGTGACCTGAGTGGAGAATTTTTGTCCAGGCTTCAGCATGCTTGGAAAAATATCAACAAAAGGGGTAAGCCGTTGTTGGGTAAGAATGATTGTCAAGCCTATGCTCCGTACAAAGTCTGGATTCAAGATAGGGCAAAGCAGGCGCTGATGCCGTTTCCTGCAGTATTACCTCCTGCTCCCTTCGTGGTTGAGAAGCCAACTACTGTGTCTATTGAGAGATACGAGCAGGTTGTGAAGGAGAAAGAAGAGCTGATGAAATCCAACGAGAAGTTGGAAGAAGAGCTAGTGCAACTCAGGAGCGAAAGAAATGAAGCCGTACACTCCTTCAAACAGCAAACAGAGCTGGTGAATCAACTAGGCACAAAACTGACTGAACAGCGAAAGAAGCGTGAACGCTTGGGGATAGATTTCAAGAGCTCCCATGATATGCTGGAGTCCAAGAAGAAAGCACTTGATGTAGCCTACCGGGAGATCTCTGTATTCAACAAAACCTGGAACGCCACGCTGTCCGGCAATAAGGAAAGAGAAGACAAACTGAAGCTGCAGATCTCTGAGCTGGAAGGTCAGTTGAAAGCTAGCCAGAAGAAGTTTGAAGAAGAGGTTATGCGGAGATATGATGTTCATAATGCCTTGAATAAAGTTATCAAGCGTAAGAAAGAGTCTGCATCCCAGAAGAGGAAGCTAGAGGAGTGCTTTGGAGAAGGTGCTTGGGAGGAATCCATTGGGGATCTCCAGCGCGTTATCAGGCAAAGAGACTCGCTCGTCGAAGGGTTGCTTTCTCAGCCGAATCATCCCAAGACTAAGAGATTGTTAGAGGAGTATCAGGCATATGGTCGCACTTGATTACCTTATGTACTGTTGTATATGCTTTATTTGCATTATGCTGGCCATCACTAGGATTGTTGGTTGAGGTCATGCCTTCTTGTTTTTGTTACACTCGGCGATATTGTATGTCTGACTTGATGGGCTCTTCGCAGTAATATATGAGATGTTTTCCATGATTGGATTCCAAGCTTCTTATCACTATCACTGTCACTACACTGGCACTTTGGCACTAGAATCACGGGATGATTTCCCTAACGCACAGACACATATTGCATCTGCATATTCATTTTGCATTGCCAGTGACATGTTGAATTTGTACCTTATTTCTTGCATCTCACAGGTTTTTTAGGATTGACGACCAGAGAGTCCACCGCTATTCAACCAGAAACAATTGCACGAAGGTAATGGATCAAGTTTAGGTCGAGATGCAGGAAATCCGCGAGAAGCTGACTTTGTTCATGCAAGTTATGGAGAGCATGGCCAAGGGCCAGGAGAATCTTCAGACCTTGGTGCAACCGCTGCTGGCGCGGGCAAACGAAAATGGCAACACTGACCACATTTCTGTTGAAACTCCTCGCCGGGAGGATGAGATACCGGGAGTTGTTACTCCACCTGTTGTGACTGTCAACGGAAACACTGGTACTGGTGCAGGTGCTGGCGCTGGTAATGTCAATACTGGGAATGGTGGTGATGGGCATGTTGTTAACAACAAAGGCAACACTGTGGATGCTGATCAAGGATTCGTTGACAATGTTGGATTTGGAAACAATGGGTATGGCAATGTCAATCAGGACGGGAACTTCGGGTTCAATAATCAGGGCCTCGGTAATAACGGTTACGACAACAATCAGGGGTATGGCTACGGTAATGGTGGATTCGGTAATGTGAATGTGAACGGCGCTGGAGCATTTCCTTTCAACAATGGTCTGGGACCTGCTGGGATCAATCTGGGGTTCGGCAACCGAGGACATGGTCCTGTGTTCAATCAACAAGGATTTGGCCGTAACATGGGTTATGATGGGTATGGCAATGACTAGAATGTGGATCAACAGGAGGACGCTTTTTCAGGAAGAGGCATGGGACCTGAAGGCCCTATTGACCCTGTTCAGAGGATCAAAATGCTAGAAGAGCAGATGAAAGGTGTGGTTGATCAGAACTCCGCTGGGTTAGATATGACTACTATGTGGTTGGTACCCAGGCTGAGTGTGCCATTGAAGTTCAAGGCTCCAACATTCGACAAATACAAAGGAGACACTTGCCCAAAGGTCCATGTACGTTCTTATTGTAGAAGGATGTCTGCGTATTCCAATGATGAAAGGATGCTCATGCATTTCTTTCAAGATAGCTTATTGGGACCATCATTGGAATGGTACATGGGACTGGAGCCCACCCAGGTTAGGAGCTGGAAGCAGTTGACTGATGCTTTCGTTATACATTACAAATATAACAGCGATTTGGCGCCAAACAGGGTTCAGTTGCAGAGCCTGTCGCTGAAAAGTGGTGAAAGTTTCAAAGAGTACGCGCAGCGATGGCGCGATATGGCAGCTCGAGTGCACCCTCCTTTGGTTGAAAGGGAGATGAATGACATGTTTGGGGGGACGTTTACAGGAATGTACTATGACAAATTACTCAATGTTTCGATGGGTAGCTTCTCCGATATGATCCTTATGGGGGAAAGGATCGAAAATGGAGTTAAAATTGGAAAGATTCAGGAAGACGAATCTACTTCAGCCGGGGGTGCGAGAAAGGCGTTCGGCGGAAGGCGACAGGGTGATACTAGCGCTGTGTATGGTGGCCGAGGCCGGGGCAGAGGCAGAAATCAGTACATTCAACCTCAACAGATAGCCAGTGTTACTATTCCAATTCCTCAACAACAACAACAACAACAGCAACAACAACAACAACAACAACAACAACCGCAGCAGCAGCAAAGTCAGAATCAGGGTCAGGAAAGGTTTCAGAATGTAAGGCCGAAGAGGGTATTTGATAAGCCTCCGTCGACATATGCAGAGCTTCTTCAGACATTGCTGGGGTTGAATTTGGTCGAGAAAAGAACAATGGAACCGCCTACTGGACCAGTACTTCCCAAGGGGTATTATGCTAATAAGCAGTGCGAATTCCATTCCGGGGTGCTCGGGCACGATATAGAATCTTGTCATGCTTTCAAACATAAGGTTCAAGACTTGTTGGACAGTAAAGCCATCAACTTTGGCCAAGTGGGGCCCAATATTGTACAACAGCCTATGCCTAATCATGGGGCAAATGCTATCTTAACAGAAGAAAATTTGAACTTGGTGTTAGATGTTAATGAGTTGAAGACACCATTGAGTGAAGTGAAAAGCAGGTTGCTCAGAGGGGGAGTATTCCCCGGTTGTGATGAATACTGTTTAGAGTGTCAGACCCAGCCGGAGGGTTGTAATGATTTGAAGCGGGGCATTCAGGCCATGATCGACAAAGGGACCTTGCAAATTGATCGAACTGCGGTTGAGAAGCCTGTGGAGGCATTATGTGAAGAGCAAAATGATATTGCAAGGGTGACGATCCCGAGGAAGACTATAACGATAACGACGCCCGCCCAGCGGCCAACTATTGCGATTACCAAAGCAGGGCCTGTTCCCTTTGAGAGTACGAAAGCTGTCCCGTGGACATACGGTTTAGAAGTGTATTGCAACGGTGAAAAGATTGTGATGAATAACCAGCCAGCAGGTGTTGTTGATAATGTTGTTGGAACAGGGGGCATGACCCGTAGCGGAAGGATCTTTACCTCACCTGAAATAGAAGCAGAGAGGTTGGCCAAAGGCAAGGCTAAAGTAAATGAAAGCGGGCCTACTCAGTCGAAAGAAAAGGATACGTCACTCAAGGACGTAGAGGAGTTCATGAGACTGATTCGCAAGAGCGACTACAAAATTGTTGAACACCTACAGCAAACGCCGTCGAAGATTTCTATCTTGTCGTTGTTATTATGTTCCGAGGCCCACCGGAACGCCTTGCTGAAAATACTGGATACGTCATTCGTGCCGCAAGAAGTTTCTGTAAATCAGTTAGAGGGGATAATGGCACATGTCAATGCTAGACATAGCCTGGGTTTCACAGATTTTGACCTAACACCTAAGGGTCGAGAGCACAACATGGCTTTGCACATATCGGTGGAGTGTCGGGGCACCGTAATGTCGCATGTATTGGTAGATACTGGATCGTCGTTGAACGTATTGCCAAAGAAAGCTATGATGAAATTGGACATGCGAGGAATTATTTGCACGCCCAGCGATTTGGTTGTGAGGGCGTTTGACGGGACGAAAAGATCAGTGTTTGGGTCAATAACATTACCGCTTCAGGTGGGGCCGGAAATTTTTGATACCGAATTCTACATCATGGATATCCATCCAGCTTATAGCTGCCTTCTTGGACGACCATGGATCCACGCTGCAGGGGCCGTAACGTCCACATTGCATCAGAAGCTGAAGTACATGGTGGGTGATAGTGTTGTTACCGTTTGCGGGGAGGAGGATATTTTGGTCAGTCACCTGTCATCATTCAGATATGTGGAGGTCGACGGAGAAATACACGAGACACCTTGTCAAGCCTTCGAGGGGTTGCGGAATAAAGACAAAGCTCAGGGTTCCAGCAAAATATCAGATGTGGCAGTGTCATCTTACAAAGAGGCTCAGGCTTTAGTGCAGACTGGCGAGACTAAAGGCTGGGGGCAGCTACTGGAGATTCCCGTGAAGAATGACAAGTTTGGACCGGTAACGATTACGCCAAGCGGGGTGTGCTTTGAGACAATCAACGCTATTTCCGATGCTGAAGACGGGGATAGCGACTGCGATATGGACGCGTGGATCAAGCCAAGCGTGCCAGGACAAAGTCTCTGCAACTGGTCCATCCGGGAAACTGTCCCAGTGACTTTTAAACAGTAATGATTTGTTTTATCAATTGTTGAATAATCCTATGTCCTACCCGGGGCATAGTGATGTTACATTAGGGCTACTTGATTATGTGTATTGCACTGTTTTAATCATGAAATTAAGGCGTTTTTCATATTCAAATATTGTGATCCCTGTTTTTCTTGTTTTTACTTTAACAATAAATGGCAACGTGGTTATTTGCTTTGTTTGCATGTTGAAGCGTTTAACCATTTCCTTTGCAGGACTAATATTTCAGATGACATCTCATATGAACCGCATATGACTCTTCTCGACTTCGAGCACCCGGTATTCCAAGCAGAGGAAGAGATTGTTGAGGATAGCAACTTGCCAGAGGAGCTGACTCGTTTGTTGAAACAGGAAGAGAGAATCATTCTGCCTCACCAGGAGGAAATTGAGATCATTAACTTGGGGTCGGAAGAAGTTGTGAGAAACATCCGTATAGGGGTTGCACTGCAGAGCGACATCAAGCAAAGGCTGATTGAAATACTGCGAGAGTATAGTGATATATTTGCTTGGTCGTACGAGGATATGCCTGGGTTAGATACGGACATGGTTGTGCACCGTCTGCCGTTGCGAGAGGAATGTCTGCCTGTTAAACAGAAACTCAGAAGAACCAGACCAGACATGGCTGTAAAAATCAAAGAGAAAGTTCAGAAACAGTGGGATGCTGGTTTCCTAGCTGTTACAACTTATCCGTCATGGGTCGCTAATATAGTACCAGTGCCGAAGAAAGACGGTAAAGTGAGAATGTGTGTAGACTACCGTGATTTGAATAGGGCGAGCCCAAAAGACGACTTTCCACTTCCCCACATTGATGTGCTGGTTGATAACACTGCTCAGTTCTCCGTATTCTCCTTCATGGACGGCTTCTCAGGCTATAATCAGATCAAAATGGCGCCAGAAGACATAGAGAAGACTACCTTCATTACTCCCTAGGGAACATTTTGCTACAAAGTGATTCCCTTCGGATTGAAGAACGCTAGGGCAACATATCAACAGCCTAGCCGACTCTCTTTCATGACATGATGCACAAAGAGATCGAGGTTTATGTTGATGATATGATTGCCAAATCCCAGACGGAGGAGGAGCATTTGGTTAATATGCAGAAACTGTTCAAGAGGCTTAAGAAGTTCAGGTTGAGACTGAACCCCAACAAGTGCACCTTTGGGGTGAGATCGGGTAAACTGCTGGGGTTTATCGTGAGCGAAAAGGGAATAGAGGTTGATCCTGCAAAAATAAAAGCTATACAAGAAATGCCGACGCCTAAAACAGAAAAAGAAGTGCGTGGGTTTTTTGGGAGGTTGAACTACATCACTCGGTTCATATCTCACCTAACTGCGACATGCGAGCCACTATTCAAGTTGTTGAAAAAGGATCAGGTGTTGACCTGGAATGAAAATTGTCAAAAGGCGTTCGACAAGATAAAAGAATACTTGCAGGAACCTCCTGTTTTGATACCCCCAGTGGTCGGGAGACCTTTGATTATGTATTTGACGGTTCTTGAGGAAAGTATGGGTTGTGTTCTCGGTCAACACGACGAGACCGGACGTAAAGAGCATGCGATCTACTATTTGAGTAAGAAGTTTACCGACTGTGAGTCCAGATACTCAATGCTCGAGAAGACGTGTTGCGCGCTAGCCTGGGCCGCCAAACGTTTGAGGCAATACATGCTGAATCATACAACCATGCTAATTTCAAAGATGGATCCAATCAAATACGTGTTTGAGAAGCAAGCACTCTCCGGAAGAATTGCCCGATGGCAGATGGTGTTAACCGAATACGATATCCAATATGTCTCACAGAAGGCTATTAAAGGTAACGTGCTGTCATAATACCTTGCGGAGCAGCCAGTTGAGGACTACCAATCGATGAGGTTTGATTTTCCTGACGAGGATATCATGTACCTGAAAATGAAAGATTATGAAGAACCGTTGCCGGACGAAGGACCAAAGTTGGTTTCCAAATGGCAGTTGATATTTGACGGAGCTGTAAATTCCTATGGTAGCAGAATAGGGCCAATTATCACCACTCCTCAGGGGTCGCACATCCCCTTTACTGCCCGGTTGACTTTTCCCGTTACCAATAATGAGGCTGAATATGAGGCTTGCATTATGGGTCTGGAAGAAGCTATTGATTTGCGAATCAAACAGCTGGATGTATACGGGGACTCAGCTCTAATGGTGAATCAGATTAAAGGAGAATGGGAGACACGTGAGCCCAATTTGATACCATATATGAATTATGCAAGGAGATTGTTGCCTTTCTTTGACAAGGTGGAATTGCATCACGTGCCACGAGCAGAAAATCAAATGGTTGACGCCCTGGCAACATTGTCTTCAATGTATAAAGTTAACTTCTGGAATGAGGCTCCCCATATTCTTATCTCTCGGCTTGATAGGCCTGCATTCATATTTGCCATTGACGAGGCTCCCGATGGTCAACCCTGGTACTTTGACATCCAGAATTTCTTGAAGAACAAGGAGTATCCGGCTGGGGCATCCAGTCGAGATCAGAAGACTCTCAGGAGATTGGTCGGCAATTTCTATTTGAACCCGGACGGTGTCCTATACAAAAGAAACCACGATTTGGTGTTGCTACGCTGTGTAGACGAGAAAGAGGCGAAGTTGCTCATGGAAGAGATACATGAGGGTACATTTGGTACACATGCTGGTGGGCCTGCTATGACGAGAAAACTGCTGCGGGCAGGTTACTATTGGCTGACTATGGAAACAGACTGTTTCAAGTTTGCAAAGAGATGTCATAAATGCCAGATTTATGCGGATAAGATCCATGTGCCTCCAAGTCCTCTGAATGTGATGTCATCACCGTGGCCTTTCTCAATGTGGGGAATTGATATGATTAGCAAGATTGAGCCTACGGCATCCGACGGACACCGGTTCATTTTAGTGGCAATCGATTACTTCACCAAATGGGTGGAAGCAGTATCATATGCTAATGTCACCAAACAAGTGGTCGCCAGATTTATCAAACGAGATATTATCTGCAGATATGGAATCCCTGAGCGGATTATCACCGACAACGGTTCGAATTTGAATAATAAAATGATGAAAGAGCTGTGTCAGAATTTTAAGATTGAACATCACAATTCTTCTCCTTACCGGCCCAAGATGAACGGCGCTGTCGAAGCAGCCAATAAGAACATAAAGAAGATTGTTCAGAAGATGGTTGTGACATATAAGGACTGGCACGAGATGCTACTTTTCGCTTTGCACGGTTATCGTACGACGGTACGCACATCAACCGGCGCAACCCCTTTCTCATTGGTATACGGGATGGAGGCGGTGTTACTGTTGGAGGTCGAGATTCCTTCCCTGAGGGTCTTACGTGATGTCCAACTCGACGAGGCCGAATGGATTAAAGATAGACTGAATCAGCTTAGCTTAATGGATGAGAAAAGACTGGCTTCTTTAGCATACGGTCGGTTATACCAGAGCCGGATGAAGAAAGCTTACGACAAGAAGGTATGCCCTCGAAGCTTTCAGACGGGCGATCTTGTTTTGAAAAAGATTCTCCCACCACAAACAGATCACAGGGGCAAGTGGACTCCTAATTACGAAGGACCCTACGTTGTCAGAGAAGTCTTCTCTGGAGGAGCCTTTTTACTATCCACCATGGATGGTGAAGACTTTACGTCTCCTGTGAATTCGGACGCAGTTAAAAAATACTTTGCTTGAAAGTGACCCGCTGGACAGTAAAAAGAGAGTCCAGGCAAAAATGGGGCATCCCGGCGAACCACAAAAAATGAATAAAAGGTTCGAGCAAAAATTAGGGATAAAATTGAAAAAATGTACACACGCGAAGTCGAAAACCTGAAGAGGGCGATTTCGGCAAAAAAGGGTATCCCGGGGAATTGAAAACCCGCAAAGGGCGGTTCACGCAAAAGTTAGGGATTGAAAAAGCAAATGATTGCGGTCCGGATTTGATACGGCATTACTTAGTGGTTTGGGAGTACCCTGGGGGCCGTCTATCCAAAAAAAATCTCTTCCAAAGATCGAGTACCAGGAAAGCGCAGAGTCAGGCGAGTCATAGGAGGATCAGCTCATGGTGTTTGTCTGTACTACGTCGCCGACATGTATACAAATATTGTTTTGTATTTTATTTATGCTTCTTGTGCATATATGTATGTATGTGTGTGCGTAACTTCCTCTTTTCAGGAGTTACATCCAGTGTACAAAACTTTGCCTATTCAGAGGCCCATTATCAATAAAAACATGTTATTCAATACTTGATGCGTGTTCTTTGTTGTTTTGTTTGTGAAAGACGCCGATGTTTTTGATAAACTTGCACTTGCATAATCTTGCTGGCCCTTGCCAATGATTGATAAAACTTCGAATTGACTGAAGTAATGTCACAGATGTTAACCCGGGTAGATTCTGTTGTATATGCCTGTTTTGTCTCGTTTGTGTTTTGCAGGATTCTTACCTTTGGAGCAAACAGTCAAGGATTGTATTCCCCAGCCAAAATCTCTTGACGTAAGACCTGACTCCAGTCGATGTCATTCCCCAGCTAGTCACAGTTTATTTCCCAAAGAGTTGGAATGACGTTATCCCTTACCGAATGAGGGATTATTCTCCCCAGAAGAGTGTCCTCAGGGAAGTAGTCCACGGGATATCCCCAACAAGTCAAAATCAATGTTCCCTGCAGAGGTTGCACTCCTTAGCGAATCAAAGGTGTGCGCGTTCAATCTCCGGCATGGGAGATTCCCGCAATAGTTAACCAAGTTGTTGGTTCGAAAGGTTTATATCCGTGAAGGATGGTTTCCCTTCCCCCCACAGGTCGTCACGCCATTGACAGAATGTTGATCCTCAGCAAAGTCCGAGGCTTCAAGTTTGTAAACTGTGCCCAGACAGTGTGCTTTTCCTAGAAGTGTCGCTTCTTCCCCAGCTAAGTTTGTTCGCCAGCAGGGGGGTTTGTTCTTTCCTCCCAGTGGAGATTGGTGTTTAATCGCTCCTCGGCAGAGTTGGTTGTGTTTCTGGCGTTTATTTCGCTAGAATACTTTGTGATACTGATTCTCCCCATCGGAGTTGGCTTTATCCTCAACATTCATGTTGTTGAGACAACACTACCAGAGCTTCCCAGTAGCTTAATCCTGCATTTGCATTTGCATATATCGTCACATTTGCATCTACTAAAACGCGTAGCATTTCCGTGTCGTACGGAGCATTACGCCATTTTCAAACATGTGCATTCTGAAACATAAGTCAGGTTGGTTATCTCTTTGTTTTTAGGGGTTCTTCCTTGCAGGTAATTGGAATTCTTGTTCAGGATCATTTTCAGATATTCAGATCTGCGGCATAAGATATGTGATGATAATGTTCATCCCGCCATATGTTCCCTTATCAGAGGTGCTTGATTAACTCCTCTTCCTCCTCAGCGGGGTGTTCTTTACACGGCTTCATAATTGGACTTTGGAGTTATTGTCAAAAATTCCCCAGTGGAGTGTTCCCTCGGGTTGCTGTCACGTCAGCATTTTAAGGAAAAGATTTTAGAGATTAGACATCTGAAGTCATTACTCATCGTCAAGTTGAACGTCTGGCAGTTGACGTCAGAATTTCCCCCGGCAGAGTTCTCCCCGGTTTGTTGTTATGGCTTCATAATTAGACTTTGAGGATGTTACCATCATGATATGGCTTCATAATTAGACTTTGAAGTTATTGTTAGAATTTCCTCGGAAGGAGTTTAGAGGGCTTCATGATTTGACTTTGAAGTTCAATGGAGTTTCCTGAAATTTCTGTTACGTCAGCATTGCACGACATCATAATTAGACTTTGAAGTTCGTTACATCAGCGCTATAAGGCTTCATGATTTGACTTTGAAGTTGTTGTGGGAATTTTTAAAGGGAGATTTCAGCGATTAGACGTCTGAAATCGTTACTTGGTGTCACTGTTTCATAATTAGACTTTGAAGTTGTTAGCAGCAGTGGATGGCTTCATAATTAGACCTTGGGGTTATTATCAGTTCATATGGCTTCATAATTAGACCTTGGAGTTATTGTCAGCATTCAACAACTTCATAACTAGACTTTGGAGTTATTGTTAGGAATTCCCTAACGGATTTTCCTCGCGTAGCTGTTATGTCAGCATTGCAGACTTCATGATTTGACTTTGGAGGTCGGCGCAGTTTTCTTCGAGTGGCTGTTACGTCAGCGTTACACGGCTTCAGAATTATACTTTGGAGTCGTCGTTAGCGATTCCCCAACAGAGTTTTCTATAGCATCTGTTACGTCAACATTGAGCCGCTTCATAATTAGACCTTGGAGTTGTCGTCAACATCAAACGACTTCGTAATTAGACTTTGGAGTTCTTTAGTGGTACCGCATCTTCATGATTAGACTTTGGGGTTGTTGTCCGAAGGTTTTGCCCGCATGGAATAGCTTCATAAGTAGACTTTGGAGTTGTTACCAGATTTTTCCCCACAGAGTTGCTTGTTGAAGTTTCTCTTATCCGGCCATCGGAGTATTTTCTTCAAATTTGCTGTTCTGTCAGCGTCACCGGGTTTCATAATCAAAATTTCAGGAGTTGTCGCCTGCTGTCGAAATAGGTGCCCGACCGCTAATTTCAGAGCATTCCCAGTGGGTTTGGGCTACTGCAAAGATAAGGCGGAGTTATTGTCCAGTATGATTGACAGAATTGAATTCCTATTGGGTGGAAGAGTTCTATACCCAATGAAGTCACCGTGATTTCTTCGTGTTGACGAAATATTATTATCCCCAGTAGGGCCCTCCTCAAAGTCGTTTGTGGGTTGGGACCAACGGAGTTAGCTACTGCAGAGATAAGCAGTTTCCTGTGTGTAGACAGATGATTTTCCCGTATGGGTAGGCGGACGAAGTTTCCTGTGTTTAGGCAGATGATTTCCCCGTATGGGTAGACGGATGAAGTTTCCTGTGGTTAGGCAGATGATTTCCCCGTATGGATAGACGGATGAAGTTTCCTGTGGTTAGGCAGATGATTTTCCCGTATGGATAGACGAATGAAGTTTCCTGTGGTTAGGCAGATGATTTTCCCGTATGGATAGGCGGATGAAGTTTCCTATGGTTAGGCAGATGATTTTCCCGTATGGATAGGTGGATGAAATTTCCTGTGGTTAGACAGATGATGTTCCTGTATGGATAGACGAATGAAGTTTCCTGTGTTTAGACAGATGGTTTCCCCGTATGGATAGACGGATGAAGTTTCCTGTGTTTAGGCAGATGATGTTCTCGTGTGGGTAGGCGGATGAAGTTTCCTGTGGTTAGACAGATGATGTTCCCGTGGGGATAGGCGGATGGAGTTTCCTGTGATTAGACAGAAATGTTTCCCAATGAAGTCGACAAATTTATTGCCTCTGATTGATAGGACCTCCTCGTGTTGGAAAGAGGCGGACAACTCATCTCCAGCGGAATAGTCGGGATCTCTCCATGTTGACGGAATGTAGCGCCCTAACATGGACAAAGTTCTATTCCTGTGCTGTTGAGATTTCTTCGGGTTGACGAAATGTGAGTCCTGACGTGGACAGATGGGTGTTTGTTCGTGATTTGACGAAATTTGGGTTCAGATGTGGACAAGGTTACTCCTGTGATGATGAAATCTCTATTCATGTTGATGAATTTGTTCCTCTTCTTGTGTTGACAAGGTTAGTCCAGTTGTGGACAGAGGTGTTTAGTACCTGTGGCGTTACACAGGTGGTTAATGTTGAAATCAGAGTTATTATCAGACGTTGAATCAGTTGTTGTTGTAACAACCAGATTCAGTTGGTGGATGTCGTTCCCCAAGCAGTTGTGCAGTTTATTTCTGCGGTTAGCAAATTTCCGGGTTTCTTGGTATTCAACCATCTCGTACCTCGATCGTTTGAAGGCCGTTCGCTCTTCACCCAGTCGGGTCCAAGCCGTTTGAATAGGGGCAGCTGTTGCACCCCAAAATTTGCTTAACCTTTTCTTGCCTGATTTATGTTTTATTGCATTTCATTGGCATAACATAGCATCATTCATTGTGCAGGGGATCAAGGGTGAGATATGAAAGAAAGAGCCTAGCTGGAGGTTCACACAAAATAGAAAAGTCATCAAGAGTATCATGTCAAAAGAGGGTGTCCTTGAGGAGTTTGATCATCTGTATGAGGCCTATCTTCAAGTGTGAGGAGGTATCTGAGGAGCCTCCAGGGTTTAAGGAGTCTTGATCAAGGGTATGATGTTTGAATGAAGCTTAATGAGTCTCTAGAAAGTCAAGAAGGAGCTTAGACAAGTCATTGTATCAAGTTCAAGAGCCATGGTTGAGGTGTGTACAAGTAGGGTTTCATCTGGGTAACCCTAGGTCAAGGAGAGCAAAGAAAGGGCATCAAGACCTAGCTCTAGGTCATGGAAGTCATGGATTGATATGTTGAAGCATGTGTGTGGATGAGCCAAGATCAAGTTCAAAAGAATCAAGAGTGGTTGGAGGTGTTTGAGTAAGGGTTCCTAGGGTAAAATCCCCTATATAGCACTGGAATTCCAAGCCACATAAGTCAAAATACAAGTTTAAAATGGATCTTTGGCCAACATGAAACTTTTAGAGCTTCTCAATACCTTTAATTTGAGTACTAGAAGTCTTCAAGAAGATTTGTAGAACTCAAGTTATGGTTCTTGCAAGTTACAAGTCACCAGAGGACACTGAAATTTATCTGTGAAAGTCACTTGACTTCCAAGCAACTTTTTGCCCTCAAGGAGTTTTCAAATGGATTCCTGGCCAACATAAGAGTTGTATTTCTTGATCTTAGATTTAATTTGAGTACTATAAGTCCTCAAGAAGATTTGTGGAACTCAAGTTATGATCTTGGCAATCCAGGGGTATTTTGGGAAAGTTGAATTATAGGTCATTTTCAAGCATGTGCCAAAATCTCCATCTTCCACTCCTCAAATGAAAACTTGTTCAACATGAAACTTGTTCAAGTTGATGTTTTGAGTGCAACCAAGTGGTCCTTAGGGTTTGGATTGGCTTGTATCACAAAGTTGCTAAAAATGGCTTAAAAAGGAAGAATTTAAAGTCATTTAAAAGGCCAAAAATGGGATTTCATGTTTTAATGTCAAAACAAGGCATATGGCATATCAAATTGATCAGAAATGATGTTTTAAAGATGATGGCAATGTTAATTTTTCCATTTGAGGTCATTTGAACACACTTGTATTTTGTAACTTCACATGTAAGTAACATATGCAAAACATCTACTTGGATCAGAACCAATGCAGCAACCAATCTCAATCACTTCAATATGTCATTTGGTGAGAAATTGGATCAAAAATGCAGTTGCTGAAGCAAGCCAAACCCGACTGTCATATGCAAGCTTCTCATGGTGCAAGAGAAATTGAATATCTCATGTGGATCATTGCAGAACTTTCTTGATCATTCCAACACACTCTATATAAACCTCATAACTGATTCAGATGTTTTTTTGGCCAAGAACTGTGAAGAATCGGGAGAGAGCAAAGTGAAGTTCAACCTTGCAACTCAAAATCAGTTTTGTTGATTGGGAGGGATTCAAAGCGATTCAGTGCATACAGAAGCTTCACAAGACATTGTTGATCGTATCTGGAGAAGATTGAAGTGTAATTTGAAGGAATTCTATCTCTGTTCATCCACTTTTTACAGGTTTTCAAATTTCAACTCATAGCTTGATTTAGGTGAAATTGCTAGGATTTGAACATGTAGATAGGTTGTAGATGTTGGTTAGAGGGATTCTGATATCATAATTCAAGGTTTAGAGACAAAACTAGGGTTGATCAGTTTTCTTGTGATGAAGATATCTTGCTATTCTTGATGAGTTAGACATGTTCAGATGGTGAGGATTACTCAGTGTAACACGTAGATGATGCTAGACTCATTTATTTTGAGATTGGTGATGATGGAAGTTTGAGCATGTTCTGAGTTTTTTATCGTGTTTTGAGATGGAGTGACTTTCAGTGGACATGGATGTCATGGTTAGAATCAGTGAGAAAAAACGAGTTAATTGAAGTGCTTAGGTTTAAGTTTTGATGGGGTTTTGTGGTGTTAGCATTTGGGGACGACGGTGGCGCCACCTCCAGCCACCGTACTGGTTCACTTCCCTCCAACTTTTAAAATGAAGAAGATGATGATATGACCATAGGATCAGACTTTGACCTTGACTGAGCCATCCATCCAAGGGCCACGATTAATTTGAGTTTGTGAAGAAATCTAAAACATGAACTCAACGCTGCGTTTCACTTACCAATTAGTTTTGGGCTTAGGTTGATTAATGCTTTTCACACCCCTGTCTGAAGCCCAATAGAGTTTAACAAGCGATTTTATTGCTATTTGATACAGAGTTTTTTCCATTTTTCATTATAGTTTCTGAATTGTTTTTATGTGGTTTGGGCCTAACTACGCGCTTGTTGTTCACACCCCCTCCTGGGCCCAACCTGATAGAATAACTAGATAGGATTGCTATTTATCATGCCAATTTATCATTTTGCATTTATTTTCTTTTATTTTCATAGTTTTATTTAGGTTAGTGTTGAATTCATATAAAATTGAAAAATGAACATTTTGGAGTGAGGCTTTTTTTCTTGGAATCTATAGGAACTCTAGAATTTTATAGGACAAAAAAATATTAATATCATGCATTTTATTTTTAATGGCATATTTTATAGTTTTATTACTTTTATTTTGGCATTTTGGTTTATTGCTTACTTTCTGAATTTTGTATGAGAGTTTGGTGAGGAATTTTTGAGTGATTCTGGTGGGATTAGTTATCTTAGAGAAGCATGTACCCTTAGAAATTTTATCATAATTTTGTGAATAAATTTTAGGCCAATTTGAGTGTTGAACATAAGGAGTGTTAGATTTGAGGTTTCAAAACAACTAGTTGTAGTTTAGGGCATAGTTTGGGGACTTAGTGTTTGATTTAGGTCCTAGGATTGATATGGGGTATTGGGTATATGCTTAGGTTCCCTTAGAAATTTAATTTGGATTTTATGATCCATTTTAGCATTTTATTTGTATTTTGCAATTGGTGTGATGTTTGTGGGTTTCTCCCTTGGATGCTTGGTTTATTCAATTTGTGTGGGGCTATTTTGGGTGTGCTTTTAGCTTGAACTCTACTTGGATGAATTGAAGATCAATTGAAGTTGCTTTGGATGGCTTGAAGAGCTTGGAGTTGAAGATTTCTCATCTGTTGGAATGCTTGTCAGGAGCTTAGGGAAATTAGGGTTTTAGGAAGAGCTTTTTAGACTTAGTTCATTTCTTGCCTCAAACATGGAATGCTTTGTTTGCTTCCATCCTATCGTATGATTCAAAGTCCTCTCAAGGAAGCCCCATCTCTCCCTTGGAGGGATGAGTGGCATGCCTTAAAGAGTAGAACTTTTGAGGATACCCTTCTTTGCAGATGATGGTTTCTAGTGATTTCCTTTGGTTTTCACTGGTTTCCATTCATTATAACTTGATCTCAATAACCAATCTTTCTTGGTGGAGCTTGCTAGAGCTTGGGTATGAAGATCTAAGATGTTTAAGATGCCTTTCATAAGGACTGCTTGAAGATGGAGTTGTGTTACTGTCAACTTTGCTGTCAGGAGCTTGCTGGAGGATTGAAGTTAAGGTTTATTGTTGCTTTTGAGCTGGAGTTTTCTGTAGCTGTGGAGTTTAACTGTTTAGGTATTGAGGAGCCTTATTTGAAGTGTGTTTTCTCTTCCCTGGAAGTTGGAGATTGAAGTTTATTAAAGCTTGAAGATAGGAGCTAGTCATGAAGATGAAAGTTGTTGCTGTCAACTTTTTGCTATTTAACCAACGTTGCTGTCAGAGCTGCTGTTTGCTGTAGGAGTTTGGTGCTGCTGCTTGGGCTGCCTCCTCTGCTTTTGGGTTTTGTTTTCTGTATTTGTTTGTTGGCTGGTGCAGCTTGCCCCTTAGGTTTGAATTGAATGTTGATTCACTTTGCCTGTTGTTTTCCCAGGTTCGAGGTTGAACAGGACTCCCTTGCCTCGCTTGTACTGTTGCATTGCATGCATTTTACTGTATTTGCTTGCTTTCTTTTCTGTTTATCCCATAGGATCTCTGATTTCCTCTATGCAGTAGGGAATTATGACAGACATTAGGATTCTTATCCATGCATGACAACATTAGGTTAGTTTTTTATTCCGTTTTCAACCCTAGGCTTTTTAGAGCTTCTTTCTCTTCTTATCTCAAAACAATTCAAAAACACAGTAATAAGGTTAATCAATGTCGTACGTTACGAGCCTTAAGCTATTTGAGAAAGGGTTGCTGGAAAGTTTCTTTCCAGTAGTCTGGCTGCTTAGTGTGGTACCCTTTGGATGACACGCGATGTAGTCACTCTCAAATCATAGTCTCTAGTACATCAGAGGTTGCACACAAACTAATAAAACACTTCTTCCATAAAAGATTCAAAACAAACATCAAAGTGTCATTTTTGTCCGCTTGGACTCTTAATCAAGAAAACCCTTTTTGAAGGTAATAAAAAACAGTCAGACAAGCTTGTGTCTTCCGTAGCCCAAACTACGTTTGCTCTGATCTTTCATGCTGTATGAAAGTACGTAGGCATAGGATGCCGTATCCTAGCGAGCAACCTTCCCCTCCTTTCCCGTAGGTAGGCGAACTACGTTGACTCTGATTTCTCGTTCCAGACGGGAATACGTAGGCATAAAGTGTGATACTTTGCCGGGTCATTTTCTTTTCTTTTTGACCCAGACCTGTAGAGTAGATAGAATTACGATCCGTACTAGAAAACAAGCATGGATCCCGTCGAGTACGGCGGACGTGAGGGGTGCTAATACCTTCCCCTTGCGTAATCGACTCCCGAATCCAGGAATTTGGTTGCGACGACCATTCCTTTCCCGTTTTGCGTTAGGTTTACTCTGAGCGTTTCCTTTCCCTCCGTTGGGATAAATAACGCACTGTGGCGACTCTTCTGTCATAGTCGGCGCCGATTTTCGCAGTAGCGACAATGAACATGTAACAACTATTAAGCATGAACAATTTTCCAAAATATTGCACACTTAAGCATTTGACAAGAATAACATGTGTATCCATCAATAATTAAACATCTCAAACAAACACGCACTTGTGAAATCGAAATAAAACATGAACATGTATCATTAATCTAACAAGGTAAACACCAAGAATAAACGATCACCATTGTACAAATGATTATGCAACATGATTATCACATCAAGAGTGCCCAAAAAAATGTCATGGACATGCATCATGAAAATCAAGAGTCGTGTGTCGAAGAATCACATTCATACTGTAGCGTGAGGTGAAACAGCTCAAGGACAATCCACAAATATGCATCATATCAATCCATGAGGTTTAAAAGTGGAAAGAAATCAAAACAAGCTTGAAAATGCACAAAAAACACATTCTGCAAAAGTGTTAACCGATTAACCATTTGCAAGGCAAAAGTGGTTAATCGATTAACCCTTGGAAAATTAGAAAAAAATACCTAAAACAGATTGGTTAATCGATTAACCAGTTTTTCCTTGTAACTGGTTAATCGATTAACACTGCACCAGAAGCAGAAAATCACATTTCAAAAGCACTTTCAACAGCAAATCAATTATCCAATCATCCATATGAATAGGCCTGCAATTGTACACGAAAATCACATCAAATATTAGTAATCAAACACCAATTGAATCCATCAAGTAACAAGATCAACAATTAAATCAATCAATGGACCGATTTACATTAAAATTTCATGGATCTACATTATCAAATGCAAAATTAAGCCAAATCAAAGCTAGATCTAAATTACCGACCTACAAAGTTGCGATTTGCTATGGTGAATATTGTCAAACTGAAATTGATGAATATAAGAAAGAAAACCAAAAATATATGAAGCTTTAACAAGAAAAGTTGAAGATTCTAGCAATAATCCAAAAATAAGCAAAAAGCTCTTCAAGAAGTGATTCTGAAACTTGATCAAGATCCAAATTAGTTGCAACTTCAGAATTGAACAATGGATGATGATGTAGTGGAGGTTTAGCTCAAGGATTCAAAAATTACTATGTACAATTTGTGAAGCTTTTTGGTTATGGAGCTTTGGTGAGGGTTTTGGAATGAGAGAAAATTGAGAGAAAAGTTGAAAGAATTGGAATGAGAAGTGTAGTGAAATCAGAAAATGAGTGAAGTTATATAAGGTTTGGAGCAAATTTACTTAAATAAGCTCTAGGTTAGGAGTGTAAATGAAGTTTGGAGTTTGGGTTAGAATTTTGGTTTGGGATTAGGAATGGAATTATTTGAATTTTTGGAGGGAAGTGAAATTAATTTGGAAAATAAGTCAAATTTTGAAAATACTCTAGATCCTTCTACTGATGTAAATGTGAAACCAAGTGACTGGAATGAGACTACAACTGTTGCAGTGCTGAAAGTTGAAGTTTATGGGAAAATTTCACTTAGGTTAATCGATTAACCACATTTGCCTTGCAAATGGTTAATCGATTAACCCATTCAAAAATTCAAATTTTAGCGCGAAAAAGAGGGAAACTTGGAGAATTAACCGTTGCCACTTGTTCTGAGCATAATTTTGTCTCTGAAACTTGTCATTTGATATTGCACCTGAATAATTCCTGAAATAAGCTATGAATGCCCTCTTGCACTTGAAATATCCTGCTAAACAAAATACAGTTTGATACCAAATCACCAAGTAAAATTAATGTCGAAGCCTCTGATGCTTGCTGCTTGAAAACTTAGAATAAAAGGAAGTCCTGAGTGTCGCTTCCACGAAAATAAGGTGCCGGCAAAACAGAAGAGTCGCCACCTTTCGTTATTTATCCCTCGGAACGGGAAAGGAAACGATCAGAAAAACCTGACGAAAAGGTATAAGACAAGGTCATCGCAACCATTGTCTGGGTTCGGGAGTCGGTTACGCAAGGGGAAGGTATTAACACCCCTCACGTCCATTGTACTCGATGGGATCCATTCTTGTTGTGTTTATCTGACGGGTTGGTTTTACTATCTACCTATCAAGGCTGGTCTGAAAACAAAAGAAAATGACTCGGCAAAGCGTCGCGCTTTATGCCTACGTATTCTCATCAGAGAATGAGAAATCAGAGTCAACGTAGTTCGGCTAACTACGTGTTACGGGGAAGGTGGCTCGCCAATACGTCAGTATTGTGCCTGCGTACTCTCAACAGGTATGAGAGATCAGAGCTTACGTAGTTCGGGATAATACGGATTACGGGGATTCAAATTTATCTGTTTTATCTAGTAGGGTTAACAAACAGTTCCAACAGCTTGGCGTATGCAGCTCGACCCTTGGAGACTTAAGCGTTACCGTTTGCGGTAGAACTGAGAGTTAACGACACTCTTTTCTTCAGAAAAGCTTCCTTTGAATTATGGGCCCACGGGGCGAAAAGGTTTGAAGTTTGTTTTCTGTCTTTTACGGAAGAACTATTTTTTATGGGTGTTTGCAACCAACATCGCACTAGAGACTATGACCTGAGAGTGAATGCATCGCATGTCACCCAAAGGGTGCCATACTAAACATCCAGACTGTTAAAAAGAAACTCTCCAACAATCCTTTCTCAGATAGCTTAAGGCTCGTAACGTACGATGTCAGTTAACCTTTATTACTGTATTTTAATTTGTTTTGAGATGAGAAGAGAGAATGAACAGGTTCAACTACCGGGAGACTATCATGTCCTAGTGTTGTCATGCCAAGGATTCATCCTATGGTTGAAGTTTGAAACAGGGAACTCCTAGAAGTTATCATGCATAAGTTTCAACCTAAAGTTCTAATCATCACTTCCTTATCAAAGGAAGTGAGAGTCCTAGGGGATCATGTCAATGGTAAAAAAAACAGATAAAGCATCAGCTTAAACAGTAAACAGTAAACGACTGTAAAATGCATGCAATGCAAGTGAGGGAGGAAAGGTGTGTGGGGCAGCAGCCTCCGCAAGCTCATCTCAACCTCAAGCCAGATATGAATCACTGTAATCATACAGAGGAAATAACATACTATCCAGCAAGATATAATAACTGCAATCATACAGAAGAAGTGAAATACAATGCCATCAAGCAAATCACAAACCACATAGGCAAGGGAGCAGGGCTCTACCGAATACCCGCAAGCAAAGCCATATAGTAACAATACAAGCAGAGGGAGCAACTCAACCTCTAGTGCAATCATGCTCCTAGCTTAAATCAATCTAAATATGAACTTATTCTAATGCATCAAGCAAATCAAACAAGTCACAGCAATACAGTTGCATAGAAAGCAAACAGGCAGGAAAGAAAACAAATCAACAACTTTCACAACTTCACAACAAAGCAATCTTCTGACAGCAGTTTAGCCTCAGTCTTCAACTGTTCTTCCAAGCTATTCTCTCCAACAACAAATATCAACTTGCTTCTTCAAGCTTCCAATACATCAAACATAAGTATCAACTTATTCTCCATCTTCTTCAAGCCTCAGCTCTAAAGTAGACTCCACCTTCAGGCTTCAATCCCAATTGCAAGCATCAACTTGTTCCTTCAGGAACTCAATGCATTAAACACACAAGTATCAACTTGCTCTCCAACTTCAAGCTTCAACTTCTTCATCTGATCCCAACTGGATTCCCTTTACAAGTGTCAACTTGTTCTTACTAGTCTTCAAGCTTCAGCTTCAATGGCAATCTTCACATAATGGGAAGTGCAACTTCTAGCATCTTCGATATTCTAACAAGGAATTCCATCCTCTAACAAGGGAGAAAGATTCATCTGACAAGAGCAGGGTCTGGATAATTGACAGCAGAGTGAAGACCAAAGGTCACCACTAAGCACTCCATCATCAAAGAAAGGAACCCTCAAAGGTTCTACCAACTTGTGAAGAGCCACACATCCTACCAAAGGAGGTATGAGGCCTTCACAAGGGGACCTTATATCATAGGGAGGAATGGAAGTGATCAACACCTTCCATGTTTATGAAAGAAGAGAATCTATCTAGAAGTTCTGCCTGCAAACCCTAATCTTAACACCTAAACAAAACTACACCAAAAGGAAGGAAGGTCTTTACATCCAAGCTTCTTCAAGCATTCCATGGTTGCCCAAGCTTGTCTTCAACATCATCCAAGAGCAAGAGAGGCAAAACCCTAATCTAAGGGGACTAGAGAAATCAATCTAATTGAATTAGCAAGTTAGGATCACCTAAAACCTAGTACTAAAGTTAGTCCTAACTAAAATACTAGAACCAATTGTAAAATCCTACAAAAATAACTATGGGACCCTAATTCAATCATGAATCTACCATACAAAATCCAGAGGTTGAATCATCCACCAAGTCCTAGAAATAAACCCTACATCACAAGGTACTAAGCATAAACCCTAAAAATAGAGCACCCAAAGTTTCAACTTAAAACTACCACCTAACTTCATCACAAAAATGTGAGAAAAATCTAAGGGGAACATGCATATCTATGCTAGCTACACACAAAAAATCAAGGCAAGAATCATCACCAAATGCTCAAACAAAATTCACCAAAACAAAGTATCAACCATGGCCATTTTAATATCAATTAATATTCAAAAAATGCAAATAAAATCACAAATGCATGAATTCCTAATATTTTTAATCTACAAAATTCTAGATTCAATCATGAATCAGGGGAAAAAAGTTTGGAATTAATTGAGTTAATTTCCTATTTTTTATGAATTAATCTCTAAGTCATATGAAATGCACAAAATAAAAGAAAATAATAGAAATTAATAAAAACGCGTGTCAAATAGCAATGAGCATCAGTTCATTTCTTGGGTTGGGCCAGAAAGGGGGTGTAGATAACAAGGACTTTATAGGCCCAGGCGCTTGGATCCACTTGCATTTTCTTCAGTAATTAAAATGAAAGAAAAACACACACAAGCCATGGTTCGAACTCATGCTCACTCAGTCCATTCAAAGTGTAAGTGAAACGGTGAGTTTTGGGGGAGGGGTACGTGGCACAACACACACGCTTAGATCAATGGACCAAGTCAAGTCTTCAGCCTGAATGGAGGGTGAAGATTTCGTCTTCCTCAATTTGAACCTGAACCTGCGCGCGAACCAGCCATCGCCGGTGGCTTTTCCGGCCACCCCTGTAGAATCCTAACTTCCTCTACAGCCAACCATTTGCCACGATTCCTGAATGAATCTTGAACAGAATCTTCCCAGCAATTCAACCATACCAATTATTCATCCTCAAAATGCATGAATCGCAAAATATCAATCTCAACCAAAAATGGCATCTGACCTAAATCATCTCTAATCAAGCAATTAAACATCCTAAATCCAACTACTCATTATCAGGATCCTAACCGCATATGAATTTCTATCTATCAGTGCCTAAATCATGCATAATCAAGAAATTCACCAACCTGTGTTCAAGCTTGCAACAGAAGTGGTTCTTGCACGATTCAACCTCCACAACAATCCAGATTTACTCCAAATTTCCCTCTAAAGCTAATGCACACCTCAAATTGGCTTGGTTCTTCCTTGAATTGAAAATTCGATCTCAACTTGCATTCATGAAACTTTGATCTCCCTCTCTGCAACCAGCTTCAATTCCTTCCAAAAAAATGGTTGAGTTCACTCAATGACTTATATAGAAGTGATTGGGATTGTCTAGAAACTTCTGGATTCATCCAAATGAGATTTTGGATTTTCAAAATCTTTTCAAAATCTCATCCATGGTAATCACCATTGTGACTTCCTCTTGGCATGGCTATGTGTGTAATCAAATTCTCATGAGATATTGGATGAGTTTGATGAGTAATTTTCCTTGTTTGCAAGCCAAAGGTATGAATTGGATATGTTGCTTCATCATGAAGAAACGAAATGGAATGTTATGCAAATGACCTCAAATCAAAATTCTAACATTGCCATTGTTTCTAAAATCATTTTCCCAATCAATTTGACCTATAAGTTTGTTTCATTTGGCCACAAAATGAATTATTTGAATTTTTGGCCATTAAATCCTTTTAATTCTTTCTTTTTTCAAAATTTCTTGAACCAAGTCTCTCCTTGAGCCATTTCAATGCCTCCTTGATGCATGGTCAAGGTTAAAACCCAATTTTGAGCAACTTTCTAGTTGAACAAAATTTCATTTGAGACATCTAAGTTGGTGAAAATGGCCTATGATCACAAATGACCTATAATCACCAAATGTCCAAAATACCCTTGACTTGTCCAAGCCATAAGTTGAGTTCTACAAATCCTATCAAAGACTTCTAGTACTCTCTAGAAATCTAAGATAATAAGGAACAACATTAATGTTGACCAAAAGTTCATAGGAATCATCCTTATAGGACAAAGGTTTCATGCAAGTTGGGTAACTTTCAAGCTCCAAATTCACATACCTCAGATGACTTGTAACTTGTCAAAGCCATAACTTGAGTTCTACAAATCCTATCAAGGACTTCTAGTACTCAAATTAAAGCTAGGATCATGCTCTACAACAATCATGTTGGGGGCAAGATGAGATGACAATCACATCTTGAGATAAATTGCCTTGAAGATGGGGGTTAAACTAGGGGATTTTACACTGTCATGCCTTAGAAACCCTAGCCTGAAACTTCTCAAACTCTTCAATCATGATGAGTTAACCTTAGACTCATCCTTATAACATCTCAATATATCAATCCATGATCACATGGCTCTTGAATTAAGTCTCAACCTTCTTCAAATCCTCAGTTGACTTAGGGTTGACCCAGTCAAACCCTAGCTGCACCACTCATGGCTGAGGCTTCTTGCACAATGACCTGTCTAGGCCTCAAAGTGATCTTCAACACTTCTCATGAGCTCTCTCAAGACCTCAATTCCATCTTCATGGCTTCAGAATCATCTGATGACTTCCCACAACTCTCAAGTTAGGAGACACACCCTCCTGGCTTTAATCACTCTCTCTGAGGATCTTTTAACTTCTCTGACAAGGATATCAACCCTTGAGCACCTGAATAACCTTCTTAGCTAGCTTCATAGTCTTGTATAGCTCTTGACTGGTAATAATACCTCTTGATCTCCTGCATACATATCAATGAAATGCAAATGATAATGCTAATGTGAATGAAATGAAACATAAGCTAGGTAAAGAAATGTTGGGCAAATTTTGGGATGCAACAGCTGCCCCTATTGAAACGGCTTGGACCTGACTGAGTGAGAAGCGAACGGCTCTCACACAATCAAGGTTAAAGACGGTTGAATACCAACAAACTCGGAAATTTTCCAACTGCACAAGTACACGGTACTCTGATGGGGACAAATCTTCGGAAACTGAAACAATAGCTGCACGACAACTAGTTGGAGAAATACTGATCTGAATCTCCGTCAGGATGATTCTCTGATTTATCTGATATCATTGCGTCCTCAAATCATCGAGGGATCACTGGTTACGCGGTACCTGGTAATCTTCCACCGTACGAATAAACGATACTTGGATTGGTAGGAACATCTTCAAAACTGAGCAGGACAGTTGCACGGCAACTCTGCTGGGTAACCGGTGAAGGGTCTAATCTCAAATCTCCGTCAGGATAACTATCTGATTTCGCCGTAGATCTTCGTCCTCAAGTCATCAAGGGATCACTGATCACTCAGTAACCGGAGATACATAGCTTATATTTCCGTCAGGCATTCCGCGACACTGCTGCAGAAGAATTCCTCGGGACTCATCAGGTCATTTTTTTAACAATCAAGTTAATTATGCCGTCGGGCATTCAAAGGAATTTTAGGGCATCAGCCGGACTTCGTCAGTAAGTCGGGAATAGAATCTTCGGTCAATCATGAACCTATAAGGATATACCATCTTTTGCCGTTAGGCACCCTGCATCAGCTAGGCAAGCTACTTTGACCTCATGGTTAGACTTCATCAATAAGTCAGGGGTTTTGGCACCTCTGCCGGACTTCAATCATCAAGTCTTCAAGGGAAATCTCAACTTCTCTGTTCAAACCTGCTGGGGATGACACATCTCCGCTAAGGATTCTGGAGAACTATCAAGTAACTCTGCTTCGGGGCTTCAGAAATCATTCTGGATGAATCAACTCTGCTGAGGACTTCAAGAATCATCTTGGACAAATAACTCCGTCGGGGACTTCAAGAATCATCCTGAACCAATAACTCTGCTGGAGATTTCAGGAATCATCCTGAACCAATAACTCTACTGGAGATTTCAGGAATCATCCTGAGCAAACACTCTGCCGGGGACTCTAAGCATCAACTTGAGCAACCCTCTCTGGCGACTTCACTGGGGAATTCAAGAATCATCTTGAGCAAACCATTCTGCGGAGGAGCACCTGCAAAACAAGAATGGTAACGACCTAGCTCATGTTTCATATGCATATGCTTTGACAATGGCGCAATGCTCCACGCGGTGGAAATGCTACGCGTTTAGGGTAAATGCTATGCAATCATGCGAGATGCTATGACCCCATCAGCAAAATAAATGTTGAAGGGAGAATCCTCCTGTCAAGGAGAAAGAACCACTCTGGTGGAGAGGAGGAATCATCCTGCCAAGGAGAAGGAGTCACGCCAATCTCAATTGGACTCCGCCTGGGGAAACGAACCTCAATCGACTGCTGCAGGGGAGTAAAGTTCTCCGAGAACTTGGACCCGCTCAACCAGGTAGTCAAACCACTAACTGTCGAGGAAACGATATCAATCGCAAAAATAAACTACACGACATTGCAACAAAACTTTCCTGGAGACAGCGACTCCGGTGGGGGAAATACAACATCAGCTATTCAACACTCTACTGGGGAGCACCAATCATGGCCTGAATGGCTTTCCAAGAGCTCGGCTCTCCTGGGGATCTGCAAACTTGGATGGGGAAGTAGGAATCATCCTGCTTACTGGGGAGAACGCAAATCTGTGGGGAACTTCAATTCCACTGGAGACTTTAGTCTGTAATATCGAGCGCTGCACATTTCAGTATATGACTCAGCTGGGGAGACGACGATCCTTCAGGATGCATCTGATTGGAGAGAGAATCTTCTCTGCTTGGGGAGACATACGGCGTATCGCCTGGAATATGTTATACCTGCGACAACACAAACAGACAAGATACCGTTCTCAAATTGCGACAATGTTCAAGTAATTCATTGTTTCAACAATCAGTGGCCTGAGCCAGTAAGTTTATGTATGCGCATTTTATCAAAAACATCGGCGTTCTTTGTCGCAAACAAAATAGATAGATGCTAGACAAACAAACAGAATTGTTGAATAGTATATATTTTATTGATAACGAACCCCTGAATGGGTGAAAATGTTTTACAACAAATGCAAGCTCCTGGAATGAGGAAGCTGTGCAAATATAAAAACATAAATATACATCAGTATATACACAAATGTCAGCAATGAGGCGTAGACGAACACCATGAGTTGATCCCTCTATGACCCACTCGACTTCGATACTTCTCCGACGCTTCAGCTTCAGAAGAGATTGATTCAAATAAACGGCCATCAGGTCTTCCAAACAACTAAACAATGAAAGTCCACACGCGGAACGCAGTCATTTGCTTTTTCAAATCCCTAACTTTTGCCTGAATCGCCCTTTCGGGTTTTCGATTCACCGGGATACCCTTTTTTGCCAAAGTCGCCCTTCCAGGTTTTCGCCTTTGCGGGTGTACATTCTTTTCCTTATATCCCTAATTTTTGCCCGAACCTTTTTCTTTTTTATGGTTCGCCAGGATGCCCCATTTTTTCCTGGATATTCTTTTTCTTTCTAGCGGGTCATTTTTTTAAGCAAAGTATATTTTTACTGCGTCCGCGTTCACCGGGGATGCAAAATCTTCGCCATCCATCGTGGATAACAACAAGGCTCCTCCCGAGAAGACCTTGCTGACGACGTACGGACCTTCGTAATTGGGGGTCCACTTGCCCCGGTAATCGGAGTGTGGAGGAAGAATCTTCTTCAGGACGGGATCACCCGTCTGAAAGCTTCTAGGGCGCACCTTTTTATCATAAGCTTTCTTCATTCAGCTTTGGTATAGACGACCATATGCAATCGATGCTAATCTCTTCTCGTCCATCAGGCTGAGTTGGTTTAGTCAGTTCTTAATCCATTCTGCCTCATCGAGTTTCACATCAACCAAAACTCGTAAAGAAGGGATCTCAACTTCTAGTGGCAGGATAGCTTCCATACCGTACACCAGTGAGAAAGGAGTTGCCCCGGTAGATGTACATATCGTTGTACGATAACCGTGCAGTGCAAATGGCAACATCTCGTGCCAGTCTTTATAGGTCACAACCATCTTCTGTACAATCTTCTTGATGTTCTTGTTAGCCGCTTCAACGGCGTCATTCGTCTTCGGCCGATAAGGATATGAGTTGTGGTGTTCAATCTTGAAACTCTGGCACAGCTCCTTCATCATCTTGTTATTCAGATTCGAACCATTATCAGTAATGATCCGTTCGGGAACTCCGTATCGACAGATGATGTCCCACTTTATGAATCTAGCCACCACCTGCTTGGTCACATTAGCATATGAGGCTGCCTCCACCCACTTGGTGAAGTAGTCGATAGCTACTAGAATGAAGCGATGAACGTTAGATGCAGTGGGCTCGATCTTGCCTATCATGTCGATGCCCCACATGGAGAACGACCACGGGGAGGACATGACATTCAACGGGCACGGCGGCACATGAATCTTATCAGCATAAATCTGGCATTTATGACATCTCTTCGCGAATTTAAAGCAATCCGATTCCATCGTCACCCAAGTATCCTGCTCTCAGGATCTTTCTCGTCATAGCATGCTCGCTGGCGTGCGTACCAAATGTGCCTTCATGGACTTCCTCCATGAGCATACTCGCTTCTTTCTCATCTACACATCTGAGTAGCACAAGATCGTGGTTTCTTTTATACAAAACTCCATCAGGATTGAGGTAAAAATTTCCAGACAACCTCCTCAGAGTCTTCTTATCCTGGGTTGACGCTCTCGTCGGATACTCCTTAGTCATAAGGAAGGTCTGGATATCATGGAACCATGGCTTGCCATCGGAGGCTTCCTCGATCGCAAAGACGAATGCAGGTCTATCAAGACGAGAGAGGACAATTCTTGGAGCTTCATTCCAGAAGTTGACTTTATACATCGAGGCCAAAGTGGCTAAGGCATCAGCCATCTGATTTTCAGCCCTGGGCACATGATGGAGTTCCACTCGATCAAAGAACGGAAGCAGCCTTTTGGCATAGTTCATGTACGACACCAAATTCGATTGACGAGTCTCCCACTCCCCTTTAATCTGGTTAATCACAAGTGTCGAGTCACCATATACATCTAGGTTCTTGATTCTCAAATCAATTGCTTCTTCTAGACCCATGATGCATGCTTCGTACTCCGCTTCATTATTGGTGACCGGAAACGTCAGTCTTGCAGTGAATGGGATGTGGGACCCATGGGGAGTTGTGATGATCTCCCCAATGCCACTTCCATAAGAATTAACCGCCCCGTCAAATATCAATTTCCATTGGGATTTCATGTCTGGCCCCTCGTCGGGCAACGGTTCATCACAATCTTTCACCTTGAGAAACATGATATCCTCATCAGGGAATTCAAATTTCATCGGCTGGTAATCTTCGATCGGTTGTTCGGCAAGGTACTCAGACAATACACTTCCCTTGATGGCCTTCTGGGAAACGTACTGAATGTCATATTCTGTCAACACCATTTGCCATCTGGCAATCCTGCCCGAAAGCGCTTGCTTCTCGAAGACGTACTTGATTGGATCCATCTTCGAAATTAGCATGGTTGTGTGGTTGAGCATGTACTGTCGTAAACGTTTGGCAACCCAGGCTAATGCACAACACGTTTTCTCTAGCATCAAGTAACGAGATTCACAGTCTATGAACTTTTTACTTAAATAGTAAATGGCATGCTCCTTTTTGCCTGTCTCGTCGTGCTGACCGAGAACACACCCCATACTATTCTCAAGAACTGTCAAGTACATGATGAAGGGTCTTCCGGCCACTAGGGGTATCAAGATCGGAGGTTCCTGCAGATACTGTTTTATTTTATCCAATGCCTTCTAGCAATCCTCGTTCCAGATAATCGCCTGATCTTTCTTTAGCAGTTTGAACATCGGTTCACACGTGGCCGTGAGCTGAGAAATAAACCTTGCAATGTAGTTTATTCTGCCCAAGAAACCACGAACTTCTTTTTCTGTTTTTGGCGCTGGCATTTCTTGTATTGCTTTTATCTTCGCAGGATCAACCTCAATGCCTCTTTCGCTCACGATAAACCCCAGTAGTTTTCCAGACCGTACTCCGAAAGTACACTTGTTAGGATTCAGCCTCAACATGAATTTCCTAAGCCTATCAAAAAGCTTCAGCAAATTGACCAGATGTCCTTCCTCCGTTTGGGACTTCGCAATCATGTCATCAACATAGACTTCAATCTCATGATGAATCATGTCATTAAACAAAGTGACCATTGCTCGTTGGTAAGTGGCCCCTGCGTTCTTCAGACCGAAAGGCATTACCTTGTAGCAAAAAATTCCCCAAGGTGTAATAAACGTAGTTTTCTCCATGTCCTCCGGCGCCATCTTGATCTGATTGTAGCCGGAGAAGCCATCCATGAACGAAAATACGGAGAACTGAGCTGTATTGTCGACCAACACATCAATATGGGGGAGCGGGAAATCATCTTTAGGGCTCGCCCTATTCAAATCCCGATAATCGACGCACATTCGCACCTTACCGTCTTTCTTCGGTACAAGTACTATGTTGGCGACCCACGGAGGGTAAGTAGTGACCGCTAAGAAGCCAGCATCAAGCTGTTTTTGCACTTCTTCTTTGATCTTAACGGTCATATCTGGTCGCGTCCTTCTAAGCTTCTGCTTAACGGGAGGACAATCTTCTCGCAGCGGCAAGTGATGGACCACGATGTCCGTGTTAAGTCCGGGCATATCTTCGTATGACCAAGCAAAGATGTCACTATACTCTCGAAGCATCTCGACTAATCTTTGCTTGACGTCACTCTGCAATGCGGCCCCTATCCTGACGTTCCTGACCAGTTCTTCAGAACCCAGATTCACAATCTCAATCTCTTCCTCGTGAGGCAGAATAACTTTCTCTTCTTGTTTCAACAAGCGGGCCAACTCTTCGGGAAGGTCTTCGTCTTCATCAATCTCTTCATCTGCTATGTGGATCCTGCAATAACAAGGGTTAAGCTTAAAACAAGGATATGTAAGTTAGCACAAACTCCATTGCTATTTTATTGTTTTTCAAAACAAATATAAAACAGGAATAACAGAGATCACAACATTTGAATACGAAGAAAAACGCCTTTTGATTTATTGGTAAAATGCATGTACATAATCAAACAAGGCCCTGACAATAAAACCACTATGCCCCGGGTAAGACATAGGGTTGTACAATAATTGGAGAAAGTAAATCATTACTCTTTGCCTGTCACTTGAATGGTATCCCTGATGGACCAGTTGTTGAGGCTCTCGCCTGGCTTACTTGGATGGATCCAAGAGTCTAGGTCGCAATCGCTGCCTTCGCCATCTTCAGACACTGCGTTGACACTTTCGAATATTACTCCTCCGCTTGTAAACTGGATCGGCCCTTTACCTCGTGACGCACTGCGAGAAGAGGAGGCTTCAGCCGCAGGAGAATATCCTAACCTAAACTTGTCCTGCTTGTTAGGTATTTCCAGAATTCGCCCCCAGCCTGGGGTAGATCCGGCTTGAACAACGGCCCGGGCTTCCTTGAAGGAAGAGAGAGTCATCTCTGGTTTCTCACTGATTACAGGAGCCACGTTCTTGACTTTAACAGCTTCGAACGCCTGACATAGGGTTTCGTGGATTTCCCCATCCATCTCAACATATTTGAAGGACGACAAATGGCTCACCATTATGTCTTCCTCACCACAAACAGTCACGATGCTGCCTCCGACAGCATACTTGAGCTTCTGGTGCAACGTGGAGGTCACGGCGCCAGCGGAACGAATCCATGGCCGGCCTAAGAGACAGCTGTAGGCAGGCATGATGTCCATAATGTAGAAGACCGCGTCGAAAGTTTCCGGCCCCACTTGGATTGGCAAAGTCACCTCTCCAAAGACATGACGCTTGGTTCCATCGAAGGCCTTCACCACCAGGTCGCTGGGTGTGCAAATCACTCCTCGAGCATCTAACTTCATCAATGCTTTCTTCGGAAGAACATTGAGTGACGACCCCGTGTCCACCAACACATGAGACATAATCGTTCCCCTACACTCTATCGAGATGTGCAGGGCACTATTGTGGTTTCTTCCCTTCGGCGTCAGCTCCGGGTCAGTGAACCCTAACCCGTTTCCAGCATTCACGTGGGCTACGACCCCTTCCAACTGGTTGACCGATATTTCCTGCGGTACATACGTGGTATTCAAAACCTTTAACAGCGTGTTGCGATGTGACTCCGAACACAGCAACAAATTCAGGATGGAGATTTTCGAGGGTGTTTGATGGAGGTGATCCACGATCTTATAATCACTCTTCTTGATCAACCTCATGAACTCTTCAACGTCCTTTACAAGTAAGTTCTTCTCTACCCCACGAGGGGTTTCTTCAACGACTTTACTCTTTCCCTTATCGGTTACATCAGTTTTGTCCGCTTTGTCCGCCACGGCCTCAGGTGGAGCAAATATTCTTTCGTTGCGCGTGATTCCGCCGACTCCCACTAGGTTATCCACACACTGCCCCGAGGGTTCCAATTCTAACTTCTGCCCGTTGCAGTAGACATCTGCCCCATAATGCCACGAGACAGCATTGGTGCTTTCAAAAGGTATCAGCCCAGCCTTCGTGATGGTAATAGTGGGCGGTCTGGGTGCAGAAATGGTGATCGTCCGGCGAGGGATGGTGGCAACCTCATCATCTTGCTTCAGCATTACCTCTCCAGATCCATATTCGGCCTTTCGGCTAAACTGCAAGATTCCTTCGGTCATCAGACTCTGGATCCCCTCTATCAACTGCTCACATTCATCAGGACGAGTCACACAGCCCATACACAGTTCTCCACAGCCTGGAAAGAAGCCTCTCTTCATCAACTTGGCTTTAACGAAGCTAAGCGGTGTCTTCAGATCCTTGACATCAGTCAACAAATCTAAGCTCTCGTCTTCGATAATGGCATTCACCCCACCTCCCCGATGATTCGACATAGGGTTCTTCGTGACATTGGCACATTGTCTGAGAAGTTGATGATCTTAGCATCCACCATATCTTGCACCTTGTGCTTGAAGGCTTTGCAGTTTTCTACCGTGTGGCCTGGTGCCCCCGAGTGAAACTCACAAGTTGCATTCGCATCGTAACCTTTCGTTATTTATCCCTCAGAACGGGAAAGGAAACGATCGGAAAAACCTGACGAAAAAGGGTAAGACAAGGTCATCGCAACCATTGTCTGGGTTCGGGAGTCGGTTACGCAAGGGGAAGGTATTAGCACCCCTCACATCCGTCGTACTCGACGGGATCCACGCTTGTTGTGTTTACTGGACGGGTTGGTTTTATCTATCTACCTATCAAGGCTGGCTTAAAAGGAAAAGAAAATGACTCGGCAAAGCGTCGCGCTTTATGCCTACGTATTCTCATTAGAGAATGAGAAATCAGAGTCAACATAGTTCGACTACTACGGGTTGCAGGGAAGGTGGCTCGCCAATACGTCAGTACTGTGCCTACGTACTCTCAACGGGTATGAGAGATCAGAGCTTACGTAGTTCGGGATAATACGCATTACGGGGGTTCAGATTCATCTGTTTTATCGAGTAGGGTTAAACAACAGTTCCAGCAGTTAGGGACAAAGCCTGTTTGCGTTGGCGCTGAAGTTTAACGACACTCTTTTCTTCAGAAAAGCTTTCCTTTGAATTATGGGCCCACGGGGCAAAAAGGTTTGAAGTTTGTTTTCTGTCTTTTACGAAAGAAGTGTTTTTTATTGTTGTTTGCAATTTCAATTGCACTAGAGACTATGACCTGAGAGTGAATGTGTTGCATGTCACCCAAAGGGTGCCATACTAAACATCCAGATTGTTGAAAAGAAGCTCTCCAACAATCTTTCCTCATATAGCTTAAGGCTCGTAACGTACGAAAGAAATCATTCATGATTACTGTATCTTAAGCTGTTTTGAGATGAGAAGAAAGACCAGGCTCAACTACGGGGAGACTATCAAGTCCTACTGTTGTCATGCCAAGGATTCATCCTATAGTTGAGGTTTGACACAGGGAACTCCTAGAAGTTATCATGCATAGGTTTCAACCTAAAGTTCTAATCATCACTTCCTTATCAAAGGAAGTGAGATTCCTAGGGGATCATGTCAATGATTACTCATACAGCTAAAGCATCAGCTTAAACAGTAAATAGCAAATGACTGTAAAATGCATGCAATGCAAGTGAGGGAGGAAATGTGTCGGGGCAGCAGCCTCCACAAGCTCATCTCAACCTCAAGCCAGAATGAATAACAGTAATCATACTGAAGAAATGAAACATGCCATCAAGCAGAATACAGTAAACTGCAATCATGCAGAAGAGAATACAATCATGCTATCAAGCAATATAAACCACATGGGCAAGGGAGCTGGGCTCTACGGAATACCCGCAAGCAAAGCCATACAATAATAATACAAGCAGAGGGAGTAACTCAACCTCTAGTGCAATCATGCTCCTAGATTAAAGTCAGTCTAGATATGAACTTATTCTAATGCATCAAGCAAGTCAAACAAGGCACATCAACACAGAAAAGAAAAAAGACAAGAAAGCAGATCAACCCCTCTCTCAATTCCAAGCTTCAGCTCTTCTGACAGCAATCCAGTCTTCAGACGTTAAGCACCCTTCAAGGCTATCATCTTTATTGGAAAATATCAATTTGCTCTTCACAAGTTCAACCCTTCAACATAAGTTTCAACTTATCTTCACTTCTCCAAGCTTCAGCTCTTCAGTCAACTCCACCCTCAGGCTTCACTCTTAGCTGCAAGTGTCAACTTGACTCCTTCAGATTCTCAATCATCAATGTAAGTATCCACTTATCTTATCTTTTGTTCCTCAAGCCTCAGCTCCACACCCAATCTCAATTGAATCCTCTTCATAGGTATTAAATTAGTCTTCAAGCTTTAGCTCTCTTTGCTTTATCAGTGTCAACTTGGTCTTCCTTATCTACAAGCCTCAGCTTCTCATAGTAATCTCTAATCACTTAGAAGTGTCAACTTCACCCTTCAACTCTTTCTCAAGCCTCAGCTCTTCATTCAATCTTTACTGGATCTTCATTGGGTCTTCAAGTATCCACTTATTTCTCCAGGTTTCAACCCATCAACATAAGTCTCAACTCATCCTCCTTCTTCAAGCTTCAGCTGCAGTGACAATGTTCAAGGAATCATCCTCTTCCATACTCTTCAATGAAGTCTTCATCTTCACACCCAAGCCCAACATCCTCAAGATACTCAAACCAGAAGATAATTGATTGAACATGATGAGTGGAAATGATAAACAACTTACTGACAACCAAAGGAAGCCTGTAAAGGTTCATCATTATGAGAGACTGGTTCCCTCAAAGTTCTACTTCCCAGGTAAAGCCAATCATCCCTCCAAAGGAGGGATGTGAATATCTGAGAAGGACTTTTAGTCATTGGGAGGAATGGAAGCACAAGATGCTTTTCATGTTTGTGGAAGAAATCATTCTAACTATAAGGCTCTCCCTATGTCCTATCTCCTAATCTTCATCAGACACCTTCAGGCACCACCAAATCCAAAGCTCCAAGCAACTTCAAGCCACCTCAAGCATCTTCCTCTTGTCTTCAACTTGCCTTCAACTTCAATCAAAGGCAAACCAAGCTCAAACCCTAATCTAAGGGAACTAAATGAGTTAAACTAGTTGAATTAGTCAATTAGAATCACCTAAAACCTAGCACTAAAGTTCATTCCAACTAAAATACTAAACTCAATTGTAAAATCTTACAAAAATTACTATGGGAACCTAGGTCAATCATGACTCTACCACATTAGTTTCAAAGATCAAATCATCAATTTGGACCTAGAACTAAAATCTACATTACAAGGTATCAACCTAAAACCCTAAAAAGGAAGCATCTAAACATCAATCTAGAAAGCACACCTATTTTAATCACAAAAATGTGAGAAAATTACTATGGGATCATACACATCTAACCTAATCACACACAGAAAATTAGGCCAAGAATCATCACTATGAGATCACACAAAATTCTACAAAAATATGCATCAAATATAAACATTTTAATATCAATTAAAATACAAAATTCCAATTAAATCAGAAATTAAATGAAAGGAAAATATTTGTTCTCTAAAAAATAATAGACTCAATCATGATTAATATTCAAAAAGAATGGATTTAATTGGGTTAATATTCCATTTATTATGAATTTTACAAAACTCATGAATTAAATGAAAAAATAATGAAAACCACCAAAAATGAATAAAGACACGGTGCAAATAGAAATCATTTCCAGTTAAAATCATGGGTTGGGCTTGCTGGGGGGTGTGGATAACACTCAGATTACTAAGCCCAAACACTTGAATAAATGAAATGCAACGTTTCATTTGAAACTCTTCACAAGCCAGAATTAAAACACAGCCCTTAGATTAGCCTCTAGTCAATGGTCAGACCAAGATCCAATGGTATAAACTTCATCTTCTCCATTTCAAAGTTCTGAGCTTCGCACCCAGCTCCGGCCACCGCCGATGGAGCTCCGGTCGTCTTCCCCAACCCTAGTTCACTCTAGGAGCCTCCAATGCAAGTGGTCAAAACACGAAACACACTCCAAATCTTGCCACGAATTCAATCATGCCATTAGTTTCTTCTGAAACCCCAAGAATCAACATCTCCCAATCTCAACCGAAAATGGTGATCTTCCTATTTTGTCTCTAATCCAACAATTAACCATTTGAAAACCATCCTAGGCCATTCTACAACTAATCTAACACCCTAATTCAACCTAATTCTACCTAAATCAAGCTATAGGAAGAAGGTTATAAACCTGGAAAATCTTGAATAACAGATGCACGAATCCTTCACTTCAAGCTCTCAAATCTTCTGGACACGATCACTGAACCTCCTTCTTGCTTCTGTATGCAAAAGATTCAATGGAGAGTGCTTCAATCTTGAAACACGATGAAGAGTTGCAGGTGCTGGAAATCACTTGCTTCCCCACGATCTAGGCACCAATTCTCCTTGGAAATGATTTGGAATCAATCCTTGATGCTCATGGAAGAAGAAGCAATCAAGAAAATGGAAGGAAATGGAGGGAATTGATGAAACCGATTTCAATTGCAATCTATGAAAACTCAATTCCAAACTATGCTCAAACCTTCAATGATCACCAACCCTTGCCATGGATGCATTCTACTCAATATATAGGTGAATTTTAGATGATCTAGAACCCTCTAGATCCTTCCAATGAGATTCTACACATCTCATGTCATGAGATTTTGAATCACTTATCATACCATACTCAATTCTGTTTGCAGCTTGAAATTCATATCAATCTCCTTCAATTTCTCCCCTAGTGACAATTTGGAAGGTTTTAGCTTGCCAAGTTCCTTGCCCATGCCTCAATTCTAAGTTTTGCAAATGTTGCCTAATAGGCAAGTAACCATTTTCCAAAGCAATTCCATGATTTAGACCTCAAATCAAAAATGTGGCTAAACCATTTTCTATAAAATGTTTTCTAGAGTCAAAATGATATATTACATGCCATGGTTTGGATGTGTAGCTTGAAAATTTCAATTTCCAACTTTGACTTATTTAACTTATGCCTTCATTTTAGGTCATTTTTACCACTTTGAGCTACAAGCCTTTTCAACATCTCATGACCTCCTTACTAGCCTTAAAACATCATTTTAAGCAAGTTTGATGTTGAAGATTTTTCCATTTGAAGCTTGGAAATAGGAGTTATGGCCTTATGCTTGAAATGACCAGTAATCTCCAAATGACCAAAATGCCCTTGACTTGTCAAAGCCATAACTTGAGTTCTACAAATCCTATCAAGGACTTATATTACTCTCTAGAAATCTAAGAAGATAAGGAACAACATTCATGTTGACCAAAAGTTCATAGGAAGCATCCTTCTAGGGAAAAAGTTTGATGCAAGTTGGGTAACTTTCAAGACCCCAGATTCACATACCTCAGATGACCTGTAACTTGTCAAAGTCATAACTTGAGCTCTACAAATCCTATCAAGGACTTCTAGTACTCAAATTAAATCTAATAACAAGCTCTACAACATTCATGTTGGGGGTAAGATGAGATGACAATCACATCTTGAGCTAAACTGCCTTGAAGATAGGGGTCAAACTAGGGGATTTTACACTGTCAAGCCTTAGAAACCCTAGCTTGAAACTTCTCAAACTCTTCAATCATGACGAGTTGACCTTGGAATCATCCTTATAACATCTTAATGCATCAATCCATTATCACATGGCTCTTGAATTAGGTCTCAACCTTACTCAAATCATCAGTTGACCTAGGGTTGACCCAGTCAAACCCTAATTACACCACTCATGGCTGAGGCTTCTTAATCTTGTACCATGACATATCTAGGCCTCAAAGTGATCTTCAAAACTTCTCATGAGCTCTCTCAAGACCTCAAGTCTAACTTCATGACCTCAGAATCATCTGATGGCTTTCCACAACTCTCAAGTTAGGAAACTTACACACTTGGTTTCAACCATTCTCTCTGAGGCTCTTTCAACTTCTCTGGCAAAGATATCAACCTTTGAACACTTGATTAAGCTTCTTAGCTAGCTTCATAGTCTTGTGTAGCCCTTGATTGGTACTCATACCTCTTGATCCCCTGCATACATGTCAATGAAATGCGAATGCTAATGCTAATGTGAATGAAATGAAACATAAGCTAGGTAAAGAAATGTTGGTCAAATTTTGGGGTGCAACAGCTGCCCCTATTCAAACGGCTTGAACCTGACTGGGTGAGAAGCGAACGGCTCTCAACCAATCACGGTACGAGACGGTTGAATACTGATAAACCCAGAAATTTGCCAACTGCCCAAGTACACGGTACTCTGATGGGAACAAATCTTTGCAAATTGAAATATTAGTTGCACGACAACTAGCTGGAGAATTGGTCACACGGTAACCGGTAATACATGGTCGATCATGCCGTCAGGAATCCAGATTCCTCGGGACTCATCAGGTCAACAATCAAGTTAATCATGCCATCGGGAATTCGAAGAAATTTTCGGGCATCAGCCGGACTTCATCACTAAGTCGTGAATGGAATTCTCAATCAATCATGAACCAATTGGGGACCTCCAAACTTCCGCCATCAGGCACTCTGCTTCGGCTGAGAGAACTGCTTCGACCTTGGACTTCAATCATCAAGTCTTCGAGGGAAGTTTCAACTTCGCTGTTCAGAAACCTGCTGGGGATGACACATCTCCACAGGGGATTCTGGAGAACTATCAAGTAACTCTGCTTCGGGGTCCAGGAATCATCCTGGATGAACCATCCTTGCTGGGGACATCAAGAATCATCTCGGACAAATAACTCCGTGGGGACTTCAAGAATCATCTTGAACCAATGACTCTGCTGGAGATTTCAGGAATCACCCTGATCAAATTCTCTGTCGGGGACTCTAAGCGTCGACTTGAGCAACCAACTCTTGCAACTTCACTGGGGCTTTTAAGAATCATCTTAAACGAACGCCTTCGCTGGAGAATTCAAGAATCATCTTGGGCCAAAGACTTTACTGGGGATTTCAAGAATCATCTTGAGCAAGCGACTCCGTTGGGGAGAATTCAAGAATCATCTTGAGCAATCAATTCTGCGGCGGAACACCTGCAAAACAAGAACGATAATAACCTAGATCATGCTTATTATGCATATGCTTCGGAAATGGCGCAATGCTCCACACGGTGGAAATGCTACGCATTTATGATAAATGCTATGCAGTCATGCAAAATGAGGCGATCCCGTCGGCAAAATAAATGTTGAAGGGAGAATCCTCCTGTCAAGAAGAAAGAACCACTCTGATAGGGGGAGGAATCATCCTGCTGAGGAGAAAAAGGTCACGCCAATCTCAATCGGGCGCTGTGGGGGAATGAACTTCAGTTGACTACTACAGGGGAACGAAGCTCTACGAGAACCTGGACCTGCTGAGGGAAAGCGATGTCAATCGCGGGAATAAACTGCACGGGCTTCACGGCTACTTCCCTGGAGATAACGGCTCCGGTGGAGAGACACAGCATCAGCTATTCAACACTCTACTGGGGGAAACCGATCATGGTCCAAACTGCTTCCAAGGCCTCGGCTCCCTTGGGGATATGCAACCTCGGCTGGGGAAGAAGAAATCATTCGACTTCGGGGGGGGGGGGGGGGAGTACGACTCTGCGGGGAATTTCAATTCCACTGGAGACTTCAGTCTGGAACTTTCAATTGCTGCACGCTTCAGCATGACTCAGCTGGGGAGACGACGTTCCTTCAGGATGTACTTGGCTGGGGAGAGAATCTTCTCTGCCTGGGGACACATATCAATGCTTGACGATCTCCGGTTCGGACTCTGCAGGGAGAGGCTGCTGAACTATGCTGGAGAAGGAGGAATCATCCTGCTTGGGGATGCGCACGGTGCACTGTCTGGAATATGCTACACCTGCAACAACACAAACAAACAGACAAGATACCCTTCTCAAAGGGACCTATCAAGGTTATCATCTTGTGACAATGTTTAAGTAATTCATTGTTTCAACAATCAGTGGCCTAGGCCAGTAAGTTTATGTATGCGCATTTTATCAAAAACATCGGCGCTCTTTTTCGCAAACAAAATAGATAGATGCTAAACAAGCAGACAAAATTGCTGAATAGTATACATTTTATTGATAACGAACCCCTGAATGGGTAAAAATGTTTTACAACAGATGCAAGCTCCTGGAATGAGGAAGCTGCGCAAAAAAGTAAAAACATAAATATACATCAGTATATACAAATGTCGGCAACGAGGCGTAGACGAACACCATGAGTTGATCCCTCTATGACCCACTCGACTTCGATACTTCTCCGACGCTTCAGCTTCAGAAGAGGTTGATTCATATAAACGGCCCTCAGGTCTTCCAAACCACTAAACAATGAAAGTCCACACGTGGAACGCAGTCATTTGCTTTTTTCAAATCCCTAACTTTTGCGTGAACAGCCCTTTGCGGGTTTTCAGTTCACCGGGATACCCTTTTTTGCCAAAGTCGCCCATCCGGGTTTTCGACTTTGCGGGTGTACCTTCTTTTCAATTTATATCCCTAACTTTTGCCCGAACCTCTTTGTTTTTTATGGTTCGCCGGGATGCCCCATTTTTGCCTGGACTCTTTTTTTACTGCCCAGCGGGTCATTTTTAAGCAAAGTATTTTTTAACTGCGTTCGCGTTCACCGGTGATGCAAAATCTTCACCATCCATCGTGGATAACAACAAAGCTCCTCCCGAGAAGACCTTGCTGACGACGTACGGACCTTCGTAATTGGGAGTCCACTTTCCCCCGTGATCGGAGTGTGGAGGAAGAATCTTCTTCAGGACAAGATCACCCGTCTGAAAGCTTCTAGGACGCACCTTCTTATCATAAGCTTTCTTCATTCGCCTTTGGTACAGACGACCATACGCAATCGATGCTAACCTCTTTCTCGTCCATCAGGCTGAGTTGGTTCAGAAGGTTCTTAATCCATTCTGCCTCGTCGAGTTTCACATCAACCAAAACTCGCAAAGAAGGGATCTCCATTTCTAACGGCAGGACAACCTCCATACAGTACACTAAGGAGAAAGGAGTTGCCCCGGTTGATGTACGCAACATGGTACGATAACCGTGCAATGCAAATGGCAGCATCTCGTGCCAATCTTTGTAGGTCACAACCATCTTCTGAACAATCTTCTTTATATTCTTATTGGCTGCTTCAACGACGCCATTCATCTTCGGCCAGTAAGGAGATGAGTTGTGGTGTTCAATCTTGAAACTCTGGCACAACTCCTTCATCATCTTGTTATTAGGATTCGAACCATTATCAGTAATGATTTGCACGGGAATTCCGTAACGACAGATGATATCCATCTTTATGAATTTAGCCACCACCTGCTTGGTCACATTAGCGTACGAGGCTGCCTCCACCCACTTGGTGAAGTAGTCGATAACTACTAGAATGAAGCGATGACCGTTAGATGCAGTGGGCTCGATCTTGCCTATCATGTCGATGCCCCACATGGAGAACGGCCACGGGGAGGACATGACATTTAACGGGTGTTGCACCCTAGTATTTGCTCAACCTACTTCACTAGGTTTATGTTTCAATTGCATTGTCATTTGCATAAAAAGTCATGTACATAGTCTAATCATTTGCATAGCATAGCATAACACGTCATCCAACAAGGGACCAAGTACTATTCTTATCTCTATGAGCCTATCAAGAGGGTATTATTCAAATACAAGCATATCCAAGTCATCAGAAAGAAATGGAAACCTAGAGAAGTCAGTGGACCAAGCAGTGGGTCTATCTCCTATGATGAGTGTATTTGAAGATCATAAAAGAAGTTGTGAGTTGTGAATTGAGCATGGAGGGTATACAGACATCATGGAAGACCTAGAGAGTCATTTTGAAAGTGAGACAAGTCATTGAGGAGATTGCAAGAGCTGCAGTTGAAGACAGTCAACTAGGGTTCATCTGGGTCAACCCTAGGTCAACCCTAGGTCAAATGATTGATTGAAAGGCATCAAGGTCTATTTGAGAGATGTGGGGTTCATCATTTGACATGTAGATATGGATGTGGTGTTGTGCCAGGGAGAAATCAAGAGAAATCAAGAAGAAGAGAAGTTTCTAAATTAGGGTTTCTATGTAAAATCCCCTAATTTAGGTCAAACTTCCAAGCAAGATAATTCAAAATTCAAGCTTCAAATGGATCCTTGGCCAACATGAAATTTGTATAGGATCTCAAGACCTTTAATTTGAGTTGTGTAAGACATCAAGGAGATTTATAGAACTCAAGTTATGGTTCTTGCAAGTTACAGGTCATCTGAGGCATATGAAATTTTGTCTGTGAAAGTTACTTGTCTTCCAAGCAACTTTTACCCCTCAAGGAGCTTTCAAATGAATTTCTGGTCAACATTAGAGTTGTTCCTAATGATCTTAGCTTTCTAGAAAGGTATGGTCTGCCTTCATATGATTTGTGGAACTCTACTTATGACCTTGGCAAGCAAAGGGTATTTTGGTCATTTGAGAATTACAGGTCATTTCAAGCATATGCCTAAAACTCATACAAGGAAGCTTCAAATGAAAAACTTCACAACATCAAAGTTGCTACAAATGACATTTTGAGTCTAGAAAAGTGGTCATGGGAGTTGGCAAATGCTCATAACCCAAGATTGCAAATTTGGTCAATTAAAAGGTGAATTTAATGAATAAAAGTGACCTAAAAATGAGATTTTTCATAACATGTCCAAATGGGATGAAATTATAGGTCATTTGGATTGGAAAGAATGTTTTGATACCATTGGCAATAGTGGATTTTTGAGTTTAGTTCAAAGTTGGAGAGATATCATGGCTTGCTTATGATTAAAGTGACATAAGCCAAATCACAAGGGATTGGTGTGCAAGGAGTTTCTAGCAATTTCTAGATGTTTCCATGAGCATATATATAAACCCTAGAGCTGATCCATGAAGGGGTTGCACTTCATTTTGATCCAAAACACCAAGTTTCACTCCATTTTGCATTTTTGCAAATTCATTCAAACCCTCCCAATTCTTCATCATTCTGCAAGATTATTGATCCTATCATACTCTATATCCATCATAGATCACATTGCAATCAAGATCCAAGTGAATTGGTGCAAGAATCGTGTGCTACAAGTTTATCATCCAAATTGCAAAAGGAATTGGTTACAAGAATCCAAGGTGTTTAAGCAAGAACTAGTGCATACAGAATCAAAATCTTGGTCTATTGATTGCTATTGGAGCATTGCTGAGCTTGAAGTGGTGATTTCATCCATCTGTTTTCAACTTTACACCAGGTTAGTAATCTCTTCGAATTGGCTTGTTTTAGTTAGCATGATGTAGATTGGTTAGGATAAGAATGACCTAGGTAGTTAGAGGAATAATTCTGGAGAATTTGACTGAATTTTTGGAGGTTGATATGTGAGCACACCAACTGTTTGGACTTGGAACTCTCTTAATATTGAGTGTTAGACCTAGGTCTTTAGCTTGTGGTAATCAGTGATGCAAGGTGACTATTTTGATGGCAAGAAATTGAAGAAAGAAGAAGTTGGAAGTTGGAGTATTATGGAAGAGTATGCTATCGGGTTTGGCTTTCTAGGGCGTGTTAGTGAGAATTAGTGATGTATTATTGTTCAGCGTGAGATTTGGAGCAATTTTGCTTTTTATGGATCTGAATTTCATGGAGAAACAAGGTTGTACGAGTGTGTTGAAATCTGGTTCGTGCAAGCTTGCTCATGGCTCAATCATGGTGAAACCCTAGGTTATTTGGAGAAGACGAGTTCAGAGGCGTTGGATCATTCTCAGATTATTGACCAAGACTCACATCCAATGGCTCACGTTTAATTGAGAAATGGAGGGAAAGCTGAGTTTAATGAAACTCAGCGTTTCATTAATAATCATCATTGGGCTTAACTGGACAATTGCTATTCGTACCCTCACACAAGGCCCAACCACGAATTGAATTGATTTGTCTTGCTTTTTGCACCGCGCACGTTTTGTTTTTTCTTGATTTTCTTAATTCATTTTTGTGTTGGTCTGGGCCCAGGCGCGCCTTGCTACGCGCACCCCCAGTCTGGGCCCATCATCAATTTTCCAATGCAAATCATTGCTTACTGCACCCCAACCCACTCTAATTCATTTTAATTTCATTCATTTTTTTATTGTTTGAAAAATCATAACAAATTGAAAATTCCATATTTTTGATTGGTTGTTTTTTTTACTATTTTCATATTTCTGTGTAGAAAAATATCATGTAATAAAATCTCCATTTTATTTTCTTTTAATATTTTTTGCACATTTTTTCTTTTAATGCCTTTTTAAATAGGTTTAATTTGTACATAGTATTTGTAGAATTTCTTTTAGGTACTTCTCATAATTTTTTTAGGCCAAATTTTTTAGTATAATTAGATACATATAGTAGGTGTCCCCTTGATTTTTATACCAATTTTTTAGGATTTATTTTAGGTTGTTTAGTTAGAAAACATTAGGCTAATCATTTAGGGTTGTGAATACAATGTAGGTAACAAAACAAATTTTCTTTTGGGTTTTCTTTAGGACAAATTAAATGATGGGACTATAGGGGTATTATGGGTAGATAATAGATCCCTTAGAAAATGTTAGACTTCCCCTATTCTATTATTACTACTAGTATATTTCTTGTATCTGATTGATTGTGTGGTGTGCCCTCTCTAGGGTTATTTGTTTGACTGTGTGGGGTATTGGGCCTGCTTGGGGTTTGGGTTTGAGTTGAAGACTGTGCTGATGAAGGCCATTGAAGATTAAGAGGAGTGAAGACCAATTTCCAGAGTTGATGAGGAGTTTATCTTGCTGGCAGCTGTTGAAGGTTATAGGATCTAGGAGTTAGGCAGAGCTCTAGGGTAGAAAACTTGATTCACAAACATGGAAGGTCTTGTTTGCCTCCATCCCTCTCTATGATGCAGAGTCTCTCTAGGACACTCACCCCCTTCCTTTGGAAGGCTTGGTAGCAGTGTCTAAGAGATAGAACTCTTGAGAGAAACATTCTACATGTTGTTAACAGTCTGTTTGCCACCTTTGGTGGTCAACTAACTGTTTAACATTCCAGTTCATCCTCTTAACTGTTCCTCATCTTGGAGAGTGAGACTTGAAGAAAAGCACCGAAGGATGGAAGATAGAGACCTTGCTTGAAGGCTGTGAAGATGAAGACTGATGCTTGCTTGAAGCTTGTATATGTTTGAAGATGACTTGAAGACAGATGTTGATAAAGCTTGTTGTGCAGAGCTGTTGTTTGCTGTTTATTTTTGTTGTTTATATTTTTTTGATGTATTGTTTGAATTTCCCTGGTTGTATTGTTTGCCATTTAATTTGTTAGGTTGAAAGCGAATTTTGTTCGCTTTTGCCTATTGTTTTCTAGGTTCGAGGTTGAGTGGGACTCCCTTGCCTCGCTTGTGTTGTTGCATCCATGCATTTTACTGCTTTATTGTATAAATGCTATTGTTTCTGTTTCCGTTTATCCCTTAGGACCTCTGTTTCTCTCTGCGCAAGAGAGGAACATGATAGACATTAGGTCTTAACCCATGCATGATAACATTAGGTTAGTTTGATTTCCCTTTGCAACCATAGGTTAGAGTCCTGTCTCTTCTTTCTCAAAACAAACAGAAAAACACAATAAAATTTCAAACACAATAAAAGACACTTCTTCCGTAAAAGAATGTGAACTCATCAAAACGTCATTTTCGTCCGCTTGGACTGTTAAGCAGAAAAACCCTTTTTCAGAAGGAGATAAAAGCAATCAAAACAGACTTGTGTCGTACGTGGCCCGAACTACGTTTGCTCTGATCTTTCATGATGTATGAAAGTACGTAGGCATAGGATGCGATATCCTAGCGAGCAACCTTCCCCTCCTTTCCCGTAGGTAGGCGAACTACGTTGACTCTGATTTCTCGTTCCAGACGGGAATACGTAGGCATAAAGTGCGATACTTTACCGAGTCCCTTTCTTTCTTTTTAACCCTTAACCCTGTAGAGTAGATAGAATAACAATCCGTACCAGAAAACAAGCGTGGATCCCGTCGAGTACGACGGACGTGAGGGGTGCTAATTACCTTCCCCTTGCGTAACCGACTCCCGAATCCAGGATTTGGTTGCGGTGAACATTCCTTTCTCATCTTTGCGTTAGGTTTACTTCGAGCGTTTCCTTTCCCTCCTTTGGGATAAATAACGCACGGTGGCGACTCTTCTGTTCAGCCGGCGCCGATTTTCGCAGTAGCGACAACGGGCACGGCGCCACATGAACTTTGTCAGCATAAATCTGGCATTTATGACACCTCTTCGCGAATTTAAAGCAATCCAATTCCATCGTCAGCCAGTAGTATCCTGCTCTCAGGATCTTTCTTGTGATAGCGTGCCCGCCGGCGTGCGTACCAAATCTGCCTTCATGGACTTCTTCCATGAGCATACTCGCCTCTTTCTCATCTACACATCTGAGTAGCACGAGATCGTGGTTTCTTTTATACAAAACTCCATCAGGATTGAGATAAAAATTTCCAGACAGCCTCCTCAGAGTCTTCTTATCCTGGGTTGACGCACCCGCAGGATACTCCTTAGTCATAAGGAAAGTCTGGATATCATGGAACCATGGCTTGCCATCGGCGGATTCCTCGATCGCAAAGACGAATGCAGGTCTATCAAGACGAGAAAGGACAATTCTTGGAGCTTCATTCCAAAAATTGACTTTATACATTGAAGCCAACGTGGCTAAGGCATCAGCCATCTGGTTCTCGGCCCTGGGCACATGATGGAGTTCCACTCGATCAAAGAACGGAAGCAACCTTCTGGCATAGTTCATGTACGACACCAGATTCGATTGATGAGTTTCCCGCTCCCCTTTAATCTGGTTGATTACAAGCGCCGAGTCACCATATACGTCTAGGTTCTTGATTCTCAAATCAATTGCCTCCTCTAGACCCATGATGCATGCTTCGTACTCTGCTTCATTATTGGTGACCGGAAACGTCAGTCTCGCAGTGAATGGGATGTGGGATCCGTGGGGAGTCATGATGATTGCCCCAATGCCACTTCCATAAGAATTAACCGCCCCGTCAAATATCAATTTCCACTGGGACTTCCTATCTGGCCCCTCGTCGGGCAACGGTTCATCGCAACCCTTCGCTTTGAGAAACATGATATCCTCATTAGGGAATTCAAATTTCATCGGCTAGTAATCCTCGATCGGCTGTTCGGAAAGGTAATCAGACAATACGCCGCCCTTGATGGCCTTCTGGGAAACGTACTGAATGTCATATTCTGTCAACACCATTTGCCATCTGGCAATCCTGCCCGAAAGCGCTTGCTTCTCGAAGACGTACTTGATCGGATCCATCTTCGAAATTAGCATGGTGGTGTGATTGAGCATGTACTGTCGTAAACGTTTGGCAGCCCAGGCTAGTGCACAACACGTCTTCTCCAGCATCGAGTAACGAGATTCACAATCTGGGAACTTTTTACTCAAGGAGTAAATGGCATGCTCCTTTTTGCCCGTCTCGTCGTACTGACCGAGAACACACCCCATACTATTCTCAAGAACTGTCAAGTACATAATTAATGGCCATCCAGCCACTAGGGGTATCAAGATTGGAGGTTCCTGCAGATACTGTTTTATCTTGTCGAATGCCTTCTGGCAATCCTCGTTCCAGGTAATCGCCCTCCTTTCCCGTAGGTAGGCGAACTACGTTGACTCTGATTTCTCGTTCCAGACGGGAATACGCAGGCATAAAGTGCGATACTTTACCGAGTCCATTTCTTTATTTTTAACCCTTAACTCTGTAGAGTAGATAGAATAACAATCCGTACCAGAAAACAAGCGTGGATCCCGTCGAGTACGACGGACGTGAGGGGTGCTAATACCTTCCCCTTGCGTAACCGACTCCCGAGTCCAGGATTTGGTTGCGATGACCATTCCTTTCCCGTCTTTGCGTTAGGTTTACTTCGAGCGTTTCCTTTCCCTCCTTTGGGATAAATAACGCACGGTGGCGACTCTTCTGTTCAGCTAGCGCCGATTTTCGCAGTAGCGACAGCTGGCGACTCTGCTGGGGATCTGCGATAGTTCCCTATGCATTTGGGATCCAACGTCCCTCAAGAGAGTCAATCCTAGCGCTTGTTTTCCCGTCGAGGATTTTGTATGGATTTAGATTTCTGTCATTTACTTTCAGCATTATATTATTGTTATTATTGTTGTATTGGGGTGTGACGGGTGTTCTATGATTGAGAGATAAGCCGGACCTGGGCTTGAGTGCACCTAGAATTAGAGTGGAAAGTAGTGGGCGCGCACGTGCTTTGCATGTCCTAGTGTCCCGCGAAATCCACACTCAGACGAGGTTCTTCTGGTTGGCCTCCTGTCCTGCCCTTTGGGTGGCTCGGGTTGCTGGTTAGTTGGGTTGTCGACTCTGGGAACCGATCATTTGGAAGTTGGCTAAGTGAGGCCTCTTCAGGATTTGATGATGCCACTCCTTCTGGGAATCGTATCGTCAACCCTGAAAGTCTGTAACGCCGACGACCGCATAGGATGCCATACCTTTGTCAGTTACTAGGACACCTACCTGTGAGAGGGTTGGGGTTATGCAGGTAACTAGACCTTCAGATACCGGTTGTTTCTTGATCTGAGATCCTGGGTATTTATGGATAGTTGAGAGGTCTATCAGAGACCAGTTGGAGTTATGATATGGGGTCTGTCAGAGACCAGTCAGAGTTATGTTATGGGGTCTATCGGAGACCAGTGTTGGAGCTTTGTATTGGGTCTATCTAAGACCAGGGTTTGACGAATTCTGGATGGTCTATCTGAGACTTATGATGTGGTTCAGGCTTCTCAGCCATGGCACTTGGTCCCTGTTGCATTTTATTTGCATTGCATTGTTTGCATAACCATTATCGTTGCATCCCATTAACGTGTGTCTGTGCTGCAGGTGCATTTGCATATTCCCTAGTTCTAGTGCCCGGACTTCTGAGTATTAATCATGGCTGGTTTGAGGATGACAGTTGCCTACAAGTTACCTATCCCTGATATTACTCCCCTCCTGGGTCTGATTTCACTTGCTGATGAGGATGTTCGTAGAAGCTTCAGGAAGAGTTACGGAAGGTTGCTGAGATTGGTTCGCAAATCAACTGATGATGAACTGAATGGGCTGTATACACTGATGCAATTCTATGACCCTGCTTTGAGATGTTTCACATTCGCTGACTTTATTTTGGGGCCTACCATTGAAGAGTATGTAGAGTTTACTGAGCTGCCAGTACAGAATAAGGTTCCCTTTATTCACTCTGCCGCTGAGCCCAAGTTAGAAGACTTAGCTAAGGCCTTGCACATGAATGCTTCTGAGCTGTTGATGACTTCTTGGCGCGGGGTTCCAGGTTTCTCCCTCCAGTTTCTGATTGGTAAGGCTCAGGAATACGCCAAGAATGGATGTTGGGTAGTCTTTAACGTTGTTTTGGCTCTGTGCATTTACGGGATAGTGTTGTTCCCCAATTTCCCGAATTTCGTGGACATGGATGCATTTCATTTGTTTGCTGCTGGCAACCCTGTACCTACATTGATCGGGGACTTCTACCATTCGATGCACTACAGAAATGAGAATAGGAGAGGCAAGAACGTCTCTTGTTGCGTGCCTTTGCTGTACATGTGGTTTAAGAGCCATCTTCCCCTGAAGGGACCCTTTGTAGATAGTGCAACTACAGTTGACTGGCCAGAGCGCCTGATGAGACTATCTTCTAAAGACATTGAGTGGTTTGACCGAGACTTGTTGGGCTCTGAGCTTATTTTCAGTTGTTCGGGGTATCCTAATGTTCCTTTGATAGGAAGAAAAGGGTGTATCAATTATAACCCATCTCTGTTCGTTCGCTAGTTTGGATATGCGTTGAATCTCTGTACTTCATCGGCGATTTGAATGGAGAGTTATTATCCAAGCTTCAGCACGCCTGGATGCGTATCAACCGAAGAGGGAAACCACTATTGGGGAAGAATGATTGTCAGGCTTATGTACCATACAAAGTTTGGATCCAAGAGAGAGCAAGACAGTTGATGATGCCATTCCCAGCTGCCCCAGTCCCTGTTCATATTCTGGTGGAGGAACCAACCACTGTTACTATGGAGGTCTACAAGCAAGTTGTAAAAGAAAAGGAAGCCTTGATGAAGATCAATGAAGGGTTAGAAAAGGAACTGGCTCAGATGCGTAGTGAGAAGAACAAGGCTGTGCATTCTTTCCAACAGCAGATCGAGTTAGTAAACAGGCTAGGTGCTGAATTGACTGAAGAGAAAAAGAAGCGCGAATGTCTGAGTAAAGAGTTCAGAAGCTCTCACGACATGTTGGAATCCAAAAAGAAAGCACTCGATGCCGCCCACCGGGAAATCTCTTCTTGTAACAAGACGTGGAATGCTACGCTAACCAACAACAAAAAGAGGGAAGACAAATTGAAGCAGCAAATTTCTGAACTTGAAGAACAGTTGAGGGCTAGCAATAAGAAGTATGAAGAAGAGGTAATGGCCAGATATAGTCTCCAGAACGCATTGAACAAGGCCATCGAAGGCAAGAAAGAAGCTGTGTCTCAGAAGCGGAAGCTAGAGGATCGCTTCGGAGAAGGGGCATGGGAGGAATCTGCTGGTGATTTGCGACGTGTTCTCAAGCGAAGAGATCTACTTGTTGAGGGTCTGCTTACCCGACCAAGTCATCCAGAGACTAAGAAGTTACTAGAGGAGTACCAGGCATATGGGAGTACTTGACCGTTTCATGTATTATTGTATATGCTTTATTTGCATAGCGCTGGCCATCACCAGGATTGTTGGTTGAGGTCATGCCTTCTTGTACACGCATTGATATTGTATTCTTGGCTTAATGGGTTTCTCTGCAATATATGAGGTGTTTTCTATGATTCGGCTCCGATCTTCGTATTGCTGTCACTGTCATCGCACTGGCACATTCGCACTAGAATCGGGGAATGATATTCCCCAATGCACAGACACATATTGCATTGCATTCCCATTCATATTGCATTACAGGCGATTATTGAACTGTATCTCATTTCCTGCACTGTACCAGGTCTTTTCAGGATTGAAAGTCAGCGCCCGCACCGATACTCCACTCGTACCAACTGCCGAAGAATTATGGATCAGATGCATAATGAAATGCAGGACATGCGTGAGAAGCTGGCGCTATTCATGCAGACAATGGAGACCATTGCGAAAGGCCAGGAGAATTTGCAAGCTTTGGTGCAGCCTCTGTTGGTAAGAAATGCTGGGCACGGAAATGAAGACCATAACTCTGTGCGAGTTGACACTATTCACGGGGATGGTACCCCCACACCGGTAGCTCCACCTGTGGTAAACATACCTGCTGTCAATGTGAACAACGGCGCTGCCGCCGGGAACGGTAACGTTGTAATCGGTAACGAGACTGTCGTCAACAACGTTGGGCTCGGAGATGTCAACCTGGGTGATAATATGGGAGGTAATGGCTTCGGTAATAATGGATTCGGCTTCAATGACCATGGGTTTGATCATGCTGGGAAGTACGGCTTCAATGCTCACGGCTTCGGACAGGACGGATTTGGTATGACTAATCAGGGTTATGGCGGATTCGGAAATGGAAATGGCGCCGGGTTAATGGCTTTTGGACCTGCAGGAGTCGCTCCGGGGTATGGTAACAGGGGGCGAGGCCCTGTAATGAATCATACTAGAGTTGGCCGTAACAACGGATACGATGGATACGGAACTGGGAACGGTAATTGGCTAGAAGATCAGCAAGAGGATGCTTTCTCCGGTGGAGGTTTCGAAGGTCCTATGGATGACTCTCAGAGAATCAAGATGCTCGAGGAGCAGATGAAGGGGGTCGTGAATCAAAGCGCTGTTGGCTTAGATATGACTACAATGGGTCTGGTGCCTGGCCTGAGGGTGCCAATCAAATTCAAAGCTCCCACATTCGATAGATATAAGGGGGATACCTGTCCAAAAGTGCACGTGCGGTCATACTACAGAAGGATGTCGGCGTATTCAAACGATGAGAGGATGCTGATGCATTTCTTTCAAGACAGCTTGTCTGGACCTTCCCTTGAATGGTATATGGGGTTGGAACCAACACAGATAAAGACATGGAAGCAGCTGGCTGAAGCATTTGTGGCTCACTATAAGTACAACAGTGACTTGGCACCCAACCGGGTCCAATTGCAGGGGTTGTCCCAGAAGAAGGGCGAGAGCTTCAAAGAGTATGCGCAGAGATGGCGCGACATGGCTGCCCGAGTTCATCCTCCTTTAGAGGACAAAGAAATGAATGATATGTTCATAGGAACATTTACTGGCATGTTTTATGACAAGTTGTTTCATACCTCTTTGGGCAGTTTCTCAGACTTAATCCTGATGGGAGAGAAGATTGAAAGCAATATTAAACAGGGAAGATTCCAAGCTGAGGAATCCACTGCAGCAGGCAGTAACAGAAGGGCTTTCGGTGGGCGTCGTCAAGGTGATGCAAGCGCAATGTTTGGGGGCCGAGGCCGAGGCTGGGGCAGAGGTCGAAACCAGTACAATCAGCCGCAGCAGGTGGCAAGTGTTACTATTCCATTTCAGCAACAACCAATACAACAACAACAGCAACAGCAGCCACAACAGGGGGCACATCCTGTCCAGCGCAGAGTCCAAGGGGGCAGACCAAGGAGGGTGTTTGAAACGCCTCCTTCAACGTATGCAGAATTGCTATAGACGTTACTGGGTTTGAACTTGGTGGAAAAGAGAACTATGGCGCCAGTAACGGGCACTCCTCCGTACGGCTTTGACGCAAGCAAGCACTGTGAATTCCACTCCGGGGCTCCGGGCCATGATGTAGAGAGTTGCCACGCGTTCAAGCATGTGGTGCAGGATCTATTGGATAGTAAGGCTATCAATTTTGGGCAGGCGGGTCCGAACATAGTACAAAAGCCCATGCCCAACCATGGGGCAAATGCCATTTTAACTGAGGAGGGCTTGAACTTGATTATGAATGTTGACGACCTCAAGACACCGTTGTGCGAGATAAAGAGCAGGTTATTGCAAGGTGGTGTGTATCCAGGCTGCGACGAGTATTGTTTAGAGTGTTAGACCCAAGTTGGGGGTTGTGATGAATTGAAGAAGGGTATTCAGACCTTAATAGATGGAGGCACATTACAATTCGACCGAACGGCAGTTGAAGAACCTGCAGAGGTATTAGCAGACAAGCAAAGTGATGTAGCTACTGTGACGATTCCCCAAAAAACGATAACTATAACGGCGCCGGCCAAGCGACCGCCGATCACTATCACCAAGGCAGGACCAATCCCTTACGAGAGCACTAAGGCAGTCCCCTGGACTTATGGGTTGGAAGTATACTGTGATGGGGTGAAAATTGATGTTAATAAACAGCCAGTTGAGGTTGTAGACAACGTCGTCGGTACCGGAGGTATGACAAGAAGTGGGAGAATCTTCATATCGCCGGAGGTAGAGGCTGAACGACTGGCGAAGGGAAAAGGAAAGATGAATGAGAATGTCTCGGTGCAGGGGAACAAAAAAGAAACGTCATCGAAGGATGTGGAAGAGTTCATGCGCCTTATTCGTAAGAGTGATTATAAGATTGTTGAGCACCTTCAACAGACGCCGTCAAAGATATCCATACTGTCGTTGCTATTGTGTTCCGAAGCTCACAGAAATGCATTGTTGAAAGTTCTGGATACTTCCTTCGTACCCCAAGATGTTTTCGTGAATCAGCTGGAGGGGGTGTTGATGCATGTAAACACAGACCATAGCTTGGGATTTACAGACTTTGATTTGACCCCGAAGGGGAGAGAGCATAACATGGCATTGCACGTCTCAGTTGAGTGTAGAGGCTCAATCATGTCTCATGTACTGGTAGACACCGGATCTTCCTTGAACGTGTTGCCTAAGAAAGCGATGATGAAACTGGACGTCAGAGGAATCCTTTGTACGCCTAGTGACTTGGTGGTCAGGGCATTCGATGGTACGCGAAGAAAAATCTTTGGATCCATAACATTACCTCTACAGGTGGGGCCGGAGGTTTTCGCAACTGAATTTTATATTATGGACATCCAGCCAGCATACAGCTGCCTTCTCGGACGACCCTGGATCCATGGTGCTGGGGCAGTCACATCTACCTTGCACCAAAAGCTGAAATACATGGTAGGGGACAGTGTGGTTACAGTCTGTGGAGAAGAAGATATATTGGTCAGCCATCTGTCATCATTCAAGTATGTAGAAGTCGACGGCGAGATTCATGAAACACCCTGTCAAGCCTTTGAAGGGTTGCGCATCAAAGACAAAGGTCCCGGGCCGAGTAAAACGTCAGAGGTAGCCGTCTCGTCATATAAGGAAGCTCAAGCTCTAGTGGAGACGGGTGAGACAAAGGTTTGGGGCAAGGTGCTGGATATTCCCATGAAGATGGACTTATTTGGGCTGGGATATCAACCGTCGTCATCAACACCTGCTGTGGGGGCACCCCGTTTCAGAGGACCGATAACCATCACCGCTAGTGGAGTGTGTCACGAGGCCATCAACGCTGTTTCAGATTCTGAAGAAGGAGACAGTGACTGCGACATGGACGCCTGGATTCAGCCAAACGTGCCAGGACAAGGATTATGCAATTGGTTTATTCAGGAGATTGTTCCTGTGACTCTCAAACAGTAATACTTTGTTTTCTTAATTGTTGAATAATCTAGTGTCTTACCCGAGGCATCATGATTTTGCTTAGGGTCGTGCTGTTATGAACATTGCGTTGTTTAATCATTAAATAAAAGGCGTTTTTTCATGTACAAATATTGCGATCTCTGTTTTTTCTGTTTTGTGTTTTACAATAAAATGGCAACGTGGTTATTCGCTTTATACGCATTTTGAAGCATTTAACCATTCCTTTTGCAGGATAACATTTTCAGACGACATCATTGAACCGCCTATGACTCGTCTCGACTTTGAGCACCCGGTACTTCAAGCCGAAGAAGAGGTTGTTGAAGGTTGGTTGGTAAAGCAAGAAGAACGAGTCATTCTGCCTCATGAGGAGGTCATCGAAATTATTAACCTGGGGTCGGAAGGGGTTGAAAAGAACATCCGTATAGGAGCCGCGCTGCAGAGCGACGTCAAGCGAAGACTGGTTGAAATGCTCAGAGAGTACAGTGATGTGTTCGCTTGGTCGTACGAAGACATGCCTGGGCTTGATACAGATATGGTTGTGCACCGTCTGCCGTTAAAAGAAGAATGCCCGCCGGTCAAGCAGAAGCTTCGCAGAACTAGACCTGATATGGCAGTGAAAACCAAGGAGGAGGTTCAAAAGCAGTGGGATGCTGGTTTCCTAGCTGTTACAAAATATCCCTCATGGGTCGCTAATATTGTACCAGTGCCAAAGAAAGACGGTAAAGTGAGAATGTGCGTAGATTACCGTGATTTGAACAAAGCGAGCCCGAAAGATGATTTTCCACTTCCTCACATCGATGTGCTGGTCGACAACACTGCCCAATTCTCCGTATTCTCCTTCATGGATGGCTTCTCGGGCTATAATCAGATTAAAATGGCGCCAGAAGACATGGAGAAGACTACTTTCATAACACCTTGGGGAACATTTTGTTACAAAGTGATGCCCTTCGGATTAAAGAATGCTGGGGCAACGTACCAGCGGGCAATGACGACTCTTTTCCATGATATGATGCATAAAGAGATCGAAGTTTATGTTGATGATATGATTGCCAAATCCCAGACGGAGGAAGAACATTTGGTGAATCTGCTGAAGTTGTTCAAAAGGCTTAGGAAGTTCAGGCTGAGATTGAACCCTAACAAGTGCACCTTCGGGGTGAGATCGGGTAAACTGCTGGGGTTTATCGTGAGCGAAAGAGGAATAGAGGTTGATCCTGCAAAAATAAAAGCGATACAAGAGATGCCGACGCCTAGAACAGAGAAAGAGGTGCGCGAGTTTTTAGGGAGGTTGAACTACATCGCTCGGTTCATATCTCACCTGACAGCCACGTGTGAGCCGTTATTCAAGCTGTTGAAAAAAGACCAGGCTGTAACGTGGAACGAAAATTGTCAAAAGGCGTTCGATAAAATAAAGCAGTATTTGGAGGAGCCTCCTATTTTGATACCCCCAGTGGCAGGGAGACCCTTGATTATGTATTTGACAGTTCTTGAGGGAAGTATGGGTTGTGTTCTCGGTCAACACGACGAGACAGGAAGAAAAGAGCATGCGATCTACTACTTGAGTAAGAAGTTTACTGAATGTGAATCTCGATATTCAATGCTCGAAAAAACTTGTTGCGCGCTGGCCTAGGCCGCCAAGCGTCTGAGGCAATACATGCTGAATCATACAACCATGCTCATCTCGAAGATGGATCCTATCAAATATGTATTCGAAAAGCAGGCATTATCAGGGAGAATTGCCCGTTGGCAGATGGTTTTGACCGAATACAACATCCAGTATGTCTCGCAGAAGGCTATAAAGGGGAGTGTATTGTCTGAATACTTGGCGGAGCAGCCTATTGAGGACTACCAATCGATGAGGTTTGATTTTCCTGACGAGGATATCATGTACCTAAAGATGAAAGATTGTGAAGAGCCGTTGCCAGACGAAGGACCAGAATTGGGTTCCAAATGGAAGTTGATCTTTGACGGAGCTGTAAACGCCTATGGTAGCGGAATAGGGGCAATCATCACTACTCCACACGGGTCGCACATCCCGTTTACTGCTCGATTGACCTTTCCAGTTACCAATAATGAAGCCGAATACGAAGCCTGTATCATGGGGCTTGAAGAAGCCATTGATTTACGAATCAAAAATCTGGATGTATACGGAGACTCAGCTCTGGTGGTGAATCAAATAAAAGGAGAATGGGAGACACGTCAACCTAATTTGATACCGTACATGAATTACGCAAGGAGATTGTTGCCTTTCTTTGACAAGGTTGAATTGCATCATGTACCGCGAGCAGAGAATCAGATGGCTGACGCCCTGGCCACTTTGTCTTCCATGTACAAAGTCAACTTTTGGAATGAGGCTCCCAGAATTGTTATCTCTCGACTTGACAGACCCGCCTTCGTATTTGCCATTGACGAAGCATCTGATGATAAACCATGGTATTTTGATATCCTTAATTTCCTGAAGAACAAAGAGTATCCGGCTGGGGCATCCAGTCACGATCAGAAGACTCTCAGGAGATTGGCGGGTAACTTCTATCTGAATCCGGACGGTGTCCTGTACAGACGAAATCACGACTTGGTGCTACTACGTTGTGTAGATGAGAAAGAGGCGAAGCTGCTCATGGAAGAAATACATGAGGGCACATTTGGTACGCATGCGGGTGGGCATGCTATGACGAGGAAGCTGCTGCGGGCAGGTTATTTTTGGCTAACTATGGAAACTGATTGTTTCAAGTTTGCGAAGAGGTGTCACAAGTGCCAAATCTATGCAGATAAGATCCATGTGCCTCCGAGTCCTCTGAACGTGATGTCATCGCCCTGGCCATTCTCGATGTGGGGAATCGATATGATTGGAAAGATCGAGCCGACGACTTCTAACGGACACCGGTTCATTCTAGTAGCAATCGATTATTTCACCAAATGGGTGGAGGCGGCATCTTATGCGAATGTAACCAAACAGGTGGTAGCCAGATTCATCAAGAGAGATATCATTTGCAGATATGGAATCCCCGAGCGGATAATCACTGACAACGGTTCAAACCTGAATAACAAAATGATGAAGGATCTGTGTCATAGTTTTAAGATCGAGCATCACAACTCCTCCCCTTATCGACCCAAGATGAACGGTGCTGTTGAAGCGGCCAATAAGAATATAAAGAAGATCGTCCAGAAGATGGTGGTGACCTATAAGGATTGGCACGAGATGCTACCTTTTTCTTTGCACGGTTATCGTACGACGGTACGCACATCAACCGGGGCAACCCCGTTCTCGTTGGTATATGGAATGGAAGCAGTGTTACCACTGGAAGTTGAGATTCCTTCGTTGAGAGTATTACGAGATGTCCAATTAGACGAGGCAGAATGGGTGAAAGACAGGTTGAACCAGTTGAGTTTAATGGATGAGAAGAGGCTAGCTTCTCTAGCATACGGTCGTTTGTACCAGAGCCGAATGAAGAAAGCATATGATAAGAAGATACATCCTCGGAGCTTTCAGACGGGCGACCTTGTGCTGAAAAGGATCCTCCCGCCACAGGCAGATCACAGGGGCAAGTGGACCCCCAACTACGAAGGGCCATACGTTGTCAGAAAAGTCTTTTCAGGAGGGGCTTTATTGTTGTCCACCATGGACGGTGAAGACTTTACGTCGCCTGTGAATTCGGACGCAGTTAAAAAATACTTTGCTTGAAATTGACCCGCTGGACAAAAAAAGAGAGTCCAGGCAAAAATGGGGCATCCTGGCGAACCAAAAACAGAATGAAAGGTTCGGGCAAAAGTTAGGGATAAAATTGAAAAAATATGTACACCCGCGAAGTTGAAAACCTACACTGGGCGGCTTCGGCAGAAAAGGGTATCCCGGTGAGCTGAAAACCTGTAAAGGGCGGTTCACGCAAAAGTTAGGGATTTGAAAAGCAAATGACTGCGGTCCGAATTTGATACTACGGTGAGCATTGGTGCGGGAGAATATACCTGAGGGGTCGATTATCAGATACAATCTCTTCGGAAGTGTGGATACCGGGAAAACATTAGAGTCAGGCGAGTCATAGGAGGATCAGCTCGTGATGTTCGTCTGCATCCCGTTGCCGACATGTGTGTAAATTTGATTTGTCATTATATTTATGCTTCTTGTGCATACTTGTATATTCGTTGTGCGTAGCTTCCTCTTTTCAGGAGTTACATCCCGTGTACAAAACTCTGCCCATTTAGGGGCCCAATCAATAAAACATGTTATTCAGTATTTGATGCTGGTTCTTTACTGTTTGTACATGATAAACGCCTAGGTTTAATGAAACTAGCAAGTGTATAACGTTGCTGGCCCTTGCCAATAATTGCTAAAACTTTGAATTAACTAAAAATAATGTCACTAACACTAACCTGAATAGATTTGGTTGCATAGACTTGTCTTGTCTTGTTTGTGGTGTTGTAGGGTTCATAGCCGTATGAAGTGGACGATCAAAAGATTGCAGTATTGACCAGAAGATCGTGACGAAAGACTCGATCCCCACGCAGGTCGCGCTTCTGAGATAACAGTGTTCCTCACTGAAGAAGGATTGAATTCCCCAGCTAGTCGCAGCTTAGCTGAAGGACATTGTCCAGCAAAGTCGTTTACTCTCAGCAGAATTGACGATTCCAAGATCAAAGGCAGTATTCAGACAGTGCATCCCGAGCAGAATGGTTTAGCCTCAGAAGATTAATTTCCAACTCGTGAGCTGTACCTAGACAGTTTACCCTTCCCAGTAGGGTCATTTACTCTCCCCCAGCGGAGTCAGTTGATTTTCCCCAAGAGAATCATTTCGTCCCCAGAGGAGTTCTCTTTTCAGCAAGTGTTTTCTTTCCTCCCAGTGGAAATCGAAGATTAAAACTCTTCCCAACAGAGTTGGCTGTGTGTCCTGGCATTTATTTTGCCGGAATACCGTGTGATACCCGTTCACTCCCAAGCAGAAGTCCAATCATGATTGGCGCATTCAGTTATTCCTCAGCGAAGCGGGCTTCACTCTTCCAGCATTTATTTTGCTGGAATAATTCTGTAACACCGGGTTATCCCCAGCGGAGTTGGCATTATCTTCAGCATTTATTTTGCTGAAGCGGTTTCTGTATCCCAGCAGTTCGAGTCTGCATTTGCATTGACATATAGTGTCATATTTGCATCTACCAAATAAGAACGCGTAGCATTTCCATGTCGAATGGAGCATTGCGTCATTGTCAAACATATGCATTCTGAAACATAAACCAGGTTGGTTAACCGTTTGTTTTCAAGTATTGTTTCCCTTGCAGGTGGAGAGAGCTCTTGCTCAAATTAATTACCAAACATTCAGGATCTCGGCGTGAGACGTATAATGATAATGTCTATTGTGGCATTGTTCCCCACAGAGTTGCTTGTTTAAGTTTCTCTTACCCCTCCAGCGGAGTATTTCTTCAAGGTTGTTGTTGTGACATCATCAAAAGATTTCGTGAATCGAGTTTTGGAAGTTGTCGGGCAGGGTGGATTCAGAAAATCCCCAGTAGAGTCCTTCTCAGATTTGCTGCCATGTCAGCACTAAAAATTGAAGACTAGGCTCATATTGTGTTACCCATGTGATTGATGGAGCTAGCTGCTGCAAAGATAGGCAGAAAACCGGTATTTGGCAGTGTTTACCCGTAGCAGTGACGGAGATATTTTCCTGTGTTTAGGCAGATGATTTTCCCGTATGGATAGGCGGATGAAGTTTCCTGTGTTTAGGCAGATGATGTTCCCGTATGGATAGGCGGATGAAGTTTCCTGTGTTTAGGCAGATGTATTTCCCGTATGGATAGACGGATGAAGTGTTCTTATGTGTAGACAGATGATTTTCCCGTATGGATAGGAGGATGAAGTTTCCTGTGTTTAGGCAGATGATTTTCCCGTATGAATAGGCGGATGAAGTTTCCTGTGTTTAGGCAGATGTATTTCCCGTATGGATAGACGGATGAAGTGTTCCTGTGTATAGACAGATGATTTTCCCGTATGGATAGGCGGATGAAGTTTCCTGTGTTTAGGCAGATGATTTTCCCGTATGAATAGGCGGATGAAGTTTCCTGTGTTTAGGCAGATGTATTTCCCGTATGGATAGGCGGATGAAGTTTCATGTGTTTAGGAAGATGTATTTCCCGTATGGATAGGCGGATGAAGTTTCCTGTGTTTAGGCAGATGATGTTCCCGTATGAATAGGCGGATGAAGTTTCCTGTGTTTAGGCAGATGTATTTCCCGTATGAATAGGCGGATGAAGTTTCCTGTGTTTAGGCAGATGTATTTCCCGTATGGATAGACGGATGAAGTTTTCCTGTGTTTAGGCAGATGATTTTCCCGTATTGATAGGCGGATGAAGTTCCCTGTGTTTAGACAGATGATTTTCCCGTATGATAGGCGGATGAAGTTTTCCTGTGTTTAGACAGATGATTTGTCCCGTATGGATAGGCGGATGAAGTTCCCTGTGTTTAAACAGATGATGTTCCCGTATGAATAGGCGGATGAAGTTTCCTATGTTTAGACAAATGGTTTGCCCGTATGGATAGACGGATGGAGTTTCCTGTGATTAGACGGAAATGTTTCCCCAGCAAAAGCGCCGGGATTTTGCCGTGATGTGAGTCCTGACGTGGACAGATTTGTGTTTATTCGTGATTTGGCGAAATTTGGGTCTAGATGTGGACAAGGTTACTCCTGTGACAACAGAATCTCTATTCGTGCTGACGAATTTGTCTCTCTTCTTGTGTTGATAAGGTTAGTCCAGTTGTGGACAGAGGTGTTTTGCGAAAAGTGTTCAGTACCTGTGGCGTTACATAGGTGGTTGAAGTTGAAATCAGATTTGTTCCCTAAACAGTTGGGCGGTTTATTTCTGCGGTTGGCAAATTTCAGGGTTCTTAGTATTCAACCGTCTCGTACCTCGAATGTTTGAAGGTCGTTCGCGCTTCACCCAGTCGGGTCTAAGTCGCTTGAATAGGGGCAGTTGTTGCACCCTAGAATTTGCTCAACCTACTTCACTGGGTTTATGTTTCAATTGCATTGTCATTTGCATAAAAAGTCATGTACATAGTCTAATCATTTGCATAGCATAGCATAGCAAGTCATCCAACAAGGGACCAAGTACTATTCTTATCTCTATGAGCCTATCAAGAGGGTATTATTCAAATTCAAGCATATCCAAGTCATCAGAAAGAAATGGAAACCTAGAGAAGTCAGTGGACCAAGCAGTGGGTCTATCTCCTATGATGAGTGTATTTGAAGATCATCAAAGAAGTTGTGAGTTGTGAATTGAGCATGGAGGGTATACAGACATCATGGAATACCTAGAGAGTCATTTTGAAAGTGAGACAAGTCATTGAGGAGATTGCAAGAGCTGCAGTTGAAGACAGTCAACTAGGGTTCATCTGGGTCAACCCTAGGTCAAATGATTGATTGAAAGGCATCAAGGTCTATTTGAGAGATGTGGGGTTCATCATTTGACATGTAGATATGGATGTGGTGTTGTGCCAGGGAGAAATCAAGAGAAATCAAGAAGAAGAGAAGTTTCTAAATTAGGGTTTCTATGTAAAATCCCCTAATTTAGGTCAAACTTCCAAGCAAGATAATTCAAAATGCAAGCTTCAAATGCATCCTTGGCCGACATGAAATTTTTAGAGGATCTCAAGACCTTTAATTTGAGTGGTGGAAGACATCAAGGAGATTTATAGAACTCAAGTTATGGTTCTTGCAAGTTACAGGTCATCTGAGGCATCTAAAATTTTGTCTGTGAAAGTTACTTGTCTTCCAAGCAACTTTTACCCCTCAAGGAGCTTTAAAATGAGTTTCTGGTCAACATGAGAGTTGTTCCTCATGATCGTAGCTTTCTAGAAAGGTATGGTATGCCTTCATATGATTTGTGGAACTCTACTTATGACCTTGTCAAGAAAAGGGTATTTTGGTCATTTGAGAATTACAGGTCATTTCAAGCATATGCCTAAAACTCATACAAGGAAGCTTCAAATGAAAAACTTCACAACATAAAAGTTGCTCCAAATGACATTTTGAGTCTATAAAAGTGGTCATGGGAGTTGGCAAATGCTCATAACCCAAGATTGCAAATTTGGTCAATTAAAAGGTGAATTTAATGAATAAAAGTGACCTAAAAATGAGATTTTTCATAACATGTCCAAATGGGATGAAATTATAGGTCATTTTGATTGGAAAGAATGTTTTGATACCATTGGCAATAGTGGATTTTTGAGTTTAGTTCAAAGTTGGAGAGATATCATGGCTTGCTTATGATTAAAGTGACATAAGCCAAATCACAAGGGATTGGTGTGCAAGGAGTTTCTAGGAATTTCTAGATGTTTCCATGAGCATCTATATAAACCCTAGAGCTGATCCATGAAGGGGTTGCACTTCATTTTGATCCAAAACACCAAGTTTCACTCCATTTTGCATTTTTGCAAATTCATTCAAACCCTCCCAATTCTTCATCATTCTGCAAGATTATTGATCCTATCATACTCTATATCCATCATAGATCACATTGCAAGCAAGATCCAAGTGAATTGGTGCAAGAATCGTGTGCTACAAGTTTATCATCCAAATTGCAAAAGGAATTGGTTACAAGAATCCAAGATGTTTAAGCAAGAACTAGTGCATACAGAATCAAGATCTTGGTCTATTGATTGCTATTGGAGCATTGCTGAGCTTGAAGTGGTGATTTCATCCATCTGTTTTCAACTTTACACCAGGTTAGTAATCTCTTCGAATTGGCTTGTTTTAGTTAGCATGATGTAGATTGGTTAGGATAAGAATGACCTAGGTAGTTAGAGGAATAATTCTGGAGAATTTGACTGAATTTTATGGAGGTTGATATGTGAGCACACCAACTGTTTGGACTTGGAACTCTCTTAATATTGAGTGTTAGCCCTAGGTATTTAGCTTGTGGTAATCAGTGATGCAAGGTGAGTATTTTGATGGCAAGAAATTGAAGAAAGAAGAAGTTGGAAGTTGGAGTATTATGGAAGAGTATGCTATCGGGTTTGGCTTTCTAGGGCGTGTTAATGAGAATTAGTGATGTATTATTGTTCAGCGTGAGATTTGGAGCAATTTTGCTTTTTATGGATCTGAATTTCATGGAGAAACAAGGTTGTACGAGTGTGTTGAAATCTGGTTCGTGCAAGCTTGCTCATGGCTCAATCATGGTGAAACCCTAGGTTATTTGGAGAAGACGAGTTCAGAGGCGTTGGATCATTCTCAGATTATTGACCAAGACTCACATCCAATGGCTCACGTTTAATTGAGAAATTGAGGGAAAGTTGAGTTTAATGAAACTCAGCGTTTCATTAATAATCATCATTGGGCTTAACTGGACAATTGCTATTCGTACCCTCACGCAAGGCCCAACCACGAATTGAATTGATTTGTCTTGCTTTTTGCACCGCGCACGTTTTGTTTTTTCTTGATTTTCTTAATTCATTTTTGTGTTGGTCTGGGCCCAGGCGCGCCTTGCTACGCACACCCCCAGTCTGGGCCCATCATCAATTTTCCAATGCAAATCATTGCTTACTGCACCCCAACCCACTCTAATTCATTTTAATTTCATTCATTTTTTTTATTGTTTGAAAAATCATAACAAATTGAAAATTCCATATTTTTGATTGGTTGTTTTTTTACTATTTTCATATTTCTGTGTAGAAAAATATCATGTAATAAAATCTCCATTTTATTTTCTTTTAATATTTTTTGCACATTGTTTCTTTTAATGCCTTTTTAAATAGGTTTAATTTGTACATAGTATTTGTAGAATTTCTTTTAGGTACTTCTCATAATTTTTTTAGGCCAAATTTTTTAGTATAATTAGATACATATAGTAGGTGTCCCCTTGATTTTTATACCAATTTTTTAGGATTTATTTTAGGTTGTTTAGTTAGAAAACATTAGGCTAATCATTTAGGGTTGTGAATACAATGTAGGTAACAAAACAAATTTTCTTTTGGGTTTTCTTTAGGACAAATTAAATGATGGGACTATAGGGGTATTATGGGTAGATAATAGATCCCTTAGAAAATGTTAGACTTCCCCTATTCTATTATTACTACTAGTATATTTCTTGTATCTGATTGATTGTGTGGTGTGCCCTCTCTAGGGTTATTTGTTTGACTGTGTGGGGTATTGGGCCTGCTTGGGGTTTGGGTTTGAGTTGAAGACTGTGCTGATGAAGGCCATTGAAGATTAAGAGGAGTGAAGACCAATTTCCAGAGTTGATGAGGAGTTTATCTTGCTGGCAGTTGTTGAAGGTTATAGGATCTAGGAGTTAGGCAGAGCTCTAGGGTAGAAAACTTGATTCACAAACATGGAAGGTCTTGTTTGCCTCCATCCCTCTCTATGATGTAGAGTCTCTCTAGGACACTCACCCCCTTCCTTTGGAAGGCTTGGTAGCAGTGTCTAAGAGATAGAACTCTTAAGAGAAACATTCTACATGTTGTTAACAGTCTGTTTGCCACCTTTGGTGGTCAACTAACTGTTTAACATTCCAGTTCATCCTCTTAACTGTTCCTCATCTTGGAGAGTGAGACTTGAAGAAAAGCACCGAAGGATGGAAGATAGAGACCTTGCTTGAAGGCTGTGAAGATGAAGACTGATGCTTGCTTGAAGCTTGTAGATGTTTGAAGATGACTTGAAGACAGATGTTGATAAAGCTTGCTGTGCAGAGCTGCTGTTTGCTGTTTATTTTTGTTGTTTATATTTTTTTGATGTATTGTTTGAATTTCCCTGGTTGTATTGTTTGCCATTTAATCTGTTAGGTTGAAAGCGAATTTTGTTCGCTTTTGCCTGTTGTTTTCTAGGTTCGAGGTTGAGTGGGACTCCCTTGCCTCGCTTGTGTTGTTGCATCCATGCATTTTACTGCTTTATTGTATAAATGCTATTGTTTCTGTTTCCGTTTATCCCTTAGGATCTCTGTTTCTCTCTGCGCAAGAGAGGAACATGATAGACATTAGGTCTTAACCCATGCATGATAACATTAGGTTAGTTTGATTTCCCTTTGCAACCATAGGTTAGAGTCCTGTCTCTTCGAGTACGACGGACGTGAGGGGTGCTAATACCTTCCCCTTGCGTAACCGACTCTCGAATCCAGGATTTGGTTGCGATGACCATTCCTTTCCCGTCTTTGCGTTAGGTTTACTTCGAGCGTTTCCTTTCCCTCCTTTGGGACAAATAACGCACGGTGGCGACTCTTCTGTTCAGCCGGCGCCGATTTTCGCAGTAGCGATAACGGGCACGGCGGCACATGAACTTTGTCAGCATAAATCTGGTATTTATGACACCTCTTCGCGAATTTAAAGCAATCCAATTCCATCGTCATCCAGTAGTATCCTGCTCTCAGGATCTTTCTTGTCATAGCGTGCCCGCCGGCGTGCGTACCAAATCTGCCTTCATGGACTTCTTCCATGAGCATACTCGCCTCTTTCTCATCTACACATCTGAGTAGCACGAGATCGTGGTTTCTTTTATACAAAACTCCATCACGATTGAGATAAAAATTTCCAGACAGCCTCCTCAGAGTCTTCTTATCCTGGGTTGACGGACCCGCAGGATACTCCTTAGTCATAAGGAAAGTCTGGATATCATAGAACCATGGCTTGCCATCGGCGGCTTCCTCGATCGCAAAGACGAATGCAGGTCTATCAAGACGAGAAAGGACAATTCTTGGAGCTTCATTCCAAAAATTGACTTTATACATTGAAGCCAACGTGGCTAAGGCATCAGCCATCTGGTTCTCGGCCCTGGGCACATGATGGAGTTCCACTCGATCAAAGAACGGAAGCAGCCTTCTGGCATAGTTCATGTACGGCACCAGATTCGATTGATGAGTTTCCCACTCCCCTTTAATCTGGTTGATTACAAGCGCCGAGTCACCATATACGTCTAGGTTCTTGATTCTCAAATCAATTGCCTCCTCTAGACCCATGATGCATGCTTCGTACTCTGCTTCATTATTAGTGACCAGAAACGTCAGTCTCGCAGTGAATGGGATGTGGGATCCGTGGGGAGTCATGATGATTGCCCCAATGCCACTTCCATAAGAATTAACCGCCCCGTCAAATATCAATTTCCATTGGGACTTCCTATCTGGCTCCTCGTCGGGCAACGGTTCATTGCAATCCTTCGCTTTGAGAAACATGATATCCTAATCAGGGAATTCAAATTTCATCGGCTAGTAATCCTCGATCGGCTGTTCGGAAAGGTAATCAGACAATACACTGCCCTTGATGGCCTTCTGGGAAACGTACTGAATGTCATATTCTGTCAACACCATTTGCCATCTGGAAATCCTGCCCGAAAGCGCTTGCTTCTCGAAGACGTACTTTATCGGATCTATCTTCGAAATTAGCATGGTGGTTTGATTGAGCATGTACTGTCGTAAACGTTTGGCAGCCCAGGCTAGTGCACAACACGTCTTCTCCAGCATCGAGTAACGAGATTCACAATCTGTGAACTTTTTACTCAAGTAGTAAATGGCATGCTCCTTTTTGCCCGTCTCGTCGTGCTGACCGAGAACACACCCCATACTATTCTTAAGAACTGTCAAGTACATGATTAATGGCCGTCCAGCCACTAGGGGTATCAAGATTGGAGGTTCCTGCAGATACTGTTTTATCTTGTCGAATGCCTTCTGGCAATCCTCGTTCCAGGTAATCGCCTGATCTTTCTTTAGTAGTTTGAACATCGGTTCACACGTGGCCGTGAGCTGAGAAATAAACCTTACAATGTAGTTTATTCTGCCCAAGAAACCGCGAACTTCTTTTTCGATCTTTGGCACTGGCATTTCTTGTATCGCTTTTATTTTCGCAGGATCAACCTCGATGCCTCTTTCGCTCACGATAAACCCCAGTAACTTTCCGGACCGCATTCCGAAAGTACACTTGTTAGGATTCAGCCTCAACCTGAACTTCCTAAGCCTCTCAAAAAGCTTCAGCAAATTGACCAGATGTCCCTCCTCCGTTTGGGACTTCGCAATCATGTCATCAACATAGACTTCAATCTCATGATGAATCATGTCATGAAACAAAGTTACCATTGCTCAATGGTAAGTGGCCCCTGCGTCCTTCAGACCGAAAGGCATTACCTTATAGCAAAATGTTCCCCAAGGAGTGATAAACGTCGTTTTCTCCATGTCCTCCGGCGCCATCTTGATCTGGTTGTAGCCGGAGAAGCCATCCATGAACGAAAACACGGAGAACTGGGCTGTATTGTCGACCAACACATCAATATGAGGCAACTGGAAATCATCCTTAGGGCTCGCCCTATTCAAATCCCGATAATCGATGCACATTCGTACCTTACCATCCTTCTTCGGTACAGGCACTATGTTGGCGACCCACGGAGGGTAAGTAGCAACCGCTAAGAAGCCAGCATCAAGCTGTTTCTGCACTTCTTCTTTGATCTTAACGGCCATATCTGGTTGCGTCCTCCTAAGCTTCTGCTTAACGGGAGGACAATCTTCTCGCAGCGGCAAGTGGTGGACCACGATGTCAGTGTCAAGTCCGGGCATATCTTCGTATGACCAAGCAAAGACGTCACTATAATCTCTCAGCATCTCGACCAATCTTTGCTTGACATCACTCTGCAATGCAGCCCCTATTCTGACGTTCCTGACAAGTTCTTCAGAACCCAAATTCACAATCTCGATCTCCTCTTCATGAGGCAGAATAACTTTCTCCTCTTGTTTCAACAAGCGGGCCAACTCTTCAGGAAGGTCTTCGTCTTCATCAATCTCTTCTTCGGCTTGATAGATCGGGCAATCGAAGTCGCAGTGAGTCGTAGAAGGTCCAGAGTCGATGTCATCTGTTATGTGGATCCTGCAATAACAAGGGTTAAGCTTAAAACAAGTATATGCAGGATAGCACAAACCCCATTGCCATTTTATTGTTTTTCAAAACAAATATAAAACAGGAATAACAGAGATCACAATATTTGAATACGAAGAAAACGCCTTTGATTTATTAATAAAATGCATGTACATAATCCAACAAGGCCCTGACAATAAAACCACTATGCCCCGGGTAGGACATAGGGTTGTACAATGATTGGAAAAAGTAAATCATTACTCTTCGCTTGTCATCTGGATGATATCCTTGACGGACCAGTTGGTGAGGCCCTCGCCTGCCTTGCTTGGCTGGATCCAAGAGTCGAGGTCACAGTCGCTATCTCCGCTGTCTTCAGACACCGCGTTGATGCTTTTGAATATCACTCTGCCACTGGTAAACTGGATCGGCCCTTTACCTTGCGACGCACTGCTAGAAGAAGAAGCTTCAGCCCCAGGAGAATATCCCAACCCAAACTTGTCTTGCTTGTTAGGTATCTCCAAAATTCGCCCCCAGCCTGGGGTAGATCCGGCTTGGACAACGGCCCGAGCTTCCTTGAATGAGGAGAGAGTCATCTCTGGCTTTTTGGTGACTACAGGAGCTACGTCCTTCACTTTGACAGCTTCGAACGCTTGGCATAGAGTCTCATGGATTTCTCCATCCATCTCAACATACTTAACGGACGACAAATGGCTCACCATTATGTCTTCCTCGCCACAAACAGTCACGATGCTACCCCCGACAACATATTTGAGTTTCTGGTGCAACGTGGAGGTCACGGCACCAGCATCATGGATCCACGACCGGCCCAATAGACAGCTGTAGGCAGGCATGATGTCCATAATGTAAAAGACCGCATCGAATGTTTCCGGTCCGACTTGAATTGGCAAGGTCACCTCCCCGAAAACATGGCGTTTAGTTCCATCGAACGCCTTCACAACCAGATCACTGGGTGTGCAAATCACTCCACGAGTATCCAACTTCATTAATGCCTTCTTTGGAAGAACATTGAGCGACGAACCCGTGTCCACCAACACGTGTGACATGATCGTTCCCCTGCACTCTATCGAGATGTGCAGAGCGCTATTGTGGTTCCTCCCTTTCGGCGTCAGCTCTAGGTCAGTGAACCCTAACCCATTTCCAGCATTTACGTGGGCTATGACCTCTTCTAGCTGGTTTACCGATATTTCCTGCGGTACATACGCGGTGTTCAACACCTTCAACAGTGCGTTGTGGTGTGCTTCAGAATACAACAACAAGTTCAGAATGGAAATCTTTGAGGGCGTCTGATAGAGATGATCCACAATCTTGTAGTCACTCTTTTTAATCAACCGCATAAACTCCTCGGCGTCTTTAACAAGTAAGTGTTTTTCTGCCCCATGCGGGATCTCTTCGACGACTTTACTTTTACCTTTATCAGTTGCGTCGGCTCTGTCCGCTTTGTCCGCCACGACCTCAGGTGGTGAAAACACTCTCCCGCTGCGAGTAATACCACTGATTCCCGCAAGGTTCTCCACAGACGTACCAAACGGTTCTAGCTCCAACTTCTGTCCGTTGCAGTAGACTTCAGCCCCATAATGCCATGGGACAACATTAGTGCTTTCGAAGGGTATTGGCCCAGCTCTGGTGATGGTAATTGTGGGCGGCCTGGGCGCAGAAATAGTTATCGTTTGGCGAGGGATGGTGATGGTGGTGACCTCATCATCTTGCTTCAGCACTACCTCCCCCGATCCACATTCGGCTCTCCGGCTAAACTGTAAAATCGCTTCAGTCATCAGACTTTGAATTCCTTCTACCAACTGTTCACATCCATCAAAACGTGTGGCACAGTCCATACATAGCTCTCCACAACTTGGAAAGAAACCCTTTTTCATCAGCTTAGCCTTGACGAAGCTAAGTGGCGTTTTCAGATCTCTGACGTCAGTCAACAAATCCGAACTCTTGTCTTCGATAATGGCGTTCACTCCGCCTCCCCTATGATTCGGCATGGGATTTTTCGTGACATTTGGCACATTATCCGAGAAGTTGATGATCTTGGCATCCATCATGTCCTGCACCTTATGCTTGAAGGCTTTGCAGTTCTCTATCGTGTGGCCTGGTGCCCCTGAGTGAAATTCACAAGTTGCATTCGCGTCGTACCCTGGCGGAGGTGCCCCTGTCAAGGGAGCCAAGGTCCTCTTCTGGATCAACTGTAGCTGAAGCAAAGTCTGCAATAGTTGCGCGTATGACATGGGCGGTGTCTCGAGGTGACGGCTCGACAAAGGTGCCCTATTCTGATACTTTCTGTACCCCTGTTGATTCGGTTGCTGCTGCTGCTGCTGCGACTGTTGAACTGCCGGGATAGTTATACTGGCCACCTACTGGTGAGGGCCTTTACCCTTCCTTCGAGCGTTGGACACAACGCTCATTTCTCCTTCTCGTCTTTTGCCACTATAAGGTTTCTTTCCGCCTCCTACAGCTGAGGATGCCTCACATTGAATTTTTCCGAGTTTGATCCCATTTTCAATGTGCTCACCCATGATAATGAGATCTGAGAACGTGCCAGACATGCCGCTGACCAACTTCTCATAGTAAACCTCGGGGAGGGTGGCTACGAACATCTGCACAAGCTCCCGTTCAACCATCGGCGGCTGAACCCTGTCTGCCAACTCACGCCACCGCTGGGCGTATTCCTTAAACCCTTCATTGGTCCTTTGCGACAGATTCTGTAGCTGGACTCGGTTCGGGGCCAAGTCGCTATTGTATTGGTAGTGGTGCACAAATGCTTCAGCAAGGTCCTTCCACGTGCGCACACTGGTAGGCTCCAGACTCATGTACCATTCGAGGGATGGTTCGGACAGACTGTCTTGAAAGAAGTGCATCAGCAACTTCTCGTCATCAGAATGAGATGACATTTTTCTGTAATACAATCTCAGGTGGACGCGGGGGCAAGTGGTGCCCTTATACTTTTCAAAGTCAGGTACCTTGAACTTGGGAGGCACCTTGAAATCAGCAATCAGTCCCAACTTGGATATATCAACGCCCAAAGTGTTCTGATTCTCGATATTTCTCATCTTATCCTCGAGTGCCTTGAACCTAAGCCGTGCTTCAGCATTCAGCTCACCTTCAACACCTCTCTGAGAGAACACATCGTCCTGACGATCTTCTAACCATGGCTGAGGCCCAAACAGATTCCCAACACCTGCATTACCGTTGCCCAGCCCAACATTAGCTTCTAGACTCCCGTTACCGACGCCCGTCGTATTGCCATTGAGTCCCATATTAGCTATCACATTGCCGTGGGCACTGCCATTCCCCCCGGTCACGGGGACGCCATTCTGCGGAGTTTCAACTGGTGGAGGAGTAGGCACAGTCCCCCCATGGAGTACGCCATTGCTATCAACCCTTGAAATCAGAGGCTGAACCAAGGTTCTGAGCTGATCTTGGCCATTGGCAACCGCTTGCATGAGCTCCATGAAGCGATCCATTCTTTCGCGGAGTTCCTGAACATCAGTTTGCACTTGCTCCATGATCCTGGTTTGATTTGCTCTGCTCGGATAGCGGTGGATAGGTCTCTGATCAATCCTGGAACAACCTGAAACAACCTGGAAACACAAAAAGGTTAGGAAAAACGACAAAGTGCTCGTTATGCAAATGCTTCATGCAAATGCGAACGCGTGTCCGTGCGTTAGGGAGATCTCCCCCGATCCTAGTGCCTGAGTGCCAGTGCTGATAATAAGAAGAAGTCCGAGTCCAACCATGGAAATAACAATCTCATATATTAAGAAAGCCCATCAAGGCAGTACACAACATCAGCGAGTACAAGATGAATCAACAGCGTGACCTCAGCCAACAAGCCTGGTGATGGTCAGCATACAGCAATGATCTAAACAAAAGGAATACAAACAGTCAAGCACGACCACGGGCGCGATACTCTTCTAACAACTCCTTCGTTTCTGGATGATCAGGCAGAGTGAGTAACCCTTCGACGAGTAATTCCCTTTGCACAATGGTGTATTGAAGACCTTCGACCGAATCTTCCCATGCCCCTTCGCCGAAACAATCTTCTAACTTCCGCTTCTTGGACTCAAACGTCAGTTTGCGCTCCTTCAGGTTAGCGAGAGCCCTGTTGAGCTGGCCTTCGGCGGCATATCTGCGAGCGGTTTCTTCATTAAACCTCTTCTCACTAGCCTTCACCTGGGCCTCCAGCTTGGAGATCTGTAGCATCAGCTTATCCTCCCGCTCTTTCCTGGTGGCTAGGGAAGCCTTCCAGTGCTGATTGAACTTGGATATCCTCCGATACGCTTCGTCCAAGTGCTGCTTCTTCGTAGCCAGTACGTCGTTGACGGCTTTGAAGTCTTGACTCATGCGTTCACGCTCGGCTATCTGCTTAGTCAGGTCCGTCCCCAGCCGGTTCACCAGCTTTGTTTGCCTTTTGAAGGAATGAACGGCTTCGTTTCTCTCTCTTCGGAGTTGAGCCAATTCTTTCTCCAGTTCTTCATTTGCCTGCTTCAATTCATCTCGCTCAGCTAACACCTGATTATGCTGCTGAATGGGCACAGTAGTAGGCTCTTCAATCATTGGAGGGCTTTCTGGCTTGGCAGGAAGAAACGGCATCCCTATAGCATTTGCTCTGGCTCTGATCCAAGTCACATACGGAGGGTAGGCCTGATTATTGCTTCTCCCTAGCAATGGTTTTCCTCTCTTACTGATACCATTCCAGGCGCGCTGAAGCCTAGATAACAGATCCCCTTCTAGAAGACCAGTGAGGTACAAAGATTCCTGCACGTCTTCATCTTTCGGCGGAGCTCTCAAAGCATACGCGAACTGTCAGACCAGCAAAGACGGATTGTAGTTTATACAGCCTTTCCTGCCTATCAAAGGCACGTTTGGAAACCCACTGCAGCTGAAGATAATCTCGGTACCCAACCTATCTCTGTCAAACCAGTCAATATCCTCCGCTGATAGACTCATCAAACGCTCGGACCACTCAGCTGTGGCTGCAGACGAAACAAAGGGACCCCTCTTGGGCAGATGACTATCAAGCCATTTATAGAGCAAGGGCACACAACACGAGACATTCTTGCCCCTTCTGTTCTCGTTTTTGTAGTGGATAGAATGGTAGACATCTCCTATCAAGGTAGGGACTGGATTCCCTGAAGCAAAGATGCGAAATGCATCGAAGTCTACAAAGTCGGGCATATTGGGGAACAGAATGATGCCATATATGCACAGGGCGAGAATGGCATTGAACACGACCCAACATCCGTCTTTGGCGCACTGCTGAGCCTTTCCCACTAAGAATTGCAAGGCAAAACCAGGAACCTTGTTCCAACTAGACAATACCAACTCGGAGGCATCCAGATGGAGTGAAGGAGCTAGACTAGCCAGATCAGGCTCAACATCCATGTGAACAAAAGGCATCTGCCTCTTGATAGGCACACCTAACAAATCAGCATATTCCTCTAGCGTGGGTGCGAGAACAAAATCCTGGAAAGTGAAGCATCTCAACGGAGGGTCGTAGAACTGCAGCAGAGCGTGCAACCCATTCAACTCGAACGCAGAAGGTTTACGAACCAAACTGAGCAATTTGCCGTAAGATTTTCTGAACTCGTCTCTCGCAGAATCATCTGCTAAGGCAATCAAACCATTCAGCTGAACCAAATCAGTGGCAGGGAACTTGTAAGCCACGGTCTTCCTCAGAGAACCCATAACAAAATACAATAGGAGGCAAGAAATCCTAGATCGCGGAAAACGGTACCTGCAACACAGACACACGCTAATGAAATGCAAATGAGTATGCAAAGCAATGTAAAATGCAATCATGCAGCGGGAGATCAAGGCAACTGTGCTGTGGAGATTCTGCATCGACAAAACCATAATCCTGCTCTATCAAGAACAACCACTATATCTGATAATAATAAGAAAACCCTGGTATCAGACCACAAATCTGCTCTGTCAAGAACACACATCTGATAAGGCCATAAGTCTGCTCTGTCAAGAACACACATACATAAGACCATAATTCTGCTATGTCAAGAACAAACATCTGATAATAAGGACCTCTGATACAGGACCAAAACTCCGCTCTGTCAAGAACAACCATCTGATAATAAGGACCTCTGATCCCAATCAAAACCTGCTCTATCAAGAACAATCATACATCTGCTGATGAGATCTTCTGATCCCAGTCATGACCCTGCTCTGTCAAGAACAAATACACATCTGAATATAAGGTCCTCTGATACAGGACCAAAGCTCTGCTCTGTCAAGAACAATCATATATCTGCTGATGATGAGAACCTCCGGTACCAACAAAACTGATTCACTATCAAGAAAACCACGTAGTCTGAAGGTCAAAGTTTCCTGCAACAAACCCAACCCTGCTCACCGGTATGGACCTAAACTGACTCAAGTTTGGCATCCTATGCGTTCATCAGCGTCACAGACATTCAAGAGGGGTGATACGATACCCAGAAGGTGTGGCATCACCAGCTCATGAAGCGGCCTCACTCGGCTGAATCACAAATGATCGGTCCCCAGAGTCGACAATCCTCCAAACCAACAACCCCATCAACCCAAAGGGTTGAAAAAGAAGCTAATCGGGAGAACCTCGTCTGAGCGTGAATTTCATGAGACACTAGTGCCTGCCAAGCAAGCACGCGCCCAATAATTTCCACAACTAATTCTATGTTCACTCAAGCCTGGGTCTGGCTTCTCACTCATCAGAATGCCCCTCCCTCAACAGCACAGATAATCATATCATACTGAAAATAAAATGCGGGAAATAGAAATGCGATAAATAAACACAACCTAACAAGTAATCATACAAGCGCTAGGATTGACTCTCTCAAGGGACGTTGGATCCCCAAACTAACTCGCATACGGGACGTTGGATCCCAGGAAACTATCAAGTCCCCAGCAGAGTCACCAGTTGTCGCTTCCGCGAAAATAAGGTGCCGGCAAAACAGAAGAGTCGCCAACTTTTGTTATTTATCCCTCAGAACGGGAAAGGAAACGATCGAAAAAATACGATGAAAAAGGGTAAGACAAGGTCATCGCAACCATTGTCTGGGTTCGGGAGTCAGTTACGCAAGGGGAAGGTATTAGCACCCCTCACGTCCGTCGTACTCGACGGGATCCATGCTTGTTGTGTTTACTGGACGGGTTGGTTTTATCTATCTACCTATCAAGGCTGGCTTAAAAGGAAAAGAAAATGACTCGGCAAAACATCGCGCTTTATGCCTACGTATTCTCATCAGAGAATGAGAAATCAGAGTCAACGTAGTTCGACTACTACGGGTTGCGGGGAAGGTGGATCGCCAATACGTCAGTACTGTGCCTACGTACTCTCAACGGGTATGAGAGATCAGAGCTTACGTAGTTCGGGATAATACGCATTACGGGGGTTCAGATTCATCTGTTTTATCGAGTAGGGTTAAACAACAGTTCCAGCAGTTATGGACAAAGCCTGTTTGCGTTGGCGCTGAAGTTTAACGACACTCTTTTCTTCAGAAAAGCTTTCCTTTGAATTATGGGCCCATGGGGCAAAAAGGTTTGAAGTTTGTTTTCTGTCTTTTACGAAAGAAGTGCTTTTTATTGTTGTTTGCAATTTTAATTGCACTAGATACTATGACCTGAGAGTGAATGCGTCGCATGTCACCCAAAGGGTGCCATACTAAACATCCAGATTGTTGAAAAGAAGCTCTCCAACAATCCTTCCTCAGATAGCTTAAGGCTCGTAACGTACGAAAGAAATCATTCATGATTACTGTATCTTAAGCTGTTTTGAGATGAGAAGAGAGACCAGGCTCAACTACGGGGACACTATCAAGTCCTACTGTTGTCATGCCAAGGATTCATCCTATAGTTGAGGTTTGACATAGGGAACTCCTAGAAGTTGTCATGCATAGGTTTCAACCTAAAGTTCTAATCATCACTTCCTTATCAAAGGAAGTGAGATTCCTAGGGGATCATGTCAATGATTACTCAGACAGCTAAAGCATCAGCTTAAACAGTAAATAGCAAATGACTGTAAAATGCATGCAATGCAAGTGAGGGAGGAAATGTGTGCGGGGCAGCAGCCTCCACAAGCTCATCTCAACCTCAAGCCAGAATGAATAACAGTAATCATACTGAAGAAATGAAACATGCCATCAAGCAGAATAGAGTAAACTGCAATCATGCAGAAGAGAATACAATCATGCTATCAAGCAATATAAACCACATGGGCAAGGGAGCTGGGCTCTACCGAATACCCGTAAGCAAAGCCATACAATAACAATACAAGCAGAGGGAGTAACTCAACCTCTAGTGCAATCATGCTCCTAGATTAAAGTCAGTCTAGATATGAAAACTTATTCTAATGCATCAAGCAAGTCAAACAAGGCACATCAACATAGAAAAGAAAACAGACAAGAAAGCAGATCAACCTCTCTCTCAATTCCAAGCTTCAGCTCTTCTGACAGCAATCCAGTCTTCAGACTTTAAGCACCCTTCAAGGATATCATCTTTATTGGCAAATATCAATTTGCTCTTCACAAGTTCAACCCTTCAACATAAGTTTCAACTTATCTTCACTTCTCCAAGCTTCAGCTATTCAGTCAACTCCACCCTCAGGCTTCACTCTTAGCTGCAAGTGTCAACTTGACTCCTTCAGATTCTCAATCATCAATGTAAGTATCCACTTATCTTATCTTTTGTTCCTCAAGCCTCAGCTCCACACCCAATCTCAATTGAATCCTCTTCATAGGTATCAAATTAGTCTTCAAGCTTCAGCTCTCTTTGCTTTATCAGTGTCAACTTGGTCTTCCTTATCTACAAGCCTCAGCTTCTCATAGTAATCTCTAATCACTTAGAAGTGTCAACTTCACCCTTCAACTCTTTCTCAAGCCTCAGCTCTTCATTCAATCTTTACTGGATCTTCATTGGGTCTTCAAGTATCCACTTATTTCTCCAGGTTTCAACCCATCAACATAAGTCTCAACTCATCCTCCTTCTTCAAGCTTCAACTGCAGTGGCAATGTTCAAGGAATCATCCTCTTCCATACTCTTCAATGAAGTCTTCATCTTCACACCCAAGCCCAACATCCTCAAGATACTCAAACCAGAAGATAATTGATTGAACATGATGAGTGGAAATGATAAACAACTTACTGACAACCAAAGGAAGCCTGTAAGGGTTCATCATTATGAGAGACTGGTTCCCTCAAAGTTCTACTTCCTAGGTAAATCCACTCATCCCTCCAAAGGAGGGATGTGAATATCTGAGAAGGACTTTTAGTCATTGGGAGGAATGGAAGCACAAGATGCTTTTCATGTTTGTGGAAGAAATCATTCTAACTATAAGGCTCTCCCTATGTCCTATCTCCTAATCTTCATCAGACACCTTCAGGCACCACCAAATCCAAAGCTCCAAGCAACTTTAAGCCACCTCAAGCATCTTCCTCTTGTCTTCAACTTGCCTTCAACTTCAATCAAAGGCAAACCAAGCTCAAACCCTAATCTAAGGGAACTAAATGAGTTAAACTAGTTGAATTAGTCAATTAGGATCACCTAAAACCTAGCACTAAAGTTCATTCCAACTAAAATACTAAACTCAATTGTAAAATCTTACAAAAATTACTATGGGAACATAGGTCAATCATGACTCTACCACATTAGTTTCAAAGATCAAATCATCAATTTGGACCTAGAACTAAAATCTACATTACAAGGTATCAACCTAAAACCCTAAAAAGGAAGCATCTAAACATCAATCTAGAAAGCACACCTATTTTAATCACAAAAATGTGAGAAAATTACTATGGGATCATACACATCTAACCTAATCACACACAGAAAATTAGGCCAAGAATCATCACTATGAGATCACACAAAATTCTACAAAAATATGCATCAAACATAAACATTTTAATATCAATTAAAATACAAAATTCCAATTTAATCAGAAATTAAATGAAAGGAAAATATTTTTTCTCTAAAAAAAATAGACTCAATCATGATTAATATGCAAAAAGAATGGATTTAATTGGGTTAATATTCCATTTATTATGAATTTTACAAAACTCATGAATTAAATGAAAAAATAATGAAAACCACCAAAAATGAATAAAGACACGGTGCAAATAGAAATCATTTCCAGTTAAAATCATAGGTTGGGCTTGTTGGGGGGTGTGGATAACACTCAGATTACTAAGCCCAAACGCTTGAATAAATGAAACGCAGCGTTTCATTTGAAACTCTTCACAAGCCAGAATTAAAACACAGCCCTTAGATTAGCCTCTAGTCAATGGTCAGACCAAGATCCAATGGTATAAACTTCATCTTCTCCATTTCAAAGTTCTGAGCTTCGCGCCCAGCTCCGGCCACCGCCGATGGAGCTCCGGTCGTCTTCCCCAACCCTAGTTCACTCTAGGAGCCTCCAATGCAAATGGTCAAAACACGAAACACACTCCAAATCTTGCCACGAATTCAATCATGCCATTAGTTTCTTCTGAAACCCCAAGAATCAACATCTCCCAATCTCAACCAAAAATGGTGATCTTCCTATTTTGTCTCTAATCCAACAATTAACCATCTGAAAATCATCCTAGGCCATTCTACAACTAATCTAACACCCTAATTCAACCTAATTCTACCTAAATCAAGCTATAGGAAGAAGGTTACAAACCTGGAAAATCTTGAATAACAGATGCACGAATCCTTCACTTCAAGCTCTCAAATCTTCTGGACACGATCACTGAACCTCCTTCTTGCTTCTGTATGCAAAAGATTCAATGGAGAGTGCTTCAATCTTGAAACACGATGAAGAGTTGCAGGTGCTGAAAATCACTTGCTTCCCCATGATCTAGCCACCAATTCTCCTTGGAAATGATCTGGAATCAATCCTTGATGCTCATGGAAGAAGAAGCAATCAAGAAAATGGAAGGAAATTGAGGGAATTGATGAAACCGATTTCAATTGCAATATATGAAAACTCAATTCCAAACTATGCTCAAACCTTCAATGATCACCAACCCTTGCCATGGATGCATTCTACTCAATATATAGGTGAAATTTAGATGATCTAGAACCCTCTAGATCCTTCCAATGAGATTCTACACATCTCATGTCATGAGATTGTGAATCACTTATCATACCATGCTCAATTCTTTTTGCAGCTTGAAATTCATCTCAATCTCCTTCAATTTCTCCCCTAGTGACAATTTGGAAGGTTTTAGCTTGCCAAGTTCCTTGCCCATGCCTCAATTCTATGTTTTGCAAATGTTGCCTAATAGGCAAGTAACCATTTTCCAAAGCAAGTCCATGATTTATACCTCAAATCAAAAATGTGGCTAAACCATTGTCTTTAAAATGTTTTCTAGAGTCAAAATAATATATTACATGCCATGGTTTGGATGTGTAGCTTGAAATTTTCAATTTCCAACTTTGACTTATTTAACTTATGCCTTCATTTTAGGTCATTTTTACCACTTTGAGCTACAAGCCTTTTCAACATCTCATGACCTCCTTACTAGCCATAAAACATCATTTTAAGTAAGTTTGATGTTGAAGATTTTTCCATTTGAAGCTTGGAAATAGGAGTTATGGCCTTATGCTTGAAATGACCTGTAATCTCCAAATGACCAAAATGCCCTTGACTTGTCAAAGCCATAACTTGAGTTCTACAAATCCTATCAAGGACTTCTAGTACTCTCTAGAAAGATAAGAAGATAAGGAACAACATTCATGTTTACCAAAAGTTCATAGGAATCATCCTTCTTGGGAAAAAGTTTGATGCAAGTTGGGTAACTTTAAAGACCCCAGATTCACATACCTCAGATGACCTGTAACTTGTCAAAGTCATAACTTGAGCTCTACAAACCCTATCAAGGACTTATAGTACTCAAATTAAAGCTAAGAACAAGCTCTACATCATTCATGTTTGGGGTAAGATGAGATTACAATCACATCTTGAGCTAAACTGCCTTGAAGATAGGGGTCAAACTAGGGGATTTTACACTGTCAAGCCTTAGAAACCCTAGCTTGAAACTTCTCAAACTCTTCAATCATGATGAGTTGACCTTGTAATCATCCTTATAACATCTCAATGCATGAATCCATGATCACATGGCTCTTGAATTAGGTCTCGACCTTGCTCAAATCATCAGTTGACCTAGGGTTGACCCAGTCAAACCCTAATTACACCACTCATGGCTGAGGCTTCTTAATCTTGTACCATGACCTATCTAGGCCTCATAGTGATCTTCAAAACTTCTCATGAGCTCTCTCAAGACCTTAAGTCTAACTTCATGACCTCAGAATCATCTGATGGCTTTCCACAACTCTCAAGTTAGGAAACTTACACACTTGGTTTCAACCATTGTCTCTGAGGCTCTTTCAACTTCTCTGGCAAAGATATCAACCTTTGAACACTTGAATAAGCTTCTTAGCTAGCTTCATAGTCTTGTGTAGCCCTTGATTGGTACTCATACCTCTTGATCCCCTTCATACATGTCAATGAAATGCGAATGCTAATGCTAATGTGAATGAAATGAAACATAAGCTAGGTAAAGAAATGTTGGTCAAATTTTGGGGTGCAACAGTTACCATATGGTTTCTTTCCTCCTCCAGCTGAGGATAGATCACCTTGAATTTTCCCCAGTTTGATCCCATTTTCAACGTGCTCGCCGGTGATGATGAGATCTGAGAAACTTCCAGACATACCGCTGACCAATTTCTCGTAATAAACCCCTGGGAGGGTGGCTACAAACATTTCAACAAGCTCCCGTTCAACCATCGGCGGTTGAACTCTAGCTGCCAATTCACGCCACCGTTGGGCGTATTCCTAGAACCCTTCGTTGTTCCTTTGTGACAAATTCTGCAGTTGGACTCGGTTCGGAGCCAAGTCACTGTTATATTGGTAATGGTGCACGAACGCGTCAGCAAGTTCCTTCCACGTGCGCACGCTGGTAGGCTCCAAACTCATGTACCATTCCAAGGATGGCCCGGACAAGCTATCCTGAAAGAAGTGCATCCGCAACTTCTCGTCTTCAGAGTGAGCGGACATTTTTCGGTAGTATGACCTTAGGTGGATGCGAGGGCAGGTGGTGCCCTTGTATTTCTCAAAGTCGGGTACCTTGAATTTAGGAGGCACCTTGAAATCAGCAATCAATCCCAATTTGGACATGTCGACACCCATAGTGTTCAGGTTCTCGAAATTCCTCATCTTGTCCTCGAGTGCCTTAAACCTCATACGTGCTTCAGCAGTCAGCTCTCCTTCAGCACCCTTCTGGGAGAACAAATCTTCTTGACGGTCTTCTAACCATGGCTGAGGCCCATACAGATTTCCAACACTTGTGTTGCCGTTGCCCAGTCCAACATTGACATTAGCTTCAAAATTTCCATTACCGACGCCAGTCGTATTACCATTGAGCCCCATGTTAGCGATCACATTGCTGTTACCGCTGCCATTCCCCCCGGTCACGGGGATGCCATTCTGAGGAGTTTCAACAGGTGGAGGGGTTGGAACACTCCCACCATGGAGTACGCCATTGCTGTCAACCCTCGAGATCAGAGGCTGGACCAATGTTCTGAGCTGGTCTTGGCCGTTCGCAACCACTTACATGAGCTCCATGAAGCGGTCCATCCTCTCACGAAGTTCCTGAACGTCAATCTGCACTTGCTCCATTGCTCTAGCTTGATTCGCTCTGGTCGGATAGCGGTGGATTGGTCTTTGATCAATCCTGGAACAACCTGAAACAACCTGTATACACAAAAGGGTTAGAAAAAACGACATAGTGCTCGTTATGCAGATGCCTCATGCAAATGCAAACGTGTGTCTGTGCGTTGGGGAAATTTCCCCCGATCCTAGTACCTGAGTGTCAGTGCTGATAATAAGAAGTCTGAATCCAGTCATGGAAATAACATCTCATATATGTAAAGAAAGCCCATCAAGGCAGTACACAACGTCACTGAGTACAGGCAGAATCAATAGCATGACCTCGACCAACAAGCCTGGCGATGGTCAGCATACAACAATGATCAAAACAACAGGATTACAAATATAGTCAAGCGCGGCCACGGGCGCGGAACTCTTCTAACAGACCCCTCGTTTCTGGATGATCAGGCCGAGTGAGCAACCCTTCGACGAGTAACTCCCTCCGCATAAGGGTGTATTGAAGACCTTCAACTGAGTCTTCCCATGCTCCTTCGCCGAAACAATCTTCTAATTTCCGCTTCTTGGATTCAAACGTCAGTTTGCGCTCCTTTAGGTTAGCAAGAGCCTTGTTGAGCAGGCCTTCAGCGGCATATCTGCGAGCGGTTTCTTCATCAAACCTCTTCTCACTAGCCTTCACCTGGGCTTTCAACTTGGAGATCTGCTGTTTCAGTTTATCCTCCCGTTCCTTGCCGTTGGCTAGGGTGGCCTTCCAATTGTTACACCCCAAAATTTGCTCAACATTCCTTTACCTAGCTTATGTTTCATTTTCATTCACATTAGCATTATCATTTGCATTCCATTGACATGTATGCAGGAGATCAAGAGGTATGACTACCAATTAAGAGCTATACAAGACTATGAAGCTAGCTAAGAAGGTTATTCAAGTGTTCAAGGGTTGATATCCTCGTCAGAGAAATTAAAAGATCCTCAGAGGGAGTGGTTGAAACCAAGAGGGTAAGCCTCCTAACTTGAGAGTTGTGGGAAGTCATCAGATGATTCTGAAGCCATGAAGTTAGACTTGAGGTCTTGAGAGAGCTCATTAGAAGTGTTGAAGATCACTTTGAGGCCTAGACAGGTCATTGTGCAAGATTAAGAAGGCTCAGCCATGAGTGGTGCAGCTAGGGTTTGACTGGGTCAACCCTAAGTCAACTGATGATTTGAACAAGGTTGAGACCTAATTAAAAGTCCATGTGATCATGGATTGATGAATTGAGATGTTATAAGGATGATTCCAAGGTCAACTCATCATGATTGAAGAGTTTGAGAAGTTCCAAGCTAGGGTTTCTAAGGCTTGACAGTGTAAAATCCCCTAGTTTGACCCCTATCTTCAAGGGAATTTAGCTCAAGATGTGATTGTCATCTCATCTTTCCCCTAACATGAATGTTGTAGAGCATGATCTTAGCTTTAATTTGAGTGCTATAAGTCCTTGATAGGATTTGTATAACTCAAGTTATGACTTTGACAAGTTACAGGTCATCTGAGGTGTGTGAATTTGGAGCTTGAAAGTTGTCCAACTTGCATGAAACTTTTTCCCTAGAAGGATGATTCCTATGAACTTTTGGTAAACATGAGTGTTGATCCTTATCCCCTTAGCTTTCTAGAGAGTACTAGAAGTCCTTGATAGGATTTGTAGAACTCAAGTTATGGCTTTGACAAGTCAAGGGTATTTTGGTCATTTGGATATTATAGGTCATTTCAACCATAAGGCCATAACTCCTATTTCCAAGCTTCAAATGGGAAAATGTTCAACATCAAACTTGTTCAATATGATGTTTTAAGGCTATCCAAGAGGTCATGAGAGGTCGGAATTTCTTATAGCTCAAAATCACAAAAATGACTTAAAATAAGGATGATTTTCAAATGAACCAAAGATGGAAATTGGTATTTTTGATCTACATGTCCAAACCAAGGCATGTAATATGTCATTTTGATTCTAAAACACATTTTAAGAACATTGACATTGCCACAATTTTGACTTGAGGTTTAATTTGTGGACTTGCTTTGAAAAGTAGTTACTTACATCATAAGTAACAATTGCCAAACCAAAATTCAAGGCATAACCAAGGCTTATTTCAATCCAAACACATCCAAAATACCATTAGGAGAGAAATTGGAAGAGAATGAGGGTGAATACAAGCTGCCAACATGAGCTGTTATGAGCACACCATGAGATTGAAATTTCCATGAAGTGAGATATTGAATTTCTCATTAGAAGGATCTAGAGCTTTCTAGATCATCCATACATGTTCTATATATGATGATGAGGTGATCCAAGGCCAAGGTTGGTGATAATTGAAGGAGAGAATAGACATTGAGATTGAAAATTTCTTGCTTGCAATTGAATTCGGTTACACCATTTTCTTCACTTTCCATCCATTTTCTTGATTGCAATTACTTCCATGGATGCTAGTGAATGATTCCAGATCATAACCAAGGCAAATTCGTGGATGAATAGTGTTCTTGATCTCAGATTTTGTCACCTGCAACTCAAATTCGGTTTCCATAATCCAAGCATCCACAAGTGTTCCTCTTGCATACAGAAGCTTTGAATTGATTCATTGAAGGAGTCTGGAGCATTTGAGAGCTTGATTTGAAGGTTTACTACCTCTGTGCACACGAAATTCTCAGGTTAGTAACTTTCAATCTCCAGCTTAAATTAGGTAGAATTAAGAAGAATTATTGTGTTAGATGCATAGTAGAATGGTGTAGGAAGGTTTATGGATTATTAATTTGAGAGTTAGTGACCAATTAGGGTTGTTACCATTTTCGGGTGAGATTGTGTTCTTGCGGATCTTGAGGATTTAGATTGAATTAAGGGCATGAATGGACTCCTTGTGAGATTTGGGACAAGATTCATCAAGGAATCGTGGCCTATGGTGGATTCTATAGCAAGTTAGGATTGTGGAATGGTGATCGGAAAACGTCACCGGCGGTGACTTTGGCGCGCAGGTGGCCTGAGTTTCAGAGGTTCAAATTGGGGAAGATGATCCCAGAGCCATTGGATCATAGTTGGACTTTGACTGGAGACCTCATCCAACGGCTACGATTACTTCTAATTTGTGAAGGAGTTCTGAACTATAATGAAACACAGCGTTTCATTAATCTGTTGTTTTTGGGCTTTATGCAATAATTGCTAACCACACCTCCTTTGTGGCCCAGTCTGGGAAATGAATTGTTTTCTCTTGCTATCTACACCACGCGCTTATCATTTTTATCTTGATTTTCATATTATTTTTCATTTTATTCATGGTTATTGATTAATTCATAAAAAATGGAAAAATAACTCAATTGATCCCATTCATTTTGCATTGGATTCATGATTGAATCTAGTATTTTTTAGATAAAAATATTATTATTTCATGCATTTTCTGATTTTATGGGATTTTTTACATTTTAATTGACATTAAAATAATCATGTTTGGTGCTTGATTTTGTTGAATTTGGTTTGATCATGTGATGATGATTTTGGCCTGGATTTTTTGTGAGTAGTTAGCATAGATATGCATGCTCCCCATAGATTTTTCTCACATATTTGTGATGAATATAAGTGGTAGTTTTAGGTTGAAACCTTAAGAGCTCCATTTTTAGGGTTTATGGTTGATACCTTGTGGTTTGGATTTTATTTTTAGAACTTGGTGGATGATTCAACCTCTGATTTTTGTATGGTAGATTCATGATTGAATTAAGGTCCCTTAGGAATTTTTGTAGGAATTTTCAATGAAGTTTACTATTTTTGCTTGATTTTAGTTTAAGTGCTAGTTTTAGATGATTCTGATGCATTAATTCAACAAGATTGACCTCTTTAGTTCCCTTAGATTAGGGTTTTGCTTTGCTTGTTCTTGGATGATGTTGAAGACAAGCTTGGGCTACCATGGATTGAATGAAGAAGCTTGGATGTGAGGATCTTCCTTTCCTTTGGTGTAGTATAGATTAGGTGTTAAGATTAGGGTTTGTAGGCAGAGCTTCTAGATAGATTCTCTTCCTTCATAAACATGGAAGATGTTGATCACTTCCATTCTTCCCTATGATATAAGGTCTCCTTGAAAAGGCCTCATCCCTCCTTTGGTAGGATGTGTGGCTCTTTACAAGTTGGTAGAACCCTTGAGGGTCCCTTTCTCTGATGATAGGATGCTTAGTGGTGACCTTTGGTCTTCACTCTGCTACCAATCATCCAAACTTTGCTCTTGATGGATGAATCTTTCTCCCTTGCTAAAGGGTGGAGTTCCTTGTTAGAGGATTGGAGAGGATGGGATTGATGCTTCTTTGTGTTTGGAGATAACCCTTAGAAGCTGAAGCTTGTAGATGAAGAGGAACAAGTTGATACTTGTAAAGAGGAGAGAGCTGAAGCTTGAAGACCAAGTTAACACTTGTGAAGAAGATCCAATTGAGATTGAGTGAAGAGCTGAGGCTTGAGGAATAAAGGATAAGTTGACACTTATGTTGATGCATTAAGAGCCTGCAGGAGCCAAGTTGATACTTGCAGTTAGGAGTGAAGCCTGAAGGTGGAATTGACTGAAGAGCTGAGGCTTGGAGAAGAGGGAATAAGTTGATGCTTATGTGGATGTATTAGAAGCAAGTTGACACTTGCTATTGAAGATGATAGTCTTGAAGGGTAGTTGAAGTCTGAAGACTGGACTGCTGTCAGGAGGTTGCTTTGCTGTGAGGCTGTGGAAGCTGTTGATTTGCTTTCTTGACTGTCTGCTTTCTGTGCAACTGTATTGATGTGACTTGTTTGATTTGCTTGATGCATTAGAATAAGTTCATATTTAGATTGATTTAAGCTAGGAGCATGATTGCACTAGAGGTTGAGTTGCTCCCTCTGCTTGTATTTTTACTGTATGGCTTTTCTTGCGGGTATTTGGTAGAGCCCAGCTCCCTTGCCTATGTGGTTTGAGTTTGCTTGATAGCATGTTATTTCTTCTGTATGATTGCAGTTATTCATATCTGGCTTGAGGTTGAGATGAGCTTGTGGAGGTTGTTGCCCCACACACATTTCCTCCCTCACTTGCACTGCATGCATTTTGCAGTCGTTTACTGTTTACTGTTTAAGCTGATGCTTTATCTGTTTTTGTTTGTCATTGACATGATCCCCTAGGAATCTCACTTCCTTTGATAAGGAAGTGATGATTATAACTTTAGGTTGAAACCTATGCATGATAACTTCTAGGAGTTCCCTGTTTCAAACCTCAACCATAGGATGAATCCTTGGCATGACAACATTAGGACTTGATAGTCTCCCCTTAGTTGAGCCTGCTCTCTCTTCTCATCTCAAAACGAATTAAAATACAGTAATAAAGGTTAACTGATGTCGTACGTTACGAGCCTTAAGCTATCTGAGAAAGGGTTGTCAGAGAGCTTCTTTTCGACAGCTTGGATGTTTAGTATGGCACCCTTTGGGTGACATGCGACGCATTCACTCTCAGGTCATAGTCTCTAGTGCGATATTAGTTGCAAACATCCATAAAAAACAGTTCTTCCGTAAAAGACAGAAAACAAACTTCAAACCTTTTTGCCCCGTGGGCCCATAACTCAAAGGAAGCTTTTCTGAAGAAAAGAGTGTCGTTAACTCTCAGTTCTACCGAAAACGGTAACACCTAAGTCTCCAAGGGTCGAGCTGCATACATCCAACTGCTGGAACTGTTTGTTAACCCTACTCGGTAAAACAGATGAATCTGAATTCCCGTAATCCGTATTATCCCGAACTACGTAAGCTCTGATCTCTCAAGCATGTTGAGAGTACGTAGGAACAACACTGACGTATTGGCGAGCCACCTTCCCCGTAACCCGTAGTTAGTCGAACTACGTTGACTCTAATTTCTCATTCTCTAATGAGAATACGTAGGCATAAAGTGCGACGCTTTGCCGAGTCATTTTCTTTTCCTTTTAAGCCAGCCTTGATAGGTAGATAGATAAAAACAACCCGTCAGATAAACACAACAAGCATGGATCCCATCGTGTACGATGGACGTGAGGGGTGCTAATACCTTCCCCTCGCGTAACCGACTCCCGAACCCAGACAACGGTTGCGATGACCTTGTCTTATACCTTTTCGTCAGGTTTCTCCGATCGTTTCCTTTCCCGTTCTGAGGGATAAATAACGAAAGGTGGCGACTCTTCTATTTTGCCGGCACCTTATTTTCGCGGAAGCAACAGTTGGCGACTCTGCTGGGGAATTAATAGTTTCCTGGGATCCAACGTCCCGTATGCGAGTCAGTTTGGGGATCCAACGTCCCCTGCGAGAGTCAATCCTAGCGCTTGTATGATTACTAGTTGGGTTGTGTTTATTTATCGCATTTTACTTCCTGCATTTTATTTTCAGTATGATATAATTATCTGTGCTGTTGTGGGAGGGGCATTCTGATGAGTGAGAAGCCAGAACCAGGCTTGAGTGTACCTAGCATTAGTTGTGGAAATTAGTGGGCGCGTGCTTGCTTTGCAGGCACTAGTGTCTCATGAAATCCACGCTCAGACGAGGTTCTCCCGGTTGACTTCTTTTTCTACCCTTTGGGTTGAAGGGGTTGTTGGTTTGGAGGATTGTCGACTCTGGGGACCGATCATTTGGGATTCAGCCGAGTGAGGCCGCTTCAGGAGATGGTGATGCCACACCTTCTGGGTATCGTATCACCCCTCTTGAATGTCTGTGACGCTGATGACCGCATAGGATGTCGAACTTGTGTCAGTTTAGGTCCATACCTGTGAGCAGGGTTGAGTGTGTTGCAGGAAACCTTAACCTTCAGACTACCTGGTTTTCTTGATAGTGAATCAGTTTTGTTGGTATCAGAGGCTCTCATCGTCAGATGTGTATTTGCTCTTGACAGAGCAGGTTTATGGTTGGGATCAGAGGATCTCATCAACAGATGTGTATTTGTTCTTGACAGAGCAGGTTTATGGTTGGGATCAAAGGATCTCATCAGCAGATGTATGTTTGTTCTTGACAGAGCAGATTTATGGTCTTGTGACAGAGGTCCTTATTATCAGATGTGTGTTTGTTCTTGACAGAGCAGATTTATGGTCCGATATCTGGGTTTTCTTCTCATCCGATCTATGGTTGTTCTTGACAGAGTAGTGTTGTGGTTTTGTTGATACAAAACCTTCACATCTTCAACAGCACAGTTGTCTTGATCTCCTGCTGCATGATTGCATTTTACATTGCTTTGCATACTCATTTGCATTTCATTAACGTGTGTCTGTGTTGCAGGTACCGTTTCCCCCGATTCAGGTTTTCTCGCCTTCTATTATGCTATTATGGGTCCTATGAGGAAGACTGTGGCTTACAAGCTCCCTGCTCCTGATGTTGTTCAACTGACTGGTTTGATTGCTTTAGTAGATGATTCTGTGAAAGATGAATTCAGAAAGTCTTACGGTAAACTGCTAAGTTTGGTTCGTAAGCCCTCTGCGTTTGAGTTGAATGGGTTGCACGCCCTGCTGCAGTTCTACGATCCTCCGTTGAGATGCTTTACTTTCCGGGACTTCGTTCTCGCACCCACACTAGAGGAGTATGTTGATTTGTTAGGGGTGCCTATCAAGAGTCAGATGCCCTTTGTTCATATGGATGTTGAGCCTAATCTGGCGAGTCTAGCTCCTTCACTTCATCTGGATGCCTCCGAATTGATCTTGTCTAGTTGGAACAAGGTCCCCGGCTTCTCCTTGCAGTTCTTAGTGGGAAAAGCTCAGCAGTGCGCCAAATACGGATGTTGGGTCGTGTTCAACGCCATCCTCGCTCTGTGCATATATGGCATCATTCTGTTCCCCAATATGCCTGACTTTGTGGACTTCGACGCCTTCCACATCTTTGCTTCAGGGAATCCAGTCCCTACCTTGATAGGAGATGTCTACCATTCCGTCCACTACAAAAACGAGAACAGAAGGGGCAAGAATGTCTCGTGCTGTGTGTCCCTGCTCTATAGATGGCTTGATAGTCATCTACCCAAGAGGGGTCCCTTTGCTTCGTCTGCAGCCACAGCTGAGTGGCCCGAGCGTTTGATGGGTCTGTTAGCGGAGGATATTGCCTGGTTTGATCGAGACAGATTGGGTACTGAGATTATCTTCAGCTGCAGCGGGTTTCCGAATGTGCCTTTGATAGGCAGGAAGGGCTGTATAAACTATAATCCGTCTCTGCTGGTCCGACAGTTTGCTTATGCTTTGAGAGCTCCGCCGAAGGATGAAGAGGTGCAGGAATCTATGTACCTCACTGGTCTTCTAGAGGGGGATATGTTATCTAAGCTTCAGCGCGCTTGGAATGGTATCTGTAAGCGGGGAAAACCATTGCTGGGGAAGAGTAATAGTCAAGCCTATGCTCCGTATGTGACCTGGATCAGAGCCCGAGCAGGTGCTATAGGGATGTTGTTTCCTCTTGCCAAGCCAAAAAGCCCTCCAGTGATTGAAGAGCCTACCACCGTGCCTATTCAGCAGCACAATCAGGTGTTAGCTGAGAGAGATGAGCTGAAGAGGGCAAATGAAGAACTGGAGAAAGAATTGGCGCAACTCAGAAGCGAGAGAAGTGAAGCCGTTCATTCCTTCAAGAGGCAGACAGAGCTGGTGAACCAGTTAGGGACAGATTTGACTAAGCAGATAGCTGAGCGCGAGCACATGGGTCGAGATTTCAAAGCTGTCAACGATGTACTTGCCACTAAGAAGCAGCACTTGGATGAAGCGTATCGGAGGATATCCAAGTTTAACCAGCACTGGAAGGCCACCCTAGCCAACGGGAAAGAACGGAAGGATAAGCTGAAGCAACAGATCTCCAAGTTGAAAGCCCAGGTGAAGGCGAGTGAGAAGAGGTTTGATTAAGAAACCGCTCGCAGATACACCGCTGAAGGCCAGCTCAACAAGGCTCTTGTTAACCTGAAGGAGTGCAAGCTGACGTTTGAATCCAAGAAGCGGAAGCTAGAAGATTGTTTCGGCGAAGGAGCATGGGAAGATTCAGCTGAAGGTCTCCAATACACCATTACGCAGAGGGAGTTACTCGTCGAAGGGTTACTCACTCGGCCTGATCATCCAGAAACGAGGAATTTGTTAGAAGAGTTTCGCGCTCGTGGCCGTGCTTGACTATTTGTAATCCTTTTGTCTTGATCGTTGTTGTATGCTGACCATCACCAGGCTTGTTGGTTGAGGACATGCTATTGATTCATCTTGTACTCAGTGACATTGTGTACCGCCTTGATGGGCTTTCTTTATATATATGAGATGTTATTTCCATGACTGGACTCGGACTTCTTATTATCAGCACTGGCACTCAGGCACTAGGATCGGGGGAAATCTCCCCAACGCACAGACACACGTTTTCATTTGCATGAAGCATTCGCATAACGAGCACTTTGTCATTTTTCCTAACCCTTTTGTGTATGCAGGTTATTTCAAATCATTCCAGGATTGATCAGAGACCTGTCCACCGCTATCCGACCAGAGCAAATGAAGCCCGAGTTATGGAGCAAGTACAAACTGATGTTCAAGAGCTCCAAGAAAGGATGGACCGCTTCATGGAGCTCATGCAAGTGGTCGTCAACGGCCAGGATCAGCTCAGAACCTTGGTTCAGCCTCTAATTTCAAGGGTCGACAGCAATGGTGTACTCCACGGTAGGGCTGTGCCAACCCCTCCACCTGTCGAAACTCCTCAGAATGGTGTCCCCGTGACCGGGGGGAATGGCAGTACCAACGGCAATGTGATAGATAACACGGGACTCAACGGTAATACGACTGGCGTCGGTAATGGGAATTTCGAAGCTAACGTCCATGTTGGACTGGGCAACGGCAATGCGGGTGTTGGAAATCTGTTCGGGCCTCAGCCATGGTTAGAAGACCGTCAGGACGATGTGTTCTCACAGAGAGGTGCTGAAGGGGAGCTGACCGCTGAAGCACGGCTAAGGTTTAAGGCACTCGAGGACAAGATGAGGAATTTCGAGAACCAGAACACCATGGGTGTTGACATGTCCAAGTTGGGACTGATTGCTGATTTCAAGGTGCCTCCCAAGTTCAAGGTACCTGACTTTGAAAAGTACAAGGGCACCACTTGCCCCCGTGTCCATTTGAGATCATATTACAGAAAGATGTCGGCTCACTCTGAGGACGAGAAGTTGTTGATGCACTTCTTTCAAGACAGTCTGTCCGGGCCCTCCCTGGAATGGTACATGAGTCTGGAACCTACCAGTGTGCGCACGTGGAAGGAACTTGTTGAAGCATTTGTGCACCAATACCAATATAACAGTGACCTGGCTCCGAACCGGGTCCAACTGCAGAATCTGTCACAAAGGAACAATGAAGGGTTCAAGGAATACGCCCAGCGGTGGCGTGAGTTGGCAGCTAGGGTTCAACCGCCGATGGTTGAACGGGAGCTGGTGGAAATGTTCGTAGCCACCCTCCCAGGGGTTTATTATGAGAAGTTGGTCAGCAGTATGTTCGGAAGCTTCTCAGATCTCATTATCACGGGTGAGCACGTCGAAAATGGGATCAAATTGGGGAAAATTCAAGGTGATTTGTCCTCGGCGGGAGGAGGAAAGAAACCGTATGCCGGCAAAAGACGGAAAGGGGAGACGAGCGCCGTGTCCAACGCTCGAAGGAAGGGTAAAGGCCCTCACCAGCAGGTGGCCAGCATAACTATCCCGGCAGTCTAACAGCCGCAGCAGCAACAGCAGCCGAACCAACAAGGATACAGAAAGTATCAGAACAGGGCACCTCTGTCGAGCCGTCACCTCGAGACACCGCCCATGTCCTATGCTCAGCTATTACAGACTCTGCTCCAGTTACAGTTGATCCAAAAGAGAACCTTGGCTCCCTTGACAGGGGCACCTCCGCCAGGTTATGATGCGAATGCGACTTGCGAATTTCACTCAGGGGCACCAGGCCACACGATAGAAAATTGCAAAGCCTTCAAGCATAAGGTGCAGGACATGGTGGACGCCAAGATCATCAACTTCTCAGATAATGTGCCAAACGTCACGAAGAACCCTATGCCGAATCATAGGGGAGGTGGAGTAAATGCCATTATTGAAGACAAGAACTTGGATTTGTTGACTGACGTCAAGGATCTAAAGACACCGCTTAGCTTCGTTAAAGCTAAGCTGATGAAAAAAGGTTACTTCCCGGGCTGTGGAAAACTGTGTATGGGCTGTGCGACAAGTCCTGATGGATGTGAACAGTTGATAGAGGGGATTCAAAGTCTGATGACCGAAGGAATCCTGCAGTTTAGTCGAAGGGCCGAATGTGGATCTGGAGAGGTCATGCTGAAGCAAGATGATGAGGTTGCCACCATCACCATCCCTCGTCGGACGATAACTATTTCTGCACCCAAACCGCCCACGATTACCATCACCAAAGCTGGGCCGATACCTTTCGAAAGCACTAATGCTGTCCCATGGCATTATGGGGCAGACGTCTACTGCAATAGGCAGAAGTTGGAATTGGAACCCTCAGGGTCACGTGTGGATAACCTAGCGGGCATTGGCGGAATTACTCGCAGCGGAAGGGTATTTGCTCCACCCGAGATCGTGGCGGACAGAGCGGACAGAGCTGACGCAACTGATAAAGGGAAGAGTAAAGTCGTTGAAGAGATCCCTCGTGGGGTAGAAAAAGACTTACTTGTTAAAGACGCCAAAGAGTTTATGAGGTTGATTAAGAAGAGTGACTACAAGATCGTGGATCACCTCCACCAAACACCCTCGAAAATTTCCATCCTGAATTTGTTGTTGTGTTCTAAGGCACATCGCAACGCGCTGCTGAAGGTGTTGAATGCCGCGTATGTACCGCAGGAAATATCGGTCAACCAGTTGGAAGGGGTCATAGCCCACGTGAATGCTGGAAATGGGTTAGGGTTCACTGACCTGGAGCTGACGCCGAAGGGGAGGAGTCACAATAGCGCCCTGCACATCTCGATAGAGTGTAGAGGAACGATTATGTCTCATGTGTTGGTGGACACAGGGTCGTCGCTCAATGTTATTCCGAAGAAAGAATTGATGAAGTTGGATACTCGGGGATTGATCTGCACACCCAGTGATCTGGTGGTGAAAGCATTCGATGGAACCAAATGTCATGTTTTCGGGGAGGTGATGTTGCCAATCCAAGTTGGTCCGGAAACATTCGACGCGGTCTTTTACATTATGGACATCATGCCTGCCTACAGCTGTCTCTTGGGCCGGCCATGGATCCATTCTGCGGGTGTCGTGACCTCCACGTTGCACCAGAAGCTCAAGTATGCTGTCGGAGGTAGCATCATGACCGTATGTGGTGAGGAAGATATAATGGTGAGCCATTTGTCGTCCTTCAAGTATGTTGAGATGGATGGGGAAATCCATGAAACTCTATGTCAGGAATTCGAGGCTGTTAAAGTCAAGAACGTAGCTCCTGTAATCACTGAGAAACCAGAGATGACTCTCTCTTCCTTCAAGGAAGCCCGGGCCGTTGTTCAAGCCGGATCTACCCCAGGCTGGGGGCGAATTCTGGAGATACCTAACAAGCAAGACAAGTTTGGGTTGGGATATTCTCCCGCGGCTGAAGCCTCCTCCTCTTCTAGTAGTGCGTCGCGAGATAAAGGGCCGATCCAGTTTACCAGTGGTGGGGTGATATTTGAAAGTGTCAACGCAGTGTCTGAAGACGGCGAAGACAGTGATTGCGACCCAGACTCTTGGATCCAGCCAAGCAAGTCCGGCGAGAGCCTCACCAACTGGTCCATTAGGGATATCATCCAAATGACAGACAAAGAGTAATGATTTACTTTTTTCAATCATTGTACAACCCTACGTCCTACCCGGGGCATAGTGGTTTTATTGTCAGGGCCTTGTTTGATTATGTACATGCATTTTACCAATAAATCAAAAGGCGTTTTTCTTCGTATTCAAATATTGTGATCTCAGTTATTCCTGTTTTATATTTGTTTTGAAAAATAATAAAATGGCAATGGGGTTTGTGCTAACCTGCATATCCTTGTTTTAAGCTTAACCCTTGTTATCGCAGGATCCACATAGCAGATGACATCGACTCTGGACCTTCTACGACTCACTTCGACTTCGATTGCCCGATCTATCAAGCCGAAGAAGAGATCGATGAAGACGAAGACCTTCCCGAAGAGTTGGCCCGCTTGTTGAAACAAGAAGAGAAAGTTATTCTGCCTCACGAAGAAGAGATTGAGATCGTGAATCTGGATTCTGAAGAACTTGTCAGGAACGTCAGGATAGGGGCTGCATTGCAGAGTGATGTCAAGCAGAGATTGGTCGAGATGCTAAGAGAGTATAGTGACGTCTTTGCTTGGTCATACGAGGATATGCCCGGACTTGATACTGACATCGTGGTCCACCACTTGCCGCTGTGAGAAGATTGTCCTCCCGTTAAGCAGAAGCTTAGAAGGACACGACCAGATATGGCCGTTAAGATCAAAGAAGAAGTGCAAAAGAAGCTTGATGCTGGCTTCTTAGCGGTCACTACTTACCCTCCGTGGGTCGCCAACATAGTGCATGTACCGAAGAAAGACGGTAAGGTACGAATGTGCGTCGATTATTGGGATTTAAATAGGGCGAGCCCTAAAGATGATTTCCCACTCCCTCATATTGATGTGTTGGTCGACAATACAGCTCAGTTCTCCGTATTTTCGTTCATGGATGGCTTCTCCGGTTACAATCAGATCAAGATGGCGCCGGAGGACATGGAGAAAACTACGTTCATGACACCCTGGGGAACATTTTGCTACAAGGTAATGCCTTTCGGTCTGAAGAACGCAGGGGCGACTTACCAACGAGCAATGGTTACTTTGTTTCATGATATGATTCATCATGAGTTTGAAGTCTATGTTGATGACATGATTGTGAAGTCCCAAACGGAGGAGGGGCATCTGGTCAATTTGCTGAAGCTTTTTGAGAGGCTTAGGAAGTTCAGGTTGAGGCTGAATCCTAACAAGTGTACTTTCGGAGTACGGTCCAGAAAACTACTGGGGTTTATCGTGAGTGAAAGAGGCATTGAGGTTGATCCTGCGAAAATAAAAGCAATACAAGAGATGCCAGCGCCAAAAACAGAAAAAGAAGTTCGTGGTTTCCTGGGCAGAATAAACTACATTGCAAGGTTTATCTCTCAGCTCATGGCCACGTGTGAACCGATGTTCAAACTGTTAAAGAAAAATCAGGCGATTATCTGGAACGAGGATCGCCAGAAGGCATTTGATAAGATAAAACAGTATCTGCAGGAACCTCCAATCTTGATACCCCTAGTGACCGGAAGACCCTTAATCATGTACTTGACAGTTCTTGAGAATAGTATGGGGTGTGTTCTCGGTCAGCATGACGAGACGGGCAGAAAGGAGCATGCCATTTACTACTTGAGTAAAAAGTTCCCATATTGTGAATCTCGTTACTCGATGCTGGAGAAGACGTGTTGTGCACTAGCCTGGGCTGCCAAACGTTTACGACAGTACATGCTCAATCACACCACCATGCTAATTTCGAAGATGGATCCAATCAAGTACGTCTTCGAGAAGCAAGCGCTTTCGGGCAGGATTGCCAGATGGCAAATGGTGTTCACAGAATATGACATTCAGTACGTTTCCCAAAAGGCCATCAAGGGAAGCGTATTGTCTGAATACCTTGCCGAACAACCGATCGAGGATTATCAGCCGATGAAATTTGAATTCCCTGATGAGGATATCATGTTTCTCAAAGCGAAAGATTGTGATGAACCGTTGCCCGAAGAGGGTCCAGATAGGAAATCCCAATGGAAATTGATATTTGACGGGGCATTTAACTCTTACGGAAGTGGCATTGGGGCGATCATCACGACTCCCCATGGATCCCACATCCCGTTTACTGCGAGACTGACGTTTCCGGTCACCAATAACGAAGCGGAGTACGAAGCATGCATCATGGGTCTAGAAGAGGCAATCGATTTGAGAATCAAGAACCTAGATGTATATGGTGACTCGGCGCTTGTGATTAACCAGATTAAAGGGGAGTGGGAGACTCGTTAATCGAATTTGGTGCTGTATATGAACTATGCCAGAAGGCTGCTTCCGTTCTTTGATCGAGTGGAACTCTATCATGTGCCCAGGGCCGAGAATCAGATGGATGACGCCTTAGCCACTTTGGCTTCGATGTATAAAGTCAATTTTTGGAATGAAGCTCCAAGAATTGTCCTGTCTCGTCTCGACAGACCTGCATTCTTCTTTGCGATCGAGGAAGCCTCCGACAGCAAGCCATGGTTCCATGATATCCAGACCTTCCTTATGACTAAGGAGTATCCTGCGGGAGCGTCAACCCAGGATAAGAAGACTCTGAGGAGGTTGTCTGGAAATTTTTATCTCAATCCTGATGGAGTTTTGTATAAAAGAAACCACGATCTCGCGCTACTCAGATGCGTAGATGAAAAAGAAGCGAGTATGCTCATGGAAGAAGTCCATGAAGGCACATTTGGTACGCACGCCGGCGGGCATGCTATGATGAGAAAGATCCTGAGAGCAGGATACTACTGGCTGACGATGGAGTCGGATTGCTTTAGATTCGCAAAGAGATGTCATAAATGCCAGATTTATGCTGATAAGATTCATGTGCCGCCGTGCCCGTTAAATGTCATGTCCTCCCCATGGCCGTTCTCCATGTGGGGCATCGACATGATAGGCAAGATCGAGCCCACTGCGTCTAACGGTCATCGCTTCATTCTAGTAGCCATTGACTACTTCACCAAGTGGGTGGAGGCAGCCTCATACGCTAATGTGACCAAGCAGGTGGTGGCTAAATTCATAAAGAGGGACATCATCTATCGTTACGGAATTCCCGAGCGGATCATTACTGATAATGGTTCGAATCTGAATAACAAGATGATGAAGGAGTTGTGCCAGAGTTTCAAGATTGAACACCACAACTCATCTCCTTACCGGCCGAAGATGAATGGCGCTGTTGAAGCGGCCAATAAGAACATTAAGAAGATTGTACAGAAGATGGTTGTGACCTATAAGGACTGGCACGAGATGTTGCCATTGGCACTGCACGGTTATCGTACCACGGTACGTACGTCAACCGGGCAACTCCTTTCTCACTGGTGTACGGTATGGAAGTTGTCCTATCGCTAGAAGTTGAGATCCCTTCTTTACGAGTTTTGGTTGACGTGAAACTCGATGAGGCGGAATGGATTAAGAACCGACTAAACCAACTCAGCCTGATGGACGAGAAGAGGTTAGCATCGATTCCATATGGTCGTCTATACCAAAGCCGAATGAAGAAAGCCTATGATAAGAAGGTGCGTCCTAGAAGCTTTCAGACGGGTGATCTCGTCCTGAAGAAGATACTTCCTCCACACTCCGATCACCGGGGCAAGTGGACTCCTAATTACGAAGGTCCGTACGTCGTCAGCAAGGTCTTCTCGGGAGGAGCCTTGTTGTTATCCACGATGGATGACGAAGATTTTGCATCCCCGGTGAATGCGGACGCAGTTAAAAAAATACTTTGCTTAAAGAATGACCCGCTGGAAAGAAAAAGAATATCCAGGCAAAAAGGGGGCATCCCGACGAACCATAAAAAAGGAAAAAGGTTCGGGCAAAAATTAGGGATATAAAGAGAAGAATGTACACCCGCAAAGTCGAAAACCCGGAAGGGAGACTTTGGCAAAAAAGGGTATCCCGGTGAATCGAAAACCCGAAAGGGCGATTCAGGCAAAAGTTAGGGATTTGAAAAAGCAAATGACTGCGTTCCGCGTGTGGACTTTCATTGTTTAGTGGTTTGGAAGACCTGAGGGCCGTTTATCTGAATCAATCTCTTCTGAAGCTGAAGCGTCGGAGAAGTATCGAAGTCGAGTGGGTCATAGAGGGATCAACTCATGGTGTTCGTCTACGCCTCATTGCCGACATTTGTGTATATACTGATGTATATTTATGTTTTATTTTTGCGCAGCTTCCTCATTCCAGGAGCTTGCATCTGTTGTAAAACATTTTTACCCATTCAGGGGTTCGTTATCAATAAAATGTGTATTATTCAGTAATTTTGTTTGTTTGTTTAGCACTTATCTGTTTTGTTTACGAAAACGAACGCCGATGTTTTTGATAAAATGCGCATACATAAACTTACTGGCCTAGGCCACTGATTGTTGAAACAATGAATTACTTGAACATTGTCACAAGATGATAACCTTGATAGGTCCCTTTGAGAAGGGTATCTTGTCTGTTTGTTTGCGTTGTTGCAGGTGTAGCATATTCCAGACAGTACGCCGTATGCGTCCCCAGGCAGGATGATTCCTTCCTCTCCAGCAAGTCCAGCAGCGTCTCCCCGTGGAGTTTGAACATGGGATCGTAAGCATTGATATGTGTCTCCCCAGGCAGAGAAGATTCTCTCCCCAATCAGATGTATCCTGAAGGATCACCATCTCCCCAGCCGAGTCATGTACTGAAGTGTGCAGCACTCGATAGGGCAGACTGACGTCTCCAGATGAATTGAAATTCCCCAAAGAGCTGTATTCTCCCCGGCGTGCAGGATGATTCCTACTTCCCCAGCCGAGTTTGCAAACCCCCAAGAGAGCCGATTCCTTGGAAGCCGTCTGGGCCATGATTGGTTTTCTCCAGTAGAGTGTTGAATAGCTGATGCTGTATTCCCCACCGGAGTCTATATCTCCAGGAAAGATTAGTCGCGAAGGCCGCGCAGTTTATTTCTGCGGTTGACATCATTTTCCTCAGCAGTGGTGGTTCGTATACTCAGATAAGTAGATCCTGGTTCTCGTAGAACTCTGTTCCCCTCGCAGCAGTCGACTGAGGTTCGTTTCCCCAGGCGGAGTCCAATTGAGATTGGTGTGACTTCTTCTCCTTGGCAGGATGAGTCCTTCCCCCACCAGAGTGGTTCTTTCTCCTTGACAGGAGGCTTTTCCCTTCAGCATTTATTTTGCTGATGGGGTCGTAGCATTCTGCATGATTGCATAGCATTTACCCTAAATGTGTAGCATTTCCACCGTGTGGAGCATTGCGCCATTGTCAAACATGTGCATGTGAAACATGAGCTAGGTCGTTACTGTTCTTGTTTTGCAGGTGTTCCTCCGCAGAATGGTTTGCTCAAGATGATTCTTGAATTCCCCAGCAAAGTTGTTTGCTTAAGATGATTCTTAAAATCCCCGGTAAAGTCGCCAGAAGGGGTTGCTCAAGTTGACGCTTAGAGTCCCCGACAGAGTGTTTGCTCAGGATGATTCCTGAAATCTCTAGCAGAGTTATGGGTTCAGGATGATTCTTGAAGTCCCCGACGGAGTTATTTGTTCAAGATGATTCTTGATTTCCTCAGCTGAGTTTATTTGCCCAGAATGATTTCTGGATCCCCGAAGCAGAGTTACTTGATAGTTCTCCAGAATCCCCAACGGAGATGTGTCATCCCCAGCAGGTTTGAACAGAGAAGCTGAAACTTCCCTTGAAAGACTTGATGATTGAAGTCCAACTGTATTAACTAAGCAGTTCTCTCAGCTGATGCGGAGTGCCTGATGGCAGAAGTTTGGATATCCCCAATTGGTTCATGATTGACTGAGAATTCTATTCCCGACTTAGTGATGAAGTTCGGCTGACGCCCAAGAATTTCTTTGAATGCCCGATGGCATGATTAACTTGATTGTTGACCTGATGAGTCCCGAGGAATCCTGATGCCTGACAGCATGATCAACCATGTATCACCGGTTACCGTGTGACCAATTCCCCAGCTAGCTGCCGTGCAGCTAATATTTCAGTTTTCGAAGTTTTGTTCCCATCAGAGTACCGTGTACTTGTGCAGTTGGCAAATTTCCGGGTTTGTCGGTATTCAACCGTCTCGCACCTTGATTGTTTGAGATCCGTTCGCTTCTCACCCAGTCAGGTCTAAGTCGTTTGAATAGGGGCAGCTGTTGCACCCCAAAATTTGCTCAACATTCCTTTACCTAGCTTATGTTTCATTTTCATTCACATTAGCATTATCATTTGCATTCCATTGACATGTATGCAGGAGATCAAGAGGTATGACTACCAATTAAGATCTATACAAGACTATGAAGCTAGCTAAGAAGGTTATTCAAGTGTTCAAGGGTTGATATCCTTGTCATAGAAATATAAAGATCCTCAGAGGGAGTGGTTGAAACCAAGAGGGTAAGCCTCCTAACTTGAGAGTTGTGGGAAGTTATCAGATGATTTTGAAGCCATGAAGTTAGACTTGAGGTCTTGAGAGAGCTCATTAGAAGTGTTGAAGATCACTTTGAGGCCTAGACAGGTCATTGTGCAAGATTAAGAAGGCTCAGCCATGAGTGGTGCAGCTAGGGTTTGACTGGGTCAACCCTAAGTCAACTGATGATTTGAACAAGGTTGAGACCTAATTCAAAGGCCATGTAATCATGGATTGATGCATTGAGATGTTATAAGGATAATGCCAAGGTCAACTCATCATGATTGAAGAGTTTGAGAAGTTCCAAGCTAGGGTTTCTAAGGCTTGACAGTGTAAAATCCTCTAGTTTGACCCCTATCTTCAAGGCAATTTAGCTCAAGATGTGATTGTCATCTTATCATGCCCCCAACATGAATGTTGTAAAGCATGATCTTAGCTTTAATTTGAGTGCTAGAAGTCCTTGATAGGATTTGTAGAACTCCAGTTATGACTTTGACAAGTTACAGGTCATCTGAGGTATGTGAATTTAGAGCTTGAAAGTTGTCCAACTTGCATGAAACTTTTTCCCTAGAAGGATGATTCCTATGAACTTTTGGTAAACATGAGTGTTGTTCCTTATCCCCTTAGATTTCTAGAGAGTACTAGAAGTCCTTGATAGGATTTGTAGAACTCAAGTTATGGCTTTGACAAGTCAAGGGTATTTTGGTCATTTGGATATTATAGGTCATTTCAACCATAAGGCCATAACTCCTATTTCCAAGCTTCAAATGGGAAAATGTTCAACATCAAACTTGTTCAAAATGATGTTTTAAGGCTATCCAAGAGGTCAGGAGAGGTTGGAATTGCTTGTAGCTCAAAATCACAAAAATGGCTTAAAATAAGGATGATTTTCAAATGAACCAAAGATGGAAATTGGTATTTTTGATCTACATGTCCAAAACAAGGCATGTAATATGTCATTTTGATTCTAAAACACATTTTAAGAACATTGACATTGCCACAATTTTGACTTGAGGTTTAATTTGTGGACTTGCTTTGAAAAATAGTTACTTACATCATAAGTAACAATTGCCAAACCAAAATTCAAGGCATAACCAAGGCTTCTTTCAATCCAAACACATCCAAAATACCATTAGGAGAGAAATTGGAAGAGAATGAGGGTGAATATAAGCTGCCAACATGAGCTGTTATGAGCACACCATGAGATTGAAATTTCCATGAAGTGAGATATTGAATTTCTCATTAGAAGGATCTAGAGCTTTCTAGATCATCCATACATGTTCTATATATGATGATGAGGTGATCCAAGGCCAAGGTTGGTGATAATTGAAGGAGAGAATAGAGATTGAGATTGAAAATTTCTTGCTTGCAACTGAATTCGGTTTCACCATTTTCTTCACTTTCCATCCATTTTCTTGATTGCAATTACTTCCATGGATGCTAGTGAATGATTCCAAATCATAACCAAGGCAAATTCGTGGCTGAATAGTGTTCTTGATCTCAGATTTTGTCACCTGCAACTCAAATTCGGTTTCCATAATCCAAGCATCCTCAAGTGTTCCTTTTGCATACAGAAGCTTTGAATTGATTCATTGAAGGAGTCTGGAGCATTTGAGAGCTTGATTTGAAGGTTTACTACCTCTGTGCACACGAAATTCTCAGGTTAGTAACTTTCAATCTCCAGCTTAAATTAGGTAGAATTAAGAAGAATTATTGTGTTAGATGCATAGTAGAATGGTGTAGGAAGGTTTATGGATCATTAATTTGAGAGTTAGTGACCAATTAGGGTTGTTACCATTTTCGGGTGAGATTGTGTTCTTGCGAATCTTGAGGATTTAGATTGAATTAAGGGCATGAATGGACTCCTTGTGAGATTTGGGACAAGATTCATCAAGGAATCGTGGCCTATGGTGGATTCTATAGCAAGTTAGGGTTGTGGAATGGTGATCGGAAAACGTCACCGGCGGTGACTTTGGCGCGCAGGTGGCCTGAGTTTCAGAGGTTCAAATTGGGGAAGATGATCCCAGAGCCATTGGATCATAGTTGGACTTTGACTGGAGACCTCATCCAACGGCCACGATTACTTCTAATTTGTGAAGGAGTTCTGAACTATAATGAAACGCAGCGTTTCATTAATCTGTTGTTTTTGGGCTTTATGCAATAATTGCTAACCACACCCCCTTTGTGGCCCAGTCTGGGAAATGAATTGTTTTCTCTTGCTATCTACACCACGCGCTTATCATTTTTATCTTGATTTTCATATTATTTTTCATTTTATTCATGGTTATTGATTAATTCATAAAAAATGGAAAAATAACTCAATTGATCCCATTCTTTTTGCATTGGATTCATGATCGAATCTAGTATTTTTTAGATAAAAAATATTATTATTTCATGCATTTTCTGATTTTATGGGATTTTTTACATTTTAATTGACATTAAAATAATCATGTTTGGTGCTTGATTTTGTTGAATTTGGTTTGATCATGTGATGATGATTTTGGCCTGGATTTTTTGTGAGTAGTTAGCATAGATATGCATGCTCCCCATAGATTTTTCTCACATTTTTGTGATGAATATAAGTGGTAGTTTTAGTATGAAACCTTAAGAGCTCCATTTTTAGGGTTTATGGTTGATACCTTGTGGTTTGGATTTTATTTTTAGAACTTGGTGGATGATTCAACCTCTGATTTTTGTATGGTAGATTCATGATTGAATTAAGGTCCCTTAGGAATTTTTGTAGGAATTTTCAATGAAGTTTACTTTTTTTGCTTGATTTTAGTTTAAGTGCGAGTTTTAGATGATTCTGATGCATTAATTCAACAAGATTGACCTCTTTAGTTCCCCTAGATTAGGGTTATGCTTTGCTTGTTCTTGGATGATGTTGAAGACAAGCTTGGGCTACCATGGATTGAATGAAGAAGCTTGGATGTGAGGATCTTCCTTTCCTTTGGTGTAGTATTGATTAGGTGTTAAGATTAGGGTTTGTAGGCAGAGCTTCTAGATAGATTCTCTTCCTTCATAAACATGGAAGATGTTGATCACTTCCATTCTTCCCTATGATATAAGGTCCCCTTGTAAAGGCCTCATCCATCCTTTGGTAGGATGTGTGGCTCTTTACAAGTTGGTAGAACCCTTGAGGGTCCCTTTCTCTGATGATAGGATGCTTAGTGGTGACCTTGGGTCTTCACTCTGCTACCAATCATCCAAACTTTGCTCTTGATGGATGAATCTTTCTCCCTTGCTAAAGGGTGGAGTTCCTTGTTATAGGATTGGAGGGGATGGGGTTGATGCTTCTTTGTGTTTGGAGATAACCCTTAGAAGCTGAAGCTTGTAGATGAAGAGGAACAAGTTGATACTTGTAAAGAGGAGAGAGCTGAAGCTTGAAGACCAAGTTGACACTTGTGAAGAAGATCCAATTGAGATTGAGTGAAGAGCTAAGGCTTGAGGAATAAAGGATAAGTTGACACTTATGTTGATGCATTAAGAGCCTGCAGGAGCCAAGTTGATACTTGCAGTTAGGAGTGAAGCCTAAAGGTGGAATTGACTGAAGAGCTGAGGCTTGGAGAAGAGGGAATAAGTTGATGCTTATGTGGATGTATTAGAAGCAAGTTGACACTTGCTATTGAAGATGATAGTCTTGAAGGGTAGTTGAAGTCTGAAGACTGGACTGCTGTCAGGAGGTTGCTTTGTTGTGAGGCTGTGGAAGCTGTTGATTTGCTTTCTTGACTGTCTGCTTTCTGTGCAACTGTATTGATGTGACTTGTTTGATTTGCTTGATGCATTAGAATAAGTTCATATTTAGATTGATTTAAGCTAGGAGCATGATTGCACTAGAGGTTGAGTTGCTCCCTCTGCTTGTATTTTTACTGTATGGCTTTGCTTGTGGGTATTTGGTAGAGCCCAACTCCCTTGCCTATGTGGTTTAAGTTTGCTTGATAGCATGTTATTTATTTTGTATGATTGCAATTATTCATATCTGGCTTGAGGTTGAGATGAGCTTGTGGAGGTTGTTGCCCCACACACATTTCCTGCCTCACTTGCACTGCATGCATTTTGCATTCGTTTACTGTTTACTGTTTAAGCTGATGCTTTATTTGTTTCTGTTTGTCATTGACATGATCCCCAAGGAATCTCACTTCCTTTGATAAGGAAGTGATGATTAGAACTTTAGGTTGAAATCTATGCATGATAACTTCTAGGAGTTCCCTGTTTCAAACCTCAACCATAGGATGAATCCTTGGCATACCAACATTAGGACTTGATAGTTTCCCCTTAGTTGAGCCTGCTCTCTCTTCTCATCTCAAAACGAATTAAAATACAGTAATAAAGGTTAATTAATGTCGTACGTTACGAGCCTTAAGCTATCTGAGAAAGGGTTGTCGGAGAGCTTCTTTTCGACAGCTTGGATGTTTAGTATGGCACCCTTTGGGTGACATGCGACGCATTCACTCTTAGGTCATAGTCTCTAGTGCGATATTAGTTGCAAACATCCATAAAAAACAGTTCTTCCGTAAAAGACAGAAAACAAACTTCAAACCTTTTTGCCCCGTGGGCCCATAACTCAAAGGAAGCTTTTCTGAAGAAAAGAGTGTCGTTAACTTCCAGTTCTACCGCAAACGATAACGCCTAAGTCTCCAAGGGTCGAGCTACGTACATCCAATTGCTGGAACTGTTTGTTAACCCTACTCGGTAAAACAGATGAATCTGAATTCCCGTAATCCGTATTATCCCGAACTACGTAAGCTCTAATCTCTCAAGCATGTTGAGAGTACGTAGGCACAATACTGACGTATTGGCGAGCCACCTTCCCCGTAACCCGTAGTTAGTCGAACTACGTTGACTCGGATTTCTCATTCTCTGATGAGAATACGTAGGCATAAAGTGCGACGCTTTGCCGAGTCATTTTCTTTTCCTTTTAAGCCAGCCTTGATAGGTAGATAGATAAAAACAACCCGTCAGATAAACACAACAAACGTGGATCCCATCGAGTACGATGGACGTGAGGGGTGCTAATACCTTCCCCTCGCGTAACCGACTCCCGAACCCAGACAACGGTTGCGATGACCTTGTCTTATACCTTTTCGTCAGGTTTCTCCGATCGTTTCCTTTCCCGTTCTGAGGGATAAATAACGAAAGGTGGCGACTCTTCTGTTTTGCCGGCACCTTATTTTCGCGGAAGCGACACCAATGCTGATTAAACTTGGATATTCTCCGGTACGCTTCATCCAAGTGCTGCTTCTTAGTGGCCAGTACGTCATTGACAGCTTTGAAGTCTCGACCCAAGCGCTCACGCTCAGTTATCTGCTTAGTCAAGTTCGTCCCTAACTGGTTCACCAGCTCTATCTGCCTCTTGAAGGAATGGACGGCTTCGCTTCTCTCGCTTCTGAGTTGAGCCAATTCTTTCTCCAGTTCTTCATTTGCCTTTTTCAGCTCATCTCTCTCAGCTAACACCTGATTATGCTGCTGAATAGGCACGGTGGTAGGCTCTTCAATCACCGGAGGGCTTTCCAGCTTGGCAGGAGGAAACGACATCCCTATGATATCTACTCTGGCTCTGATCCAGGTCACATATGGAGCGTAGGCTTGGCTATTACTTTTTCCCAGCAACGGTTTTCCCCGCTTACAGACACCATTCCAAGCGTGCTGAAGCTTAGATAACATATCCCCCTCTAGGAGACCAGTGAGGTACAGAGATTCCTGCACCCCTTCATCCTTCGGTGGAGCTCTCAAAGCATAAGCAAACTGTCGGACCAGAAGAGATGGATTATAGTTGATACAGCCCTTCCTGCCTATCAAAGGCACATTCGGAAACCCACTGCAGCTGAAGATAATCTCAGTACCCAACCTATCTCTATCAAACCAGACAATATCCTCCGCTGATAGAATCATCAAACGCTCAGACCACTCAGCTGTGGCTGCAGACGAAGCAAAAGGACCCTTCTTGGGTAGGTGACTATCAAGCCATCTATAGAGCAGGGGTACACAGCACGAGACATTCTTGCCCCTTCTGTTCTCGTTTTTGTAGTGGACGAAATGGTAAACATCTCCAACCAAGGTAGGGACTGGATTCCCTGATGCAAAGATGTGAAATGCGTCGAAGTCTACAAAGTCAGGCATATTAGGGAACATAATGATGTCGTATATGCAAAGGGCAAGAATAACGTTGAACACGATCCAACAACCGTCCTTGGCACACTGCTGGGCCTTTCCCACTAAGAACTGCAAGGAGAAACCAGGGACCCTGTTCCAACTAGACAAGACCAACTCGGAGGCATCCAGATGAAGTGAAGGAGCTAGACTAGCCAGATTAGGCTCGGCATCCATATGAACAAAGGGCACCTGACTCTTGATAGGCACACCTAACAAATCAGCATACTCCTCTAGTGTGGGTGCGAGAATAAAATCCTGGAAAGTAAAGCATCTCAACGGAGGATCGTAGAACTGCAGAAGGGCGTGCAACCCATTCAACTCAAACACAGAGGGTTTACGAACCAGGCTGAGCAGTTTCCCATAAGACTTTCTGAACTCACCTCTCACAGAATCATCTGCCAAAGCGATCAAACCAGTCAGCTGAACAACCTCAAGAGTGGGGAGCTTGTAAGCCACAGTCTCTCCCAGAGAACCCATACTAGCACAATAGAAGGCAAGAAAACCTGAACCGGGGGAAACGGTACCTGCAACACAGACACACGTTAATGAAATGCAATTGAGTATGCAAAACAATGCAAAATGCAATCATGCAGCGGGAGATCAAGACGACTATGCTGTTGAGGAGATGAAGGTCCTGTATCAACAAAACCACAATACTGCTCTGTCAAGAACAACCCTATCTCTGATGAGAAGAAAACCCTGGTATCGGACCATAAACCTGCTCTGTCAAGAACACATATATCTGATGATGAGGAGAAACCCCTGATGTCAGACTATAACTCTGCCCTGTCAAGAACAAATACACATCTGATGATGAGAAGCCTTGATGTCGGGCTATAACTCTGCTCTGTCAAGAACAAACACACATATGATGAGGAGAACCTATGATACCAACAAAACTGATTCACTATAAAGAAAACCAGGTAGTCTGAAGGTTAAGGTTTCCTGCAACAAACCCGACCCTGCTCACAAGTATGGACCTAAACTGACACAAGTTCGGCATCCTATGCGGTCATCAGTGTCACAGACATTCAAGAGGGGTGATACGATACCCAGAAGGTGTGGCATCACCATCTCCTGAAGCGGCCTCACTCAGCTGAATTCCAAATGATCGGTCCCCAGAGTCGACAATTCTCCAAACCAACAACCCCTCAAGCCCAAAGGGCCGGAAAAGAAGTCAATCGGGAGAACCTCGTCTGAGCGTGGATTTCATGAGACACTAGTGCCTGCAAAGCAAGCACGCGCCCACTAATTTCCACAACTAATGCTAAGTACACTCAAGCCTGGGTCTGGCTTCTCACTCATCAGAATGCCCCTCCCACAACAGCACAGATAATCATATCATACTGAAAGTAAAATGCGGGAAATAAAATGCGATAAATAAACACAACCCGACAAGTAATCATACAAGCACTAGGATTGACTCTCGCAGGGGATGTTGGATCCCCAAACTGACTCGCATACGGGACGTTGGATCCCAGGAAACTATCAAGTCCCCAGCAGAGTCGCCAGTTGTCGCTTCTGCGAAAATAAGGTGCCGGCAAAACAGAAGAGTCGCCACCTTTTGTTATTTATCCCTCGGAACGGCAAAGGAAACGATCGGAAAAACCTGACGAAAAGGTATAAGACAAGGTCATCGCAACCATTGTCTGGGTTCGGGAGTCGGTTACGCAAGGGGAAGGTATTAGCACCCCTCACGTCCATCGTACTCGATGGGATCCACGCTTGTTGTGTTTATCTGACGGGTTGGTTTTACTATCTATCTATCAAGGCTGGTCTGAAAACAAAAGAAAATGACTCGGAAAAGCGTCGCGCTTTATGCCTACGTAATCTCATCATAGAATGAGAAATCAGAGTCAACGTAGTTCGGCTAACTACGGGTTACGGGGAAGGTGGCTCGCCAATACGTCAGTATTGTACCTACGTACTCTCAACAGGTATGAGAGATCAGAGCTTACGTAGTTCGGGATAATACGGATTACGGGGATTCAGATTCATCTTTTTTATCGAGTAGGGTTAACAAACAGTTCCAGCAGCTTGGCCTACGCAGCTCGATCCTTGGAGACTTAAGCGTTACCGTTTGCGGTAGAACTGAGAGTTAACGACACTCTTTTCTTCAGAAAAGCTTCCTTTGAATTATGGGCCCACGGGGCAAAAAGGTTTGAAGTTTGTTTTCTGTCTTTTACGGAAGAACTGTTTTTTATGGATGTTTGCAACCAACATCGCACTAGAGACTATGACCTGAGAGTGAATGCGTCACATGTCACCCAAAGGGTGCCATACTAAAGATCCAGACTGTTAAAAAGAAATTCTCCAACAATCCTTTCTCAGATAGCTTAAGGCTCGTAACGTACGATGTCAGTTAACCTTTATTACTGTATTTTAATTTGTTTTGAGATGAGAAGAGAGAACGGACAGGTTCAACTACCGGGAGACTATCAAGTCCTACTGTTGTCATGCCAAGGATTCATCCTATGGTTGAAGTTTGAAACAGGGAACTCCTAGAAGTTATCATGCATAGGTTTCAACCTAAAGTTCTAATCATCACTTCCTTATCAAAGGAAGTGAGAGTCCTAGGGGATCATGTCAATGGTAAAAAAAACAGATAAAGTATCAGCTTAAACAGTAAACAGTAAACGACTGTAAAATGCATGCAATGCAAGTGAGGGAGGAAAGGTGTGTGGGGCAGCAGCCTCCACAAGCTCATCTCAACCTCAAGCCAGATATGAATCACTGTAATCATACAGAGGAAATAACATGCTATCCAGCAAGATATAATAACTGCAATCATACAGAAGAAGTGAAATACAATGCCATCAAGCAAATCACAAACCACATAGGCAAGGGAGCAGGGCTCTACCGAATACCCGCAAGCAAAGCCATATAGTAACAATACAAGCAGAGGGAGCAACTCAACCTCTAGTGCAATCATGCTCCTAGCTTAAATCAATCTAAATATGAACTTATTCTAATGCATCAAGCAAATCAAACAAGTCACAGCAATACAATTGCACAGAAAGCAAACAGACAGGAAAGAAAACAAATCAACAGCTTCCACAACTTCACAGCAAAGCAATCTTCTGACCGCAGTTTAGTCCTCAGACTTCAATTGTTCTTCCAGGCTATTCTCTCCAACAACAAATATCAACTTGCTTCTTCAAGCTTCCAATACATCAAACATAAGTATCAACTTATTCTCCATCTTCTTCAAGCTTCAGCTCTAAAGTAGACTCCACCTTCAGGCTTTAATCCCAATTGCAAGCATCAACTTGTTCCTTCAGGCACTCAATGCATTAAACACACAAGTATCAACTTGCTCTCCAACTTCAAGCTTCAGCTTCTTCATCTGATCCTAACTGGATTCCCTTTACAAGTGTCAACATGTTCTTACTAGTCTTCAAGCTTCAGCTTCAATGGAAATCTTTACATAATGGGAAGTGCAACTTCTAGCATCTTCAATCTTCTAACAAGGAATTCCATCCTCTAACAAGGGAGAAAGATTCATCTGACAAGAGCTGGGTCTGGATAATAGACAGCAGAGTGAAGACCAAAGGTCACCACTAAGCACTCCATCATCAAAGAAAGGAACCCTCAAAGGTTCTACCAACTTGTGAAGAGCCACACATCCTACCAAAGGAGGGATGAGGCCTTCACAAGGGGACCTTATATCATAGGGAGGAATGGAAGTGATCAACACCTTCCATGTTTATGAAAGAAGAGAATCTATCTAGAAGTTCTGCCTGCAAACCCTAATCTTAACACCTAGACAAAACTACACCAAAAGGAAGGAAGGTCTTCACATCCAAGCTTCTTCAAGCATTCCATGGTAGCCCAAGCTTGTCTTCAACATCATCCAAGAGCAAGAGAGGCAAAACCCTAATCTAAGGGGACTAGAGAAATTAATCTAATTGAATTAGCAAGTTAGGATCACCTAAAACCTAGTACTAAAGTTAGTCCTAACTAAAATACTAGAACCAATTGTAAAATCCTACAAAAATAACTATGGGACCCTAATTCAATCATGAATCTACCATACAAAATCCAGAGGTTGAATCATCCACCAAGTCCTAGAAATACACCCTACATCACAAGGTACTAAGCATAAACCCTAAAAATAGAGCACCTAAAGTTTCAACTTAAAACTACCACCTAACTTCATCAAAAAAATGTGAGGAAAATCTAAGGGGAACATGCATATCTATGCTAGCTACACACAAAAAATCAAGGCAAGAATCATCACCAAATGCTCAAACAAAATTCACCAAAACAAAGTATCAACCATGGCCATTTTAATATCAATTAATATTCAAAAAATGCAAATAAAATCAAAAATGCATGAATTCCTAATATTTTTAATCTACAAAATTCTAGATTCAATCATGAATCCGGGGAAATTTTTTTGGAATTAATTGAGTTAATTTCCTATTTTTTATGAATTAATCTCTAAGTCATATGAAATGCACAAAATAAAAGAAAATAATAGAAATTAATAAAAACGCGTGTCAAATAGTAATGAGCATCAGTTCATTTCATGGGTTGGGCCAGAAAGGGGGTGTAGATAACAAGGACTTCATAGGCCCAGGCGCTTGGATCCACTTGCATTTTCTTCAACAATTAAAATGAAAGAAAAACACACACAAGCCATGGTTCGAACTCATGCTCACTCAGTCCATTCAAAGTGTAAGTGAAACAGTGAGTTTTGGGGGAGGGGTACGTGGCACAACACACACGCTTAGATCAATGGACCAAGTCAAGTCTTCAGCCTGAATGGAGGGTGAAGATTTCGTCTTCCCCAATTTGAACCTAAAACCTGCGCGCGAACCAGCCATCGCCGGTGGCTTTTCCGGCCACCCCTATAGAACCCTAACTTCCTCTACAGCCAACCATTTGCCACGATTCCTGAATGGATCTTGACCAGAATCTTCCCAGCAATTCAACCATACCAATTATTCATCCTCAAAACGCATGAATCGCGAAATATCAATCTCAACCAAAAATGGCATCTGACCTAAATCATCTCTAATCAAGCAATTAAACATCCTAAATCCAACTACTCATCATCAGGATCCTAACCGCATATGAATTTCTATCTATCACTGCCTAAATCATGCATAATCAAGAAATTCACCAACCTGTGTTCAAGCTTGCAACAGAAGTTGTTCTTGCACGATTCAACCTCCACAACAATCCAGATTTACTCCAAATTCCCCTCTGAAGCTAATGCACACCTCAAATTGGCTTGGTTCTTCCTTGAATTGAAAATTCGATCTCAACTTGCATTCATGAAACTTTGATCTCCCTCTCTACAACCAACTTCAATTCCTTCCAAAAAAAATGGCTGAGTTCACTCAATGACTTATATAGAAGTGATTGGGATTGTATAGAAACTTCTGGATTCATCCAAATGAGATTTTGGATTTTCAAAATCTCTTCAAAATCTCATCCATGGTAATCACCATTCTGACTTCCTCTTGGCATGGCTATGTGTGTAATCAAATTCTCATGAGATATTGGATGAGTTTGATGAGTAATTTTCCTTGTTTGCAAGCCAAAGGTATGAATTGGATATGTTGCTTCATCATGAAGAAATGAAATGGAATGTTATGAAAATGACCTCAAATCAAAATTCTAACATTGCCATTGTTTCTAAAATCATTTTCCCAATCAAGTTGACCTATAACTTTGTTTCATTTGGCCACAAAATGAATTATTTGAATTTTTGGCCATTAAATCCTTTTAATTCTTTCTTTCTTCAAAATTTCTTGAACCAAGTCTCTCCTTGAGCCATTTCAATGCCTCCTTGATGCATGGTCAAGGTTAAAACCCCATTTTGAGCAACTTTCTAGTTGAACAAAATTTCATTTGAGACCTCTAAGTTGGTGAAAATGGCCTATGATCACAAATGACCTATAATCACCAAATGTCCAAAATACCCTTGACTTGTCCAAGCCATAAGTTGAGTTCTACAAATCCTATCAAAGACTTCTAGTACTCTATAGAAAGCTAAGATAATAAGGAACAACATTCATGTTGACCAAAAGTTCATAGGAATCATCCTTATAGGACAAACGTTTCATGCAAGTTGAGTAACCTTCTTAGCTAGCTTCATAGTCTTGTATAGCTCTTGACTGGTAATCATACCTCTTGATCTCCTGCATACATGTCAATGAAATGCAAATGATAATGCTAATGTGAATGAAATGAAACATAAGCTAGGTAAAGAAATGTTGGGCAAATTTTGGGGTGCAACACTGAGCCACAGAAACAACTTGATCCCATATCTCATGCACCAATGCCATGATATGATTAATGATGATGTAAATGAAAGAAGCATAATCCAGTTAGGGTTAGAAATGAGAGGACAAATTTTGGGGTGCAACAGATGCCCCTATTCAATTAGCTTAAAACTGAAAGTAGGAAAGCAGCAGCTTTCAAACATTCAAGGTGGAAGGTGATTGAATACAAAAGAACCCATAAATTTTCACTCTGTAGGGAGAGAACAAACAAGTACAATTGGATCTGGTTCCAGTCAAAGGTGGACTTAAAAAAGGAATGCAAACGAAGATGGAGTTTAAAAAGAATATCGGCTGAAGGCGAACTCACATCAATTTAACAAAGGTTTGTCAGCCGAAGGCAGACTCACAACCAAAAACTTAAAAGGAAAGTCGACTGAAGACGAACTCACAATCCAAAATCTCAAAAGGAAAGTCGGCCGAAGGCGGACACACAATCCAAAATCTCAAAAGGAAGGTCGACCGAAGGCGGACTCATAACCTAAAATCTCAAAAGGAATTCCTCCTGAAGGAAGACTCACAACCTAAAATCTCAAAAGAAAAGTTGGCTAAAGGAAGACTTACAACCCAAAATTTTAAAAAGGAAATCTGGCCGAAGGCGGATTCACAACCCAAAATCTCAAAAGGTAAGTCGGCTGAAGGCGGACTCACAACCCAAAATCTCAAAAGGAAAGCCGACCAAAGGCAAACTCACAACCCAAAATCTCAAAAGGTAAGCCGACAGAAGGATGACTCACAACCCAAAATCTCAAAAGGAAAGTCGGCCGAAGGCGGACTCACAACCCAAAATCTCAAAGGAAAGTCGCCCGAAGGCGGACTCACAACCTAAAATCTCAAAAAGGAAAGCCAGCCGAAGGCAGACTCACAACCCAAAATCTTAAAAGAAAAGTCGGTAGAAGGTGGACTCAACCCAAAATCTCAAAAGGAAAGTCGACCAAAGGCGGACTCACAACCCAAAATCTCAAAAGGAAAGTCGGCTAAATGAGGACTTACAACCTAAAATCTTAAAAGGAAAGCCGACTGAAGGCGGACTCACAAACCAAAATCTCAAACAGAAAGTCGGTCGAAGGCGGACTCACAACCCAAAACCTCAAAAGGAAAGTTGACCGAAGGAGGATCCGCATCAACTTACCAAAGGTTTACCGACTGAAGGCGGATTTACAACCAAAGGATTCAAAAGGAAAGCCGACCGAAGCCAGACTCACAATAATTTAAGAAATGTTTGTCGGCCGAAGGTGGACTGACTACCAAGGGTGCCTACCAAAATTGGACTTCAAAATGTTAGTAGGAAATAGAGTCGATACACTTACGACCCAAAGTAAAGAGAAGATGACACCGCAGAGGAAAAGAGAAACCTAGATATACGAATTTGTAGGGGAACACAAGATAATTCTTCTAGAAGGATACAAAAAGTTGGATGAACAAATCCACTGGTTGGGGTATAAAACTAAACTATATCTCCTGAGTAACGCCAATTTCTGCTGGGGAAAGGTCTGGAGAACGATAAGAGGGTATCAAACCTGGCTTATGCTTCGAATGCACATGTTTGAATTTTTATATGGCGTAATGTTCCATACGAAATGGAAATGCTGCGCGTTTTGAGGATGCAATTCAAAAATGATTATGATATGCAAAAGGACACTCCACTGGGAGAAGTGTTGAAACCAGAAAGAGATTATGTTGGGGAAGACAAACAAAACTTCCTTCATGGTCATAACCTCTGCTGAAGAAGACCAACTGAACTTTCATTCTTCCAATAAGCCAGAATAACAAACGTATGCTGGGGAAAAATCCCAGGAATGTGATGAAGAAAAGTGCCAATGAATATTGAGCTTTGAATTGGGGATATCAACCACTATTGGTTTACCTACTAAGGAAATTAATAACCAATTCTACTTGGGAAGAAGAAGTAATGATGCCGACCTTTCTAGAGGATAATACTTAACTTATTCCTCGGTTGGGGAACTGCCATCTACCCTTACTCTGCTGGGGATAGGGAAACATCATTACTGGAGATGCAAATCTGCTCGGGAAGCACAAATAAAACACTCATATCCTGTCTAGGAGACAAACTTCAAAACTCTCGATGAGGAGAACAATCAGAAACCTCATAGTGCTCTTATGAAGGTGACAAAACTTTAACAATCTCTGCCGGAGAGAAACACTCTACTGGTGGAGAGAGGTCCCACATCCTGCAAACACATAACAAACAAATTAATATCCCGCGTGTAACATGGAAACCTCGGTTACCATCCATGACACTTGAAATTTAAGCAATTCCCAATGTTTTTTAACATGCTCTGCAAAGCTTTAATGTTTTGACATGCAATGTTTACCAAAATATCGGACGTTTTCGCAAACAAAATAGTAAATTAAAAACAAAAATGAACAACTTTTGAATGAAGTGAAATTTTATTGATTGAATGGCCTGTAAATAGGAATTTACATTTGGAAGCAATTCCTGAAAAGAGGTAATTGCGCAAAGCAAAACAAAGAAAGTACACAAGTTGGCATTGTGGAAACAAATATCCATCAAGTTCTGATTCAGCTATGACTGGTATGTCTTCGACGTTCTCAAATACTTTGCCTTCTGAAAAGACTGACTGGGCCGATTCCTATCCTTCGAAATTCCCATGCATCAAGATGAGCTCACATATCGAACGCAGATTGCAGCCTCTTGCTTTCAAATCCCTAACTTTTCCCTGGATCGCCCTTTCGGGTTTTCAATCCACCGGGATGCCCATTTTTTCCAAAGATGCCTTTGTAGGTTTTCAACTTTATGGGCTTATTCAATTCTTTTCTTTTCTTTTCTCCCTAAATTTTGCCCGAACCTTTTCTTTTTGTGATTCGTCGGGATGCCCCCTTTTTTTTTGCCTAGACCTTTTATTTTTGTGGTCCAGTGGGTCTCTTTTATGCGAAGTGTTTTTTGACTGTGTATGTGTTCAGAGGGGACGTAAAATCTTCACCATCCATAGTTGATAGTAACAAGGCTCCGCCAGAGAAAACCTTTCTCACAACATATGGTCCTTCATAATTCAGAGTCCATTTGCCCCTGTGATCTGTTTGAGGAGGAAGGATCCTTTTCAAAACCAAGTCACCTGTTCGGAAGCACCGAGGACGCACTTTCTGATCAAAGGCTTTCTTCATCCTACTATGGTATAATCGACCGTGTGCAATGGCTGCCAGTCTCTTTTCTTCAATGAGGTTCAGTTGATTCAACCTGGCTCGTACCCATTAAGCTTCATTAAGCTTCACATCTGCCAAAATTCTTAAAGAAGGAATCTCAACTTCTAATGGTAGGATTGCTTCCATACCATACACTAGTGAGAAAGGAGTTGCCCCTGTCGACATACGCACTGAAGTACGATAACCATGCAAGAAAAATGGAAACATCTCATGCCAATCTTTATACGTCACCACCATCTCCTGCATAATCATCTTGATATTCTTATTAGCTACTTCAACAACACCATTCATCTTCAGACAATATGGAGAAGAGTTGTGATATTCAATCTTGAAGCTTTGGCACAATTCCTTCATCATGTTGTTATTCAAATTCGAACCATTATCAGTAATGATTCTCTCAAGGACACTATAATAGTAGATGATGCCCTTCTTTATGAACCGGGCGACTACCTGCTTTGTCACGTTAGCAAACGAGATCGTTCCACCCACTTGGTGAAGTAATAGATGGCAACCAGAATAAAACGATGCCCATTGGAGGCATTCGGTTTAATATTTCCAATCATATCGATGTCCAACAAAGCAAAGGGACAAGGAGATGTCAGTACATTTAGAGGAGTCGGCGGCACATGCACTTTATTAGCATAAATCTTGCATTTATGACATTTTTTGGCGTGCTTGAAGCAATCAGACTCCATGGTCATCCAATAATAACCTGCTCTCAGCAATTTTCTAGCCATACCATGCCCATTGGCATGAACACCAAAACAACCCTCCTGAACTTCTTCCATTTACAGGTCTTCCTCGTGTTCATCAACACAACGTAGTAGAACCATGTCAAAGTTCCTCTTATACAGCATACCGTCTTCACTCAGAAATAAATTTCCAGCAAGTCTCCTCAAAGACTTTTTGTCTTTACTGGATTCCCAAGGGGGGTATTCTTGGCTTTTGAGGAAGCACTTGATATCATAAAATCACGATTTACCATCTGACACCTCTTCAACTACCAACACAAACCAGGACTATCAAGATGCATGATTCTGATCGTCGAAACCTCGTTCCACTGATTCACCTTATACATGAATGCCAATGTTGCCAATGCATCAGTCATCTGATTCTTATCCTGGGATACATGATGAAACTCAACCCTACCAAAGAAAGATAACAACCTTCTAGCATAATTCTTCTAAGATATCAATTTGGCCTGGCGAGTCTTCCATTCACCTTTAATCTAATTAATCACCAACACTGAATCACCATACACATAAAGATTCTTGATCCTCAGATCAATAGCCTCTTATAACCCTGTAATGCATGATTCATACTCTGCTTCATTGTTGGTACAAACATACGTCAATCAGGCAGTGAAAGGGATATGAGAAACCTTAAGAGTAGTAATAATTTCCCTGATTCTGTTGCCATATACATTAACAACACCATCAAAAATCAAACTCCACTAGGATCCAATCTCAGGTCCTTCGTCAGGAAATGGCTCGTCACAATCTTTCATTTTCAGATATATAATGTCCTCATCCGGAAATTCAAACTCCATTGGTTGATAGTCTTCAATTGGTTGTTGAGCAAGATATTATGACAGAACACTTCCCTTGATGGCTTTCTAGTAAATATATTGGATATCATACTCTATCAAAACCATCTTCCAATGAGAAATCCTTCATGTGAGTGCTTGCTTCTCAAACACATATTGTATCGGATCCATCTTCGATATCAGCAGGGTTGTGTGGTTTAACATATACTACCTCAAACGCTTGGCTGCTCGAGCGAGTGCAAACCATGCCTTTTCCAACATTTAGTACCTCGACTCACAATCAATAAATTTCTTACTCAGGTAGTAGATAGCATGCTCCTTTCTACCTGTCTCGTCGTGTTGACTGAGCACACACCCCATTGAATTCTCAAGAAGCGTTAGATACATTACCAAAGGTCTTCCTGCTACTGGAGGCATGAGAATCAGAGGTTCCTGCAAATATTCTTTAATCTTTTCAAAATCTCTTTGACAATTTTCATTCCACCTTACCGCTTGATCTTTTCTTAATAACTTGCATATCGCTTCGCACGTGGCTATGAGATGAGAGATGAATCTAGTTTTGTAGTTCAGACTCCCCAAGAAACCAGGAACCTCTATTTGTGTTCTCGGCTCAGGCATCTCTTGTATTGCTCTTATTTTAGCAAGATCAACCTCGATACCTCGTTCATGACAATAAAACCCAACAGTTTACCAAACCTCGCCCAGAAAGTGCACTTGTTCGGATTCAACCTCATCTTGAATTTCCTTAACCTTTCAAATAATTTTTGCAGATTAACCAGATGCTCCTCTTCCATTTGGGACTTTGCAATCATGTGATTTAACATAGACTTCAATCTCTCTGTGAATCATATCATGAAAGAGAGTCACCATCGTCCGCTGATAGGTTGCCCCAACATTTTTCAATCCAAAGTGAACTACCTTATAACAGAAAGTCCCCAATAGTTTTATAAAGTTTGTTTTCTCCATGCCTTCTAGGGCCATTTTGATTTGGTTATACCCATAGAAGCCATCCATGAAGGAAAACACAAAATATTGAGCAGTATTATCAACTAACATGTTAATGTGAGGGAGCGCGAAGTCATCTCTCGGGCTTTCTCTATTCAAATCCCGGTAGCTAACACACATCCTAACCTTTCCATCCTTCTTTGGCATAAGAACAAAATTAGCAACCCACAGAGGATTGTTAGTCATGGCAAGAAACCTGGTGTCCAATTGTTTCTGAAACTCTTCTTTGATTTTGACAGCCATATCTGGTCTTGTTCTTCTCAACTTCTGCTTAATCCGAGGATAACCCTCCTTAAGAGGCAAAAGGTGCACAACGATGTCCGCATCAAGCCCAGACATATCCTGGTAAGACCAATCGAAGATGTCAACATACTCTTGTAACATTTTGTCTCACCCTAATTTTTGACCTTAAGGTTCCACCTCCTTATTTTTTATCTTTATTTTCTTTTGTGTGTGTTTGTTATCATTAACAAGTTTTTGTAGGTGCATAATTTTGAGGATAAGAGTATTGATTCTCTCGGTCAACAATATTTAAGTGTACTCTGAAAGCCCGGTTAAAATCCCGACTTATCCAGGGACCTCCCCAAAGTTCGAGGCCTCGATCGCATATTTTGGGTATCATATAAGTTGTGGACTCGAGAAGAGTTGAATTGGAAGTTCGCATCCTTAAATTCACTCAAAGGCTATATGAGAATTTATTACAAACACAAATTAACGATCCAAGTCAAACAACAAAGGAAATCTCTTTTTTTAAATGCACTTATTCAAAGCCTATCCATGTCATCTACAAAGACATTATGCACATTCAAAGAAGTGGCAAACCCACTTAAGGATTTCAGCTAAGTGCATTTTTCTTTAATACCAAGTGAAACCACCAGCATGTGACCCCTGTGGATGGAAGATGTTGATAAAGAATTACCAAGTAGCTGAAGCCAATCCACTAGCAGTTTCAGTATGAGTTTTTAATTGTTGGTTCATTCAAGATGTAACTTCGTTCACTACAGCACGGGATCACAATTCACAAACTTGGAACCATTAATTCAACAGCTTGACAAAGTTAAGAAATTCATTATAATTCTAGTTCAAGGTTCAGTGTAACACCCCAATCTAACCCAATGGATAATTAAGGAAAACAGAATCAGAGTGCAACAAATTTTGTAAACATGACGGTCGTAAGGGGCTGTCACGACCGTGACGGTCATGACGATCGTAAGGAAGTTGTGATGACCGTCACATCAGCAAATTCTGGGCGTTACAATTTCAACTCACAGAAACATACATTTCACAATTCAATTAGACAACATGCATTTAGTAATGATACATAGCACAGAAGCTTGGATGAACATACAACAATAACTTGATTAACATTTTGATTACAAGGCATCTTATTAATTTGCAGTGGAATATAAAACATTTCCATCATTTAGCATGATTAAAGCAAGACCATGAAACTTGCAAATAAACTCCATTAAAATTCAGCAAGTAATTATCTTACATCAATTCAACATAAACAACAGGTTTCAACCATAAAAATCAGCACTACTAATTGATCGGCATAGTGCATCCAACTAGCATTTGGCACTTAACAGTAGCCACCAATTTAATGAAAAGTATTTGATAAAATTCAGCAACAAGGAATTCAATTAAAACAATAACATTAATCGTTCATCCCCCCCAGAGTGCTACGTATCAGAGCGACCAACAGCCTTAAACATAAAGCGACACTTTCTTCCGAGTTACCTGCAAGTTACCACCAACGGAGGTAACATACAATGTAAAGGGTGAGATATCAACAACATAACATAAGGCATGATAAAAGTCATGTCAGAATATTATCACAGCATTATAATTCCAGCAGTTCGCATAAATATTAGTAATAATAAACTACAACAACTCTTTATTCATAACCACAACAATTATCATCATAACTCAGCAACTCATCAAAACAACTCAACAACGCAACTCAACAATGCGACTCAACAATGCGACTCAACTGTGCATATGCATGTGGTACCAGATTGCCATTACGACCGCCAATACAGGCCAACAATTTGCCATTAAGGGCTGCCAATACAAGCCAACAATTTGACACTAAGGGCCGCCAATACAGGCCAACAATTTGCCACTAAGGGCCGCCAATACAAGCCAACAATTTGCCACTAAGGGCCACCAATACAGGCCAACAATTATGATATGCTATGGAACGCAACTATTATGGACTATAACACAACAACAACTGTGCAACAAGGCATCAATCCTACAACCAATTATCCATAACAGAAACATCACATTTCGCATACATCATGTACTCACCACTTCAACCTGTTCATGTCAGAGAACAAGTAACAATATCGTTCCTACGAATAAGAGTCCAACACATTTTCGCAAAAAACAATTAAAAACAACATCGTCTCTACAATTTGAGAACTCAACAGTATTTTCATGTCAGAGAACAACTAACAACTTTTACTCACTAAATTAATTATAGTTCCTGAAAAGGTTCGTCAACTACGGGGCAACTAATCTTGCCTCATTAAGGGCAAACATACAGCATCGTATAACACTGACGATATAACACATTCATTCTTACACAGAAAAACCTCGTCCCTAACATTTATCGAGTAACGGGAACTATATCTATGATTCGATTCCCTACCTAAAGTCGATCAAGTAAAAGCATAATAACAACCTTTTCTCAACAAATGGGAAATTAGGGCGTGTCGGCGCCGATTCCCAACATTACTACATAAACTAATGACATAAACACTAATGCAGGCGTAGACAAACATTAACCCTTAATATTTCTCAACCTACGGGAACATTTACCCTTAATATTGCTCAACCTGCGGGAACATTACTACGGGAACATTACTACGGGAACATTACTACGAAAACATTACTACGGGAATATTACTACGGGAACATTACTACGGGAATATTACTACGGGAACATTACTACGGGAACATTTCCACGGGAATATTACTACGGGAACATTACTACGGGAACATTTCCACGGGAATATTACTACAGGAACATTTCCACGGGAACATTAATCCTTAATACTTCTTCAACTTACGGGAACATTAATCCTTAAGATTTATCGACCTACAGGAACATTAATCCTATGATTCAATTCCCTACATGAAATTGATCATACCCACAGTTATAGAATTGAACCCCACCCTTACCTTTGGAATTGAGGTCAACTCTACGCTTCTGGTTCCGGTTTGCTCTCTCGGTGACTCTTCTGCAACAACCTTCAATTCTCTCCGGCGGTTAATTCTTCTGTTCTTCCTTTCTCCACAGCCACGTCATTTTTCCTCTTTTCTCAGCCTTTTTCCTCCAATTTGATTTTCTGAGCAGTTTATCGTTCTTTTGCTCTTTCTCCCACAACTTCTCTAATAACTCCCTAATTCCCATTATTCCATCCACTAATAATAATAATAATAATAATAATAATAATAATAATGATAATAATAATAATAATAATAATAATAATAATAATAATAATATAATATTACTACTAGTTATTAAATTATCATCATTATTAATTATATTATATTATTATCAAACTCAATAATTTATTAAATGGTTTCCTATACTTTAAGGACACCCATCAACGCTCTCAGACACACTCCCACATAAAGGCGCACCAACAATTCATAAATAATTTAATTTAAAATGAACGGGCGTTACATTCAGCGCCTTTATTACAAAAAAAAAACCAAAGAGCTTCATTTGGTCACATGCTTATTATAAGTATTAGACCTAAACTATTTGAAGACAAGTCCACATATTACAAAGTTTCTTTACAAAATGCTCACTGACAGAATACAACAGGAAGGTTTGGGATTCATTTTGTAGCCTTGAATAGACGTTGGAATAACAATCCATTCTTCACAGGTCTGTTTTACGCAAGAACATAAACTGATAGTGGCTTGTTTCCTCAAGAGCCCCTTCAACAGCACCATGTCGCATGATCAGTCTTACGGAGTCGTCCGCATTACTCTTGTCACCTCAAAGCTTTAACCTCCACAGTCGATTTCGGTTGAAACACCACAACCTGCAAAAGCATAACCCAATAATAAGAATGTCGTAACAGAGTTGGATTGAAGAGTAGAATTAGAAGAATTTTGAACAAAGGGTCAGCCCACCAAGAGGATTTTGATCGGGCTCCCCGTCACGGTACCGCCAGACTGCGCGCCTAAGACCAACATGTCTTGAAGCCTTTTCGCTTCATCCAGAACTCGTTTTCTTCTCCGGGAAGGCTTACGTGACTGACTGGTGCGGTGGTATTTTGCGCTCCAACGCTTCTGTGTCATAACAACAACATTACCTTCAGCGTGCAACACATAATCGAATGCCGTCAATGCCAAGTTGCAGCTTGTCGATTTAATCCCTTTACAACCTGTTAAGAGAAATGAATGGATTCAATAAGTCATGTACCATTGAGTCAATTCAAACAGTAGGCAAACATGATCAATTTAATTGGAAAACCACAAGTTCATTATGAAAAGAATGATGAAGTTACTACCGGAAGGTTTCTAAACATACAAGTTCCCTCAAGAGTTTACAAATAACGCACAAATCGACTCCAGCATGGATGCATCCACTATTACACGTGCATAGTTACTTGTTTGTCCTTTTGAAGTCTTCGTTTCAACACCAGAGCATGTTCACACTTTTTTTTGAAGATCCAACGGATTGAAATGTTGAAATATTTGACAAGGTGATGATAACCGCCCACCGCTATCATTCTTCCTATCCTACGACACCTAAGAACCTACAAGAAAATAGGGCAGCAGGTCAATATCAGCTAAACCGTTAAAGACACGATGACCTGAAAAGGTGAGAATCCAACATTTTGCGGAACGACATAGTGGCAATCGTGCAGACTAAACTGAAACATAAATTATTCATCACCATTGATCACATTTTCAGTGCAAAGCAGAAGTCATTCAAGTTAAAATCATAGTTTTAATACCTCAAAAACCATGGGCATAAGTACCTGCATCCTTGTCTCCTCGTATGAACTTGTTGGAAGTTGGAAAATGCGGCATCAAAGAACTCTCCAACCAGGTGCTCTATTTTCTGTTAGTTTACTCCAGTGCTGCAATTGAAAGAGATCAAGGAGCATTAATCCAACATCCCAGCGCATCCTTTGGTCACGAAAGCATTTTGATATCTGAGCATGGAGAACCGTATGTGTAGATTGCGTAAACTACCCGCGAAATCAACCAAAACACAAGCGTTTGAATGTCAATACAAATCACAACTCAGTTAAGACTTGGAAGAACCAAAACACTCATGGCGGCATCACCGAAGCAGCTGTTAGGAAGACTTTTCGTAGATACTAAAGTCCCTCATTATTGGGACCAAGTTGTTGGATGACAAAGCTGTTTGAATTGCCTTCGAACATGGTAGTCATACTGCTAGCGCGCCTAGGCAATTGTTTTGACAAGTGTTTCCGCGGATCACAGTGTACAAGCGGAGGTTTGTTGGAAAGAAGAAGTTGTCGACACCCCTTGGGTTTCTATAGCCGCATGTGCTTCAAAGGGTATATCATCACCCTTCATTCTTAGTCCACGTCCTGCAGAACCTGAAGAATTTAAATAAGAAGCGGAGTTACAGCAGTGAATCGACACCAACAACTCTTTAGTTTAAAACATGTTCAACTTTGGAAAGAAAATATCATCACCAACATGATCAAGTGTAAAAGAGGAAAGTTTTTGATCTGTCAGTATGAAAACGGAAATTTTCCCAACAAGTTTCAGACATTTTCAATTTGTTCCCATATTGGTCGCCGACAGAACATTTCGAAAAAGGAATACTCATCAATTCACTGATCAATTCGCTGAGTATATAAGAGCGCACCATATGCAAAGTAGAGGGGGGATTCACATATACGAAACACACAACAATCCGCAGAACCTTCAAGAAAAATCCCAAAAAAAAAATCAAAAAACCCTAAGAATCATAAAAGAACTTATCTGTGTGCTTGTTCGAATCCACCGCCGTCAACCGCGGTCCAAACCGACATCCTCGTCATTTTCGTCAACTGTCACGAAACCTCCACCGAGAAATCGCAACCCAAACCATCGCCGGAAGCTAACCAAACCCTCAAACTCCACCATCAGTCGTCACCGCCGACTCCAACAAGCTCCTCTGAGTACATTTCGTTGAGATGTAATTTGTTAAATACGATTGATCTTTTTAACTCGTTTTTTTGTTTCAGATCAGGGGAAAGGAGATGAAAGTGATGAACATCGAGAAGACGGAGGACGCGAGAAGATGGAAGTGAGACAAGAGGAAAGAAGATCGGAGAGGAATACAGAGACGGAGAGGCGAACTCCAATTAGGATTAGGGTTTATTCGTTTCTTTTTTTCAATTTTTGTTTATTTTGTAATCCAAAGACTGCACACACACACACACGCATACGGTGCACCTCACACACACACACCCACGGATCTCCAACGGATCCAATCACATGGCCAATAATTTGCTTGACCATCGTAAGCACACGCGAACCGCATCACACAATCACTCTCGCCCAGTTTAACCTTTAATTAACCTCTAATCCAATCATTAACCGCCTAATCTTTTCAATTAAACCTTAACCTTAATCAACTCTTTCTAAATTATTTAATTACCTTTAGTTAACTTTCTAATTAATTAATCTTTTTCTTTATTTAATTTAATTAAACTTTTAATTAACCCAATTAGGGCTCTTTAGCCATTTAATTAATTAATCATCAACCTAATTTTATTTTTTCTTAATTAACCATTAATCAAATCATCAACCTCTTTTTATCAACTTAATTTTATTAATACACCTTTCTAAATTAAATTAATTTCATGTACTTTACTATCAACTTAATAAATATCTTGATAAATAGGTGTGATAAGGTTGTTCATATTCTTAACTTTAAAAAACCTTTTTTTTATAATGTAGATAAATAATCTTTTATAAAATAAATAAAAACCTTTGTAAATATTCAATAAAACTTTTATAATATAACTTCAGTTATTTATGAGGATTTCCTAAAAAATATGATAGTAACTAAGTGTATTTTATTTAAAACTATAAAGACTTATTTCATAACTTTAAAAACAATTTATAATAATTAAAACTACCCACATATTTAATAAAACCTTTTCTTACCCACCTTTTTATTTAAAAATCATTTCTACCCAAATCTAATTTATTAATAATCCCCTCTATAGAATATTGCTAAGTATAATAATTAAAATAATAATCTCCCCTAAGATCAATCTCGCTAATAATAAGTTAATTCAACATTACTCATAAAATCAATCCGCTTAAAAGGAATCAACATCCAATCGAGCATGCCTACGTCTCCACTTCGATCCACAACTCACACTTGCACTTAGCGCTTTCATGCGTGTGTATGTTTTACTTTACCCGCAATTTATCTTCCGCAATTTACATTTACCGCATTTACTTTATCGCATTGCATTCTGTCCAAAGGAAGAACCTACACATGACTTAACACTTGTGTATATCATTTGCATCATATCCCCCTATGATCCTTAATCCCATTCAAGTCGATCCTCTAAGCTAGATCCTACCCCATAGGAAGGACCTTTTCACAACTTAGAATAAACAAAACAACTCATACAATTATTCAAACACAATAGAGAAATAGATGTTAGTCATCTTAAGCGAGATAGAATCTCCACCCCACATCAGTACAATCTCTTACACTTGTGGCGGTTAAATCTCCCTTAAAATGACAACTTGTCTTGTCTCCTAAACTCAATCAATCAACTACCCTAAACCCGTAGGAACTTTGACCACAGTCAAAGAACTCCTCAAACCCTTTAGGGGGACTACAAATACTCTGATTCCACTCTCGTAAGGATATGTAGGCATAAGATGCGATATCTTATCGAGTATACTTAGATATAAACCATTAGGTCTTCCAACCATTAAGCAGATAAACCTTAGCAAATAAACAAACATAAAACAAGAGGTTCCTGTAGAGTACTACAGAAACTTAGGATGCTAGCACCTTCCCTAAGTTTAACCAACCCCTGAACCTATGACTCTCTAGCTTGCATTTGCATTGCATGGTGGGAATTTCGATCTTTATCCCTTCCTTTGGACAAATCAAAGTTCGGTTGCAAAATGAATTAAAGATTCAAACTAATCAATAGTTTGGTATCCAAATTTCACCGTGACACATTTCAACCAGTCTCTTCTTGACAATATCATCCAAAGCAGCCCCAATTTTGACTTCTTTCTTGGCGTCCTCGGTACCTAGATTAACAATCTCAATATCCTCCTGATGAGGTTGGATGACCCTTTCCTCCTGTTTCAAAAGTATGGCCAATTCTTCCAGGAGTTCAAAGTCTTCATCAGTCTCCTCTTCGGCTTGGTGTATTGGATTTTTGAAATCATACTGAGCCATAGCAGAATCAATATTGATGGGATTTGAGGTGATTGATTTGCTAGAGTGATGTTTTATACTTTCTTAAGAATTAAAAAATGAAAAAAACACAAAAACACATTGCCACCTTTTAAAGACGTAAAAGCAAAATGAACAAAATAGGGAGCGAAATATTTGAATGCAAAACATCCTTTTATGTATGATAAACATTGAAAGTAAAAACATGTGGCCCTACAAATGAGTCACTACTTCTTGGACAGAACGTAGGACTTGACATATGTAAAACAAAAAGAAAATTACTTTTCATGAGTAACAAGGATGACTTCCTTAAAAGACCAGTTGCAAAGTTCTTGGCCTGGAATGCAAGGGCAAATCTAGCTATCCATGTCGCAGTCGCTATCGACTTCATCTTCCCCTATGGCACTAATCCGGTAAAAAATGACCCCAACACTTGAAAACTTGATAGAACCTATGAACCTTGTAGGAGATTGGGAGGGCTTGTATCCCAAACCGAACTGATCTTTCTTCACTGGAACCTCAAGAATTTGGCCCCAACCCTGAGAATTACCGGCTTCAACTACAACACGAGCTTCCTTAAATGAAGACATTGAAATGTCAGGCCGTTTATCCTCCATCGAAGGCTCTTTATGAATTTGAATTACTTTAAAAGCCTGACAAAAAGGTTCGTGTATTTCAGCATCAAGTTCCATATATTTAAATGATGACAAATGTCTGACCATGATGTCCTCCTCTCCGCAAAAAGTAACCACCTTCCCTTCGACCATATATTTGAGCTTTTGATGTAAGGTTAAAGTTACATCCCCAACAGAATGAATCCAAGGACGGCCCAAGAGACATCTATAGGTCGGCTAGATATCCAAGATATAAAAGGCCGTATCAAAGACCTTGGTGTCCCAACTGCGAAAAGGGCCAGCGAAAACAAACAGAGGAGTTTCCACCCAACGTTATTTATCCCGAAGAGAGGTAATAGAAACGATCTAAGAAAACCTAAAATAACGGGAAAAGACAAGGTCATCGCAACCAAATCTTGGGTTCGGGAGTCGGTTACGCAAAGGGAAGAGGTATGAGCACCCCTCACGTCCATTATACTCAACGGGATCCATGCTTGTTGTCTAACTAAATGGGGAGTTATCTAAAAGCTATTGCTAAACGGGAAAGGGAAAAGAAAAAGGAGACTCGATAGGACATCGCCTCCCAATGCCTACATATTCCTTCGTGCAATGGGAAAGTCAGAGTCAACGTAGTTCAGAAAACTAAGGGTGAAGGGGGAAGGTTGCTCGCCAAGACATTGATGTCTTGTGCCTACCTATCCTCATATGGTATGAGAAATCAGAGCAAATGTAGTTCGGGCAACTAAACTACATATTAGTTAAGTGTTTTTTATGAGTGACATTAAGTTCCCATTCCAGCAATTAGGGTCGATGCATGTTTGCAGTAGAACGGAAAAACAACGTACTCTTTTTTGAAAATGATTTAAAAACAATCCCGAAGGATAAAAAGGTTTGAATTTGGTTTAAGAGTTTTAGTGAAGTGAATTGAATTTGTTTGAGATTCACATTGCACTAAAGACTATGACAGAGGAGCGAATGCGTCGCATATCGCCCAAAAGGCATACACTAAACACTATAGACAAGTGAGGAGAAAACCCCTCACTCATCATTTCCCACATACTTAATGCTCGTGACGCACAATATTTATCATTCTTTATTAAGTGTCTTAAGATTGTTTGAGATGAGAAGAGAAAACACAAAGGAAAAGACTAAAGGGAAACTGAAAACCCTAATGTTGTCATACAAAATGTTCCTAAGGTTAGGATGAAAAGGAAGTCTACCTAATGTTATCATACAAATGATGGACCTAAAGTTGAGGTAAAAGGGACTATCCTAATTATTATCATGCAAGAGATTGAAAGCCTAATGTCCCTCTTACCCCCATCTTAATCAGAAATTAAGAGGGACTAGGAATCTTAAGGGATCATGTGATCAAACACAAGTAAACACCAATCAATTCAATCACAAATAAAAACAAGGATGACATTAAATAAGTCTCAAAGAGAAAAAGAAGAAGAATGAAGAATATGCAAATAAGAAGTCATTATCAAATCAAGATAAAGACATCATACATATCCACTTCAATCTCACACAAAGTAAGCATCAACATCAAGCCAATCATCAAACAAAAATTCACAATCACAAGGCAAGATGAGATGAAGTCAAAGGGCACAAGAAACATGGTAGGACAGTAGTACAAGACAACATACTCAAATCAAACCAATTATCAAAGAGAGAGCCTTAATAAACAAGTCAAGCATACCATTTAGAAGCAAACCACAAGCTAACACAAAACAAGTATGCAAAAGAAAACATCCCAAAGGAAAGGGTATGAGAACATGGCATAAAACCAAAGTGAAGCCACACATCAACATGATCAACAAGTTTACATTCAAACACGAGCACATAAGAGAGATCATACATATTGAAACCAATAACATGCCTTAAGAGGAACCCATCAACCAAAACAATCACAAATAGGAAACAGGCATCAAACAAACATCAAAGTTTCAAATGACTTGAGGGAAAACATAAAGGCGCCCAATTATGGATTAAAAACAATACCACGTCATTTTTGCAATTTAAAATCAAATAAAAAACAAATAAAAAGGAAAATAAAACCTAAAAGGATGGAAATTAGTTAAACCATAAACAAAAATCCAAGAAAATCACCATAGGTTAGAAACCATCACAACACCGTGTACTAATTTCCTCATAATTTTAAATGGCTCAAAACTAATTTTAAACCAATTAAAATTAATCAAATAAAAAAAACATGGAAAATAGAAAAACCAGAAATAAAAATCAAAGAAAATCACCATAGGTTCAAAACCATCATAGGATCATATGATATTTTTCTCATAATTTTAAAATGCTTAAAAATAATTTTAAACTAATTAAAATTGGCTCAAACAAATTAAAATTCAAGAAAAATAGCAAACTGAAAAATAAAAATCACAAAGAGAAAAATAAAAAGAAATTTTAGAAAATATTTTGGTCTTTTTCTGATTAAAAATGAATTTTCTATGGATTTATGAAAATAAAATGAATTTAAAAACAAATTAGAAAAAGAAAATAAAACAAAAAAAACCAAATGCGTTGGATCTCACTTCATTAAATAACGTGGCTCATCCAAAGACCAGAAAGCGTGTATCCATGGTGGATCTAAGTAAACCTTATCATTTCCAATCAAAAAAAGGTCAAATACGCAAGATTAAAACATGTGGCAGATGGACGGTGAGATCATCATCTTCAACCTTCATCCACTTGAAAATCTCAGAGAAATGTAGATATACGAATATTCATCAAACGGTAACAATTAAAGCTCATAGTGGTTTCATATGATGCGTCTTTCCAAGGCGATCTCAACCATATCATTGCGCCATATTTCTTTAAATCATAGCTCACTCGATTTGAAAAAAAAACCAGAAGAAAAAGCAAACATTGATTTGAAAATTAAACATCAAAACTCAACCAAAACTAAAATCTAACAATCCTAACAGCATCAGCACATCAAGGACTACATCTTAGCAACAAATTTGAGTCAAAATGGTTGAGAATTGTACTTGTTGAAGTTCAACTTCAGAGCTCTGAAAATGGAGTTCTCGAGCTTGATTTAGGCCATGATCCTTCAAGTTCTTGAGCTGGTTAGCTTCACTGAATGTTGGTGAAGCTAACTGAATGGAGAATTTGAGTGATTAGGGTGTGGAAATGAAAATTCAAAGTTCAAGCTTAAGAGTTCAAATGGTATCTCAAAAGGGTGATTTTGGCTATCAAAGCTTGTGAAAATGAGTGGAATGAGTTATGTTGCACCCCAAATTTTGACCCCTTAGATTCTCATTATCATTTTAGGAGCATACTCATGAGTTATCTAACCTTAACCCAGTGTAAGTTTGTCTTTGTCAAGTTACAAATGAATCAGGGTTTTGTAAAGTCAAATTGAAGCTTCAGGGATTGTGTTCAATCAAAGTTTTAGGCTAATTCAATCATTAAACAAGATCAAGGGTATCATATAATGTCAATTGAGAATCCAATTTGAGGTTGCTACCACATAATCAAGAACAGTGTATTTCAGGGCACCCGATTAGGGTTTTGACCAAGTAAAAGTCAACTGTAGTTTGAATTTGATGTTGGAGGATGTTTTAATGGTGGGATCATGATTCATGAAGTTCATATAGCTTAATAAAGTTCATCCAAGAAGTTTCAAAATCTCAGAAGGTCCAGAGTGTCAACAGACGACTCGGTAGTCACCGATCGATCGTACGGTTGACCAAAAAGTCAACTATTCAAATTTAAGGGATTGGACTTCAAAGTGTGAATAAAAAATGTTCCTTATATCATATTTCACTTGCCTATCAATTTTCATGACCATTGGATCAAGGATGAAGGAGTAATCGAAAAATCGGGAAATTAGGGTTTTGAAAGGGGCTAAACCATAACTCCTTAACCACACATCCAATTGAGTTGGTTCAAAGCTCATTTGAAAAGCTCTTGACAAATCCTACAAAAGTCCCTAAGTGGTCCATGATCAGAAAATGCATAGATTTGGAGTTATGATCAAATTCATTTCAAGAAAGGAAAAAGACTTAAAGAAGTTTCACTTTTAAGTTCATTTTTTAGCAACTTTGGGAGAATTGTTGGCCAAGTTCCTTTGGGAAATTGAAACTCATGAAAGCATGAATGTTTTAGAGCTATTTGAGGGCTTTCAAAAAAGTACTAGCATATCTCAAAAGGATTTATGAGCTGAATGTTATGGGTATGGCAAGTTGGTGATTTCACGCTTTAGTCCCACATTGTCAAAATTTCAAGAATCCATTCTTTCATCAATCTGACCAAACTCAAGCCTTTGGATGTTGTTGTTTCTGATATGTAGAGGGTTTGAAGCATAGAAATGTGAAGGAAATGCAGAGGAGATGGAATTAGCCAAGCTTGCAAGTGGGCTTGCAAGTGGCTTTACAACTTGCATTTGAAATCATAAGGCAAGCATGAGGTGGAAAAGTGAATCTGAACAAGCCATCAAACTACACTCTCTAGCCTGCATTTAGCCCATTCAAAAATCATCATTTTGCTTGACTATTGGGCTTACCCATCAGCCAAGGAAACCCCTTTGTGGAGGTTTGATCCAAAGGTGTAAAACCTTTCTTTCATGTGAAGGAATCTTCAAATCTGCCCCCTCTCTTCATTTGCCTATAAAAAAGAGCCCTCATCACTTCATTTGATACACAATATTGATTCTAAAAACCATAAAAACACAAAGCTCTCACTCTTTCACATCTTACTTCAAACATCACCAAAATCACAAAATTGTCAAAAACCACCAAAAATCTGTCTTGGTAGTTTTGCTGCCAAACTCAGTTCTCTACATTCAAACACCTCAAAAATCATCCACACAATCTCTAAATATGATATAGAAGGTGTCCAAGACCTTAAACCATTCAAAAAACCTCACCATTCAAAAAGTCAACTTCCATACCAAGTTACTTTGACCAAAAGCCATAAAATCAGCCAAAATTGGTTCTATGCATTTTCTTGGTGTTCTAATCACTCAAACACCTCTCATATATCATTTCTCAACTGTCTAAAGTGTTAAAGATCATTGGTGGAGTTTATTTCTCCAACTGTCACAAGGATTGCATTCTTGCTTCAAAAAGAAGAAAGCTTCAAAGCTAGTGTTATTTGGAAGTTCCTCTGGGTTTCTTGGTGATCTAATCTACTCAACACAGTCTACTAAAGGTATGTAAACACTACATCTTTGCTTTGCACCATAATTTTATGTTCTAGCATTTTGGTTCATTATGTTGGAAGTATGTCATGTCTTGTATCAAACTCTACCATGAATATATCAAATTCGTCCAACATCATGCATTCAATATGTGCGTGGAGTTAATTTGGCCAATAGTGCTTAAAATTATGAACTGCATTTTTCATGTCCTGTATCAAAATGGCCAAGTTTTCACTCAAACCCTCATTTTTCATGACAGTCCTATGTTTGCCCCAAATTGTGTTTGAACTTACTCAATATCATGTATGTATGTTATGTGTGTGATTAATTGAATTAGAAAGTATGTGGAACTGAAAATTCATATCTCATGCCTCATTTTGATGACAACTTGCATTTTGTGAATCACTTTTCATGACAGTCTGTTTCCAACTTATTTTGGTGTTTGAATCCACTCAATCTCATGAATATAAGATGTGTATGTGTTTGAATTGGTCTGAAATTGTTTTGAACAGAAATTGAACATGTTCATGCATCTCACTTCACAAACCTAGCACTTTGTTCACCAAATTTGATACCAGCAATGTTTGAACCTTTTTTCTTTCCTGGACTCACTTGTTTGCATATATGAGGAATGTGTATATGATTCATATGATCAAAATGTGCCTAAATCTGGTTTTGAGTAATCTACTGCATCATCCTAAAACCAAAAAGCAACTTAAATGTCATTTTCTGCACCAGCCAATTTTGAGCCATTTCTTTTGCTTGATTTCATTTGTTAACATGTTTGCAAGGTGTATGTATGATTCACTTGACTTAAATATGCATTAAACTTTATTTTGAACTCTTCATGCATCACCAAACCTCAAAATGCAACTTATTGGTCATTTTCCATGACAGAGTGTTTTGAATTTCAATTCTTGCTTGATCTCACTCAAATCATGTATGTAAGGTGTATATATGTTTGAAAGGGTTTGAAAGAACTTGGAATTAAAACTGGACATTTCCCTGCACCTCACAAGCACAAATTGGCAGTTTGAATACCACTTTTTACACCAGCTTGTTTTACATCAAAAGTGTGGCTTAGACTCATCTAATATCATGTACCTGTGTTGTGTGTATGAATGATTTGATCAGAAAATGTTGGGAATTGGAACTGAACCACAACATGCATTGTTTTAAAAATCAACCTTGCACATAAAATGCCATTTTTCATGACAGACTTATTGGAGCCCTTCTTTGTGTTTGAATTCATTCAACAATATCTATGTGAACTATGTATATGATTTAATTGATCAAATTGTGCCTAGAATTTGAACAGGACATCAACCTGCATCTTACATGACAGTTTTTCATTTTGAACATCACTTCTCACCAGAACTTGTTTTGAACTTAACTTATTACTCACACTTGTTCATCAACCTGTTTGCAATGAGTGTATGTGCTAGGTTTGGTCTGAGAATGTTTAGAACTTGATTTGAACATCAAAATGAATTTCAAAAGCTCATTATGCATGTGCTATCGAATTTCAAAATGGAAGCTTGATCTTTTAAAATCACCACCACCACTGAACTCCTTGTTAAAATCCACTCAATTTAGACTAAAATTTTGCTTAAATCCATTAGGAATTGACAAAGTTATGGATCTTCATGCATTTGCTTGTTCTTGGTTCTTGCCTTGCCCAGGTTTTCAAATGGAACTTACCCATATATATTTATGGGGTGGCATTTACAAACGGATGTATAGCCACCCCAGTGGTAGTCACCTTGTCACTTAAGCGCCTTGCATGCCATGAACCTGGGTTCGACCCCTGAGGAGGGCAACCCTTTGTTAATTTTTGTCATTTTTCATTACATCTTTAAAAATTCATATCTCTCTCAATTTTAATCATTTTTCACCCATTCTTTTTGCATTTTGTTCATCTTAATGTCTAATTTCATGTCATATTTTTTATTTCCATGTTTGACTAATTTTTCATCTCTTTTGACTATGTGCAAGTTGTGTACGTTCTGTGATCGTTTTCGCGTACGCAGATGAATTTTTCTTTTGATATACTTGTGATTGTTTGTGATACTTGTTTGCATTCATGCTCTTAAATGTTAGCTAACATGCTAAGACTTCATCTTTGGTTGTTACCATGTTCATTTCACTTCATCTGCTAAATACACTGAAGCTTGACTGTCACTCTTCCTGCTTAACAAACTGCTTTGATTGTCATCAATGCATTTTCATTTTTATCATTTCACATGCTCACTCAATGGTTGTCACCATGGATGCATATTTATTATGTTGTTATCTTGTTCAAAATTTTCTCTCTCCCAAGTGATGAAGTTTGTTAACTCTCATCCAAGTTGCCTCTCCTGTCCCTCTCCAAAGGAAAAGCCTTTCCATTAACCCTAATGTTATGGATAACTCATTCACCCATTTCCTTGACTCTGTTAAGTCACTTTAAACTTAGTTTAGAAACCTTTAGACTTTGCTTTAAGTCTAGAAGACCCACCTGTACTAGGAGTGCTCTTCAACTAGAATCCTAGGATAAAGTTTGTCAACTCTATGTAAGAATCATCGTCATTCTTTCTTACTTCCCCTTTTGAATATTACAACTTAGAATAGGGAGTTTTGTCAAACTCCACACAAACATTGTCATGTTTGTTCCCCCTTGAACCTTGATCATAATCAAGTGTTCTTCATCCCTCGTGAGGTGAACTACGATTGCTCTGATTCTATCCTAGTTAGGATACGTAGGCAGAAGATGCGATGTCTTTGCGAGCAAACTTAGAAAACCATCTAGGTCTTTACCTATCCCTAATCCATATCCCAATCCATAGTACATATTCACAAACTTAGCAAACAATCAAACAAAAGGTTCCTGTAGAGTACTACAGATGCTTAGGGTGCTAACACCTTCCCTAGGTATAACCAACCCCTGATCCCCGAATCTCTTAAGCGTTGTCGTTACATCGCGAAAAAGGTTTTTCTTTCTTTAGACCTTTCCTTTAGATAAAATAAATTTCGGTTGTAAAAGAATTAAGATTCAAGTTAATTTAATAGCTTGATATCCAATTTTCACCGCAACAGAAATGGCGACTTCACTAGGGACGAGTTTTATTGCTTTGAGGGTTTAGCCTATCTTGTTTGAATACTTGTTATATTTGTGAATACTTGTAAATATGTATATATGTGCCCTGTTAAATCTTGGGAACTTTGAGTGGTAAGACAACACTATACCCGTGTTTGAGCGTACTTATGATATGATGGTGGTATATTCAAAGAGACTTATAGGGAGTTGATTCCCGACCAAGTTGACTTGAGAAAACCTCCACTCAGTAGAGGCCCTTCTGAGAGTTAGTATTTTTGATCGAGTATTCGTGAAAACAATGCTACTTTCTACATGGGAGTCCATGATACTGAGAACTTTTAGATTACCTTTTCCCTCACTATGGCTTTATTAGGATGTAGTGCGATGACTATAAGGAAGTAATTCCAAAGTAGTTAATACGCGATACTACACTTGGACGAGACTCTCTTGAGAATATTGTCGACCACCAAGTATTTGGGAAATTGATAATATCCGAAAGATGGGTCGAGGACTCTGGGAACTCTTTTAGAACCTTGTTCTACAGTTTTTTGAAAGCCTCAGTACATACCTTTGGGGTGGGTAGACCCTGACTCCATACTCATATTCTCCAAACCAAAACCTTTATTTGTTTACCCATGTGTATATGTGAATCTGTGCTTACCTGTGTTTGTGCATTCATGCATTCATGAACATCATATCATAAAAGTTTTATGGAACTCAGATCTCTTGTTTGTAAACACTAGGATCATCATGGATAGTGGAAAAAAGAAAACTATGAAGTACACTTACAAAAGTCCTAACCTGGATGACATAGAAAGGTTGAGCACTTTGATAACAGACCTAGAAGGATTCAAGAGCAGGTATGGGAACTTATTGTCATTGTTAAGGGTAAAAAGGAAGATGGATCTGGGACTTCTCTCCACACTTCTCCAGTTTTATGATCCACTCTATCATTGTTTCACTTTCCCTGATTATCAGCTGGTACCTACACTTGAGGAATATTCTTTCTTGATTGGTTTACCTATTCTTGAAGACTCTCCTTTTCCAATCATGGAGAAGGACCCTAAGGAAGAAGAAATTGCTAAAGCTACACGTTTAGGATTAGGGGATATTCAGAAAAATATGGTTACTAAGGGAGGAGTATTTGGTTTGACTGCAGAGTTCTTGGTTGGGAAAGCACAATACTATGCTGATCACTTGAGTATGGATGCATTCGAGGCTATCCTTGCCCTGCTCATTTATGGGATCTTCTTGTTTCCAAGTTTTGATAATTTTGTGGATCTCAATGCCATTAAGATTTTCTTGAAGAAAAACCTTGTGCCTACTTTATTAGCTGACGCCTATCATTCTGTTCCCTTGAGAAATCTGCATAAAGGAGGAATGATTATCTGCTGTGTCCCTTTGTTATATAAGTGGTTTATTTCTCACTTACCTAAGGCTCATGCTTTTTGGAAGGAAGGTTGGTGGTCTCAGAAGGTTATGGCTCTTACTCACTCTGATATTGATTGGTACAGCCGTAGTTACGATGGGATAAAAATCATTGATAGTTGTGGAAGCTTTGGTAACGTACCTCTCCTGAGTACAAGTGGAGGAATCAGTTATAACCCTGTTCTCGCTCGCCGACAGCTTGGATATCCTTTGAAGGACAAACCAAATAGCGCTCATGTGGAGAATATTTTCTTTAAGGGAAGTTTAGAATTGAAAAGAGAAATTCTAAAAGCTTAGGGGCATGTACACAAGAAATTCTAAAACCTAATTGCGTCTCTCTCGAGCCTTATCTCCAATGGGTCCGAAAGAGAGCTATTCAGTTGAAGATGCCTTATCCTCAGCAGAAACCCATAGTGTTGAAAGAGGAACCCCCAATGATCTTTATGTCTGAAGAGGAGAAGTTAAAGATTGCTTTGAGGAAATCACAACAAACTGAAGTAGCCTGGAAGTACAAGTACCAAGTGGCCATGGAAGAGAATGATGAACTCCATAGACAACTCCAGGCGAAGGATGAAGAAATGTTTGCTTGTAAGAAGAGGAAGACACAGGAAGGTTTATTTCCTTCCAGCTCTCAGCCCACTCCATGGAAGCTAGTCATGGACAAACTTATTCTTGAAAAACTCAGATGGAAGAAGAAATCAAGAAGCTCAAAGCAAAAGAGGACTTTTATTTAGAATACTGTCAGCCTTAGGACTTTTGTAAAATGTACTAGATATTTTGTAATTAAAATCTTGAGAATCAATGAAATGAAATGATGTTTTGATCTGAGTTCCATGAAACCTTTGCATTTGCATTCTCATTAATTAATCATTCTAGGAACTAAAGATTGTTTTGCAGATATTATAGGATGGATTCTGGAAAGAAAGCAGAGGTTGTGTTCCAAAGACCAAAATTAGAGAACTTGAAGAAACTGGGAAGTTTAGTAGAAGACCCCGAAGCATTCAGAGAGAAGTATGGGAATATGCTGTCTTTGCTAGAAGTTCAGGTATATGAAGAGATGTTATCCGCACTCGTGCAGTTCTATGATTCAACCTATCATTATTTCACCTTTCCAGTATAATCAGTTGCTACCAACCTTGGAAGAATATTCCGCCCTGATGGGAGTAGGCATCACTCCTAGACCATTTTCTGGAAGAGAAGGGACTCCTAATGAAACAGCAGTTGCAGAGGCCGCATATTTGGAGGTGGACGAGGTATGATCTCATATGGTTTCTAAGGGAGGGTTGTATGGATTTCCAGCTATGTTCCTGTATGAAAAAGCTCAAAGTTATGCCTTATCAAAGAATATTGAAGCATTTGAGGCCATCTTGGTTTTACTAATTTATGGATTGTTCCTGTTCCCGACTGCTAATGATTTTGTGGACGCAAATGCAATCAACCTTTTCTTAATCAAAAATCATGTACCTACCTTGTTGGCTGATATGTACTTTACCATCCACCGTAGGAACCGTTATGGAGTTAGACGGATTGGGTGTTGCACCGTTCTCCTGCACAAGTGGTTTATTTCACACTTGCCAAAAATTCCAACCCTCTGGGATAAGCAAAATGGGCTCTCATGGACAGAAAAGCTGCTATTGCTCAAACACTCAGATATTAAGTGGTATGACCCTATGTATGGAGGGATTGCCATGATCCAAAGCTGTGGAGATTTCCCGAATGTACCGCTTATCAGCGTCAATGGTTGCATCAGCTATAATCCTATTTTGGCTCGTCGACAGTTGGGGCACCCCATGGAGGATGAACCGGACCCAGACTTTTTGAGAAGCTTTTACATTGAAGAGGGGAAGAATCCCGCTTACAGGGCTCGAATTGTGTATGTTTGGCGTTATGTCCACAAGAGGGGAGTAACTGCCCTAGGTTACCACGACTCTACTGTTTCAGAATCTTACTTATCATGGGTAAAATAAGCAGCGTTGGAGATGTTCTATACTTGCTTTGAGCCTGACTCACCCAAGCCTACTCTCATAGAAGAATTAAAAGATGCTTTGGCAAAAGCTGAAAAAGAAGGAAAGACTTGGAGAGATAAGTATTTCAAGGCTATGCAAGAGAAGGAAGAGCTTCAAGAATTGATTTGTCAAGGTGGAAGGAGAAGTCAGCCAAAAGACGAAGGGCCGTCCAACCAGAAGATCTAAAATCCTGTTGTTTTCTGTTTTATTTCATTATGTATCTTTATTGAAGACTTGTATTTCAATTTCAGAATCATTGTTGTAAAACTCTCAATTGTTAATCTATGAAGACTTTGAATTTGCTTATTTCCCCATTGTTATAATTTTTGCAAATATTTCTTTGGTTTCCTTGTGTTGTGTCTCATCTCGCTATCTTGTCTCCAGAGAAAGAATCACACTGAATCCTCAACACCGATACAATACCCGAGCCCAAGCTCGCCTAAGAATGGAAGGACAGAATTTGGATGTGGACAGGATTGATAATGAACTTGGAGAGCTACGAGGAGGCATGGGGCAGATCATGGAAGCCTTACAAGTCATTCGTGCAAAATTGGACACTCAAGCCACTGTTGTTTCTGAAATCACTGGAATAGCTGTAGAGCCGATCCCAACGGCCGTCACTGTTACAAATGTTCCACCATATGGGTTGCCGCCTGGTTTTGTACCTCCACCAATAGTCAATCAACAAGCAGTTTGTAACAGCCCAATTTCGGTTTAACTAATTAATTTAGTTATTGGAATTATTTTAATTATGGGATAGTGTGATAATATGTTAAGTCTACATATTATGCTATTTTATCATTTGTAGAGTTTTGGAAAGTTTAGTGGGAAATATTTCGGACAGTCTCAATTAATGGTTAAGTGGATGGGTTATGGAAATTGATTGGAATAATAGGTGTATTGGAGGAAATAGAATGAAAAAGAAATATAAAGAATAGAAATAGAAAGAAAAGAGAAAAGAAGAAAGGGAGGAAAGAAAAGAGAAAGAAATAAGGAGAAGAGAAAAAGAGGAGAAAGAAGAGGAAACTTCGAAAATCATCAAGATCAACCAAAGCTTGCGATAATCAGGTAAGGGTGTGAAGTATCATCATCTTATTAATGTTTATGATTATGTATGGATTGTGTTAGTTGTTGGAATGTTTTCCTCATTTTTCCATTTAGGGCATAAATGAGTTAAATTGGTGGAACTGATGTTTATCGGTTAGAATCACGTTTAGATACCGTAGATTAGTCAATATATGTTAGGCTAAGGCTACTGGGAACAAGTTGGGATTTATCAGGAGATTTCATCGGGTGTTTGGATTCTGAACAGAGGGAGAAAGTTCAGTTCGCAGACGCTCGCTAGCAGCTCGCTAGGCGAGCAGGTCGCGAGTGTTCGCTAGCATCTCACTAGGCGAGTGCGTAGCGAATGGTCCCAGACTTGGGACAGTGGTGTTTTGGTCTCCTTCGCTGGCAGCGAATGGAGTAGCGAATGGCTCGCTGGGGGTTCGCTGTAGCGAACGAGGTAGCGAACGATGTCTGTAGCTTCTGTTCTCGCTCGCTAGCAGTTCGCTAGGCGGGAAGGTGGCGAACGTTCGCTAGCAGCTCGCTAGGCGAGCGTGTAGCGAACGTAGCAGAATGAGTCTTCTCTGCTGTTGGGTGCAGTTGTGACTTGGGGTTCCGATTGCGATTGACCCTTCCTTGATTTAGAAGATGGTGTGATGGCTCGTGATGTATTGTGGGTAGCCGATAGGCGTGAATCCTAGGTTATGAATTGTAGCCGTTTGGGCAATTTCGTGCATCGTTTAATTCGATTAAAAATACATAACGTTTTGGCATGAATGTTGAGCGTGTTGTGTAGTATGCACTTCGGTGTATGATGTTAGTATATATTTGATCCCGTGTATGATCTGCAGAACCTCGCTTGATGCGATGGTTATATTTGATCCCGTGTAGGATCTGCAGAACCTCGCTTGATGCGATGGTTATATTTGATCCCGTGTAGGATCTGCAAAACCTCGCTAGATGTGATGGTTATATTTGATCCCGTGTAGGATCTGCAGAACCTCGCTTGATGCGATGGTTATATTTGATCCCGTGTAGGATCTGCAGAACCTCGCTTGATGCGATGGCTATATTTGATTCCTAGGAAAATCTGTTGAGTTATAGTGTAACCGCATAAGTGCGAGAGGAGTGAATTCTAAGAGAATCTGACGGATGAATGAGTCGGTACCATGGTTGTAGCTGCATAGGATCGAGGTGTCGGTCTCTATGAGTGCATTATCATCTCCATATGATGAATTGGAAATATTACATTGAGAAGGTATTAGGGTATGTATATATATATATATATATATATATATATATATATATATATATATATATATATATATATATATATATATATATATATATATATATATATATATATATATATATATATATATATATATATATATATATATATATATATATATATATATATATATATATATATATATATATATATATATATATATATATATATATATTTATTGCGTCTAGTCAATATGAGAATGAGGTCGATGTATATGTAGAGAGATTCTACTCACTAGGGTAGAACGGCGATGCGTCGTTCTTAGTGAGGTAGTTACCGGGGTAGAATGGCCGAGACGTTGTTCCCGGTAGAGCATAAGCGACGTACCCATAGTCCGGAAAAAGGATTGAGGGTAGTGATGAGTCTAATATGAATCGCATGGTATGATCGCGATTGTCATATGTAAATATGCCTATGTGCAGGAATTGATGAGATGCGTTAGCAAATAAATAAAGGTGAAACACATCGACCGGTGAATAGACGGTTAAGTGTGAGCGATTATGTCTATGTGTATTTGATGCGGTGAGAATTTATGGTTATGCATTGTAGTGAATAAGTATGAGGTATGGGCATTCGGTACTTGTACATTTATATATATATATATATATATATATATATATATATATATAGATATATATATATATATATATATATATATATATATATATATATATATATATATATATATATATATATATATATATATATATATATATATATATATATATATATATATATATATATATATATATATATATATATATATATATATATATATATATATATATATATATATATATATATATATATATATATATATATATATATATATATATATATATATATATATATATATATATATATATATATATATATATATATATATATATATATATATATATATATATATATATATATATATATATATCTTATGCCTTGATTATTGTGATAATGTTTCTCACCCTTCTGTTGTTTTATGATGCCCTGCGAGGCATTGCAGATTAGGATTCGCTGGAGGTTTCCTTTGGAGTATAGTTCCTTTCCCTCGTGTCGGTCGCTCTGATATGTAACTTTGGGTAGATAGGCTTGTTGATTGCCTTAATGATGTTTTGTTTGTATGTGAATAGAGTTGTGAACAACCAGATGACATGTAATTACGTTTTGTCATGTCTTAAGTGAATATATATATGTTTTAGTCTTCCGCTTTAAGAGAAAACATGAATATGTAATTTCGAAGAATCATGCGTTCATTTTTAGTTGAGATTTACCCCTTTTGAGTTAATTCTTTTTAAACATTAATATTCATGTGGTCGTTTCGTGAGTATTGTGATGCACTTCTTTTATACCTAAATGTAAATATACTCTGATGAAAGTAAAAACGCTTGTATTCATGACTATATGATTTGATATGTGATTATTTTGGGGTATAGAAAGGGGGCGTTACACAGTTCCTTTGGGGCCAGAAGTTCCTCAAGCTATTCCTACTTACACTCAGCCTTCTGTTCAGATTCAAGCGCGTCCTATTTTTCATAATCCTCCGCAAGTGTACGAAGGTCTTGATGGGTATGAAGAGGAGAGTGGACGGCATGATAATTTGAAAGAAAATGTAGAGACTATCGGCAGGAAAGTCAGAGCAATGGAAGGGAATGACATCTTTGGTACTGATGCCAGAGATATGTGCTTAGTGTCTGGATTGGTAATTCCGCCGAAATTCAAAGTTTTCAATTTTGATCAGTATTCTGGGGCTACTTGTCCTCGGACACATCTGATTATGTATTACCGAAGAATGGTCGCTCACGTGGAAGATGACAAATTGATGTTTGAAAGGAGCTCCTGCTAAATGGTATTTGGGTTTGGATCAGTCTCGTATTCACAGTTTCCAAGATTTGGCTGACGCTTTTGTGAAACATTACAAGTACAACATGGATTTAGCCCCTAATAGAAGACATTTACTGAGTATGTCACAGAAGAGTTCGGAATTTTTCAAATAGTATGCACAAAGGTGGAGGGAAACCGCCTCTCAGGTGGAACCACCTTTGAGTGAAAAAGAATTGACAGATTGGTTCGTCGATACAGTGAGACCAGAGTTTTATGAGAAGATGATCAGTAGTGTAACCACAAGTTTTTCTGATATAGTAGCAGTGGGGGTGATAGTGGAATTAGGAATGAAGAATGGAAAGGTGGCTAGCAGTTCCAGCAGTTCTGGTAACAACAATGTCAAGAAGCTCAGCAGTAACTTCCATAAAAAGAAGGAAGGGGAGACAAATGCAGTAACTGTGGGAAGAAAGAGTCGCACCTGGAGACCGCCTTACCAACAGTATTCGCAGAGTTATGTTCAACAACCTCAGCAAGGCTTTGTTCAGCAGCCTCAGGTGAGTTATGTTCAGCAATCCCAGCAACCACGACCAATGTATCCATTGCAGTATGCCCAACAACCGTATGTGGTGGCTGTAGCTCCGGCTTTCAGTCATCCTGTTCCCAGTTATCAGACAGTGCAACGAACACCTGTATATCAGCCAATTCAACAAGGGTATCAACGAGCGCCCAACGCTCCACCCTATCAGCAACATCCTCAGCCTAGAGCTTAGGCACCCAGACAGAACTACCAGAATCGGAGACCAACAACAAAACCTCCACTTCCTCAGATACCGATGACTTACACAGAGTTGTACCCCTCCTTAGTGCAGCAGGGATTGGTAACAACACGACCATTAAATCCAGACACTACATCTCCCCACTATAATCCAAATTCTCATTGTGCCTTTCACGAAGGTGCTGCCAATCATGATTTAGAAGGCTGTCTTGCTTTAACACATCTTGTCAGGGAGTTGATGGAAAAGAAGATCTTGTCTTTTGATGATGTACCCCCAAATGTCAGAAGTAATCCATTGCCGAACCATGGAGGGGTCAATGCAGTAGAAGAAGTGTTCGATGAAAGGATGGTCCGAGGTGTGTCAGAGATTAGAACCCCGTTGAGGTTACTTCACAAGAAACTATTGAAAGCAGGATTGATAGAGAATACCCATAATGATTGTGAAGAATGTTCTAGTGATTCTAGAGGGTGTGATGAGGTACGAAGAGATATACAAAGATTGATTGATGAGGGAGTATTGCAAGTGTATAGTAAGGTGAGGAGAGAAGAAGTTTTGGTAATTGAGCCTGTTTTTAATTTACCAAAGAAAGGTGAGAAAGTTCCGGTGTTCAAAACGACCAACAAAAATATGAAGCCTGTTTTCAACAAGTCGGCTTTCAATCCACCTCAACTGGTTATTATCCAGAAACCAAGACCGTTTCTTTTTGAAAGCACAAAGGTCGTTCCATGGAAGTATGACATGACTGTGATAGATCGGGGGTCTGGGAAGGTTAGTCAGAAAGAGACAGTAAAAGACGACCAAGTAGACGTGACAAACATTGCAGGTACAAGCAAAATGACCTGTAGTGGTCGAATCTATCAACCAAAGATAACAGTAACCGCTCCGAAAGAGGTTACCCCTGCTGTGACAAAAGAACAAGAGGTACCAGGTACTGAAGGAGACGACGGAGAATTCTTAAGGATTATTCGGAAAAGTGATTACAGGATTATTAATCAGCTCCACCAAACCCCCATCAAAGATATCGATCTTGCCTCTCTTAATGAATTCTCCAGCTAATAGAGAAGCTCTGCAAAAAGTATTGAAACAGGCACATGTGACAAAAGACATAACTCTCGGACAATTTGATTCAGTAATAGCCAATGTTACAGCCTGTAACACCCTGAGATTTAGTGATGCAGAGTTGCCGAACGAAGGACGCATTCATAACCGTGCATTGCACATATCTGTCAGGTGCCAAGAAGACACCATGGCACGAGTTTTAGTCGATACTGGATCCTCATTGAATTTATTGCCCGCCAGGAGGCTCGCAAGGCTAGCATATGCAGGGGCAGAAATGAAACCAACGTCTTTGATTGTAAAAGCTTTTGATGGTTCAAGAAGAACGATTGTTGGAGAGATAGAATTGCCAATCATGATCGGACCTCATGTGTTCGATATTACATATCAATTCATGGACATTAACCCAGCTTATAGTTGTTTGTTGGGACGACCGTGGATTCATGCCGCTGGGGCAGTGACTTCCACCTTACATCAGAGAATGAAATTTGTTGTGAATGATAAGTTAGTGATTGTACACGGTGAAGAGGACCTAATGGTGAGCAATCTGTCATCATTCAAGTATATTGAAGCAGATGAGGGCGCATTAGAAACTTCCTTTCAGGCACTCGAGATAGCTAATGCGGTGATGTTGGAAGAAACAGTGGCTAAGAGTGGTCCGTCTTTTGCATCCGCTCGGAGCATCAAGTCTACACTGGAAGAAGGCACTCCTGCAGGTTAGGGAGAGATTATCGAAGTAAATCCAAAAATGGATCGCCAAGGGTTGGGTTACAAACCAACTCATGATGAAACGCTGACACATGACAAGGGACGCCCGAAGACTATACAAGAAGTATTCATCAGTGGAGGTTTCCAAGTCAGTGCTGTGGAAGAAGATTTTAAAGATGAAGACCTTAAGCAGTTAGTGTATCATTGCAACACTGCCTTGAGCAACTGGGAAGCTATTGAGATTCCTTTGGTCTTTCCTGAGTCAAAGTAATTTGTTTGTCTTTCTTTTTTTTTGTTATTGTTTTGAATCTCTATAGCCATGCCCAAGGCTATAGGAATGTTTTGTAAGGGCCCTGAGCTTCCAAGAAAATCAATGAAAAAAGAACTATTTTGTTAATTTCCTTGTGTTATTTCCTTTACTGTTTTTGCTTTCATTTTAAAAAAGAAAAATGGCAATCTTAAAAAACCCAAAACAATTTTTCTCTGTTGTGTGCTGCATGTGTCTTTGTGTGTTTTAATAAATTAAGCCATTCCAACATGCAGTGATGTCCTAAAACCCATTGAATCCTATGACTTTGCATTCCCTCCTGACTTTGATTCACCAATATACCAAGCGGAAGATGACGATGAAGATTTTGAAATCCCTGATGAACTGGTAAAATTGGCACACCATGAGTACGTAGAGCTTCAACCCTACAAAGAACAGGTAGAAGTCATTAATCTTGGCACCGAAGAAGACAAGAAAGAGGTCAAGATTGGGGCAGCTCTAGGGGCAGAAGTCAAGCAGCAACTAGAAGTACTTTTGAAAGAATATGTGGATGTATTTGCTTGGTCATACCAAGATATGCCGGGTCTAGACACCGACATAGTGGTTCACAAGTTACCACTTCGACCAGAAGGCCCATCGATTAAGCAAAAGCTCAGAAGGACAAGACCTGACATGGCTCTCAAAATTCGAGATGAGGTGAAGAAACAGATTGATGCGGGTTTCTTAGTAGTGTCCAAATACCCCGAATGGGTGGCCAATATTGTACCTGTACCGAAAAAGGATGGGAAAGTCAGAATGTGTATGGATTACAGGGATCTAAACAAGGCCAGTCCGAAGGATGATTTCCCTTTGCCACATATCGATACTTTGATGGATAATACGGCTCGTTTTGCAGTTTTCTCATTTATGGATGGGTTCTCCGGTTACAATCAGATTAAGATGGATCCCGATGACATGGAAAAAAACTACATTCATTACTCCGTGGGGGACTTACTGTTACAAAGTTATGCCTTTTGGTCTGAATAACGCAGGTGCTACTTATCAAAGGGCCATGGTAACTTTATTTCATGATATCATGCACAAGGAGATAGAGGTATATGTTGATGACATGATAGCCAAATCTCAAAGCGAAGAGGACCATTTGGAACATCTTTTGAAATTATTTAAGAGACTCAGGAAATATCAATTGAGATTGAATCCAGCCAAATGTACCTTTGGAGTAAGATCTGGGAAGTTACTCGGTTTCATTGTCAGCCACTGAGGGATTGAGGTAGATCCAGATAAAGTCCGAGCCATTCAAGACATGCCAGCTCCACAAACGAAAAAGCAAGTCAGAGGTTTTCTTGGAAGACTGAACTACATATCCAGATTTATTTCCAATATGACTCCTACTTGCGAGCCCATCTTCAAATTATTACGCAAGGACCAGACGGTTGTTTAGAGTTCAGACTGTCAGCAAGCATTTGATAAGATCAAGGGCTATCTTCAAGAGCCTCCAATCTTAATACCTCCGGTTCTGGGAAGACCTCTCTTCATGTATTTGACAGTGCTTGAGAATTCAATGGGTTGTGTGTTAGGTCAGCAGGATGAGTCTGGACGAAAACAACATGCGATCTATTATTTGAGTAAGAAGTTTACTGATTGTGAAAGCCGATATTCACTTCTGGAGAGAACTTGTTGTGCTTTGGCATGCGCTGCTAGACGCTTGAGGCAGTACATGATTTGTCATACCACTTTGTTGATTTCAAAAATGGATCCGATAAAATATATTTTTGAGAAGCCTGCTCAAACTGGAAGACTCGCCCGTTGGCATATGTTATTATCAGAATACGACATCCAGTATGTAGCCCAGAAGTCTATCAAGGGTAGTGTTTTGTCAGAATATCTTGCAGATCAACCAGTGGAAGATTATGAGTCTCTCAAATTTGATTTCCCAGATGAAGACATCATGTTGGTAAAAGATTGTGAAGAGCCAGGTCTTGATGAGGGTCCGCAGGAAAGTCTTCGGTGGAAAATGATGTTTGATGGTTCCTCCAATTACAGTGGGCATGGCGTAGGCGCCGTCTTAATGAATCTGGAAGGTGGGTACACTCCATTCACAGCCAGGTTGGATTTTGACTGCACAAACAATATCGCCGAATATGAAGCATGCATTCTCGGCCTCGAGGCAGCTATCGACCTCAAAATCAAACTTCTTGAAGTCAGTGGGGATTCAGCTTTGGTTATCTATCGGGTTACTGGAGAATGGGAAACTAGACATGAGAATTTGATTCTTTATAGAGCCTACATCGTCAAGATGATGGAATATTTTGATGAAATCACTTTCAAACATGTTCCGAGATCTGAGAATCACATTGCCGATGCCCTAGCCATGTTAGCCTCAATGTGGAAAATCAAGGATGTCAATAATGCCACTCTCATTCGAATCAAACGCAAGACCGAGTTCGCCTACTGTCAGATGGTTGAAGAAGAAGCTGATGATAAGCCATGGTTCTATGACATAAAGAATTACCTGTTAAAACAAGAGTATCCAGCAGATGCTACATCACTTGACAAGAAAACTCTAAGATGATTAGAATCCAAATTCTTTCTCAGCAATGATGTACTCTACAAAAGGAATCATGATATGGTCCTGCTTAGATGTGTCAACAGACGAGAAGCAGAGTTGTTAATGCAAGATGTTCACGAAGGAATGTTTGGTACTCATGCCAATGGATATGCTATGTCTAAAAAGATTTTGAGGGCTGGTTATTATTGGTTGACCTTGGAAACTGACTGTATTCAATATGCCAGGAAATGTCACAAGTGTCAGATTTATGCGGATAAGATGCATGTATCTCTGACGTTGCTAAATGTGTTGTCATCACCATGGCCTTTCTCTATGTGGGGCATCGATATGATCGGAGCAATTGAACCAAAAGCTTCCAACGGACACCGATTTATTCTGGTTGCAATTGATTATTTCACAAAGTGGGTTGAAGCCGCATCCTACACTAATGTTACTCGACAAGTGGTGGCTCGTTTTATCAAGAAAGAGATTATCTGTCGTTACAAAATTCCGAGCCGGATCATAACGGACAATGGTACCAATTTGAACAACAAAATCATGAAAGAGTTGTGCGATGACTTCAAAATTGAACATCATAATTCCTCTCCTTATCGTCCCAAGATGAATGGAGCTGTAGAAGCTGCGAATAAAAACATCAAAAAGATTTTGCAAAAGATGGTGAAAACTTACAAGGATTGGCATGAGATGCTACCATTTGCCTTGCATGGGTACAAAACGTCGGTCCCCACTTCAACAGGGGCAACCCCTTTTTCTTTGGTATATGGAATGGATGTGGTACTTCCCATTGAGGTCGAGATACCTTCTTTGAGAGTCATAATGGAAACCAAGCTTGAAGAAGCAGAATGGGTAAGAGAAAGGTTTGATCAGTTGAATCTCATCGACGAAAAGCGCATGTCTGCGATGTGTCATGGTCAGTTATATCAGAAAAGGATCAAGAGGGCTTTTGACAAGAAAGTTTGTGTCCGAGATTTCCGAGAAGAGGAACTTGTACTCAAAAAGATTTTACCAGTTCATAAAGATACACGGGGAAAGTGGATGCCTAACTATGACGGCCCGTTTATTGTGAAAACAGTCTTCTCAGGAGGCTCGTTGATTCTCACTACCATGGATGGAGAGCAGCTTACTCATCCAGTGAATTCTGATGCAGTACGAAAATATTACGCCTAAAAGCACCCGATAAGCCGAAAACTCAAAGGAGCGGCTTACGCAAAAGTTAGGGTTGAAGAAAAAGAAAAGAAAAGAAAAAAAGAGAAAAAGAAAGAAAAATAAGAGCTCGCTAAGTTGAAAACCCGAAAGGGCAGCTTAGGCAAAAATGAGCGTCCCGGTGGATTGAAAACCCGAAAGGGCGGTCCAGGCAAAAATTAGGGACAAAGGCGTTTCACTGCATCAGATGAGTTGTCACTAACACAGAAGGTCCTACAAGAATTCACTCCAACCGCTCTCGTCAGAAGCAAGGATTTTGAGGAATTTTAGTCTTTAGGGATAGTTTGGTCATGGGATTCGATGTAACCTTGTCCACATTGCCATTTTTTTTCACTTGTAAAATTTCTATGGAATTTTGTCATTGGCAAGATTTCATCCTTGAATAAAATCAGTGTTGAGCCATTCTTTCTTTTGCAAATTTATCACTTCCTTCATTTTCTTTGTTATGCAAAATATTGTTTGTTGATCAACGATAATTTTGAAAGCATTAGGGTCAAATTATTTGAATAAACTTGAAAAGATTAACAAACATAAAAACTTTAACTCATGGAAAAGAGTCGAGGAAAATCATACTTCCCCAAAACCTCAGGGTAACATAACTTTGATATGCAATCCAATTACATTCCCCAATGAAGTGTAAGCAAGTCGAACTACTGATTTTCCTTTGGTCATGTGTGGGTATCAAAACTTGAAGACTATTTTCTCAAGGAACTTCTTATGATGATGTGAAGACTCGTCCCAATAGAAGATGTCTGAGCACTTGAATTTACTTTGTCATCTCTGAATAGCTTGTTTCGAAAGCTCGATTCCCCTATTAGGATTGGATTTATTTTCAAGACTACATACACCTTTTTAGCCTGGGTTCAGTGTGATTCATTTTGTCTCTCGAGTTCCGTGTGCTATCTGTCGATTCCCCGTGAATGACCAATCACTGCTAGTGAACTTCCACCTAAAAGTCCAGTCGTAACTGGCATTGTTTTAGAAGCCAATCGTTATTGGTAGTTTTTTAGTCGTCACCATATTTCTTGTTAAGACCAGTCGTAACTGGCATTGCCTTAAAATCCACTCGTTGGTATCTTTTGATTCGATCATCACCACCTTCTCCATTGAAGTCCAGTCGTAACTGGTAGTGTTCGAAATCCAATCGTTATTGGTTTTCTTTTGGTCGTCACCATGATTTCCTTTGAGGTCCAGCCATAACTGGCATTGTCTTAACTTCACTCGTTATTACCTTTTGGTTTGGTTATTACCAACCTTTTCCCTCTGAAGTCTAGTTGTCACTAGCAAATCCCCTATGAAGTCCTATCAACATTGATATCGTATTGGTCGTTACCAACTGTCCCCATGGAAGTCCATTCATAACTGGCGTCACTTGGGATCCAATCGTTATTGGTATCTTTTGGTTTGGTCGTTACCAACCTCTCCAGCTAAAGCCTAGTAGCTTGCTAGCATTCTCATTACCACATGTGTTGGTAAACCCTGATTTGGTCGTCACCATGTTTTCTTTCAAAGTCCAGTCGTAACTGGCATTGCTTGAAACCCGATCGTCGTTGGTACCCGGACTTGGTCGTTATTAATCCCCTTTAAGTCCAGTAGTTACTGGCATTGCTTGAAATTTGGTCATCACCAATTTCCCTAGTCGAAATCTTACGTGTTATCGATTGTATTTGAGAAATCTCATTTGTTATTACCCCATGTTGGTCGTTACCATTACCTACAGAAAGTCTAGTGGTTGCTAGCACTGCCTGAGCCATTTGTTAAAACTGGGTGACATCATTATCCCCAGTGAGACCTTTTTTCCCAAACAAGTCTCGGAGATCTAGTTGTCACTAGTATCCCCAATATGTTTTGTCTTTGTTTCTAGTCCATTCCTGAAGATCCCGTTTGAACTCTTCGCTATAGGAAGGTCCTCATCTGATCATCCCAGTGAGGTTCGTGTTTCTAGTTCTTCACTTTCCTAGTAGAAGGTCGCTCTTGTCCCCGGTGGGAGTCTAGCTCTTTCCCCAGTGGAGTGTTTGCTCTTCCCCAGTGAGATTATCATCTTCATTGGACTTTGTAAATCCTCATGTGAAGTTTTCCTCTCAGTTATCACTGGTCATGTTGGAACTATTGATTGTTATACCCCGGTTTTCCCCAGCGTCGGATCCACAAAATCAGGTCCCATGAGTAGTTACTCGTTGTTTTGTTTTCCTGTCTTCTGCATATGTCTTGCATCCAAGCATAATGAAGCATCATTTAGAATTCATGGCATATCAGGGCCTGTCCTTTTGCATATCATTGGATCTAAGGGACAAAATTTTCGGTTTTTTATATTTAAATACCTTTCACTGCGATTCTACGAGGATTGTCATCTCTCGGTTCCATCTAGTGAAGATATTTAAATAGGGGCAACTGTTGCACCCCAAATTTTGACCCCTTAGATTCTCATTATCATTTTAGGAGCATACTCATGAGTTATCTAACCTTAACCCTGTGCAAGTTTGTCTTTGTCAAGTTACAGATGAATCGGGGTTTTGTACAGTCAAATCGAAGCTTCAGGGATTGTGATCAATCAAAGTTTTAGGCTAATTCAATCATGAAACAAGATTAAGGGTATCATATAATGTCAATTGAGAATCCAATTTGAGGTTGCTACCCCAGAATCAAGAACAGTGTATTTCAGGGCACCCGATTAGGGTTTTGACCAAGTAAAAGTCAACTATAGTTTGACTTTGATGTTGGAGGATGTTTTAATGGTGGGATCATGATTCATGAAGTTCATATAACTTAATAAAGTTCATCCAAGAAGTTTCAAAGTCTCAGAAGGTCCAGAGTGTCAACAGACGACTCGGTAGTCACCGATCGATCGTACGGTTGACCAAAAAGTCAACTCTTCAAATTTAAGGAATTGGACTTCAAAGTGTGAATCAAAAATGTTCCTTATATCATATTGCACTTTACTATCAATTTTCATGACCATTGGATCAAGGATGAAGGAGTAATCGAAAAATCGGGAAATTAGGGTTTTGAAAGGGGCTAAACCATAACTCCTTAACCACACATCCAATTGAGTTGGTTCAAAGATCATTTCAAAGCTCTTGAAAAATACTACAAAAGTCCCTAAGTGGTCCATGGTCAGAAAATGCATAGATTTGGAGTTATGATCAAATTGATTTCAAGAAAGGAAAAAGACTTAGAGAAATTTCACTTTTAAGTTCATTTTTTAGCAACTTTGGGAGACTTTTTGGACAAGTTCCTTTGGGAAATTGAAAGTCATGTAAACATGAATGTTTTAGAGATATTTGAGGGATTTCTAAAAAGTACTAGCACATCTCAAAAGGATTTATGAGCTGAAAGTTATGGGTATGGCAAGTTGGTGATTTCACACTTTAGTCCCACATTGTCAAAATTTCAAGAATCCATTCTTTCATCAATATGACCAAGCTCAAGCCTTTGGATGTTGTTGTTTATTATATGTAGAGGGTTTGAAGCATAGAAATATGAAGGAAATGCATAGGAGATGGAATTAACCAAGCTTGCAAGTGGGCTTGCAAGTGGCTTTACAACTTGCATTTGAAATCGTAAGGCAAGCATGAGGTGGAAAAGTGAATCTGAACTAGCCATCAACCTACACTCTCTAGCCTGCATTTAGCCCATTCAAAATCATCATTTTTCTTGACTATTGGGCTTACCCATCAGCCAAGGAAACCCCTTTGTGGAGGTTTGATCCAAAGGTGTAAAACCTTTCTTTCATGTGAAGAAATCTCCAAATCTGCCCCCTCTCTTCATTTGCCTATAAAAAAGAGCCCTCATCACTTCATTTGATACACAATATTGATTCTAAAAACCAGAAAAACACAAAGCTCTCACTCTTTCACATCTTACTTCAAAAATCACCAAAATCACAAAATTGTCAAAAACCACCAAAAATTTGTCTTGGTAGTTTTGCTGCCAAACTCAGTTCTCTACATTCAAACACCTCAACAATAATCCACACAATCTCTAAATATGATATAGAAGGTGTCCAAGACCTTAAACCATTCAAAAACCTCACCATTCAAAAAGTCAACTTCCATACCAAGTTACTTTGACCAAAAGCCATAAAAGCAGGCAAAACTGGTTCTATGCATTTGCTTGGTGTTCTAATCACTCAAACACCTCTCAGATATCATTCCTCAACTGTCTAAAGTGTTAAAGATCATTGGTGGAGTTTATTTCTCCAACTGTCACAAGGATTGCATTCTTGCTTCAAAAAGAAAAAAGCTTTAAATCTAGTGTTATTTGGAAGTTCCTCTGGGTTTCTTGGTGTTCTAATCTACTCAACACAGTCTACTAGAGGTATGTAAACACTACATCCTTGCTTTGCACCATAATTTCATGTTCTAGCATTTTGGTTCATTATGTTGGAAGTATGTCATGTCTTGTATCAAACTCTACCATGAATATACCAGCTGTGATCTCAGGCCTAGAGATGGTTAAATTTGTGCTCAAATTAATCCAACATCATGCATTCAATATGTGTGTGGAGTTAATTTGGTCAATAGTGCTTAAAATGATGAACTGCATTTTTCATGTCTTGTATCAAAATGGCCAAGTTTTCACTCAAACCCTCATTTTTCATGACAGTCCTATGTTAGCCCCAAATTGTGTTTGAACTTACTCAATATCATGTATGTATGCTATGTGCGTGATTAATTGAATCAGAAAGTATGTGGAACTGAAAATTCATATCTCATGCCTCATTTTCATGACAACTTGCATTTTGTGAATCACTTTTCATGACAGTCTGTTTCCAACTTATTTTGGTGTTTGAATCCACTCAATATCATGAATATAAGATGTGTATGTGTTTGAATTGGTCTGAAATTGTTTTGAACAGAAATTGAACATGTTCATGCATCTCACTTCACAAACCTAGCACTTTGTTCACCAAATTTTACACCAGCCATGTTTGAACCTTTTTTCTTGCCTGGACTCACTTGTTTGCATATATGAGGAATGTGTATATGATTCATATGATCAAAATGTGCCTAAATCTGGTTTTGAGTAATCTACTGCATCATCCTAAAACCAAAAAGCAACTTAAATGTCATTTTCTGCACCAGCCAGTTTTGAGCCATTTCTTTTGCTTGATTTCATTTGTTAACATGTTTGCAAGGTGTGTGTATGATTCACTTGACTTAAATATTCATTAAACTTGATTTTGAACTTTTCATGCATCACCAAACCTCAAAATGCAACTTATTGGTCATTTTCCATGACAGAGTGTTTTGAATTTCAATTCTTGCTTGATCTCACTCAAAATCATGTATGTAAGGTGTATATGTGTTTGAAAGGGTTTGAAAGAACTTGGAATTAAAACTGGACATTGCCCTGCACCTCACAAGCACAAATTGGCAGTTTGAATACCACTTTTTACACCAGCTTGTTTTACATCAAAAGTGTGGTTTAGACTCATCTAATATCACGTACCTGTGCTGTGTGTATGAATGATTTGATCAGAAAATGTTGGGAATTGGAACTGAACCACAACATGCATTGTTTTTAAAATCAACCTTGCACATAAAATGCCATTTTTCATGACAGACTTATTGGAGCCCTTCTTTGTGTTTGAATTCATTCAACAATATCTATGTGAACTATGTATATGATTTAATTGATCAAATTGTGCCTAGAATTTGAACTGGACATCAACCTGCATCTTACATGACAGTTTTTCATTTTGAACACCACTTCTCACCAGAACTTGTTTTGGACTTAACTTATTACTCACACTTGTTCATCAACCTGTTTGCAATGTGTGTATGTGCTGGGTTTGGTCTGAGAATGTTTAGAACTTGATTTGAACATCAAAATGCATTTCAAAAGCTCATTATGCATGTGCTATCGAATTTCAAAATGGAAGATTGATCTTTTAAAATCACCACCACCACTGAACTCCTTGTTAAAATCCACTCAATTTAGACTAAATTTTTGCTTAACTCCATTAGGAATTGACAAAGTTATGGATCTTCATGCATTTGCTTGTTCTTGGTTCTTGCCTTGCCCAAGCTTTCAAATGGAACTTACCCATATATATTTATGGGGTGGAATTTACAAATGGATGTATAGCCACCCCAGTGGTAGTCACCTTGTCACTTAAGCGCCTTGCATGCCATGAACCTGGGTTCGACCCCTGAGGAGGGAAACCCTTTGTTAATTTTTGTCATTTTTCATCCCATCTTTAAAAATTCATATCTCTCTCAATTTTAATCATTTTTCACCCATTCTTTTTGCATTTTGTTCATCTTAATGTCTACTTTCATTTCATATTTTTTATTTCCATGTTTGCCTAATGTTTCATCTCTTTTGACTATGTGCAAGTAGTGTACGTTCTGTGATTGTTTTTGCGTACGCAGATGAATTTTTCTTTTGATATACTTGTGATTGTTTGTGATACTTGTTTGCATTCATGCTCTTAAATGTTAGCTAACATGCTAAGACTTCATCTTTGGTTGTTACCATGTTCATTTCACTTCATCTGCTAAATACACTGAAGCTTGACTGTCACTCTTCCTACTTAACCAACTGCTTTGATTGTCATCAATGCATTTTCATTTTTATCATTTCACATGCTCACTCAATGGTTGTCACCATGGATGCATATTTATTTTGTTGTTATCTTGTTCAAAATTTTCTCTCCCCCAAGTGATGAAGTTTGTTAACTCTCATCCAAGTTGCCTCTCCTGTCCCTCTCCAAAGGAAAAGCCTTTTCATTAACCCTAATGTTATGGATAACTCATTCACCCATTTCCTTGACTCTGTTAAGTCACTTTAAACTTAGTTTAGAAACCTTTAGACTTTGCTTTAAGTCCAAAAGACCCACCTGTACTAGGAGTGCTCTTCAACTAGAACCCTAGGATAGAGTTTGTCAACTCCATGTAAGAATCATCATCATGATTTCTTACTTCCCCTATTGAATATTACAACTTAGAATAGGGATTTTTGTCAAACTCCACACAAACATTGTCATGTTTGTTCCCCCTTGAACCCTGATCATAATCAAGTGTTCTTCATCCCTTGTGAGGTGAACTACGATTGCTCTGATTCTATCCTAGTTAGGATACGTAGGCAGAAGATGCGATGTCTTTGCGAGCAAACTTAGAAAACCATCTAGGTCTTTACCTATCCCTAATCCATATCCCAATCCATAGTACATATTCACAAACTTAGCAAACAATCAAACAAAAAGTTCCTGTAGAGTACTACAGATGCTTAGGGTGCTAACACCTTCCCTAGGTATAACCAACCCCTGATCCCCGAATCTCTTAAGCGTTGTCGTTACATCGCGAAAAAGGTTTTTCTTTCTTTAGACCTTTCCTTTGGATAAAATAAAGTTCGGTTGTAAAAGAATTAAGATTCAAGTTAATTTAATAGCTTGATATCCAATTTTCACCGCAACAAGTTCCTTATTTATAGGAGAAGCTTTCTTAATGCTGAGGGAGGGTGGATGATGCAAATTGAGGTGAATTTATGCACATCTGCAGCATGAGCAAAATGTGACTTGAAACTTGTCAAAACTCACTCAAAACTTGTGTTTCAATGCCCTAATCAACACAGGCAAGTTTGTTAATCATGTGTAGACTGAATTCATGGATTAATTTGGTGATTAGAAGTCATTTCAACCAAATTCAATTCTGACTTGAAGTGAAATTTCAGCTTTGAAATTCAATTTTTGCCACCATGGTTCTCACAATGTAAGAGGCTTTGAAATTTCAGCATTGGATAGAGGATGATACAATCTTTATAATGTGAAAAGAAAGTATTGATTTGGCAATCTGAGTTGAGAGATATGATCCTTCAAAGTAGCTTGCATGAAAAGGTTCAAAATTTCAAAACACTTAGAAAAATTTCAAGTCTTTTAGGGGCCAAAAATGACCTATAATGTTTTTGATATAAACCAAGACCTTCCATAGGTGTTCAGCACTTCCACCTTGAATAAAAGTTTTATAGGACACCTTCAATTTCATTTTAGAAAAAGAATGGGCTTCAAATGATGAAAATTGACCAAGTTATGACCTTTTGAAGTTGACTAGAAAATCCTTCCAAAACTCAAAATGACCTATAATGTCTTCAAACATTTGATGACTTTCCAAGCATAATTGGATCCTTCCTTGCAAAGAGAACTTGTAGGGGATGATGAGAAGAGTTCATTAGAAAAAGAACCACCTAAAGATGTTGAAAGTTAAAGAAGTTATGCCCATTTGGTCGTAGCATCCACAATTTGCTAAATTAGGTCAACCACCTTGAACCAAACTTGAATCTCTTGATCATTCCTTACAAATTAATCCATGGTGAACCACATATGATATTTCAATGATGTTTCCTTGGATCATACTTGATGATGAGGGGATTTTAGGGCCCAAAGTCAAGAAGAAAACTTGCTTGAGGTTGAAGAAACATGCTCCCCCTACCTTGAGAAATAAACCACGATACCTTGATTCTTTGTCTAGAACAATGTTATGCAAAAATGAAACATAAGCCAAGATCCAAGAGAAAAGATGAGTAAATATTGAGGTGCTACAACTTCCCCTATTCAAATAACTTGGACCTGAAGGGATGAAAAGCGGTCTTTTTCAAACATTCAAGGTAAAAGATGATTAAATACCAAAAGAACCCAGAAATTTGCAACCTGCGGGGACGTGCAAAGTGTAAAGATTGCTAGCCCAAGGTGGACTTAAAAACAGCGGATACCAATAAAAAGTTGGGATAACCAAAATGGTAACTAATCAAGAAGATAAAAATGGCTACTAACCAAAAGTTAGGATCAACAGAGATAAACAACCGAAATTTGTTAGAAAGAGGCTACTAACCAAAGTTAGGATCACCCAGACATCGTTCGAACGTGAATACACAAACAGAGAAGACTACCAACTAAAAGTTGGGATCGTCACAAAAGATTACCAACCAAAAGTTGGGATGAAGTCTACTAACTAAAAGTTAGGATCGTCGGCACGCCAACCGAAGGCGAACACACAAACAATGAAGACTACCAACCAAAAGTTGGGATCAACTTTGCAGAGGAGCTCAATTGAGGACTACCAACCAAAAGTTAGGATAAGGTCTAACAAACTACGGAGTACCAACCAAAAGTTGGGATAACATCCAAGAAATAATGGACTACTGTTGCACCCCAAAATTTGCCCAACTTTTCTTTACCTTTATGTTTCATTTCATTCACATTAGCATTATCATTTGCATTTCATTGACATGTATGCAGGAGATCAAGAGGTATGATTACCAATCAATAGCTATACAAGACTGCGAGGCTAGCTAAGAAGGTTATTCATATGTTCAAGGGTGGATATCCTTGTCACAGAAGTTAAAAGATCCTCAAAGATAGTGATTGAAGCCAAGTGTGTAGGTCTCCTAACTTGAGAGTTGTGGAAAGCCATCAGATGATTCTGAGGCCATGAGGATGGACTTGAGGTCTTACGAGAGCTCATGAGAAGTGTTGAAGATCACTTTGAGGCCTAGAAAGGTCATTGTGCAAGATTAAGAAGACTCAACCAAGAGTGGTACAATTAGGGTTTGACTGGGTCAAACCTAAGTCAACTGAGGGTTTGAAGAAGGTTGAAACCTGATTCAAGAGCCATGTGATCATGGATTGATACATTGAGATGTTCTAAGGGGGATTCCAAGGTTAACTCATCATGATTGAAGAGTTTGAGAAGTTTCAGGCTAGGGTTTCTAAGACTTGACAGTGTAAAATCCCCTAGCTTGACCCCTAACTTCCAGGCCATTTAACTCAAGATGTAATCTTCATCTCATCTTGACCCTAACATTATTGTTGTAGGGCATGATATTAGCTTTAATTTTAGTACTAGAAGTCCTTGATAGGGTTTATATAACTCAAGTTATGAGCCAGACAAGTTACAAGTCATCTGAGGCATGTGAATTTGGAGGTTGAAAGGTATCCAACTTGCATGACACTTTTTCCCTAGAAGAATGATTCCTATGAACTTTTTGTCAACATGAATGTTGTTCCTTATTCTCTTAGCTCTCCATAGAGTACTAGAAGTCCATGATTGGATTTGTAAAACTCAAGTTATGGCTTTGACAAGTCAAGGGTATTTTGGGTATTTGGACATTACAGGTCATTTTGAATTATAGGTCAATTTCACTATCTTGCAAGCTTCAAATGAAGTTTTATTCAACATGAAAGTTGCTTAAAATGATGTTTTTAGCTTAGCCAAGTATCAAGAGTCCATTGATATGGATTAAGACAAGCATTGGTTGAAGAAATTTCACAAAAGGACCATTTTAATGAATTAAATTGGAAAAATTCCAAACAATTGCTAAATGAATGATTTCAAGACAAATTTGTGCTCATTTTGATTGGAAAATAAATTCTAGACACAATGGAATTATTAGAATTTTCATTTGGGGCTTTGTTCATGGTGCTTTAGTTTGTTACTTCAAGAATAAGCAACATATCAAAAATCATTCACAAGGCACAAACAAGGACTCCTTTTGATCCAAACTCATTTGCCATGTCATATGCAAGTTGATTGAAGGTTCTAGAAGGGGCAAGCAAGGCCAATTCGTGCATCACCATTATTAGATTTTTGAAGAAACTTGAAAATTGGATATCATTGATTGGGCCTCCCATGGACCTCCAAAGCCCACAAATCATTTCTATATATTGCCATGAGTGATTCCAGATGAAGGTTGGTGATGGAATGAGCTTGGAAAGGTAAGAAATACTTTGAAAAAAGTTTGTTAAAAGTGAAAACTGAATTTCAACTTAGAGGCCATTTTTGGAGCAACTAAGCATTGAAGAAGATTCTACTATCATCATTGAGTAAATCTGCAGAAGATTGGATCAAGATTCGCGCCATAACCGCTCCAATTCAAAGCTCCAACTCAGGTTTTTACATTTCAAATTTATGCTCCATTCATGATGAATTAGGCTAGAATTGGCATATGGTTAGGTTGTACATGAACCATAGATGGATTCTGGATAGGAAATTTGAAGATTAGCGACAAATTAGAGTTGAATCCGATTTATGTTTGGCCATGGATCTCTTTAATCTTGGAGTTTCAGCATGATTGAGTAGGATATTTGGAATCCTTGTGAGATTTCCTTCAATTTTCATTCAAGAATCGCGACTTTTCATTGAGTTATGAGAGAGTTAGAGTTGCACAAATTTTCCGGCCACCCTCACGGTTTCCGTCACCGGTTTCTGCATTTCCCTCCCTTGGGATGTTTGAACAAAGAAGATGATATCATCACCGTTGGATCGCGTATGGAAAGAAGACTAATTCCTCACATCCGATGATCACCAGCTTGCCACACAACCCTTGTCCAAAACGGTGTCACTCCATTAAGTGACTTCCGCTGGGCTTTGAATCAGTTTGCTATGCGCACCTCACAATTGGGCCCAATCCAAGAATAGCCTAGATTGTTTTGGTATTTGGCACGCGTTTTTGTCCATTTTCCATAATTTTCTTTAATTTCTCCATTTTTTTACTTGTTTAGTTTTAATGCATGAAAAATATAAAAAATAATCATAAAATCATGAGGTTTTTTTCTGTGGATCTTGAGCACCTTAGGAGATTTTAGAAACTGAAACTTTATTTTTAGGATTTATTTTGATTTAATTGTGAATTTTTCTTATTTTAATATCCATTAAAATTGTGAATTGTACCTTTGATTTTGTGGATTTTCATTAGGGTACCAAAGAATAGTATTCTTGCCCAATCTTTTGGGAATCTTTTTTGGATATCTTGAAGGATCCAAATGTATTTTTATTTGATTTTTTTTATATCATTTGTATAGCTTTTTAACAATATGTTTGTGTATGATCCATATTTCCTTGTTTTGGAATGCCTTGGATATTTGCAATCTGTTTGATCCTTTCCTTTTGGATGTTTCCTCCATCCTTTTGGCCTTTGATTATATGCATATTAAGGTGATTCCATGATTTTTGTGGTAATTTTTAGATAGCTTTTGGTGCTGTTTTAGAATTAAATCATTAGACCTTCCATTTTAGGGTTATTTTGTGACACCTTGTGATTTAGGAATTGTTTAGAGACTTTCCTTTTAGGTTTGGCCCCTGGCCTTTCTACTATAGATACCTAACATACTTAGGTTCCCCTGGAAATTTTCCTAGGATTTTAGAATTAGTTTTGGTATTTTAGATTAAATTAATACTTAAGCTAGTCTTAACATGTTCATAACATAGTCTTCCCCTTTGATTGACTTCATTAATGACTTTTAGCATGAGATAAACTTTTCATTCCTTTTGATTGTTTCTTTATACATGTATGAGCTTCTGTTTGCTTGATGGTGATGTTTGATTTGGTGTTTAGGCTTCCCTTTAGAAGCTTTCTTTGAACTTGTTCAATTAGGGTTTAGGAAGAGCTTAGTTGCTTTCTCTTTCTTCAAATAAACATGGGTCGCGTTGATTGCTTTCCATTCTCATCCTATGATTCAAGGTCCCTATGTGAAATCCGCATCTTTCCTTTAGAAGGATGTGTGGCATTTTACAAGAGGTAGAACCTTCGAGGATGCCTTTCTCTGATGACTGGTTGAGTGTCAGGAGGGATTCCCTTGGTTTCCTTCCTACTTCCCATCATCAATCCAATATTCTTGGTGTTGTTCCTTTTCTCTTGTGTTGGAGCTTGTTGGAGCATGGAGATGAAGACTTCTCTTGAAGATTGTTTGAAGTTGTTTGTTGAGCTGTTTGTCTGCTGTTTCTCTGGCTGCTCTGCTTTGCTTGTGTGACTGACTGACTGTGTGTTGCATTAGACTAGGTTTCTCATATAGTGATCTAGGCTTAAGAGCATCCTAAAGGTTGAGAATAGCTCCCTTTTCTTGTTTGCATAAGAGGTTGAGTTGAGCTCCCTCTGCTTGTCTGCTATTGATTGGCTTTGCTTGATTGTCGAGAGGTCGAGTGGGTCTCCCTCTACTTGTATTGTTGCATTGCATGTGCATCTTTACTATTTACTGTTGATCTATTTAAGTTGACGCTTTATCTGTTTTTGTATACCATTGCCATGATCCCCTAGGAATCTCACTGCCTTTGATAAAGAAGTGATGATTAGAACTTTAGGTTGAAACCTATGCATGATAACTTCTAGGAGTTCCCTATTTCGAACCTCAACCGTAGGATGAATCCTTCGCATGACAACATTAGGACTTGATAATCTCCCCATAGAGTTCGCTCTCTTCTCATCCCAAAACAAATTAAAATACAGTGATAAAGGTTAACTGACGTCGTACGTTACGAGCCTTAAGCTACTTGAGAAAGGGTTGTTGGAGAGTTTCTTTTCAACAACTTTGATGTTTAGTATGGCACCCTTTGGGTGACATGCGATGCATTCACTCTCAGGTCGTAGTCTCTAGTACGATATTGGTTGCAAACATCCATAAAAAAAACAGTTCTTCCGTAAAAGACAGAAAATAAACTTCAAACCTTTTTGCCCCGTGGGCCCATAATTCAAAGGAAGCTTTTCTGAAGAAAAGAGTGTCGTTAACTCCCAGTTCTACCGCAAACGGCAACGCCTAAGTCTCCAAGGGTCGAGTTGCGTACACCAAACTGCTGGAACTGTTTGTTAACCCTACTCGGAAAAACAGATGAATCTGAACCCCCGTAATCTGTGTTATCCCGAACTACGTAAGCTCTGATCTCCCAAGCATGTTGAGAGTACGTAGGCACAATACTGACGTATTGGCAAGCCACCTTCCCCGTAACCCGTAGTTAGGCGAACTACGTTGACTCTGATTTCTCATTCTCTGATGAGAATACGTAGGCACAAAGTGTGACACTTTGCCGAGTCATTTTCATTTTCTTTCCAGGCCAGCCTTGATAGGTAGATAGTAAATAAACCCGTGAGATAAACATAACAAGCATGGATCCCATCGAGTACGATGGACGTGAGGGGTGCTAATACCTTCCCCTTGCGTAACGGACTCCCGAATCCAGACATCGGTTGTGATGACCTTGTCTTATACCTTTTTCGTCAGGTTTTTCCGATCGTTTCCTTTCCCGTTCTGAGGGATAAATAATGAAAGGTGGCGACTCTTCTGTTTTACCGGCACCTTATTTTTGCGGTAGCGACAGCTGGCGACTCTGCTGGGGACTCCAAAGGTTCCCTGTGCGAGTCAATCCTAGCGCTTGCGTGTTTACTTGTTGGGTTGTGTTTATTTATCACATTTTATTTCCCGCATTTTATTTTCAGTATGATATGATTATCTGTGTTGTTGTGGGAGGGGCATTCTGATGAGTGAGAAGCCAGACTCAGGCTTGAGTGTACTTAGCATTAGTTGTGGAAATTAGTGGGCGCGTGCTTGCTTTGCAGGCACTAGTGTCTCATGAAATCCACGCTCATACGAGGTTCTCCCAGTTGACTTCTTTTCCAGCCCTTTGGGCTTGAGGGGTTGTTTGTTTGGAGGATTGTCGACTCTGGGGACCGATCATTTGTGAGTCAACTGAGTGAGGCCACTTCAAGAGATGATGATGCCACACCTTTTGGGTATCGTATCATCGCTTTTGAAAGTCTGTGATGCTGGGAAACGCATAGGATGCCATACCTTGTCTGTGATTTAGGTCCATACCTATGAGTGGGGTCGGGTTATTGCAGGAAACCTTAACCTTCAAACTACCTGGTTTTCTTGACATTGAATAAGTTTTGTTGGATTTAGAGGGTTCTTATCATCAGAGATGTGGTTGTTCTTGACAGAGCAGAATTATTGGTCCTTTACAGGGTTTTGGTGTCAGAGCAGCGTTGTGGTTTTGTTGATACAGAACCTTGTTCTCCTCAACAACGCTCTTGATCTCCTGCTGCATGATTGCATCTTGCATTTTTGCATACTCATTTGCATATCATTAACGTGTGTCTGTGTTGCAGGTACATTATCCCCCAGTTCCGGTATTTTCTTGCCTGCTGTTGTGCTATCATGGGTTCTCTGAGGAAGAATGTGGCCTACAAGCTCCCTACTCCAGATGTTGCTTTACTGTCCAGTTTGATTGGTTTGGCAGATGATACGGTGAGAGGTGAATTCAGAAAATCTTATGGGAAGCTGCTCAGCCTGGTTCATAAACCTTCTGTGTATGAGTTGAATGGCTTGTATGCCTTGCTGCAGTTCTATGATCCTCCTTTGAGATGCTTCACTTTCCCGGACTTCATTCTTGCACCTACGCTAGAGGAGTATGCTGAATTATTGGGTGTGCCTATTAAGAGTCAGATGTCATTTGTTCATATGGATGCCAAGCCTAATCTGGCTAATCTAGCTCTTTCTCTTCATCTAGATGCCTCGGAGTTGATCTTGTCCAGTTGGAATTGGGCTCCTGGATTCTCTCTGCAGTTCCTAGTTGGGAAAGCCCAACAATGTGCCAAAGACGGTTGTTGGATCGTATTCAACGCCATTCTGGCTCTCTGCATATATGGCATCATTTTGTTTCTTAACATGCCTGATTTTATAGACTTGGATGCCTTCCACATCTTTGCGTCAGGGAATCCAGTCCCTACCTTGATTGGAGATGTGTATCATTCGGTTCATTACAAGAACGAGAATAGAATGGGTAAGAATGTATCATGCTGTGTGCCCTTATTCTACAGATGGTTTGATAGTCACCTACCCAAGAAGGGTCTCTTTGCTTCATCCGCAGCCACAGCTGAGTGGTCCGTGCGATTGATGGGTTTATCAGCAGAGAGTGTTAATTGGTTTGATAGAGGTATGTTAGGTACTGAAGTCATATTCAGCTGCAGTGGGTTTCCGAATGTGCCTTTGATCAGAAGAAAGGGCTGTATCAACTATAATCCATCTCTACTTGCCAAGCAGTTTGCTTATGCTTTGAGAGTTCCACCAAAGGATGAAGAGGTGCAGGAATCTCTGTACCTCACCGGTCTTTTAGAGGGGGATATGTTATCTAAGCTTCAGCATGCCTGAAATGATATCAGTAGACGAGGGAAATCATTGTTGGGCAAGAGCAATAGCCAAGCCTACGCTCCGTATGTGACCTGGGTCAAGACCAGAGCAGAGACCAAAGGGATGCCATTTCCTCCTACCAAACCAGAAAGCCCTCCAGTGATTGAAGAGCCTACTACCGTGTGTCGCTACCGCGAAAATAAGGTGCCGGCAAAACAGAAGAGTCGCCACCTTTCGTTATTTATCCCTCAGAACGAGAAAGGAAACGATCGGAAAAACCTGACGAGAAAGGTATAAGACAAGGTCATCGCAACCAATGTCTGGGTTCGGGAGTCGGTTACGCAAGGGGAAGGTATTAGCACCCCTCACGTCCATCGTACTCGATGGGATCCACGCTTGTTGTGTTTATCTGACGGGTTTATTTACTATCTACCTATCAAGGCCGGTCTGAAAAAGAAAAGAAAATGACTCGGCAAAGCATCGCGCTTTATGCCTACGTATTCTCATCAGAGAATGAGAAATCAGAGTCAACGTAGTTCGGCTAACTACGGGTGATGGGGAAGGTGGCTCGCCAATACGTCAGTATTGTGCCTACGTACTCTCAACAGGTATGAGAGATCAGAGCTTACGTAGTTCGGGATAATACGAATTACGGGGATTCAGATTCATCTGTTTTTCGAGTAGGGTTAACAAACAGTTCCAGCATTTTGGCGTACGCAGCTCGACCTTTGGAGACTTAGGCGTTACCGTTTGCGGTAGAACTGAGAGTTAACGACACTCTTTTCTTCAGAAAAGCTTCCTTTGAATTATGGGCCCACGGGGCAAAAAGGTTTGAAGTTTGTTTTCTGTCTTTTACGAAAGAACTGTTTTTTAGGGTTGTTTGTAGTTTGTACATCACTAGAGACTATGACCTGGGAACGAATGCGTCGCATATCGTCCAAAGGATGTATACTAAACATTCTAGACGATTGAGAGGAGGCCGCTCAATTATCATTACCCAAGTAGCTTAAGGCTCGTAACGCGCTTATACTAACTTGCCTTTATTACGTTTTTTACTGTTGTTTGAGATGAGAAGAGAGAACAGGCTCAACTAAAGGGAGACTATCAAGTCCTAATGTTGTCATGCCAAGGATTCATCTTATGGTTGAGGTTTGAAACAGGGAACTCCTAGAAGTTATCATGCATAGGTTTCAACCTAAAGTTCTAATCATCACTTCCTTATCAAAGGAAGTGAGATTCCTAGGGGATCGTGTCAATGATAAACAGAAACAGATAAAGCATCAGCTTAAATAGTAAACGACTGTAAAATGCATGCAATGCAAGTGAAGGAGGAAATGTGTGTGGGGCATCAGCCTCCACAAGCTCATCTCAACCTCAAGCCAAGTATGAATAACTGCAATCATAAAGGAAAATAAAATGCCATCAAGCAAATCACAAACCACACAGGCAAGGGAGCAGAGCTCTACCAAATACCAGCAAGCAAAGCCACACAGTAAAAATACAAGCAGAGGGAGGAACTCAACCTCTAATGCAATCATGCTCCTAGCTTAAAATAATCTAAACATGAACTTATTCTAATGCATCAAGCAAATCAAGTCACATCAATACAGTTGCACATAATGAAAATAGACAGTCAAGAAAGCAAATCCACAGCTTCCACAGCTTCACAGCAAAGCAATCTTCTGACAGCGGCTCAGTCCACAGTCTGTAACTGTTCTTCAAGTCCATCATCTTCAAGAGAATGAAGGTACTCCATCTTCAAGCTTCCATATTCAATAGGCTCCACCAAGAATGAAGAAAATCAATAAGATGATTGTTTGATAATAGGAAGCAGACAATAAACCAAAGGAATCCTGTTTGACACTCAACCAGTCATCAGAGAAAGGCATCCTCAAAAGTTCTACTCATTTTAAATGTCACACATCCCTCGAAAGGAGAGATGAGAATTTAACATGAGGACTTTGAATCATAGGATGAGAATGGAATGGGAACAAAACCAACCATTATTTGAAGAAATATCTGTTTCTAAAGCTCTCTCCTAAAGCCCTAATTTCCTAAGCTACTCAAAGCTAACAAAAAGGAAGGAAAATTTCAATCCAACCTCCACTAGCCACTTCACACAAGCCTCATCATGTCCATGATGTCCTCCAATGAGATACATAAGCCCACTATGCAAGGAAGTCCAACTTTAAGTCCATTCCACATCAATCATCAACATTGAAACACCAAATGAACAAACAAGTAGAATATTCTATCAAAAATACCAAAACATATTATAAAAATCTGATTATTTTTCTATGGGAATATGCATTCACTAATAGCCTATAGTTAAAAAATCAGGACCTAATTCATTCTCTAAGTCCTCCAACAAAATCCTAAACCTCAAGGTATCACACCTAAACCCTAAAAGGGAACTCCTAAAGTTCTAGTCCTAAACAGCACCTAACTTCATCACAAAAATGTGAGAAAAATCTGAGGGGAGCATACATATCTAACCTAATCACAGGCCAAATATCAAGCAAAAACTCAATACCAAATGCTCAAACAAAATTCACCAAACAGATGAAGCAATTATTACAATTTTATTGTCAAATAAAATGTGAAAAATTCAAATAAAATTAAAATAAATGATAATCATGATTTTTTTGTTCCTAAAATTTCTAAATTCATTCATGAATCAGGGGAAAAAATCTCAGGATTTATTGACTAATTTTCCTATTTTTAATGGATTAAAACTAAAGTAGTATAAAATGCACAAAAATAATAAAAAGGAAAGAAATTAATTAAAGGCGCGTGGTGAATAGCAATTAAATCCAGTTCAATGTGTGGGTTAGGCCCAAAAGGGGGTGTGAGTATCAATCTCAGTACTAAGCCCAGACAATTCACTAACTTGAACGCTGCGTTTTGGATTGGGGTTATGTGGCACAACTTTGATCACACGATGCAATTACCAGTCAACACATCCAACGAGTCTTCATGTTGCCAGCGCATTAATGAGGGCGACGTCGTTTTGCTCAAGTCAAAGTCAGAATTTCAAATCCAATCGTGGCCGTGCATGATGGTTACTAGGTCAAGCCTCAGACAAGATCCAATGGCTCAGGTGTTTCTTCTTCATTTGAACTTCAGTTTGGGGGGAAAACACAGACGGTGGCCCAGACGGTGGCGCCACCGTCTTCTCCGGCGAAGCAACTTACACAGGTCATCAAAAATTACCAAACCATACATCATTCTCCTTAGAATTTAATGTTGATCATGAATATCTCATTAGAATCATCTAACTCCCTCAGGATTTTCAAACCCGATAGCACTTTCAAAATGTGCACCAATCTTGAATCTCATCAGAACCTCAATTAAATGCACAGATGTAATCCTCATCTTATGGTGATCATTCTACACTATCCAAACTTGATTAACAGTCCAAGAATTGCTTGATTCGAGCCTCAACAGAAATTGATCATCACCCTATTTTGTCTCTAATTCACCAGTTTTTGATCCTAAATCCAACTACATATCACCAGGATCCTAACCACATATGGAATGCTAACTATCTCTACATAGATTAAGCACAAAAGTGAAATGTACCAACCTGTGTTCAAGCTTGTAACAAAAGTAGTTCTTGCACTCTTCAGCCTTCAAGAAAGTGCAGATACACTCCAAATCACTTGATGAAGACAATGAAACCTTCAATTGATCTTGATTTGCCCTTGAACTCAGAATCTGATTCTCACTTGCACCTCTGAAATTCCAACTTCACTCTCTGCTTCAGGCTTCAAACTTCACCAAAAAATGAACTGAATGCACTCATAGACTTATATAGGATGTAACTGAATGATCTAGATCCTTCTCAAAGGTTCAGAATGAGAAATTCAAATTTCAATTTCTCTTCAAAATGTCATTCATGGCAGTCACGATATCTCATCTATTTCTCCTTCAGGAAGCTCTCATTGCACTCCTTGTGAACCACTGAACTTGAATGGTGGTGATTCATCCCTTGTTTTCATCCCATGGCTTGGATTTGAGATGTAACTTCCTCATGAAGTATCAAAGCAAAAGGCCATGAAAATGAACTCAAACTTAAATTCTAATGATGTCATTGTTTCCAAAATGCAATTTCCATTCAAAAAATGCTATTACTTTGCCTTATTTGCACACATAACATTTATTTTGAATTTTTGGTCTTTAATTCTCTTTAATTTTTCCTTTTTCACAATTTCTTGAATCAAGTCTCTCCTTGAGCCATTTCAATGCCTCCTTGATACATGGTCAAAGTTAAAACCCCATTTTGAGAAACTTTCAAGTTGCACAGAATTTCATTTGAGATGTCTAAGTTGGTGAAAATGACCCATAACCAAAAATGACCCATAATCACAACTTCCCAAAATACCCTTGACTTGTCAAAGCCATAACTTGAGTTCTACAAATCCTATCAAGGACTTCTCATACTCTATGGAAATATAAGAGGATAAGGAGCAAAATTCATGTTGACCAAAAGTTCATAGGAATCATCCTCCTAGGGAAAAAGTTTCATGCAAGCTGGGTAACTTTCAAGCTCTAAATTCACATGCCTCAGATGACTTGTAACTTGTCTGGCTCATAACTTGAGTTCTATAAACCCTATCAAGGACTTCTATTACTCAAATTAAAGCTAAGATCATGCTCTACAACAATCATGTTTGGGTCAAGATGAGATGAAGATCATATCTTGAGTTAAATTGTCTTGAAGTCAGGGGTCAAACTAGGGGATTTTACACTATCAAGTCTTAGAAACCCTAGCCTGAAACTTCTCAAACTCTTCAATAATGATGAGTAAACCTTGGAATCATCCTTAGAACATCTCAATGTATCAATCCATGATCACATGGCTCTAGGATTAGGTCTCAATATTCTTCAAATCATCAGTTGACTTAGGGTTGACCCAGTCAAACCCTAATTGCACCACTCATGGCTGAGTCTTCTTAATCTTACACAATGACCTGTCTAGGCCTCAAAGTGATCTTCAACATTTCTCATGAGCTCTCTCAAGACCTCAGGTCCATCTTCATGGCCTCAGAATCATCTGATGACTTTCCACAACTCTCAAGTTAGGAGACCTACCCTCTTGGCTTCAATCACTCTCTCTGAGGATCTTTTACTTCTTTGACAAGGATATCAACCCTTAAACCCTTGAATAACCTTCTTAACTAGCTTCAAAGCCTTGTGTAGATCTTGATTGGCAATCATACCTCTTAATCTCCTGCATACATGTCAATGAAATGCAAATGATAATGCTAATGTGAATGAAATGCAACATAAGCTAGGTAGAGAAAAGTTGGGCAAATTTTGGGGTACAACAGCTGCCCCTATTCAAACGGCTTGGACCTGACTGGGTGAGAAGCGAACGACTCTCGAACAATCAAGGTAAAAGACGGTTGAATACCAATAAACCCGGAAATTTGCCAACTGCAGAAGTACACGGTACTCTGATGGGGACAAATCTTCAGAAACTGAAATAATAGTTGCACGACAACTAGCTGGAGAAATATTGATCTGAACCTCCTTCGGGATGATTCTCTGATTTATCTGATAGCATTGCATCCTTAAATCATCAAGGGATCACCGCTTACATGGTAACTTGCGGTTTGCCAACCGCACAGGTAAACGATACTCTGATTGGGAGGAACATCTTCAAAATTGAGCATGACAATTGCACGACAACTCTGCTGGGGAATTGGTCACACGGTAATTGGTGAAGGGTCAAAGCTCAAATCTCTGTCAAGATGATCATCTGATTTTGCTGTAGATCTTCATCCTCAAGTCACCAAGGGATCATTGGTTACACGTTAACTGGTAATGGATGGTTGATCATGTCGTCAGGCATTAGGCGTCATAGCAGAAGAATTCCGTATCGTCGCCTATGGACTCATCACGTCGCTAGGAACGTCGACAACATCTTCGTCGGACTTCATCAGTAAGTCAATAAGGGATCACCGGTTATTCGGTAACTAGTGAAGGGCTACTATCAAATCCCCGTCGGGATGATTATCAGATTTCGCTGCAGCCTCTTCCTCAAATCATCATGGGATCACGGGTCATTCAACAACCTGCGATACATAGATGATATTGCCGTCAGGCATTCTGCGGCAGAAGGATTCCTCGGGACTCATCAGGTCATTAGGAACTTTTTAACAATCAAGTTAATCATGCCATCAGGCATTCAAAGAAATTTTTGGGCGTCAGCTGGACTTCGTAAGTAAGTCGGGAATAGAATCCTCGGTCAATCATAAACCAAATAGGGATATCTATTCTTTTTCCGTCAGGCACTCAGCGTCTGCTAGGAAAACTGCTTCGACATCACAGTGAGACTTCATCAATAAGTCTTGAAATGGGATCCTTAATCATTTACGAATCAATAAGGATACACAATCTTTTGCCATCAGGCACCCTGCGTCAGCTAGGCAAACTGCATCGACATCGCAGCTGGACTTCATCAGTAAGTCAGGGGTTTTGGCACCGCTTCCGGACTTCAATCATCAAGTCTTCGAGGGAAGTTTCAACTTCACTGTTCAGAAACCTGCTGGGGATGACACATCTCCGCTGGGGATTCTGGAGAACTATCAAGTAACTCTACTTCGGGGATCCAGAAATCATTCCGGGTGAATCATCTCTCTGCTGAGGACTTCAAGAATCATCTTGGACAAATAACTCCGTCGGGGACTTCAAGAATCATCCTGAACCGATAACTCTGCGGGAGGTTTCAGGAATCATCCTGAGCAAACACTCTGTTGGAAATTTCAGGAATCATCCTGAGCAGACACCCTGCCGGGGACTCTAAGCATCAACTTGAGCAACCAACTCTTGTGACTTCACTGGGGATTTTAAGAATCATCTTAAGTAAACAACTTCACTGGGGAATTCAAGAATCATCTTGAGCGAACCATTCTGCGTAGGAACACCTGCAAAACAAGAACGGTAATAACCTAGCTCATGTTTCGTATGCATATGTTTGACTATGGCGCAATGCTCCACACGGTGGAAATGCTACGCATTTTTAGGGTAAATGCTATGCAATCATGCAAAATGCTATGACCCCATCAGCAAAATAAATGCTGAAGGGAGAATCCTCCTGTCAAGGAGAAAGAACCACTCTGGTAGGGAGGAGGAATCATCCTGTCAAGGAGAAGAAGTCATGCCAATCTCAATTGGATTCCGCCTGGGGAAATGAACTTCAGTCGACTGCTGCAGGGGAGTAAGGTTCTACAAGACCCTGAACCCGCTCAACCAGGTATTCAAACCACAAACTGCTGAGGAAAACGACGTCAATCGCAGAAATAAACTGCACGGCCTTCACGGCTAAACTTTCCGGGAGATAACGACTCCGATGGGGAAATACAGCATCAGCCACTCAGTACTCTCTACTGGGGAAAACCAATCATGGCCCGCATGGCTTCCAAAGACTCGGCTCTCTTGGGGATTTGCCAACTCGGCTGGGGAAAAAGGAATCATCCTGCTTGCCGGGGAGAATACAACTCTATGGGGAATCTCAATTCTGCTGGAGACTTCAGTCTTGAACTATCAAAAGCTGCATACTTGCGAATAGTCTTCTACGAGAATCTGCACATTGACTCGGTGCTAGGGAATGAACATACACTTCGGCGTATGACTCAGCTGGGGAGATGATGATCCCGCCTCAGGATACATCTGGTTGGGGAGAGAATCTTCTCTGCTTGGGGAGACATATCAATGCTCTTGGTCCCATGTTCAGACTCGGTGGGGATACGCTGCTGAACTTGCTGGGGAAGAAGGAATCATTCTGCTTGGAGACGCATACGGCGTACTGCCTGGAATATGCTATACCTGCAACAACACAAAAAAACAGACAAGATACCCTTCTCAAAGGGACCTATCAAGGTTATCATCCCGTGACAATGTTCAAGTAATTCAATGTTTCAACAATTAGTGGCCTAAGCCAGTAAGTTTATGTATGCGCAATTTATTAAAAACATCGGCGTTCTTTTTTCGCAAACAAAACAGATAACTGCTAAACAAACACACATCATGGCTGAATAGTATACTTCTCGTTGATAACGAGCCCCTGAATGGGCAAAAATGTTTTACAACAGATGCAAGCTCCTGGAATGAGGAAGCTGCGCAAGCATAAAAACATAAATATACATCAGTATATACACAAATGTCGACAATGCGGCGTAGACGAACACCATGAGTTGATCCCTCTATGACCCACTCGACTTCGATACTTCTCCGACGCTTCAGCTTCAAAAGAGATTGATTCAGATAAACGGCCCTCAGGTCTTCCAAACCACTAACAATGAAAGTCCATATGCGGAACGCAGTCATTTGCTTTTTCAAATCCCTAACTTTTGCTTGAATCGCCCTTTCGGGTTTTCGATTCACCGGGATACCCTTTTTTTCCAAAGTCGCCCTTCAAGGTTTTCAACTTTGCGGGTGTACATTTTTCCATTTATATCCCTAATTTTTGCCCGAACCTTTTTCCTTTTTTATGGTTCGCCGGGATGCCCCATTTTTGCCTGGATATTCTTTTTCTTTCCAACGGGTCATTTTTTAAGCAAAGTATTTTTTAACTGCGTCCGCGTTCACCGGGGATGCAAAATCTTTGTCGTCCATTGTGGATAACAACAAGGCTCCTCTGGAGAAGACCTTGCCGATGATGTACGGACCTTCGTAATTGGGAGTCCAGTTGCCCCAGTGATCGGTGTATGGAGGAAGAATCTTCTTCAGGACGAGATCACCCGTCTGAAAGCTTCTAGGGCGCACCTTCTTATCATAAGCTTTCTTCATTCGGCTTTGGTACAGACGACCATATGCAATCGATGCTAACCTCTTCTCGTCCATCAGGCTGAGTTGGTTTAGTCGGTTCTTAATCCATTCTGCCTCATCGAGTTTTACGTCAACCAAAACTCATACAGAAGGAATCTCAACTTCTAACGGTAGGACAGCCTCCATACCGTACACCAGTGAGAAAGGAGTTACCCCGGTTGATGTACGTATTATCGTACGATAACCGTGCAATGCAAATGGCAGAATCTCGTGCCAATCCTTATAGGTCACAACCATCTTCTGTACAATCTTCTTAATGTTTTTATTGGTCGCTTCAACGGCGCCATTCATCTTCGGTCGGTAAGGAGATGAGTTATGGTGTTCAATCTTGAAACTTTGGCATAATTCCTTCATCATCTTGTTATTCAGATTCGAACCATTATCAGTAATGATCCGCTCAGGAATTCCGTATCGGCAGATGATGTCCCTCTTTATGAATTTAGCCACCACCTTCTTGGTCATGTTAGCATACGAGGCTGCCTCCACCCACTTGGTGAAGTAGTCGATGGCTACTAAAATGAAACGATGACCGTTAGATGCAGTGGGCTCGATCTTTCCTATCATGTCGATGCCCCACATGGAGAATGACCACGGGGAGGACATGACATTCAGCGGGCACGGCATCACATGAATTTTATCAGCATAAATCTGGCATTTATGACATCTATTCGCGAATTTGAAGCAATCCGACTCCATCGTCAGCCAGTAATATCCTGCTCTCAAGATCTTTCTTGTCATAACATGCCCGCCGGCGTGCGTACCAAATGTGCCTTCATGGACTTCTTCCATGAGCATACTCGCTTGTTTCTCATCTACACATCTGAGTAGCACGAGATCGTGGTTTCTTTTATCAAGAACTCCATCAGGATTGAGATAGAAATTTTCGGACAGCCTCTTCAGAGTCTTCTTATCCTGGGTTGACGCTCCCGCAGGATACTCCTTAGTCATAAGGATGGTCTGGATGTCATGGAACCATGGCTTGCCATCGGAGGCTTCCTCGATCGCAAAGACGAATGCAGGTCTATCAAGACGAGAAAGGACAATCCTTCGAGCTTCATTCCAAAAATTGACTTTATACATCGAAGCAAACGTGGCTAAGGCATCAGCCATCTGATTCTCAGCTCTGGGCACATGATGGAGTTCCACTCGATCAATGAACGGAAGTAGCCTTCTGGCATAGTTCATGTATGGCACCAAATTCGATTGACGAGTCTCCCACTCCTCTTTAATCTAGTTGATCACAAGTGCCGAGTCGCCATATACATCTAGGTTCTTGATTCTCAAATCAATTGCTTCTTCTAGACCCATTATGCATGCTTCGTACTCTGCTTCATTATTGGTGACCGGAAACGTCAGTCTAGCAGTGAATGGGATGTGGGACCCATGGGGGGTTGTGATGATCGCTCCAATGCCACTTCCGTAAGAATTAACCGCCCCGTCAAATATCAATTTCCATTGGGATTTCCTATCTGGACCCTCGTCGGGAAACGGTTCATCGCAATCTTTCACCTTGAGAAACATGATATCCTCATCAGGGAATTCAAATTTCATCGGCTGATAATCCTCGATCGGCTGTTCGGCAAGGTATTCAGACAATACGCTTCCCTTGATGGCTTTCTGGGAAACGTACTGAATGTCATATTCCGTCAACACCATTTGCCATCTGGCAATCCTGCCCGAAAGCGCTTGCTTCTCGAAGACGTACTTGATCGGATCCATCTTCGAAATTAGCATGGTCGTGTGGTTGAGCATATACTATCGTAAACGTTTGGCAGCCCAGGCTAGTGCGCAACACGTCTTCTCCAGCATTGAGTAACGGGATTCATAATCTGTGAACTTTTTACTCAAATAATAAATGGCATGCTCCTTTCTGCCCGTCTCGTCGTGCTGACCGAGAACACACCCCATACTATTCTCAAGAACTGTCAAGTACATGATTAAGGGTCTTCCGGCCACTGGGGGTATCAAGATGGGAGGTTCCTGCAGATACTGTTTTATCTTGTCAAATGCCTTCTGGCAATCCTCGTTCCAGATAATCGCCTGATCTTTTTTCAGTAGTTTGAACATCGGTTCACACGTGGCCGTGAGCCGAGAGATAAACCTTGTAATGTAGTTTATTCTGACCAGGAAACCACGAACTTCTTTTTCGGTTTTTGGCGCTGGCATTTCTTGTATTGCTTTTATCTTTGCAGGATCAACCTCAATGCCTTTTTCACTCACGATAAACCCCAGTAGTTTGCCAGACCATACTCCAAAAGTACACTTGTTAGGATTCAGCCTTAACCTGAATTTCCTAAGCCTCTCAAAAAGCTTCAGCAAATTGACCAGATGTCCCTCCTCCGTTTGGGACTTCGCAATCATGTCATCAACATAGACTTCAATCTCATGATGAATCATGTCATGAAACAAAGTAACCATTGCTCATTGGTAAGTAGCCCCTACGTTCTTCAGACCGAAAGGCATTACCTTGTAGCAAAATGTTCCCCAGGGTGTAATAAACGTAGTTTTCTCCATGTCCTCCGGCGCCATCTTGATCTGATTGTAGCCGGAGAAGCCATCCATGAATGAACATATGGAGAACTGAGCTGTATTGTCGACCAACACATCAATATGCGGGAGCGGGAAATCATCTTTAGGGCTCGCCCTATTCAAATCCCGATAATCGACGCACATTCGCACCTTACCGTCCTTCTTCGGTACGAGCACTATGTTGGCGACCCACGGAGGGTAAGTAGTGACCGCTAAGAAGCCAACATCAAGCTGCTTTTGCACTTCTTCTTTGATCTTAACGGCCATATCTGGTCGTGTCCTCCGGAGCTTCTGCTTAACGGGAGGACAATCTTCTCGCAGCGGCAAGTGATGGACCATGATGTCAGTATCAAGTTCGGGCATATCTTCGTATGACCAAGCAAAGACGTCACTATACTCTCGAAGCATCTCGACTAATCTCTGCTTGATATCACTCTGCAATGCAGCCCCTATCCTGACGTTCCTGACCAGCTCTTCAGATCCCAGATTGACAACCTCAATCTCTTCCTCGTGAAGCAGAATAACTTTCTCTTCTTGTTTCAACAAGCGGGCCAACTCTTCGGGAAGGTCTTCGTCTTCATCAATCTCTTCTTCGGCTTGATAGATCGGGCAATCAAAGTTGAAGTGAGTCGTAGAAGGTCCAGAGTCGATGTCATCTGCGATGTGGATCCTGCAATAACAAGGGTTAAGCTTAAGACAAGGATATGCAGGTTAGCACAAACCCTATTGCCATTTTATTGTTTTTAAAAACAAATATAAAATAGGAATAACAGAGATCACAACATTTGAATGCGAAGAAAAACGCCATTTGATTTATTGGTAAAATGCATGTACATAACCAAACAAGGCCCTGACAATAAAACCACTATGCCCCGGGTAGGACATAGGGTTGTACAATAATTGGAGAAAGTAAATCATTACTCTTTGCATGTCACATGGATGGTATCCCTGATGGACCAGTTGTTGAGGCTCTGGCCTGGTTTGCTTGGCTGGATCTTGGAATCCAGGTCGCAATCGCTGTCTTCGCCGTCTTCAGACACTGCGTTAACACTTTCAAATATCACCCCGCCACTAGTAAACTGGATCGACCCTTTACCTCGCGACGCACTGTGAGAAGAGGAAGCTTCAGCCGTATGAGAGTATCCTAACCCAAACTTGTCCTGTTTGTTAGGTATTTCTAGAACTTGCCCCCAGCCTGGGGTAGATCCGGCTTGAACAACGGCCCGGGCTTCCTTGAAGGAAGAGAGAGTCATCTCTGGTTTCTCACTCATTACTGGAGTCACGTCTTTGACCTTAAGAGCTTCGAATGCCTAACATAGGGTTTCGTGGATCTCCCCATCCATCTCAACATATTTGAAGGACGACAAATGGCTCACCATTATATCTTCCTAACCGCAGACAGTTACAATGCTGCCCCCGACAGCGTACTTGAGCTTCTGGTGCAACGTGGAGGTCACGGCACACGCAGAATGGATCCATGGTCGGCCTAAGAGACAGCTGTAGGCTGGCATGATGTCCATGATGTAGAAGACTGCGTCGAAAGTTTCTGGCCCAACTTGGATTGGCAGAGTTACCTCTCCAAAGACATGACGCTTGGTTCCATCGAAAGCCTTCACAACCAGATCACTGGGTGTGCAAATCAATCCTCTCGTGTCTAGTTTCATTAGTGCCTTCTTCGGGAGAACATTGAGCGATGACCTAGTGTCTACCAACACGTGAGCCATAACTGTTCCCCTACACTTTATCGAGATGTGCAGGGCACTGTTGTGGTTTCTTCCCTTCGGCGTCAGCTCCAGGTCAGTGAACCCTAACCCGTTTCCAGCATTCACGTTGGCTACTACCCCTTCCAACTGGTTGACCGAGATTTCCTGCGGTACATATGTGGCATTCAAAACCTTTAGCAGTGCGTTGCGATGTGACTCCGAACACAGCAACAAATTCAGGATGGAGATTTTCGAGGGTGTTTGATGGAGGTGATCAACGATCTTGTAATCACTCTTCTTGATCAACCTCATGAACTCTTCAGCGTCCTTTACAAGTAAGTCCTTCTCTACCCCACGAGGGGTCTGTTGCACCCCAAAATTTGACCAACAATTATTTATTCATTGAGTGTTGGAAAGTGGATACCTTCATCAGAAAGTTCAAGAGATCCTCAGAAGAAGTGGTTTGAAACCAGGGTTGTGTGCTTCATAGCTTGAGGGTTGTGGGTGCCCCTCAGATGATTCTGAGACTTTGAGAATGAACTTAATGTTTTGGGAAAGCCTATGAGATGTCTTGATAGCCTTCATGAAGCCCAGAGAAGTCATTATGCAAGAGTTCAGAAGATTCAACCATGAATGATAGAATTAGGGTTTTGACTGGGTCAACCCTAGGATAACTGAAGATTTGGGAAAGGTTGAGACCCAATCCAAGGGCCATGAGATCATGGAATGATGCATAGAGATGATATAAAGATGATTCCTAGGCCAATTCATCATGAGTGAGGAGTTTGAGAAGTTTCAAGTCAGGGTCCCCAAGGATTGTCAGTAAAAAACCCTAATTTGATCCCTATCTTCCAGGCAGTTTTAGCTGAAGTTGTGATTGATATCTCACCTTCCCCATAACATGAATGTTGTAGAGCTTGTTCTAAGCTTTAATTTGAGCGGTGTAAGTGTTGGTGTAAGCCCTAGAGGCCAATACTTTTTGGTACTTGTATCGGATTATTCGTTTAATAATAAAAGGTATTTCTTTATTATGTTTGTCTTTCAGAATAATAAAGTCCCTAGAATAGTTAGTCTGTTTAATGAAATGTTAAGTGTGACTTAATCATGAGATCTCATTAAACATAAAGACATTATTCTTAAAATATCCGTAGTCAAGCTTTATTGCAAAGTGGGATAACATTAAAAGCATTGAGACTATTATGAAGATAGACTGATGATCACATCTCATGGATCATGGATAAAGAGTTACCAAGTCTTGACATAGGTATAAATATTAGGAGTAATATTTATACCGGATTGACCCGCTATGAGAATACTACATAGTATGTTATGCAAAGTGTCATAAGTTATTCTCATGGTGATAATGGTGTATTACCACCCTTCGACCTGAAACCACTATGGACCCTAGATGTAGAGTCGGGTGCTTTATTGCTGATCAAACATTATCCGTAACTGGATGATCATAAAGACAGTTGATGGGCACTCCACGAAGCATGCTGAGGGACATGAGTGTCCTAGATGGAATTTGCCAATCCTGCATAACAGGAGAAATGTCTAAGGGCCCAATATTGAACTGGACAAGGATGACACAGTGTATGCCTTGTGTTCAATATAGACATAGGGGCAAAAGGGTAATTGTACAAACATATATTATCACGAAAAAGGTTTTGTCAGATCACATGACATTTTTGTGACTTGGGTAGCAGTGATGTGTTGCTAGATACCGCTTACTGTTTATTATGTTAAATATATAATTTAATATAATTACCAACGTTACGAAATCCTACAGGGTCACACACATAAGGACAGTTTGATGAGAGATAGAGAAATCAAAAAGGAACACCGTAAGGTACGGTGCACTTAAGTGAAAAATAGAAATTCGGATAATATAATAATAATTATTGTTATTTTATAATGGTTATAAAATAATAATAAAATAAATATATTTATTATAATAATAGTTATTATAATAATATATAATATTATTATGGATCATGTGAATTGGGTTTTAGCCCGCAGCCCACAAGAGAGTCTATAAAAGGAACCCTTGTGATGAAGCTTTCACTTGATGCATTTTTGTTTTGATTCTCTTTTCTCACTCAAATAATTCCGTTCGTAAGCAGCTAGCACTGTGACCGGAAGCTGTTCGTGTGGACTGAGTAGAGGCGTTGCACTTCATCAACGCTTGTGATCGCTGCATCAAAGATCTGAATCGCCACAAAGAGGTAACGATTCTATCACTGACCATGCTCATTCGTAAGGATCACTAAAGGAAATTTTTGTTTTCCGCTGCGTTTAGATCGCAATTTTCCTTCAGTGGTATCAGAGCCACTTACGAAACCATGGATCTGATAGCTGTTAAATTTCCGTCTTTTCTGTATTTGATTCGATTAAAACACAGAATGAATTTAACAATAAACGATTAATTAAATTTGGCATCTGTTGTGTACGATTTGGATGATTGATGTTGATTATGCTTCAGAAACCGACATTAGTATGGTGAAGTTGTGCGATACATTGATCATCCATAGGTTACACAATTAGATCGATCACTTTTATATAAGATATAAGAAATTCTGATGCAAAGATGGTATATGGGATATACTGTTTTGATTTCATCCATTCAATCACATAAGGATTGTAATTCTTTTTGAAAGATCATCATTTTCATTCGCTTCGGAATCCGACGTTAGTATGGTGAAGCAATGACATGTTGATCTATCATATTGAGTTATCAATCGAGTTGTGTTTGACGGCATGAAATTGTTGCATTAGGATTAATGGCAGTACAAGTGTTGTATTGCCGCAGACTTTTCCGGTTGGGGTTGTAAATGCACAAAAGTTGTGCAGGAAACGACGTGAAATACAATGAAGTGTTCATAAAAATTTTCGCTGGGGCGCTGCCCCTAACAACCCCGCAAGGGGGCGCTGCCCCCTTGACCACCGTCCGCTGACCGGGCAGCGGAACCCCCGGCTAAGTCTGCAAAGTGTGATCAATCAGTCGAAATTTAATTTAGTTTATTTAATTATCGGAATTTTAAACTAATAATAAAAGTGTGTTTATTATTATTTATTTGTGGTGATCAGTTATGGCCTTAGTTTTTCCTTTATTATTGTTTTGGGATTTTTGAATACGGCCTGCGTGTCGTGCCTCTCTCTCAATCTCTTTATGTAACTTCTTTTCTCATCTCACTCCCTCGTATGTAAAACGAGTTTTCTTATATGTAATGTAATATTATGTTATGAAAAAAAAAAGGAAGTATTCAATATTAAAGGAGGATAACTTTGGAGATCATGCTTGGAGAAGCTTAGATCGTTATTAGGTTAGCTTAGGTTCTCTCATTGGCTTGAGAGAACAATTGCGTTAGGGGCCATAATTGTATCTTTTTATATGTATGTTGATGCATGTAATTGTATGTTGATGCATGTGAGAGACGTTTTGCATGTGAAGCCGGTGAGATCAAACTAATAACAAATTCCCTCAAAATTAAATATTAAGTTTATGCTTTCCAATTTTTAGCACTCATCAAGACTAGTATCGAGCATTGTAGGTTTCGCCTACGCGAGGTGCATGTTCTATATTAGTAAGGTGTGATGGGATAATTGTAATATCCAATTGCTAAAACAATGGGTCAAACTTAACTAAACAAATTATAATAAGATTATATATGTTTAGAAGCAAGAATTGGGAATGATTCATGTGATGGATCAGAATAAGGAGTTATTCACCCAATTGAAAATATTCGAGAGTTGTATGAGATACAATTGGAAGGAGTTCCTACCTAAATAACTTAGTTTTGTGTAATCAGCCTAACGCTGACTTAAAACAAAGTGAAACATGGATCTCGACCCACTAGAAAGTCTTCCAACGGGATTTTCCGAATCAAATGATGAGGGTCATTTGTTTTGAATAAAATAGTGGGAGCATATTTGATTAAAGGCCTAATTAAATATGTTGTTTTAATGATACTTATATTTTCATATTTCTCTTGTAGATTACCATGACAACAAACACATCGAACAATATTTTGCGATCCATCCTAGATAAGGAAAAATTGTCTGGGACAAATTTCCTGGATTGGCACCGTAATCTGAGGATTGTCCTCAAGCACGATAAGAAGCTGTATGTCTTGGAGACACCAGTTCCTGAGGAGGAACCTCCTAGTTCTGCACCAAAGGCAGAAAGAGATGCTTATAAGAAGCATTTCGATGATGCCAATGAAACCGCTTGCCTCATGCTTGCTACCATGAACTCTGAGTTGCAAAAGCAACACGAGAACATGTCTGCGTTCGATATGATCGGACATCTGAAAACGCTTTATCAAGAGCAAGCAAGAAATGAGAGGTTTCAGGTTTCAAAGTCCCTTTTTAACAGCAAGTTAGCTGAGGGAGCCCCTGTAAGTCCCCATGTACTCAAGATGATTGGGTATGTGGAGAACCTTGACAGATTAGGGTTTCCCCTTGGAAAGGAACTTGCGATTGATCTGATCTTGCAATCGTTGCCAGAGAGCTTCAGTCAGTTTGTCCTGAATTTCAATATGAATGACTTGGACAAAAGTCTTCCAGAACTGCTAGGCATGTTGAGAACTGCTGAGCAGAATATGAAGACAAAAGGGAAATCCATTCTGATGGTCAGTAATGGAAAGAAACAGAACAAGAGGCCCATAAAACAGGGTGGTAGAGGGAAAGGCAAGGAAGTTGCCAAACCCAAACCCACTCCTCCTGTTTTGAAGCCTAGTGGAGGAATAGCAAAGGAGGGCACTTGCTTCCATTGCGGTAAGACCGGACATTGGAAGAGAAATTGCCCAAAGTACCTGGAAGATAAGAATAATGGAGTAGAGACTTCAAATTCAGGTATTTTTGTTATTGAAATTAATTTATCTACTTCTGCATCATGGGTATTAGATACTGGATGCGGTTCTCACATTTGTACTAATGTGCAGGGGCTAAAAAGGAGTAGAAATTTGGCAAAAGGTGAAGTTGACCTACGAGTTGGCAATGGAGCAAAGGTTGCTGCTTTAGCTGTAGGAACTTATGTTTTAACTTTACCTAGTGGTTTAATAATTCAGTTAGAGAACTGTTATTATGTACCTGCAATTAGCAGGAATATTATTTCCGTTTCTTGTTTGGACAAGTTTGGTTTTTCATTCATAATAAGGAACAATTGTTGCTCCATTTATTTGAATGATATATTCTATGCTACTGCAAAAATGAATAATGGACTATATGTCCTTGATCTTGAAATGCCAATTTATAACATTAATACTAAAAGGTTGAAACCTAATGAGTTGAATCCAACTTACCTTTGGCACTGTCGATTAGGCCACATAAATGAGAAACGCATTTCCAAACTCCATAAAGATGGACTCTTGGACTCTTTTGATTATGAATCATATGAGACATGCAGATCTTGTTTAATTGGAAAGATGACAAAGTCCCCATTCACAGGAAAAGGTGAAAGGGCTAATGATCTTTTGGCACTCATACATACTGATGTATGTGGACCACTGAACATACCAGCCAGAGGAGGTTTTCAGTACTTTATCACTTTTACTGATGACTTCAGTAGATACGGATATGTGTATTTAATGAAACACAAATCTGAGTCCTTTGAAAAGTTCAAGGAATTCAAGAATGAAGTACAAAACCAACTAGGTAAGAATATTAAAGTTCTTCGATCAGATCGAGGCGGTGAGTATTTAAGCCTAGAATTTGATGACCATCTAAAAGAGTATGGGATTCTATCCCAACTTACTCCTCCTGGAACACCACAATGGAATGGTGTATCTGAGAGAAGAAATCGAACCTTGTTAGACATGGTCCGATCCATGATGAGTCACGTCGATCTTCCAAACTCCTTTTGGGGACATGCATTATTAACAGCAGCTTACACACTTAACCGTGTTCCATCCAAAAAGGTTGATAAGACACCATATGAGATATGGAGTGGTAAGAAACCACATATGTCTTACATGAAGATTTGGGGTTGCGAGGTTTACGTCAAACGACAAATTTCAACCAAGCTTGAGCCCAAATCTGACAAATGCTTATTTGTGGGGTATCCTAAAGAAACAAGAGGATATTACTTCTACAATCCTTCTGAGGGCAAAGTGTTTGTCGCTCGAACTGGAGTCTTTCTGGAAAGGGATTTTATTTCCAAAGGAAACAGTGGGAGGAAAATAGAGCTTGAAGAAATTCAAGAATCACAAAACATTGAAACACCTATGGAGGAACTAGAGCGGGAAACACAAGTAGTTGTGGAAGAGCAACCTGCTCAAGAAGAACAAGACCAGCGTAGGTCAAGCAGGATACGTCACCAACCTGAGAGATATGGATATCTCATAAGTGATCAGGGTGATGTATTACTCATGGATCAAGATGAGCCTGTGACCTACAAAGAGGCCATAACTGGTCCTGAGTCTGAGAAGTGGCTAGAAGCCATGAAATCTGAAATGGATTCCATGTACACGAACCAGGTTTGGACCTTGGTAGAACCTCCTATAGGAGTTAACCCTATAGGATGCAAGTGGGTCTTCAAGAAGAAGACTGACATGGATGGTAAGGTACATACCTATAAAGCAAGACTGGTTGCAAAAGGCTATAAACAAATTCATGGGGTTGACTATGATGAAACCTTTTCACCAGTTGCAATGCTTAAATCTGTTCGGATTTTACTTGCCATCGCTGCATATCATGATTATGAAATATGGCAGATGGATGTCAAAACTGCTTTCCTTAATGGGAATCTTCTTGAGGATGTGTACATGACACAACCTGAAGGATTTGACATACCACAAGATGCCCAAAAGATATGCAAGTTACAGCGATCAATCTATGGATTGAAGCAAGCTTCCAGAAGCTGGAATCTTCGTTTTGATGAAACCGTAAGACAATATGGATTCATCAAAAATGAAGATGAACCTTGTGTCTACAAGAAGGTTAGTGGGAGCATGATCGTGTTTCTGGTATTATATGTAGATGACATATTACTCATTGGAAACGATGTCCCTACCTTGCAACAAGTGAAGACTTGGTTAGGGAATTGTTTTTCTATGAAAGACCTAGGTGAAGCAGCCTATATATTAGGAATTAGGATCTTTAGAGATAGATCACAAAAACTGCTTGGCCTAAGTCAGAGTACATACATAGATAAAGTGTTGAGACGCTTTAATATGCATGATTCCAAGAAAGGATTCATACCTATGCAACATGGTCTGTGTTTATCAAAAACACAATCCCCTTCAACTAAGGAAGAAAGGGATCGCATGAATAAGATTCCATATGCATCTGCAATAGGATCTATCATGTATGCCATGTTATGTACTCGACCAGATGTCTCGTATGCATTAAGTGCAACGAGTAGGTACCAATCTGATCCCGGTGATGCTCACTGGGTAGCTGTCAAGAATATCCTTAAGTACTTGAGAAGGACTAAGGATTCATTCTTGATATATGGAGGTCAGGAAGAGCTTGATGTAATTGGTTACACTGATGCTAGCTTCCAGACAGATAAGGATGATTTTAGATCACAATCTGGTTATGTATTCTGTCTCAATGGTGGCGCTGTGAGCTGGAAAAGTTCAAAGCAAGAAACAGTTGCTGATTCTACAACTGAGGCCGAGTATATTGCTGCCTCAAATGCAGCAAAGGAAGCTGTTTGGATCAAGAAGTTCATTAGTGAACTTGGCATAGTCCCTAGCATTGTGGATCCCATTGGTTTATATTGTGATAACAATGGTGCTATCGCACAAGCTAAGGAGCCTAGATCTCACCAACGATCCAAACACATACTTAGGCGTTATCACCTCATTCGAGAGATAATCGATCGGGGAGATGTGAAGATATGCAGAGTACCTACACTTGACAATATCGCTGACCCATTAACGAAGCCTCTTGCGCAACAGAAGCATGATGGTCATACTAGATCTATGGGTATTAAGGGTATGCCTAATTGGCTCTAGTGCTAGTGGGAGATTGTTGGTGTAAGCCCTAGAGGCCAATACTTTTTGGTACTTGTATCGGATTATTCGTTTAATAATAAAAGGTATTTCTTTATTATGTTTGTCTTTCAGAATAATAAAGTCCCTAGAATAGTTAGTCTGTTTAATGAAATGTTAAGTGTGACTTAATCATGAGATCTCATTAAACATAAAGACATTATTCTTAAAATATCCGTAGTCAAGCTTTATTGCAAAGTGGGATAACATTAAAAGCATTGAGACTATTATGAAGATAGACTGATGATCACATCTCATGGATCATGGATAAAGAGTTACCAAGTCTTGACATAGGTATAAATATTAGGAGTAATATTTATACCGGATTGACCCGCTATGAGAATACTACATAGTATGTTATGCAAAGTGTCATAAGTTATTCTCATGGTGATAATGGTGTATTACCACCCTTCGACCTGAAACCACTATGGACCCTAGATGTAGAGTCGGGTGCTTTATTGCTGATCAAACATTATCCGTAACTGGATGATCATAAAGACAGTTGATGGGCACTCCACGAAGCATGCTGAGGGACATGAGTGTCCTAGATGGAATTTGCCAATCCTGCATAACAGGAGAAATGTCTAAGGGCCCAATATTGAACTGGACAAGGATGACACAGTGTATGCCTTGTGTTCAATATAGACATAGGGGCAAAAGGGTAATTGTACAAACATATATTATCACGAAAAAGGTTTTGTCAGATCACATGACATTTTTGTGACTTGGGTAGCAGTGATGTGTTGCTAGATACCGCTTACTGTTTATTATGTTAAATATATAATTTAATATAATTACCAACGTTACGAAATCCTACAGGGTCACACACATAAGGACAGTTTGATGAGAGATAGAGAAATCAAAAAGGAACACCGTAAGGTACGGTGCACTTAAGTGAAAAATAGAAATTCGGATAATATAATAATAATTATTGTTATTTTATAATGGTTATAAAATAATAATAAAATAAATATATTTATTATAATAATAGTTATTATAATAATATATAATATTATTATGGATCATGTGAATTGGGTTTTAGCCCGCAGCCCACAAGAGAGTCTATAAAAGGAACCCTTGTGATGAAGCTTTCACTTGATGCATTTTTGTTTTGATTCTCTTTTCTCACTCAAATAATTCCGTTCGTAAGCAGCTAGCACTGTGACCGGAAGCTGTTCGTGTGGACTGAGTAGAGGCGTTGCACTTCATCAACGCTTGTGATCGCTGCATCAAAGATCTGAATCGCCACAAAGAGGTAACGATTCTATCACTGACCATGCTCATTCGTAAGGATCACTAAAGGAAATTTTTGTTTTCCGCTGCGTTTAGATCGCAATTTTCCTTCAGTAAGTCCTTGATAGGAGTTACAGAGCTCAAGTTATGGTTTTGACAAATTACAGGTCAGCAGAGGTGTGTGAATCTGGATCCTTGAAAGTCACCCCACTTGCAGACAATTTTTGCCCTAGTAGGATGATTCTCATGATCTCTTGGACAACATGAATGTTGAAGAGCACCTTCTTAGCTTCAATTTGAGTGGTAGAAGTCCTTGATAGGATTTGTGGAACTCAACTTATGGTTTGAACAAGACAGGGGTATTTTGGTCATTTGTCAGTTATAGGTCATTTTAGCCAATGCCTAAAACTCCTATTTCCAAGCCTCAAATGAAAAAACTCAAAACATGAAAGTTGTTCAAAATGTGATTTTAAGTCTAGAAAGAAGGCCACAAATTGTTGGAAAAGCTCATAGCATGAAGTTACATGATTGGTCAAAAATGAACTAAAAATGGCATATAAGTTTGAAAAGTTGAATTTGAAAATTGGTTTGGAGGATCTAGGAATCCAAAATAGGTCATCCAATATATCATTTTGATTGGAAACATTATTTTGAGAACTTTGGTTCAAATAGATTTTTCATTTGAGGTCTAAAAAAGGGACTTTCTTTGTAAATCTATTACTTGCATTATAAGGCAATGTTGAAAAACCTTACACAAGCCAAAGGTGAGCTTGTTTTTCACACATATCTTCTCATTATCTCATGTAAAGGTATTTTGGCACAAAATGGTAAGGCATAAGGCATGAGATGAGAGAAATTCAATATGTCATCACATGAGATTTCAAGAACTTTCTAGATCATTCTAGATGGTCCTAGACTTTTCCAATGATGGTTATAAAAAGAGTGAATCATGATGAGTATGAGGTTGGTGATAGAAGGCATTGTCAGAGGAGAGAGAGAGAGAGAGAAATAGCCATTGAAGTTCTTCCTTCAAGTTCAAGCAATCCAAGAAATCTTTCACTACAAGGCTTATTCTCCAAAACCAGTGCAAACAGAATCATTTCTACCATTGGAGGATCATCCTGAAGCAGCTACAAGGCTTGCAACCTTCTCTACATACCTTCACCATCACTTCTTGACAGGTTGGGATTCTTCTCCCTTTCTCTTTAATTATGTAGTTTCTGTTAATTCTTTAGGTGTAGGATTAATGTACTAGGTTAGGTGATCCTTTCCCATGAGTTTGAGAGCTCTGTGTGAGGTTTCATGGCAGGTGTTAGTTTCTCTAATCTTCAAGAGCAAGCTTTGTATTGAGTTTTAGTTAGCATGGATTAGGTTAGATTAACTAGGGTAGCATAAAGAGCAAGATCATGCCATTAGATGTGAAGTTTAGCAAGGTTGATATCAGTGAAGTATGGTGGAACCATGACCTTCATCCATTCTGTTGGGAAGATCCACGAGGCTTTAATGGAAACTACACGTAGGGTTGGATTCCTGGTGATGAGTATACCAAGTTTGCTTTTAGAATTTTTGAAATTCATCAACTGTGGGGAGAGAACGAATCCATGGAAGTTTGATGCATGAGATACGATTTTTCTGCAAAACCCTAACTCATGGGGGACGAAACACTGCAGCCCTTGGATTAGTTTCTAAAACCTTGACTTCTTCATCCCATCTGACGACCATGTTTAAATTTCACAAAACGGAGGGAAATCCCAAAGTGAAACGCTGCGTTTCACTTATGGGAAACCATGGGCCTGAAGCGTATTGCTATGCCAACCCCCCCTAGCGAGCCCAATTCCATATAGCACGTGAATCCCTTGCTTATTTCACCCCCTCCTGCGCTTTTCTTTTTTGTTATTTCTGAAACCAATTGGGCTCAGATCCCTTTGCTACCTGCACCCCCTGTCCATGGCCCAACCACAAGAATGAACTAGGCGCATTGATTTCTACACCCCAGCCCCTTTTAATTTCTTTTCTTGTTCTTTTAATTTCTTTAATATTTTTCTGTTTTAGAAAATTCATAAATAAATGAAAAATAACTCTTTTTTGTCCATTCTTTTTTCTATGTTGAGATAATTTTGTGTAGAAAAATATAAAAATAAAAATGGAATTTTATTTTTAATGTAGAATTTTTAGTGGTATTTTCTTTAATATAGTGTATTTTCTTTCTTTTAGTTGATACCTCATTTTGCAAGAATTGTTTTAGGACCTTCCTTTAGTCTTTTTAATCCATTCTTTTTTGTGTAATTAGATGATGAATCATAGTTCCCCATAGGATTTATTCTAGAATTTTAGAATTAAATTTTGATTAGTTTAATTAGGGTAGATTTAGGGTATCCTAATTAGGGTTTAGGTTGTGCTTAGGTGAAGAATTCATTTTCTTTGAATAGTTTTGTCTTGATTTTTAGGTAGAGGCCCATGTAGATGTTATGGGTAGATGCTGTAGACCCTTGTGAATAATTGTTAGATTTTTCCCCTTGGTTTAGTATTTTTAGGCATTTTCTGAAGTTGCCTGATGATTTTGGCTGTGCTGTGGTTATCTGTTCATCTCTGGGGTTTAGTTTTGGGGAATTTGTTGTGGGGCTTGTGTTGTCTTGAAGATCTTGTTGGAGAGCATGATGAAGAGAAGATTGAAGATCAAGACCCAGAGACCCAGAGCTTGGCTTGTTCCCTGTTTGTGAGGTTTGAGATCCTGAAGTTTGAAGGAAGTTCATGGTACTTTCCTGAGGAAGGCACTATGAATGACTTTCATCCTTTCTTCTCACCTCTTTCTCAAGTATCCAATGATGTTGGAGCCAACTTGTGAGTTTAATTTCTCCTGAGGAGGAATGTAAACTGATCACAGTTGTTGAGCCACATGGGATACAACTCCTAAGTGGAAGCCTCCTAGTACTTTCCTGAGGAAGGTCCTATGAGTCTATTCACTTAGTTCCCTTAGTTTATCTAGGATTTCTCAAGTATCCAATGATGTTGGAGCCAACTTGTGAGTTTAATTTCTCCTGAGGAGGAATGTAAACTGATCACAGTTGTTGAGCCACATAGGATACAACTCCTAAGTGGAAGCCTCCTAGTACTTTCCTGAGGAAGGTCCTATGAGTCTATTCACTTAGCTCCACTAGTTCAGATAGGATTTCCTAAATATCCAGTGATGTTGGAGCCTGCTTGTGAGTTTAATTTCTCCTGAGGAGGAATGTAAACTGATCACAGTGGTTGAGCCATATAGGGTATGACTCCTGAGTATACACCTCCTAGTGCTTTCCTGAGGAAGACACTATGAGTCTGCTTACTTAGCTCCCTTTCGTTGGTAAGCTTGTTCTGAAGCTTGAAGACTGGGATTGATTTCTTTTGGTTAGGTTTTGCTTTAGGGCTTTGCTTAGATTTGATCAGGATTCTGTGTTAGGGTTAGGATTAGATGTAGATCATTTCTTTCTCAAGCATGTGGTTTGTTTGCCTAATGGCACTTCATTGCTTTTATCTGTTCATTGCTTGATAGTATGTTGTTTATTTTCAGTATGATTACTGTTATTTCATGACTGGCTTGAGGTCGAGACGAGCTTGTGGAGGCTGAAGCCCCACACACATTTCCTCCCTCACTTGCATTGCATGCATTTTACTGTTAAGGCCGATGCTTTTGTCTGTTTTGGTGTATCATTGACATGATCCCTTAGGACTCTCATTTCCTTTGATAAGGATTTGATGATAGACTTTTAGGTTGAAACCTATGCATGACAACATCTAGGAGTTCCCTGTTCAAACCTCAACCATAGGATGAATCCATGGCATGATAACAGTAGGACTTGATAGTCTCCCTCCTAGTTGGGTATGTTCTCTTCTCACCTCGAAGCAGTTTAAGATACAGTAATCATGAATGATTTCTTTCGTACGTTACGAGCCTTAAGCTATCTGAGAAAGGATGCATTCACTCTCAGGTCATAGTCTCTAGTGCGGTTGAGATCGCAAACGCAATAAAAAACACTTCTTTTAGGAGATAACCCGTAGTTACCCGAACTACGTTTGCTCTGATCTTTCATACCAGATGAAAGTACGTAGGCATAGGATGCGACGTCCTAGCGAGCAACCTTCAACCTTTCCCCATAATCCCCCGTAGTTAGCCGAACTACGTTGACTCTGATTTCTCATTCTCTGATGAGAATACGTAGGCATAAAGCGCGATGCTTTGCCGAGTCATTTTCTTTTCTTCTTTAGCCAGCCTTGATAGGTAGATAGATTATAACCAACCCGTCCAAGTAAACAAACAAACGAGGATCCCGTCGAGTACGACGGACGTGAGGGGTGCTAATACCTTCCCCTTGCGTAACCGACTCCCGAACCCAGACAATGGTTGCGATGACCTTGTCTTACCCTTTTTTCGTCAGGTTTTTCCGATCGTTTCCTTTCCCGCCCTGAGGGATAAATAACGAAAGGTGGCGACTCTTCTGTCATGCCGGCACCTTATTTTCGCGCAAGCGACAGCTGGCGACTCTGCTGGGGACCATAGCATCTAGGGACTTTTCCCATCCCTTATGCTGGGACCGTTTCCCATCCCCTACGCGAGTCAATCCTATCGTTTGTGTGTTTGCTTGTTGGGTTGCGTTTATTTATCGCATTTTTACTTCCCGCACTTTACTTCCCGCATTTTATTTCCCGCATTTTATTTCCAGTTTGATATGATTATCTGTGCTGCTGTGGGAGAGGGATGTTACTATGAGCGAGAAGCCGGACCTGGGCTTGAGTACACACCTAGATATAGTTGCGGAGAAGTAGTAGACGAACCTGTCTGCTGAGCAGGCACAGTTCCCTACGAAAATCTGCGCTCAGACGAGATTCTTGCATAGGTGCTCCTTTCCGGTCCTGAGGATCTGAGGGGAGTCCAGACGTGAGGATTGTCGACTCTGGGGACCGATCATTTGGAAGTCAGCTAAGAGAGGCCTCTTCATGACTTGATGATGCCACTCCTTCTGGGAATCGTATCGTCATTCGTGAAAGTCTGTGACGCTGATGACCGCATAGGATGCCGTACCTTTGTCCGTGGATTAGGTCCATACCTGTGAGTGGGGTTGGGATATTGCAGGAAACTTTGACCTCCAGACTACCTGGTTTTCTTGACAGTGAATCAGTTATGTTGGGTTCTCAGTTGCAGAGATGTTCTTGATAGAGCAAGGGTTTGATCAAAGGATCTTATCATCGGGTGCATGTCTATTCTTGATAAAGCAGGTTTCGATCAGGATATTGTTATCAGTGGTTTGTTCTGGATAGGGCAGATTTTGAGTGGGGTTTGAAGATCTCATCAGCAGCTGTGCATTTGTTCTTGAGAGGGCAGATTTTTGATTTGGGGGTTTGAAGACTTCATCAACAGATATTCCTTGATCTTACATCCGGGGTCTTTATTATCGGGCACTTACTCTTGTCAGGGCAGAATTTTGATCTCGATCCTATCAGATGGTTATTCACAGCAGATCAGATCAATGGGTTTACACCGGGGTTTCCTTCTCATCAGTGACTGTTGACACCGTATCTCCACAGCAGCCACCTGGATATATTGTTGCATACCTGCATTTTGCATTAGCTTGCATAAATCCATTGGCGTGTGTCTGTGACAGGTACCGTTTCCCCGATCCAGGATCTCTCGCCTCTTATTGCGTTACTGCAGCCTTTCTCAGGAAGACTGATGCGTACGAGTTCTCGGCCCTTGTTGTGTCGAATCTGACTATTGTTATGCGAGGTTACTATTTCCATGATTGGGCCTGGATTCCTCTCCTTATTATTGCCAACAGGAGCCAGGATCGGGGGATAATCTCTCAAGCACACAGACACGCATGCATCTGCATAAAGCATTTTTGCATGACATACATTCTGTTACCTTTTCCTAACCTTTAATGTTGACAGGTTTTTCAGGTACTCAGGTTTCGAGCTGCTTTCGATCTCCAGGATTGATCAAAGACTCATCCACCGCTACTCAACTCGCGCCAATCAAACGAGAATCATGGACCAGGTACAGTCAGATGTTCAAGAGCTTCGTGAACGGATGGATCGTTTTATGGAGCTGATGCAAGTAGTTGCGAATGGGCAAGACCAGCTTCGTACTTTGGTTCAACCTCTCATCTCCAGGGTTGACAGTAAAGGAATACTTCACGGCGGGGCCGTGCCCACTCCTCCTCAAGGGGATACTCCACAGAACGTTGTTCCTGCTGCCGGGGGCAACGGCAGTGCTAACGGCAACCTGATGACTAATCTCGGACTTAATGCGGCAGGCGCCGGCAATGGTAGTTTGGGTGCCAACGTTAACATAGGGCCGGTCAACGGCAATGTTGGTGCGGGAAATATGGTGGTGCCTCAACCGTGGCTGGAGGACCATCAGGATGACATATTCTCTCAGAGAGGTGTGGAGGCAGAGTTGACTGCTGAAGCTCGACTCAGGTTCAAGGCGCTGGAAGACAAGATGAGAGATATAGAAAATCAGAGCACATTGGGCGTTGACATGTCCAAACTCGGGTTGATTGCTGACTTTAAAGTACCTCACAAGTTCAAGGTGCCTATCTTTGAGAAGTATAGGGGCACTACTTGTCCCCGCGTTCACCTCCGATCTTATTATAGAAAGATGTCCGCTTATTCTGACGATGAGAAGCTGCTGATGCACTCTTTCAGGATAGTCTTTCTGGTCCATCGCTCGAATGGTATATGGGTTTGGAGCCCGCTACTGTGCGCACCTGGAAAGATCTTGCAGAAGCGTTTGTTCTCCACTATCAATACAATAGCGACTTGGCTCCCAACCGAGTCCAGCTTCAGAATCTCTCACAGCGGAACAATGAAAGCTTCAACGCCCAACGGTGGCGTGAATTGGCTGCTCGGGTTCAACCACCGATGGTTGAGCGTGAGTTGGTACAAATGTTCGTGGCTACCCTTCCTGGAATCTATTATGAAAAGCTGGTCAGTGGCATGTCTGGAACATTCTCGGCCCTCATCACTTTGGGCGAGCATGTTGAGAACGGTATAAAGATCGGAAAAATTCAGGGCGAATCATCCTCAGCTGGAGGAGCTAGCAAGAAACCCTATACTGGCAAGCGTCGAGAGGGAGATGCCAGTGCTGTCACTAATGCTAGGAGAAAAGGCAAGGGCCCTCAGCCTCAGATTGCTAGCATAAACATCCCGGCTGCTCCCCCGCAGCCGCAGCAGCAGCCCCAGCAACAGAATAATCAGGGATATAAGAGATATCAGAATCGGGGTCCCCTGGCAAACCGTCATCTTGAAACTCCACCTATGTCATATGCACAGCTTCTGCAAACGTTGCTTCAACTCCAATTGGTTCACAAGAGGACAATGGCTCCCTTAACAGGGGCACCACCACCGGGGTATGATGCTAATGCTACTTGTGAATTTCACTCGGGGGCACCTGGCCATACGGTTGAGAATTGTAAAGCTTTTAAGCACAAAGTCCAGGACTTGGTAGACGCCAAGGTTATCAACTTTTCTGACAGCGTGCCCAACGTCACTAAAAATCCAATGCCTCATCATAAGGGGGGCGGAGTGAATGCTGTTATCACTGAGGAGAGTTCAGACTTGCTGACTGATGTCAAAGATTTGAAGACGCCGTTGAGTTTTGTCAAGGCTAAGTTGCTAAAGAAGGGCTTCTTTCCTGGATGTGGAGAGTTGTGTATGGCTTGTGCTACACTTCCTGATGGGTGTGAGCAGTTGATCGAAGGTATCCAAAGTCTGATGTCCGAGGGTATTTTGCAATTCAGCCGGAGCATTGAGAGTGCATCAGGGGAAGTCGTACTGAAGCAGGCAGAGGAAGTTGCTACCATTACTATTCCTCGTCACCCTATTACTATTTCCGCGCCCCGTCCGCCTTCTATCACCATCACCAGGGCCGGACCAATCCCATTCGAGAGTACCAATGCCGTTCCATGGCATTATGGCGCCGAAGTTTATTGTAATGGTCAGAAGATAGAGCTTGAGCCGTCCGGATCGACTGCGCAGAATCTTACCGAAGTTAGTGGTATCACTAGAAGCGGAAGAGTATTCGCGCCAGCAGAGGTTGCAGCAGAGAAAGTGGTCCGAGCTGACGCTGTGGATAAAGGAAAAGGTAAAGCTGTTGAAGAGGTCCCTGCAGGGGCAGAAAAAGACTTGCTAGTTAAAGATGCCGAAGAGTTCATGCGACTAATCAAGAAAAGTGACTACAAAATTGTAGATCATCTTCATCAGACTCCGTCAAAGATCTCGATTCTTAACCTGTTGCTGTGTTCTGAAGCGCACCGCAACGCATTATTGAAGGTATTGAATGCTGCATACGTGCCGCAGGAGATATCAGTAAATCAACTCGAGGAGGTGGTGGCCCATGTCAATGCTGGTAATGGGCTGGGATTTACAGATCTGGAGCTGACTCCTAAGGGAAGAGATCACAACAGCGCCTTGCACGTCTCAATAGAGTGCAGAGGCACGATTATGTCACATGTCCTAGTGGATACGGGCTCCTCGCTTAATGTGCTTCCTAAAAAAGCACTGATGAAGTTGGATACCCGTGGACTGCTGTGCACGCCTAGCGATCTGGTCGTGAAAGCCTTTGATGGGACCAAGCGCCACGTCTTCGGAGAGTTGACCCTGCCAATTCAAGTTGGTCCAGAGACGTTCAATGCGGTTTTCTATATCATGGATATCATGCCCGCCTATAGTTGCCTCTTAGGTCGGCCGTGGATCCATTCTGCTGGTGCCGTAACGTCGACGCTGCATCAGAAGCTTAAATATGCTGTTGGGGGCAGCATAGTGACAGTCTGTGGAGAGGAGGACATCATGGTAAGCCACCTGTCGTCCTTCAAGTACGTTGAAATGGATGGTGAGATCCATGAGACTCTTTGCCAGGCTTTTGAAACCGTCAGGGTGAAGGAGGTAGCTCCCGTTGTTGCAGAGAGGCAAGAATTGAACCTCTCCTCGTTTAAGGAAGCTAGGGCCGTTGTCGAAGCCGGTTCCACCTCAGGCTGGGGGCATGTCTTGGATATACCAATCAAACAGGATAAGTTTGGATTAGGGTATTCTCCTGGAGCTGAAGCTTCATCTTCTTCTGGCAGTTCGTCTCGTGGGAAAGGGCCGATCTTATTCACCAAGGGGGGAGTAATTTTCGAGAGCATCAACGCTGCGTCAGAGGACAGCGGAGACAGTGATTGCGATCTTGACGCCTGGATTCAACCGAGCAAGCCAGGCGAGCGCCTCCACAATTGGACCATCAAGGAGATTATCAAGCTGACAAGTGAAGAGTAATGATTTGCTTTTTACAATCTTTGTACAACCCTATGTCCTGCCCGGGGCATAGTGGTTTTACTGTCAGGGCCTTGTTGGATTATGTGTATGCATTTTGTTAATAAATAAAAGGCGTTTTCTTCGTAATCAAATGTTGTGTTCTCTGTTATTCATGTTTTATGTTTATTTCGAAAAACAGCAAAATGGCAACGAGGTTCGTGCTAACCTGCATATTCCTGCTTTAAACTTAACCCTTGTTATTGCAGGATCCACGTAACAGACGACATCGACTCTGGACCCTCTACGGCTCACTACGACTTTGATTGCCCGATCTATCAAGCCGAGGATGAGATTGATGAAGACGAAGACCTTCCGGAAGAGTTGACCCGCTTGTTGAGACAAGAGGAGAAGGTTATTCTGCCTCACGAGGAGGATATTGAGATTGTAAATCTGGGTTCTGAGGAGCTCGTCAGAAATGTCAGAGTAGGGGCTGCGCTGCAGAATGATGTCAAGCATAGACTGGTCGAGATGCTTCGAGAGTATAGTGACGTCTTTGCTTGGTCATATGAGGATATGCCCGGACTTGACACAGATATCGTGGTTCATCGCTTGCCGTTGCGAGAAGATTGCCCTCCAGTCAAGCAGAAGCTCAGGAGGACGAGACCAGACATGGCTGTAAAAATCAAAGAAGAGGTCCAGAAGCAGTTGGACGCAGGATTTCTAGCCGTTACCACTTACCCTCCGTGGGTCGCCAACATAGTGCCTGTACCGAAGAAGGACGGTAAGGTACGCATGTGCGTCGATTATCGGGATTTGAACAGGGCGAGCCCTAAGGATGATTTCCCGTTGCCTCATATCGATGTGTTGGTCGACAATACAGCCCAGTTTTCCGTGTTTTCATTCATGGATGGCTTCTCCGGTTACAATCAGATTAAGATGGCGCCGGAGGACATGGAGAAAACGAAGTTTATTACCCCCTGGGGCACGTTTTGCTACAAGGTAATGCCCTTCGGTCTGAAGAACGCAGGGGCCACTTACCAGCGGGCAATGGTAACTTTGTTTCATGATATGATTCATCATGAGATCGAGGTCTACGTTGATGACATGATTGCAAAGTCCCAAACGGAGGAGGAGCATCTGGTCAACCTATTGAAGCTGTTTGAGAGGCTTAGGAAGTTCAGGCTGAGGTTGAATCCTAACAAGTGCACTTTCGGAGTGCGGTCCGGAAAGTTATTGGGGTTTATCGTTAGTGAACGAGGTATTGAAGTTGATCCTGCAAAAATAAAAGCTATCCAAGAAATGCCAGCGCCGAAAACAGAAAAAGAAGTTCGTGGTTTCTTGGGCCGAATAAACTACATTGCAAGGTTTATCTCTCAGCTCACGGCCACTTGTGAACCGATGTTCAAGTTGTTAAAGAAAAATCAGGCGATTACTTGGAATGAGGATTGCCAGAAGGCATTCGATAAGATAAAGCAGTATCTTCAAGAACCTCCAATCTTGATACCCCCAGTGGCTGGACGGCCATTAATCATGTACCTGACGGTTCTGGAGAATAGTATGGGGTGTGTTCTCGGTCAGCACGACGAGACGGGCAGAAAAGAGCATGCCATTTATTATTTGAGTAAAAAGTTCACTGAGTGTGAATCTCGATACTCGATGTTGGAGAAGACGTGTTGTGCATTAGCCTGGGCTGCCAAACGTCTACGACAGTATATGCTCAACCACACCACTATGCTAATTTCGAAGATGGATCCGATCAAGTACGTCTTCGAAAAGCAGGCTCTTTCGGGCAGGATTGCCAGATGGCAGATGGTGTTAACAGAATATGACATTCAGTACGTCTCCCAGAAAGCCATCAAGGGAAGCGTATTGTCTGACTACCTTGCCGAACAGCCAATCGAAGACTACCAGCCGATGAAGTTCGAATTCCCTGACGAGGACATTATGTTTCTCAAGGCGAAGGATTGTGATGAGCCATTGCCCAATGAGGGGCCGGATAGGAAGTCTCAGTGGAAGTTGATATTCGACGGAGCGGTTAATTCCTATGGGAGTGGTATCGGGGCTATCATCACGACTCCTCACGGATCCCACATCCCGTTTACTGCAAGACTGACGTTTCCAGTTACCAACAATGAAGCCGAGTATGAAGCATGTATTATGGGTCTAGAAGAGGCAATTGATTTGAGAATCAAGAATCTAGACATATATGGTGACTCAGCGCTCGTAATCAATCAGATCAAAGGGGAGTGGGAAACTCGTCAAGCGAATCTAGTGCCGTACATGAATTATGCCAGGAGGCTGCTTCCGTTCTTTGACCGAGTAGAACTTCATCATGTACCCCGGGCTGAAAATCAAATGGCTGATGCTTTAGCCACGCTGGCTTCAATGTATAAAGTCAATTATTGGAATGAGGCTCCAAGAATTGTACTTTCGCGTCTTGATAGACCAGCGTTTGTGTTCGCAATCGATAATGCCACTGACGGCAAGCCATGGTTCCACGATATCCAGACCTTCCTTATGACTAAGGAGTATCCTGCGGGTGCGTCAACCCAGGATAAGAAAACTCTGAGGAGGTTATCTGGAAACTTTTACCTCAATCCTGATGGAGTGCTGTATAAGAGAAACCACGATCTCGTGCTACTCAGATGTGTAGATGAGAAAGAAGCAAGTATGCTCATGGAAGAAGTCCATGAGGGCACATTTGGTACGCACGCCGGCGGGCATGCCATGACGAGAAAGATCCTGAGAGCAGGATATTACTGGCTGACTATGGAGTCGGATTGTTTCAGATTCGCGAAGAAATGTCATAAATGCCAGATTTATGCTGATAAAGTTCATGTGCCGCCGTGCCCATTAAATGTCATGTCCTCCCCTTGGCCGTTCTCCATGTGGGGCATTGACATGATAGGCAAGATCAAGCCCACCGCATCCAATGGTCATCGTTTCATTCTGGTAGCTATCGACTACTTCACCAAGTGGGTGGAGGCAGCCTCGTACGCTAATGTGACCAAGCAGGTGGTAGCTAAATTCATAAAGAGGGACATCATCTGTCGCTATGGAATTCCCGAGCGAATCATTACTGATAATGGTTCAAATTTGAATAATAAGATGATGAAGGAGCTGTGCCAGAGCTTCAAGATTGAACACCACAACTCATCTCCTTACCGGCCGAAGATGAATGGCGCTGTTGAAGCGGCCAACAAGAACATCAAGAAGATTGTTCAGAAGATGGTTGTGACGTACAAAGATTGGCACGAGATGCTTCCGTTTGCCTTGCACGGTTATCGTACGACGGTGCGTACGTCGACCGGGGCAACTCCTTTCTCCTTGGTTTTCGGTATGGAAGTTGTCCTACCGCTAGAAGTGGAGATTCCTTCTTTACGAGTTTTGGTTGACGTAAAACTTGATGAGGCAGAATGGATTACGAATCGCTTGAACCAGCTCAGCCTAATGGACGAGAAGAGGTTAGCATCGATTGCATTTGGTCGCCTGTACCAAAGCCGAATGAAGAAAGCTTATGATAAGAAGGTGCGTCCCAGAAGCTTTCAGACGGGTGATCTCGTCCTGAAGAAAATTCTTCCGCCACACTCCGATCACCGGCGCAAGTGGACTCCGAATTACGAAGGGCCGTATGTCGTCAGCAAGGTCTTCTCAGGAGGGGCTTTGTTGTTATCCACGATGGATGGCGAAGATTTTGCATCCCCGGTGAACGCGGACGCAGTTAAAAAATACTTTGCTTGAAAGAGACCCGCTGGACAAAAAAGAAAGAGTCCAGGCAAAAAAGGGGCATCCCGGCGAACCAAAAACAGAATAAAAGGTTCGGGCAAAAATTAGGGATATAGTGAAAAAATGTACACCCGCGGAGTCGAAAACCTACACTGGGCGGCTTCGGCAAAAAAGGGTATCCCGGTGAACTGAAAACCCGTGAAGGGCGGTTCACGCAAAAGTTAGGGATTTGAATAAGCAAATGACTGCGTTCCGCGTATGGACTTTCATTATTTAGTGGTTCGGAAGACCTGAGGGCCGCTTATCTGAATCAATCTCTTCCAAAGCTGAAGCATCGGAGAAGTATCAAAGTCGAGTGGGTCTTAGAGGGATCAACTCATGGTGTTCGTCTACGCCTCGTTGCCGACATTTGTATATGCTGATGTATATTTATGTTTTCTTTTTTTTTTTTTTTTTTTTGCGCGGCTTCCTCATTCCAGGAGCTTGCCCCTGTTGTAAAACATTTTTGCCCATTCAGGGGTTCATCATCAATAAAATGCACATTATTCAGCAATTCTGCTTGTCTGTTTAGCATTTATCTGTTTTGTTTGCGAATGAAAACGCCGATGTTTTTTGATAAAATGTGCATACATAAACCTGCGGGCCTAGGCCCATTGATTGTTGAAATAACTAATTAACTGCATATTGTCACGAGATAATAACCTGGATAGGCCCCTTTGAGGAGGGTATCTTGTCTGTTTGTTTGTGTTGTTGCAGGTGTAGCACTTGCCAGAAGATGTGTCGTGCGTATTCCCGAAGCAGGATGAGTCCTCCTTCCCCAGCAGAGTTCAGTAGTCTCTCCTCCGCAGAATCTGAACGCAAGATGGTGAGCATTGATATGTCTTCCCCAGGTAGAGGTGATTCTCTTCCCCAAGCAGACGCATCCTGAAGGAATGTCACCTCATCGGCTGAGCCAAGCACCGAAGAATGATGTCGTCTTTCCCCAGCACCGGGTCACAAGTGAAGATTTCAGAGAAGTGCTCGGGTGCCGAGGCTCGTGTTTTCCCCAGTAAAGTCACCAAAGCAGGTGTCTCCCCCGCACCGGGTCACAAGTGCAGGTTTCGCAGGAGGCTGTTCGTCAGCCGAAGGATGCAGTAACTGATGGTGCCAGACTAAGGTCTCCAGTGGAATTGGGATCCCTCACCAGAGTCAGGCTCTCTCCTGAAGTTCGATGATTCCCTCTTCCCCAATAGGGTATTGGAACGGCTGATGTTGTATTCCCCTGCAGAGTTGTACTCTCCCCTGAAGGCAGATGATCCTTTCTTCCCCGGCGAAATTGAAATTCCGCACCAGGGTCGTACTCTCCAGTGAAGTAGAATGATTTCCCTCCCCGGCTGAGTCCGCAGAAAAGCAGAATCCTTGGAAGTTGATCGGATCATGATCGATTTTCCCCAGCAGAGCGTGGGGCAGCTAATGCTGTGTTTCCCCAGAATCGCACTCTCTCCATCGAAGCAGAATGATTTCTCCTTCCTCAGCCGAGTTTGCGGATGTCCAAGAGATCCGAATCCTTGGAAGTTGATCAGATCATGATTGGTTTTTCCCCAGTGGAGTGTTGAGCAGCTGAAGTTGGTTCCCCTCAGAGTTGTTATCCCCAGAAGAGTAGCCGAGACGGCCGCGCAGTTCATTCTCGCGATTGATATCAGCAGATCCAAGTTCTCGTAAAGCTTCGTCCCCTGCAGCAGTCAGCTGAAGTTGTTCCCCTGCAGCAGTTCGCGGAAGATCAATTCCCCAGACAGAGCCTGATTGATATTGGCGTGTTCACGTTCTCCTCAGCAGGATGATTCCTCTACCTGAGTGGTTCTTTCTCCTTGACAGGAGGATTTCCCCCTTCGGCATTTACTTTGCTGACGGGATCGCATCATTGTGCATGACCGCATAGCATTTAACACTGCATAGCATTTAACACTGCATAGCATTTAACGCTGCATAGTATTGTGCATGATTGCATAGCATTTAGCATAAACGCATAGCATTTCCACTGAGTGGGGCATGGCGCAGAAGCATATGCACCATAAGCATGATCTAGGTCATTATCATTCTTGCCTTCCAGGTGTGCGACCAAAAGGCCGGTTGCTCAGGACGATTCCTGATATTCTCCCCAGCAAGGTCGCTTTTGAGATGATTCTTAAGACCCCGGGGTAATCCCCACGGTCGCTCGCTCAAGATGGTTTTTGAGATCCCCAGCGAAGTCTTCGGTACGAGATGATCCTCGAATCCCTCAGCAGGGCCATTTGCTTAAAGTGATTCTTAAGACCTCAGTACAGCTTCCCGAGTTGTTCGCCTAGTATGATACTTGAGCTCCCCAATAGCGTCCCCAGCAAGAGTTGCCCAGGAAGATCCCTGGAATACCCAACAGAAGGTTTGCTCCAGAAAGGCTATCAGTTCAGGACGATTCTTGAAGATGCCCGACGGACCTGTTTGTTCAAAGATGATTCTTGAAGTCCTCAACAGCGAGATATGTCTTCTCCAACAATGATGTCTAATCTGAAGATGGATTTCATAAGCGCCTGAAAGCGATATCAGAAAGTTCCTGTGAGTTCAGATTTCCGTGTTGATGAATCAACGGGTGGCTGAAGACAAGGTTCCAGAGTTTGTGGATATAACAGAGTGATTCGTGTGGGTCTGAAGACCAAGTCAGTCATCCTGAGGTGATGATTGATTGCGATCAAGTGAATGATATGTCTTCTGATTGAGGTCGAAGATGTGTCTCCAGCGGTGACGCAGGGTACTTCGATCGTCCGACGGTGATGTCAGGTTTAGTTCTCCAGCGGTGACGCAGGGTACTTCGATCGTCCGACGGTGATGTCAGGTTTAGTTCTCCAGCGGTGACGCAGGGTACTTCGATCGTCCGACGGTGATGTCAGGTTTAGTTCTCCAGCGGTGACGCAGGGTACTTCGATCGTCCGACGGTGATGTCAGGTTTAGTTCTCCAGCGGTGACGCAGGGTACTTCGATCGTCCGACGGTGATGTCAGGTTTAGTTCTCCAGCGGTGACGCAGGGTACTTCGATCGTCCGACGGTGATGTCAGATTTGGTTCTCCAGCGGTAATGTTGGGTATTTTGATTATCGGATGGTGATGTCAGGTCGATATTTCTCCAGCTAGTTGTTGAGCAGCTAGTGTTGCAGTATTCAAAGTTTTGTTCCCCGCAGAGTACTGTGTGCTCGTGCAGTCGGCAAATTTTCGGGTTTACCGATATTCAACCGTCTCGTACCCTGATTGGTTGAGAGCCGTTCGCTTCTCACCCAGTCAGGTTCAAGCCGTTTGAATAGGGGCAGCTGTTGCACCCCAAAATTTGACCAACAATTATTTATTCATTGAGTGTTGGAAAGTGGATACCTTCATCAGAAAGTTCAAGAGATCCTCAGAAGAAGTGGTTTGAAACCAGGGTTGTGTGCTTCATAGCTTGAGGGTTGTGGGTGCCCCTCAGATGATTCTGAGACTTTGAGAATGAACTTAATGTTTTGGGAAAGCCTATGAGATGTCTTGATAGCCTTCATGAAGCCCAGAGAAGTCATTATGCAAGAGTTCAGAAGATTCAACCATGAATGATAGAATTAGGGTTTTGACTGGGTCAACCCTAGGATAACTGAAGATTTGGGAAAGGTTGAGACCCAATCCAAGGGCCATGAGATCATGGAATGATGCATAGAGATGATATAAAGATGATTCCTAGGCCAATTCATCATGAGTGAGGAGTTTGAGAAGTTTCAAGTCAGGGTCCCCAAGGATTGTCAGTAAAAAACCCTAATTTGATCCCTATCTTCCAGGCAGTTTTAGCTCAAGTTGTGATTGATATCTCACCTTCCCCATAACATGAATGTTGTAGAGCTTGTTCTAAGCTTTAATTTGAGCGGTGGAAGTCCTTGATAGGAGTTACAGAGCTCAAGTTATGGTTTTGACAAATTACAGGTCAGCAGAGGTGTGTGAATCTGGATCCTTGAAAGTCACCCCACTTGCAGACAATTTTTGCCCTAGTAGGATGATTCTCATGATCTCTTGGACAACATGAATGTTGAAGAGCACCTTCTTAGCTTCAATTTTAGTGGTAGAAGTCCTTGATAGGATTTGTGGAACTCAACTTATGGTTTGAACAAGACAGGGGTATTTTGGTCATTTGTCAGTTATAGGTCATTTTAGCCAATGCCTAAAACTCCTATTTCCAAGCCTCAAATGAAAAAACTCAAAACATGAAAGTTGTTCAAAATGTGATTTTAAGTCTAGAAAGAAGGCCACAAATTGTTGGAAAAGCTCATAGCATGAAGTTACATGATTGGTCAAAAATGAACTAAAAATGGCATATAAGTTTGAAAAGTTGAATTTGAAAATTGGTTTGGAGGATCTAGGAATCCAAAATAGGTCATCCAATATATCATTTTGATTGGAAACATTATTTTGAGAACTTTGGTTCAAATAGATTTTTCATTTGAGGTCTAAAAAAGGGACTTTCTTTGTAAATCTATTACTTGCATTATAAGGCAATGTTGAAAAACCTTACACAAGCCAAAGGTGAGCTTGTTTTTCACACATATCTTCTCATTATCTCATGTAAAGGTATTTTGGCACAAAATGGTAAGGCATAAGGCATGAGATGAGAGAAATTCAATATGTCATCACATGAGATTTCAAGAACTTTCTAGATCATTCTAGATGGTCCTAGACTTTTCCAATGATGGTTATAAAAAGAGTGAATCATGATGAGTATGAGGTTGGTGATAGAAGGCATTGTCAGAGGAGAGAGAGAGAGAGAGAAATAGCCATTGAAGTTCTTCCTTCAAGTTCAAGCAATCCAAGAAATCTTTCACTACAAGGCTTCTTCTCCAAAACCAGTGCAAACAGAATCATTTCCACCATTGGAGGATCATCCTGAAGCAGCTACAAGGCTTGCAACCTTCTCTACATACCTTCACCATCACTTCTTGACAGGTTGGGATTCTTCTCCCTTTCTCTTTAATTATGTAGTTTCTGTTAATTCTTTAGGTGTAGGATTAATGTACTAGGTTAGGTGATCCTTTCCCATGAGTTTGAGAGCTCTGTGTGAGGTTTCATGGCAGGTGTTAGTTTCTCTAATCTTCAAGAGCAAGCTTTGTAGTGAGTTTTAGTTAGCATGGATTAGGTTAGATTAACTAGGGTAGCATAAAGAGCAAGATCATGCCATTAGATGTGAAGTTTAGCAAGGTTGATATCAGTGAAGTATGGTGGAACCATGACCTTCATCCATTCTGTTGGGAAGATCCACGAGGCTTTAATGGAAACTACACGTAGGGTTGGATTCCTGGTGATGAGTATACCAAGTTTGCTTTTAGAATTTTTGAAATTCATCAACTGTGGGGAGAGAACGAATCCATGGAAGTTTGATGCATGAGATACGATTTTTCTGCAAAACCCTAACTCATGGGGGACGAAACACTGCAGCCCTTGGATTAGTTTCTAAAACCTTGACTTCTTCATCCCATCTGACGGCCATGTTTAAATTTCACAAAACGGAGGGAAATCCCAAAGTGAAACGCTGCGTTTCACTTATGGGAAACCATGGGCCTGAAGCGTATTGCTATGCCAACCCCCCCTAGCGAGCCCAATTCCATATAGCACGTGAATCCCTTGCTTATTTCACCCCCTCCTGCGCTTTTCTTTTTTGTTATTTCTGAAACCAATTGGGCTCAGATCCCTTTGCTACCTGCACCCCCTGTCCATGGCCCAACCACAAGAATGAACTAGGCGCATTGATTTCTACACCCCAGCCCCTTTTAATTTCTTTTCTTGTTCTTTTAATTTCTTTAATATTTTTCTGTTTTAGAAAATTCATAAATAAATGAAAAATAACTCTTTTTTGTCCATTCTTTTTTCTATGTTGAGATAATTTTGTATAGAAAAATATAAAAATAAAAATGGAATTTTATTTTTAATGTAGAATTTTTAGTGGTATTTTCTTTAATATAGTGTATTTTCTTTCTTTTAGTTGATACCTCATTTTGCAAGAATTGTTTTAGGACCTTCCTTTAGTCTTTTTAATCCATTCTTTTTTGTGTAATTAGATGATGAATCATAGTTCCCCATAGGATTTATTCTAGAATTTTAGAATTAAATTTTGATTAGTTTAATTAGGGTAGATTTAGGGTATCCTAATTACGGTTTAGGTTGTGCTTAGGTGAAGAATTCATTTTCTTTGAATAGTTTTATCTTGATTTTTAGGTAGAGGCCCATGTAGATGTTATGGGTAGATGCTGTAGACCCTTGTGAATAATTGTTAGATTTTTCCCCTTGGTTTAGTATTTTTAGGCATTTTCTGAAGTTGCCTGATGATTTTGGCTGTGCTGTGGTTATCTGTTCATCTCTGGGGTTTAGTTTTGGGGAATTTGTTGTGGGGCTTGTGTTGTCTTGAAGATCTTGTTGGAGAGCATGATGAAGAGAAGATTGAAGATCAAGACCCAGAGACCCAGAGCTTGGCTTGTTCCCTGTTTGTGAGGTTTGAGATCCTGAAGTTTGAAGGAAGTTCATGGTACTTTCCTGAGGAAGGCACTATGAATGACTTTCATCCTTTCTTCTCACCTCTTTCTCAAGTATCCAATGATGTTGGAGCCAACTTGTGAGTTTAATTTCTCCTGAGGAGGAATGTAAACTGATCACAGTTGTTGAGCCACATGGGATACAACTCCTAAGTGGAAGCCTCCTAGTACTTTCCTGAGGAAGGTCCTATGAGTCTATTCACTTAGTTCCCTTAGTTTATCTAGGATTTCTCAAGTATCCAATGATGTTGGAGCCAACTTGTGAGTTTAATTTCTCCTGAGGAGGAATGTAAACTGATCACAGTTGTTGAGCCACATAGGATACAACTCCTAAGTGGAAGCCTCCTAGTACTTTCCTGAGGAAGGTCCTATGAGTCTATTCACTTAGCTCCACTAGTTCAGATAGGATTTCCTAAATATCCAGTGATGTTGGAGCCTGCTTGTGAGTTTAATTTCTCCTGAGGAGGAATGTAAATTGATCACAGTGGTTGAGCCATATAGGGTATGACTCCTGAGTATACACCTCCTAGTGCTTTCCTGAGGAAGACACTATGAGTCTGCTTACTTAGCTCCCTTTCGTTGGTAAGCTTGTTCTGAAGCTTGAAGACTGGGATTGATTTCTTTTGGTTAGGTTTTGCTTTAGGGCTTTTCTTAGATTTGATCAGGATTCTGTGTTAGGGTTAGGATTAGATGTAGATCATTTCTTTCTCAAGCATGTGGTTTGTTTGCCTAATGGCACTTCATTGCTTTTATCTGTTCATTGCTTGATAGTATGTTGTTTATTTTCAGTATGATTACTGTTATTTCATGACTGGCTTGAGGTCGAGACGAGCTTGTGGAGGCTGAAGCCCCACACACATTTCCTCCCTCACTTGCATTGCATGCATTTTACTGTTAAGGCCGATGCTTTTGTCTGTTTTGGTGTATCATTGACATGATCCCTTAGGACTCTCATTTCCTTTGATAAGGATTTGATGATAGACTTTTAGGTTGAAACCTATGCATGACAACATCTAGGAGTTCCCTGTTCAAACCTCAACCATAGGATGAATCCATGGCATGATAACAGTAGGAATTGATAGTCTCCCTCCTAGTTGGGTATGTTCTCTTCTCACCTCGAAGCAGTTTAAGATACAGTAATCATGAATGATTTCTTTCGTACGTTACGAGCCTTAAGCTATCTGAGAAAGGATGCATTCACTCTCAGGTCATAGTCTCTAGTGCGGTTGAGATCGCAAACGCAATAAAAAACACTTCTTTTAGGAGATAACCCGTAGTTACCCGAACTACGTTTGCTCTGATCTTTCATACCAGATGAAAGTACGTAGGCATAGGATGCGACGTCCTAGCGAGCAACCTTCAACCTTTCCCCATAATCCCCCGTAGTTAGCCGAACTACGTTGACTCTGATTTCTCATTCTCTGATGAGAATACGTAGGCATAAAGCGCGATGCTTTGCCGAGTCATTTTCTTTTCTTCTTTAGCCAGCCTTGATAGGTAGATAGATTATAACCAACCCGTCCAAGTAAACAAACAAACGAGGATCCCGTCGAGTACGACGGACGTGAGGGGTGCTAATACCTTCCCCTTGCGTAACCGACTCCCGAACCCAGACAATGGTTGCGATGACCTTGTCTTACCCTTTTTTCGTCAGGTTTTTCCGATCGTTTCCTTTCCCGCCCTGAGGGATAAATAACGAAAGGTGGCGACTCTTCTGTCATGCCGGCACCTTATTTTCGCGCAAGCGACAGGGTCTCCTCAACGACTTTACTCTTTCCCTTGTAAGTTTTCTCAACTTTATCTGCTTTGTCAACCACAACCTCAGGTGGAGCAAATACTCTTCCGCTCCGTGTGATTCCGCCAGTTCCCACTAGGTTATCCACAGACTGCCCAGATGGTTCCAGTTCCAATTTCTATCCGTTACAGTAGACGTCTGCCCCATAGTGCCATGGGACAACGTTGGTGCTTTCAAAAGGTATCGGCCTAGCCTTTGTGATGGTAATGGTGGGTGGCCTGGGCGCAGAAATGGTTATTGTCTGCCGAGGGATGGTGATGGTGGCAACCTCATCATCTTATTTTAGCATTACCTCTCCAGATCCACATTCGGCCCTTCAGCTAAACTACAAGATTCCTTCGGTCATCAGACTCTAAATCCCTACTATCAACTGTTCACAACCATCAGGACGAGTCGCACAGCCCATACACAATTCTCCACAGCCCGGAAAGAAGCCTCTCTTCATCAGCTTGGCTTTGACGAAGCTAAGCAGTGTTTTTAGATCCTTGACATCAGTCAATAAATCTAAGTTTTCTTCTTCAATAATGGCATTCACCCCACCTCCCCTATGGTTCGGCATAGGGTTCTTTGTGACATTCGGCACATTATCTGAGAAATTGATGATCTTAGCATCCACCATATCTTGCACCTTGTGCTTGAAGGCTTTGCAGTTTTCTATCGTGTGGCGGGGTGCCCCTGAGTGAATATCACATGTTGCATTCGCATCATAACCCTGCGGAGGTGCCCCTATCAAGGGATCCAGGGTTCTTTTCTAGACTAACTGTAACTGAAGCAGGGTTTGTAACAGCTGAGCATAAGACATGGGTGGTGTCTCAAGGTGACGACTTGCCGGAGGTGCCCTGTTTTGATACCTTTTGTACCCTTGCTGATTCAGCTGCTGTTGCGGCTGGGGTTGTTGGACTGCGGGGATGGTTATGCTAGCCACCTGCTGGCGCTGGCCCTTACCTTTCCTCCGAGCGTTGGACACCGCGCTCGTCTCTCCTTCACGTCTTTTGTTACTGTATGGTTTCTTTCCTCCTCCAGTTGAGGATAGATCAACACCCTGAATTTTTCCCAGTTTGATCCCATTTTCAACGTGCTCGCCAGTAATGATGAGATCTGAGAAACTCCCTGACATACCACTGACCAGTTTCTCGTAATAAACCCCCGGGAGAGTGGCCACAAACATCTCAACAAGCTCTCGTTCAACCATCGACGGCTGAACTCTAGCTGCTAATTCACGCTATCTCTGGGCGTATTCTTTGAACCCCTCGTTGTTCCTCTGTGACAAGTTCTGCAGTTGAACCGGTTCGGAGCCAAGTCACTATTATACTGATAATGGTGCACAAAGGCCTCAGCAAGTTCTTCCCATGTGCGCACACTGGTGGGTTAACCCATATACCATTCCAGGGATGGACCAGACAAGCTATCCTGGAAGAAGTGCATCAGCAGCTTCTCATCTTCAGAGTGAGCGGACATCTTTCGGTAGTAAGACCTTAAGTGGACACGAGGGAAAGTGCCCTTGTATTTCTCAAAGTCGGGTACCTTGAATTTAGGAGGCACCTTGAAATCAGAAATCAATCCCAGTTTAGTCATGTCGACACCCATAGTGTTCTGGTTCTCGAAATTCTTCATTTTGTCCTCTAGTGCTTTAAACCTCAGACGTGCTTCAGCAGTCAGTTCTCCTTCAGCACTCCTCTGTGAGAACAAATCTTCTCGGCGATCTTCTAGCCATGGCTGAGACCCATACAAATTTCCAGCACCTGTGTTGCCATTGCCTAGTCCAGTGTTACCATTAGCCTCAAAGTTTCCATTACCGACGCTAGTCGTATTACCATTGAGCCCGCTGTTAGTGATCACATTGCCGTTACCACTTCCATTCCCCCTGGTCACGGGGATGCCACCCTGAGGAGTTTCAACAGGAGGAGGGACTGCAACGCTCCCTCCATGCAGCACACCGTTGCTGTCAACCCTTGAGATCAGAGGCTGGACCAATGTTCTGAGCTGGTCTTTGCCGTTGGTGTCGCTTCCGCGAAAATAAGGTGCCGGCAAAACAGAAGAGTCGCCACCTTTCGTTATTTATCCCTCAGAACGGGAAAGGAAACGATCGGAAAAACCTGACAAAAAAGGTATAAGACAAGGTCATCGCAACCGTTGTCTGGGTTCGGGAGTCGGTTACGCAAGGGGAAGGTATTAGCACCCCTCACGCCCGTCGTACTCGACGGGATCCACGCTTGTTGTGTTTACTGGACGAGTTGGTTTATCTATCTACCTATCAAGGCTGGCTTAAAAAGAAAAGAAAATGACTCGGCAAAGCGTCGCACTTTATGCCTACGTATTCTCATCAGAGAATGAGAAATCAGAGTCAACGTAGTTCGACCTACTACGGGTTACGGGGAAGGTGGCTCGCCAATACATCAGTATCGTGCCTACGTACTCTCAACACGTATGAGAGATCAGAGCTTACGTAGTTCGGGATAATACGGATTACGGGAATTCAGATTCATCTATTTTATCGAGTAGGGATAAACAACAGTTCCAGCAGTTAGGGACAAAGCCTGTTTGCGGTGGCGCTGAAGTTTAACGACACTCTTTTCTTCAGAAAAGCTTCCTTTGAATTATGGGCCCACGGGGCAAAAAGGTTTGAATTTTGTTTTCTGTCTTTTACGAAAGAACTGTCTTTTATTGTGTTTGCAATTTCAATCGCACTAAAGACTATGACCTGAGAGGGAATGCGTCGCATGTCACCCAAAGGGTGCCATACTAAACATCCAGACTGTTGAAAAGAAGCTCTCCAACAATCCTTTCTCAGATAGCTTAAGGCTCGTAACGTACGAAAGAAACCATTCATGATTACTGTATCTTAAGCTGTTTTGAGATGAGAAGAGAACAGGCTCAACTAATGGGGAGACTATCAAGTCCTACTGTTGTCATGTCAAGGATTCGTCCTATAGTTGAGGTTTAAAACAGGGAACTCCTAGAAGTTATCATGCATAGGTTTCAACCTAAAGTTCTATCATCACTTCCTTATCAAAGGAAGTGAGAGTCCTAAGGGATCATGTCAATGATAAACAGAAACAGATAAAGCATCGGCTTAAACAGTAAACAGATATACAGTAAAATGCATGCAATGCAAGTGAGGGAGGAAATGTGTGTGGGGCAGCAGCCTCCACAAGCTCATCTCGACCTCAAGCCAGATATGAATAACAATAATCATACAGAGGAAATAACATGCTATCAAGCAAAATAGGATAAGCTGCAATCATACAGTAAAAATAACATGCTATCAAGCAACACAAACCACATGGGCAAGGGAGCTAGGCTCTACCGAATACCCGCAAGCAAAGCCATACAGTAACAATACAAGCAGAGGGAGCAACTCAACCTCTAGTGCAATCATGCTCCTAGCTTAAAGTCAGTCTAGATATGGACTTATTCTAATGCATCAAGCAAGTCAAACAAGGCACATCAGCACAGAAAATAAAATAGACAAGAAAGAAAGCAAATCAACAGCTCCCTCTTCAACTTCAAGCTTCAGCTCTTCTGACAGCAATCCAGTCTTCAGACTTCAACCACCCTTCAAGGCTATCATCCTCCATGACAAGTATCAACTTGCTCCTCCAAGGTTTCACTCCATCAAACATAAGTTTCAACTTATCCTCTCTTCTCCAAGCTTCAGCTCTCCAGTCAATTCCACCTTCAGGCTTCACTCTTAACTGCAAGTGCCAACTTGATTCCTTCTGGCTCTCCCTGCATCAATGCAAGTGTCAACTTATCCTTTATTCCTTAAGTCTCAGCTCTACACTCAATCTCAATTGAATCCTCTTCCTAAGTATCAACTTAGTCTTCAAGCTTCAGCTCTCTTTGCTTTACCAGTATCAACTTGGTCTTCTTCTCCTACAAGCTTCAGCTTCTCAGAGTAGTCTTCAATCACCTGGAAGTGTCAACTTCATCCTTCAATTCTTTAAGCCTCAGCTCTTCACTCAATCTCCATTGGATCTTCTTCACAAGCATCAACTTGTTCTTCTTGCTCTTCAAGCTTCATCTGCCATGGCAATGCTCAAGGAATCATCCTCTTCCACACTCTTCAATGAAGTCCTCATATTCAAACTCAAGTCCAACATCTTTCAAGATACTCAAACCAGAAGACAATTGATTTAACAGAATGAGTGGAAATGATAAACAGCTTATTGACAATCAAAGGAAGCCTGTAAGGGTTCATCATTATGAGAGACTGGTTCTCTCAAAGTTCTACTTCCCAGATAAAGCCACTCATCCCTCCAAAGGAGGGATATGAATATCTTAGAAGGACTTTTAGTCATTGGGAGGAATGGAAGCACAAGATGCTTTCCATATTTGTGAAAGAAGTCATTCTAGTTCTAAGGCTCTCCCTATGTCTCCTTCCTCCTAAATCTTCATCAGACACCTTCAGGCACAAGCAACTCCAAGCAACTTCAAGCAACTTCAAGCATCCTCACCTTGTCTTCAACTTGACTTCAATCTCAACCAAAGGCAAACAAAGCAAAACCCTAATCTAAGGGGACTAAAGAAGTTAATCTAGTTGAGTTAGCAAGTTAGGATCACCTAAAATCTAGTACTAAAGTTAATCCTAACTAAAATACTAAAACCAATTGTGAAATCCTACAAAAATAACTATGGGAACCTAGGTCAATCATGACTCTACCATATTAATTCCAGAGATCAAATCATCAAATAAGACCTAGAAATAAATTCTACACTACAAGGTACTAAACCTAAACCCTAAAAGGAAACACCTAAGGTTGCAACCTAGAAAACACACCTATTTTGATCACAAAAATATGATAAAAATGATATGGGATCATACATGTCTAAAATAATCACCCACAAAAAATTAGGATCAAAATCATCACCACATGATCACAAAAAATTCCACAAAATTAAGTATCAAACATAACCATTTTAATATCAATTAAAATATGAAAATTCCCATAAAATCAGAAAATGCATGGACTAAAAATATTTTTTCTCTAAAAAATACTAGACTCAATCATGAATATAATGCAAAAAGAATGGGATTAATTGGATCATTTTTCAATTTTATATGATTTAATCAAGAACCATGAATAAAATGGAGAAAATAATGAAAATCAAAATAAAATAATAAAACCACGGTGCAGATAGTAAACACGCTCAGTTCACATAATGGATTGGGCCATCAGGGGGGGGTGCAAGTAGAAAAGCGCCTAAGCCCATGTCACAATCAGAAATCAATATGGAAAATAGAAAGAAAAAGAAAAAGCCACGGTGCAACTAGCAAGATTATTCAGTTCAACTTGCAATGGGCCATCAATTGGGGATGGGGATGGTTGTTTCAGACTTAAGCCCAATACCACCGTTTAAATGAAACAGTGCATTTCAATGCTTCTGAACCCTTCACAATCTGAGATTAAAACTGGGCCGTGAGATCTTGTTTTGGTCAATGGTCGTACACGGATCCAAGGGTTAGGACTTCATCTCCTACCTCTAGCCATGAAAATGGAGGGAAGCATCCATTGTAGCAGAGTTCAAACATCAACCTCCTCCTCACTCGGGCTCCCCCAAATCTCCATCAAAATTCAAGATCTAAAACCCTAAATCACTCTAAATTGAACACTGAATCTAACCCTAGCCTCAGAATTCACTGAATCAGTCTCTAACCTTAAACACGATCAAGAATCAAAATTATGCTCAGACCTCAATTATCACCATTCTTCAAATTGTTTGGTCTAAAATGTTCACCACATTACCCTGATCAGTTCTTGCTATAATAATCATATTATCTCTCAATATCCAGCATGTTCTTGATCTAAACAGAAAATTTGTCACCTCATTGATCATCACGAAATCCTCTCTAAGTTTCCAGAAACGATCTCCTAACCACATACTATCGATCTAACCTAACAAATTAACCTAATTCTTCTTAAATTAAGGTGAGGGATGAAAGTTACCAACCTGTGAATTCTTGAGTATTAGATGTAGCAATTCTTCACTTCAACCCTTCTACAGCTCCAAAATCATTCAATGTACCAAGTTCTTGCTTCTGTATGCAAGAGAATTAAGGGAAAATGCCTGGAACTCCAAATCCGATGGTGACTTGCAGGTGCTGAAAATCAATTGTAAGAACACGATCCTTCAGGGCTTTGTCTATGGAATTGATCTGGAATCATTCAGTATCCTCCATAGAAGTTGTTGAAATCAAAAGAAAGGAAGAAGATGGTGTAGAATGCAGAAACCGATCTCAAGTTGCAATAAACAATGTGAAGTTGCAAACTCTCTTCTCTCCCTCAATTCTCACCAATCCTGCATTTGAACCCCTTCTAATCAATATATAGATGATGTTGGACCTCTCTAGAACCTTCTGGAATCATCCAAGGAGATGTTGAATTTCTCATGTCATCCAAAATACCATCTCATGCCATACTCACCCCAATTATGGTTTCACTTGTTGCAGCAGCTTGTTATGATCCCAAAATCTTTCCAAGTGAGATATTAGATGTGTTGCAAGGCCTTGGAAGCTTGTGTATTGACCTCTCATGTGCTTTGTAAATGTTACTTAATATGCAATTAACTACTTTTCAAAGCAAGTCCACAAATTAGACCTCAAATCAAAAATGTGGCTAAAACAATGTTCTTAAAATGCTTTCTAGAGTCAAAATGATATATTACATGCCATGGTTTGGATGTGTAGGTCAAAAATATCAATTTTAAACTTTGGTTCATTAAACTTAAACCCTTATTTTAGGTCATTTTTGCAACTTTGGGCTACAAGCATTTCCAACATCTCATGACCTCTTTACTAGCCTTAAAACACCATTTTGAACAAGTTTGATGTTGAACATTTTCCCATTTGAAGCTTGGAAATAGGAGTTATGGCCTTATGCTTGAAATGACCTGTAATCTCCAAATGACCAAAATACCCTTGACTTGTCAAAGCCATAACTTGAGTTCTACAAATCCTATCAAGGACTTCTAGTACTCTTTAGAAAGCTAAGAAAATAAGGAACAACATTCATGTTGACCAAAAGTTCATAGGAATCATCCTTCTAGGGAAAAAGTTTGATGCAAGTTGGGTAACTTTCAAGCCCCCAAATCCACAGACCTCAGATGACCTGCCTTGAAGATAGGGGTCAAACTAGGGGATTTTACACTGTCAAGCCTTAGAAACCCTAGCTTGAAACTTCTCAAACTCTTCAATCATGATGAGTTGACCTTGGAATCATCCTCATAACATCTCAATGTATCAATCCATGATCACATGGCTCTTGGATTAGGTCTCAACCTTCCTCAAATCATCAGTTGACCTAGGGTTGACCCAGTCAAACCCTAATTACACCAATCATGGCTGAGGCTTCTTAATCTTGCACAATGACCTATCTAGGCTTCATGATGGCTTTCAAGACATCTCATAAGCTCTCTCAAGGCTTCAAGTCCAACTTCATCGCTTCAGAATCATCTGAGGACTTCCCACAACTCTCAAGTTATGAGGCACACACTCTTGGTTTCAACCATTCTCTCTGAGGATCTTTTGACTTCTCTGACAAGGATATCAACCCTTGAACACTTGAATAACCTTCTTAGCTAGCTTCAAACTCTTGCATAGCCCTTGATTGGTAATCATACCTCTTGATCTCCTGCATACATGTCAATGAAATGCAAATGATAATGCTAATGTACATGAAATGAAACATAAGCTAGGTAAAGAAAAGTTGGGCAAATTTTGGGGTGCAACAGCTGCCCCTATTCAAGCGGCTTGGACCTGACTGGGTGAGAAGCGAACGGCTCTCAACCAATCAAGGTACGAGACGGTTGAATACCGACAAACCCGAAAATTTGCCAACTGCACAAGTACACGGTACTCTGATGGGAACAAATCTTCAGAAACTGAAATATTAGTTGCACGGCAACTAGCTGGGGAATTGGTCACACGGTAACCGGTGATACACGGTTGATCATGCCGTCAGGCATCAAGATTCTCGGGACTCATCAGGTCAACAATCAAGTTAATCATGCCATCGGGCACTCAGAGAAAAAATTTTTGGGCATCAGCCGGACTTCATCAGTGAGTCGGGAACAGAATTCTCGGTCAATCATGAACCAATTGGGGATATCCAAACTTCTGCCATCAGGCACTCGGCATCAGCTGGGAGAACTGCTTCGTTAATATGGTTGGACTTCAATCATCAAGTCTTCAAGGGAAGTTTCAACTTCGCTGTTCAGAAACCTGCTAGGGATGACGCATCTCCGCTGGGGATTTTAGAGAACTATCAAGTGACTCGCTTCGGGGTCCAGAAATCATTCTGGGTGAGTCAACTCTGCTGAGGACTTCAAGAATCATCTTGGACAAATAACTCCGCCGGGACTTCAAGAATCATCCTGAACCAATAACTCTGCTGGAGATTTCAGGAATCATCATGAGCAGACACTCTGCTGCATTTCAAGCATCAACTTGAGCAACCAACTCCGGCGATTTCATTGGGGATTTTAAGAATCATCTTAAACGAACGCCTTTGCGGGAGAATTCAAGAGTCATCTTGGGCAAACGACTTCTGCTAGGGAATTCAAGAATCATCTTGAGCAAGCGACTCTGCGGAGGAACACCTGCAAAACAAGAACGGTAACGACCTAGCTCATGTTTCATATGCATATGCTTTGACAACGGCGCAATGCTCCACACGGTGGAAATGCTACGCGTTTATGATAAATGCTATGCAATCATGCAAAATGCTGCGACCCCGTCAGCAAAATAAATGCTAAAGGGCGAATCCTCCTGTCAAGGAGAAAGAACCATTCTGGTGGGGAAGGAATCATCCTGCCACGGAGAAAAGGTCACGCCAATCTCAATCGGACTCCGCATGGGGAAGCAAACTTCAGTTGACTACTGCAAGGGAACTAAGCTCTACGAGAACCCAGACCTGCTGAGGAAAGCGATGTCACTCGCAGAAATAAACTGCATGGCATTCGCAGCCAAGCCTTCTTGGAGATAACGACTCCGGTGGGGAAATACAGCATCAGCTACTCAACACTCTACTGGGGAAAACCAATCATGGCCCAAACTTCTTTCCAAGGACTCGGCTCCCTTGGGGATCTGCAAACTCGGTTGGGGAAGAAGGAATCATCCTGCTTGCTAGGGAGAGTACGACTCTGTGGGGAACCTCAGTTCCGCTGGAGACTTCAGTCTGGAACTACCAATTGCTGCACACTTCAGTATACGACTCAGCTGGGGAGATGACATTCCTTCAGGATACATCTGATTGGGGAGAGAATCTTCTCTGCCTGGGGAGGCGTATCAATGCCTTACGATTTCATGTTCAGACTCTGCGGGGAGAGGCTGCTGAACTTTGCTGGAGAAGAAGGAATCATCCTGCTTGGGGACGCACACGGCGTACTGCCTGGTATATGCTACACCTGCAACAACATAAACAAACAGACAAGATACCCTTCTCAAAGGGACCTATCAAGGTTATCATCTTGTGACAATGTTCACGTAATTCATTGGTTCAACAATCAGTGGCCTAGGCCAGTAAGTTTATGTATGCGCATTTTATCAAAAACATCGGCGTTCTTTTTCGCAAACAAAACAGGTAAATGCTAAACAAACAAGCAGAATTGCTGAATAGTATACATTTTATTGATAACGAACCCCTGAATGGGTAAAAATGTTTTACAACAGATGCAAGCTCCTGGAATGAGGAAGCCGCGCAAAAAAGTAAAAACATAAATATACATCAGTATATACACAAATGTCGGCAACGAGGCGTAGACGAACACCATGAGTTGATCCCTCTATGACCCACTCGACTTCGATACTTCTCCGACGCTTCAGCTTCAGAAGAGATTGATTTAGATAAACGGCCCTCAGGTCTTCCAAACCACTAAACAATGAAAGTCCACACGCGGAACGCAGTCATTTGCTTTTTCAAATCCCTAACTTTTGTCTAAATCGCCCTTCCGGGTTTTCGATTCACCGGGATACCCTTTTTTGCCAAAGTCGCCCATCCGGGTTTTCGACTTTGCGGGTGTACATTTTTTCAATTTATATCCCTAATTTTTGCCCGAACCTTTTTCCATTTTTTTTATGGTTCGCCGGGATGCCCCATTTTTGCCTGGATATTCTTTTTCTTTCCAGCGGGTCATTTTTAAGCAAAGTATTTTTTAACTGCGTCCGCGTTCATCGGGGATGCAAAATCTTCGCCATCCATCGTGGATAACAACAAGGCTCCTCCTGAGAAGACCTTGCTGGCGATGTACGGACCTTCGTAATTAGGAGTCCACTTGCCCCGGTGATCGGAGTGTGGAGGAAGAATCTTCTTCAGGACGAGATCACCCGTCTGAAAGCTTCTAGGACGCACTTTCTTGTCATAGGCTTTCTTCATTCGGCTTTGGTACAGACGACCATATGCAATCGATGCCAACCTCTTCTCGTTCATCAGGCTGAGTTGGTTTAGTCGGCTCTTAATCCATTCTGCCTCGTCGAGTTTCACGTCAACCAAGACTCGCAAAGAAGGGATCTCCACTTCTAACGGCAGGACAACTTCCATACCGTACACTAAGGAGAAAGGAGTTGCCCCGGTTGATGTACGTACCGTTGTATGATAACCGTGTAATGCAAATGGCAGCATCTCGTGCCAATCTTTGTAGGTCACAACCATCTTCTGAACAATCTTCTTGATGTTCTTGTTGGCCGCTTCAACGGCGCCATTCATCTTCGGCCGGTAAGGAGATGAGTTGTGGTGTTCAATCTTGAAACTCTGGCACAGCTCCTTCATTATCTTGTTATTCAGATTCGAACCATTGTCAGTAATGATCTGCTCGGGAATTCCGTAACGACAGATGATATCCCTCTTTATGAATTTAGCCACCACCTGCTTGGTCACATTAGCATATGAGGCTGCCTCCACCCACTTGGTGAAGTAGTCGATGGCTACTAGAATGAAGCGATGACCATTAGATGTAGTGGGCTCGATCTTGCCTATCATATCGATGCCCCACATGGAGAACGACCACGGGGAGGACATGACATTCAATGGGCACGATGGCACATGAACTTTATCAGCATAAATCTGGCATTTATAACATCTCTTCGCGAACTTAAAGCAATTCGACTCCATCATCAGCCAGTAATATCCTGCTCTCAGGATCTTTCTCGTCATAGCATGCCCGCCGACGTGCGTACCAAATGTGCCTTCATGGACTTCTTCCATGAGCATGCTTGCCTCTTTCTCATCTACACATCTGAGCAGCACGAGATCGTGGTTTCTTTTATACAAAACTCCATCAGGATTGAGGTAAAATTTCCAGACAACCTCCTTAGAGTCTTCTTATCCTGGGTTGACGCTCCCGCAGGATACTCCTTAGTCATAAGGAAAGTCTGGATATCATGGAACCATGGCTTGCCATCGGAGGCTTCCTCGATCGCAAAGACGAATGCAGGTCTATTAAGACGGGAAAGGACAATTCTTGGAGCTTCATTCCAAAAATTGACTTTATACATTGAAGCCAACGTGGCTAAGGCATCAGCCATCTGATTTTCGGCCCTGGGCACATGATGGAGTTCCACTCGATCAAAGAACGGAAGCAGCCTTCTGGCATAGTTCATGTACGGCACCAAATTTGATTGACGAGTCTCCCACTCCCCTTTAATCTGGTTAATCACAAGCGATGAGTCACCATATACGTCTAGGTTCTTGATTCTCAAATCAATTGCCTCTTCTAGACCCATGATGCATGCTTCGTACTCCGCTTCGTTATTGGTGACCGGAAACGTCAGTCTCGCAGTAAACGGGATGTGGGATCCATGGGGAGTCGTGATGATCGCCCCTATGCCACTTCCGTAAGAGTTAACCGCCCCGTCAAATATCAATTTCCATTGGGATTTCCTATCTGGACCCTCGTTAGGCAACGACTCCTCGCAATCTTTCGCTTTGAGAAACATGATATCCTCATCAGGGAATTCAAATTTCATCGGCTGGTAATCTTCGATCGGCTGCTCGGCAAGGTATTCAGACAATACGCTTCCCTTAATGGCCTTCTGGGAAACGTACTGAATGTCATATTCCGTCAACACCATTTGCCGTCTGGCAATCCTGCCCGAAAGCGCTTGCTTCTCGAAGACGTACTTGATCGGATCCATCTTCGAAATTAGCATGGTGGTGTGGTTGAGCATGTACTGTCGTAAATGTTTGGCAGCCCAGGCTAGTGCGCAACTCGTATTCTCCAGCATTGAGTAACGAGATTCACAGTCTGTGAACTTTTTACTCAAGTAGTAAATGGCATGCTCCTTTCTGCCCGTCTCGTCGTGCTGACCGAGAACACACCCCATACTATTCTCAAGAACTGTCAAGTACATGATTAAAGGTCGTCCGGCCAATGGGGGTATCAAGATTGGAGGTTCCTGCAGATACTGTTTTATCTTATCGAATGCCTTCTGGCAATCCTCGTTCCAGATAATCGCCTGATCTTTCTTTAGCAGTTTGAACATCGGTTCACACGTGGCTGTGAGCTGAGAAATAAACCTTGCAATGTAGTTTATTCTGCCCAGGAAACCACGAACTTCTTTTTCTGTTTTTGGTGCTGGCATTTCTTGTATTGCTTTTATCTTCGCAGGATCAACCTCGATGCCTCTTTCACTCACGATAAACCCCAGTAACTTTCCGGACCGTACTCCGAAAGTACACTTGTTAGGATTCAGCCTCAACCTGAACTTCCTAAGCCTCTCAAAAAGCTTCAGCAAATTGACCAGATGTCCCTCCTCCGTCTGGGACTTCGCACTCATGTCATCAACATAGACTTCAATCTAATGATGAATCATATCATGAAACAAAGTAACCATTGCTCGTTGGTAAGTGGCCCCTGCGTTCTTCAGACCGAAAGGCATTACCTTGTGGCAAAAAGTTCCCCAAGGCGTAATAAACGTAGTTTTCTCCATGTCCTCCGGCGCCATCTTGATCTGATTGTAACCGAAGAAGCCATCCATGAACGGAAATACGGAGAACTGAGCTGTATTGTCGACCAACACATCGATATGAGGCAGCGGGAAATCATCTTTAGGGCTCGCCCTATTCAAATCCCGATAATCAACGCACATTCGTACCTTACCATCCTTCTTCGGTACAGGAACTATGTTGGCGACCCACAGAGGGTAAGTAGTGACCGCTAAGAAGCCGGCATCAAGCTGTTTCTGCACTTCTTCTTTGATCCTAACAGCCATATCTGGTCGCGTCCTCCTAAGCTTCTGCTTAACGGGAGGACAATCTTCTCGCAGCGGCAAGTGATGGACCACGATGTCAGTATCAAGCCCGCGCATATCTTCGTATGACCAAGCAAAGACGTCACTATACTCTCTTAGCATCTCGACCAATCTTTGTTTGACATCACTCTGCAATGCAGCTCCTATCCTGACATTCCTGTCAAGTTCTTCAGAACCCAGATTCATGATCTCGATCTCCTCTTCATGAGGCAGAATAACTTTCTCTTCTTGTTTCAACAAGCGGGCCAACTCTTCGGGAAGGTCTTCGTCTTCATCAATCTCTTCTTCGGCTTGATAGATCGGGCAATCAAAGTCGAAGTGAGCCGTAGAAGGTCCAAAGTCGATGCCATCTACTATGTGGATCCTGCAATAACAAGGGTTAAGCTTAAGACAAGGATATGCAGGTTAGCATAAACCCCATTGCCATTTTATTGTTTTTCAAAACAAATATAAAACAGGAATAACAGAGATCACAATATTTGAATACGAAGAAAAACCCCTTTTGATTTATTAGTAAAATGCATGTACATAATCAAACAAGGCCCTGACAATAAAACCATTATGCCCCGGGTAGGATATAGGGTTGTACAATGATTGGAAAAAGTAAATCATTACTCTTCGCTTGTCATCTGGATGATATCATTGACGGACCAGTTGTTGAGGCTCTCGCCTGGCTTGCTTGGCTGGATCCAAGAGTCTAAGTCACAGTCCCTATCTCCGCTATCTTCAGACACTGCGTTGATGCTTTCAAATATCACCCTGCCGCTGGTAAACTGGATCGGCCCTTTACCTCGCGACGCACTGCTAGAAGAGGAGGCTTCAGCTCCAGGAGAGTATCCCAACCCGAACTTGTCTTGCTTGTTAGATATCTCCAAAATTCGCCCCCAGCCTGGGGTAGATCCGACTTGGACAACGGCCCGGGCCCCCTTGAAGGAAGAGAGAGTCATCTCTGGCTTCTCAGTGACTACAGGACCTACGTCCTTGACTTTAACAGCTTCGAACGCTTGGCATAGGGTTTCGTGGATTTCCCCATACATCTCAACATACTTGAAGGAAAATAAATGGCTCACCATTATGTCTTCCTCGCCACATACAGTCACGATGCTACCTCCGATGGCATACTTGAGTTTCTGGTGCAACGTGGAGGTCACGGTGTAACAACCCGAATTTCATTAAATAATTAATTATAGTAATTAATTGATTTAGTGGGATTTTATTAATGTTGGAAATTAATTTTTATTAATTGGAAATTAATAGAGAATTGAGAGAGAAATGGGAAGGAAGGAAAATAAAGGAAATATAATAGAGAAGGAAAAGAAAAGAAAGTTAGAGAGAAACATTTGGAAAGAAAGAAGAGAAAGGGAGGAGAAGAAGAGGAAAGTGGAAACTCATCAAGAACCAACATCAAAGCTCCGATTAATCAAGGTAAGGGTGAGAAACATTGCTATTTGATCATTGTATACTATTGTGTATGTTGGGTTTGGATTGTGGGGTAGTTTCCATCCTTTTCCATTTAGGGCAAAAGTTGGATTTAATCGGTAGAACTCCATTTAATCGGTTAAAATCTGAAATAGATGATGTAGAATAGTCTAGAAATGTTAGACTAAGAGTATTGGAGTTGGATTAGTGAGATTTGTAGTTTTTGGAGTTGGTTGAGTTGGATAACAGTAAGTGAAAAACAAAATACGCAGACATTCGCTAGCGACTCGCTAGGCGAGCAGGTAGCGAATGCTCTCTAGGGGTTCGCTCAGCGAACAAATAGCGAATAGTCCCAGACTTGGACATAATGGATTTTGGTGTGTTCGCTGGTAGCGAATGTGTAGCGAACAGATAGCGAAATGGTTCGCTGGGGAAGCTCGCTGCAGCGAGCAGGTAGCGAAGCCTTCCAGTAGCTTCTGTTGGGGTTCGCGAGCTTGTTTGCTAGGCGAACAGGTAGCGAGTGTTCGCCAGGTGCCCGCCTAGCGAGGTGGTGGCGAACATGACAGAATTTCGTTTTTCTGTGATTTCATTCTATGTTGTGTTGTGGTTCGATCGGGTTCGATCCTTAATGGAATGAAATGTTATATACTGTATGTGTATGTGCTGTGGGTAGTCTTTGGGCGTGAATCATAGATTGCGATATGCATAATGTTTGCATCGATTAGAAAATACACGAGAACATAGTAATGATGATGTGTGTATTATTCGATGAATTATGCGTGTATGTTGTTGTATGCAAATGTATGAGATGCATGGGAACATATCGTGGATATGTGTGCATCGTTAATAAATGTATGAGATGCATGGGAATATATCGTGGATATGTGTGCATCGTTAATAATCGTGAGAGATGAATGGGAATATATCGTGGATATGTGTGCATCGTTAATAATTGTGAGAGATGCATGGGAACATATCGTGGATATGTGTGCATCGTTAATAAATGTATGAGATGCATGGGAACATATCGTGGATATGTGTGCATCGTTAATAAATATATGAGATGCATGGGAACATATCGTGGATATGTGTGCATCGTTAATAGTTGTGAGAAATGCATGGGAACATATCGTGGATATGTGTGCATTGTTTGATGATGTGGTAATAGCATAAATGTCATGGATATGTGAAGTATGCTTGTGAATATGATGGGTTTTGGATGATTGGAGAATATGTATGAAGGGATATGTTTGGGTATGTTCATATTTGTTTATATTTACAACGTGATAAATATGACTATGAATTGAATTTGTGGTGAGAAATGTAGAATGTAATTATGTGATACCTGTATATATATATAATCTTATGCATTGATTATTATGGTAATATTTCTCACCCTTCTGCTGTTTTATAATGCTCTACGAGGCATTGCAGATTAGGATGCTGGAGTTTTTGTGAAGTTATCTTCATTCTTTTGAGCCGGCTGCTCTGATATGTAACACCGGGTAGTTAGGCTAGTATAGTTATTCTTTTGTGATACATTGCGATGTATCAGCTGATGTGGTTTTGTAATTACCTGACATGATGTATAAATCTGGATATCTTATCTGTATGTGAATTGATGCTTTGGAAATGATTAAATGATTTTATCTCCCGCTTAAATTTAAATGTTGAAATGTGATTTCTAAACCATGAAAATGTTACATATTTTATGGAGCAAACGTTAAAGTGTTTCTTTGGTGAAATTGTGACATTCTTCCTTTATACCTTATTCTAAAATTTTCACTCTGATAAATTTGTATATGCATTTATTTGGGGGTATAGAAGGGGGTGTTACAATAGTGGTATCAGAGCAGGTCGGTCCGTCCGGCCAAGTTGTTAGAGTGTTTTCCCTGTGTGTTTTTGATATGCGTGTGTTCCATCATCAATATTGGTCGTTCTTACGTGGTTCTGTTGTTGGAATTAGTAAGATGGTTGCAGGGAGGAACGATGAAGCAATCGCAGAAGCTTTGACAAGGTTGGCGGGAGCGATTGGGCAGAATCCTCCGGCCAATGTGAATGCGGGGAATGTTGTTGAAGATGAATTTCGTGTTTTGGGAAGGTTCCAAAGGAATAATCCCCCGATTTTCAAGGGAACCCATGAGCCTGACAAAGCACAGATTTGGTTGAAAGTTGTGGAGAAGATTTTTCGGGTTATGAATTGCTCAAATGCACAAAAGGTGCAGTTTGGTACTCACATGCTCGAAGAAGAAGCTGAAGATTGGTGGGGTAATACTCGCCAAAGATTTGAGGAAGAGGATATTGTGATCACTTGGGATCTGTTCAGAGAGACCTTTCTGGAGAAGTATTTTCCAGAGGATGTGAGAGGGAAGAAAGAGATTGAGTTTCTTGAGTTAAAGCAAGGTAATTCGACGGTAGCGGAGTATGCGGCAAGATTTGAAGAGTTGATCAAATTTTGTCCTCATTACAATACTGCTAATGCCGAGAGGTCTAAGTGCCTCAAGTTTGTGAACGGTTTGAGACCCGAGATTAGGCAAGCTATTGGATATCAGGAAATCAGGCGGTTTTTTGAGTTAGTGAACAAGAGCAGAATCTATGATGAAGACAGTAGGGCTCGGTCTAGCCACTACAAGAGTTTAAGTGATAAGAAAGGAAAAGGTCAATCCAGAGGAAAACCTTATGTGACTCCTGCGGACAAAGGGAAACAAAGAATGGGTTACAGCAAGAAGCCAAGTGGGGGAGTTTCTACTCCGATGAAGTGTTATAGGTGCGGTGAAGAGGGACACCGTGCTTCGGAATGCAAGAGTGTTGAGAAGGCGTGCTTTAAGTGTGGCAAGCCAGGCCACAAAGCCCTTGAATGCAGAAGCGGTGCAAATGTGACTTGCTACAACTGTGGCGAGCAAGGACACATTAGTACCAAAAGTGATAAGCCGAAGAAGAATCAAGGAAGCGGAAAAGTGTTCGCTCTATCTGGATCTGAGACTGCTAGTGACGATCGCTTGATCAGAGGTACGTGTTTTATTAATGGTATACCTTTGATCGCTATAATTGATACCGGAGCTACGCATTCTTTTATTTCTTTGGATTATGTTAGAAGGTTGAATCTTGAGTTGTCTGTGATTGGTGGCGGTATGGTTATTGATACTCCTGCTATGGGTTCGGTAACTACACCGTATGTTTGTTTGAATTGTCCGTTGAGTATCTTCGATAAAGATTTTGGAATTGATTTAGTGTGTCTTCACCTAGACCAACTCGATGTCATCCTTGGGATGAATTGGTTGGAATTCAACCGGGTATATATTAACTGTTTTGACAAGACAGTTATTTTTCCGGAATCGGACGTTGCAAGAGATTTGTTTATGACAGCGAGACAAGTGAAAGAATCAGTGCAAGATGGAGCTAAGGTATTTATGCTTATGGCAACTTTGAGAATTGGTGAAAGTGAGGAGATTGGTGCTTTACCAATTGTTAGAGATTTTCCGGAAATTTTCCCTGAAGAGATAAAGGATTTACCACCGGAGCGAGAGGTGGAGTTTTCAATAGATTTGATTCCTGGAACTAGTCCGATATCGATGGCTCCTTATCGTATGTCGGCATCAGAATTGAAAGAGTTGAAGAGTCAACTTGAGGATTTGCTCGAAAAGAGGTTTATTCGTCCGAGTGTGTCGCCGTGGGGTGCACCGGTGTTGTTAGTTAAGAAGAAAGAGGGTTCTATGAGGCTCTGTGTGGATTACAGACAGTTGAACAAGGTGACTATCAAGAACAAGTATCCACTTCCGAGGATTGATGATCTGATGGATCAGTTGGTTGGTGCAAGTGTGTTCAGCAAGATTGATTTAAGATCTGGGTATCATCAGATTCGCGTGAAAGCTGAGGATATTCAGAAGACTGCTTTTAGAACGAGGTATGGACACTATGAGTATTCTGTGATGCCATTCGGTGTGACTAATGCACCAGGTGTATTTATGGAGTACATGAATAGGATTTTCCATCCTTATTTAGATAAGTTTGTGGTTGTGTTTATCGACGACATCTTGGTTTATTCGAAGAGCGAAGAAGAGCATGCCGAGCATCTGAAGATTGTGTTATCTGTGTTGAGAGAGAAGTAGTTGTTTGCAAAGCTTTCTAAGTGTGAGTTTTGGTTGAAGGAAGTTAGTTTCCTTGGTCATGTAATTTCGAGTAATGGTATTGCGGTTGATCCGTCGAAGGTTGAAGCGGTATTGCAACGGGAGACTCCGAAGTTAGTTTCTGAGATTAGAAGTTTCCTTGGTTTAGCCGGTTATTATCGGAAGTTTATTGAAGGATTCGCTAAGTTATCGTTGCTGTTGACGCAGTTGACTAGGAAGGGTCAAGCTTTTGTTTGGGATGCCAAGTGTGAAGCGAGTTTCCAAGAACTTAAGCGAAGGTTGACGACAACCCCTGTTTTGATTTTGCCAAATCTGGAAGAACCATTCGTTGTGTATTGTGATGCTTCTTTGATGGGTTTGGGAGGTGTGTTGATGTAGAATAACCAAGTTGTGGCTTATGCTTCGAGGAAACTCAAAGTGCATGAGAAGAATTATCCGACACATGACTTAGAGTTGGCCGCCGTTGTGTTCATGTTGAAACTTTGGAGGCATTATTTGTTTGGTGCGAGGTTTGAGGTGTTTAGTGACCACAAGAGTTTGAAGTATCTCTTTGATCAAAAGGAATTGAATGCAAGGCAAAGAAGGTGGTTAGAGCTATTGAAGGATTATGATTTTGGTTTGAATTACCATCCGGGTAAAGCAAATGTAGTAGCGGATGCATTGAGTCGGAAATCATTACATATGTCGGCGTTGATGGTGAAAGAGTTGGAATTGGTCGAGCAATTTCGAGATTTGAGTTTAGTATGTGAGAGAACTTCTTTTGGATTTAAGTTGGGTATGTTAAAGCTTACAAGTGGTATTTTGGATGAAATTCGAGAAGGACAGAAATCGGATTTGAGTTTAGTTGATCGGTTGACTTTAATCAACCAAGGCCAAGGTGGTGATTTTCGGATTGATGAGAATGGGATTATGAGATGTCGGGATCGAGTTTGTGTTCCGAATGTTGTTGAGCTTAAAAAGAGTATCCTTGAGGAAGGACATTGTAGCGGATTGAGTATTCATCCAGGTGCTACTAAGATGTATCAGGATTTGAGGAAAGTGTTTTGGTGGCCTAGTATGAAGAAGGAGATTGCGGAATTTGTGTATTCTTGCTTGACTTGCCAGAAGTCAAAGATTGAGCATCAGAAGCCATCGGGTTTGATGAAGCCGTTGTTTATTCCTGAGTGGAAATGGGATAGTATCTCCATGGATTTTGTATCGCGTTTGCCGAGGATGCCGAGTAGTTTTGAGGCCATTTGGGTTATCGTGGACAGATTGACTAAATCTGCTCACTTTATCCCTATGCGTGTGGATTACCCGTTGGAGAAGTTGGCTAAATTGTATATTGAGAGGACTGTGTGTTTGCATGGTATTCCGTCGAGTATTGTTTCGGATAGACATCCGAGGTTCACCTCGAGATTTTGGGAGAGCTTGCAGAGTGGTTTGGGTACTAAGTTGCGTTTGAGTTCAGTTTATCATCCTCATACAGATGGTCAGACGGAGAGGACGATTCAGTCGCTTGAAGATCTTTTGAGAGCTTGTGTATTCGAAAAAGGAGGAGCTTGGGATAGCTACTTGCCTTTGATTGAGTTTACCTACAACAACAGTTTTCATTCGAGTATCGGTATGGCACCATTTGAGGCGTTGTATGGTAGGCGGTGTAGGACACCATTGTGTTGGTTTGAGTTCGGAGAGAGTTCTGTTGTTGGACCCGAGTTAGTTCAACAGACTACCGATAAGATCAAGATGATTCAAGAGAAGATGAGAGTTGCTCAGAGTCGTCAGAAGAGTTATTATGACAAAAGGAGAAAGGCGCTTGAATTTCAAGAGGGAGATCATGTGTTTCTTCGAGTCACTCCGATGACAGGTGTTGGTAGGGCATTGAAGTCGCGCAAGTTGTCGCCGCGTTTCATTGGTCCTTATCAGATTTTGCAGAGGATAAGAGAAGTGGCCTATCGTGTGGCTTTACCACCGTCGCTTGCTAATCTTCATGACGTATTCCATGTATCTCAGTTGAGGAAATACATTGCGGATCCGTCTCATGTAGTCCAATTAGATGATGTGCAGGTGAGAGATAACTTGACTGTTGAGACATCACCTATGCGGATAGAGGATCGAAAATTGAAGTAGCTTCGAGGTAAAGAGATTGCTTTGGTGAAGGTCGCTTGGGGAGGACCGGCTGGTGGAAATGTTACTTGGGAGCTTGAGAGCCAGATGAGGGAGTCTTATCCAGAACTGTTTGAACTAGGTAACATTTTCGAGGACGAAAATTCCTAAAGTGGGGGAGGGTTGTAACAGTCCGAATTTCATTAAATAATTAATTATAGTAATTAATTGATTTAGTGGGATTTTATTAATGTTGGAAATTAATTTTTATTAATTGGAAATTAATAGAGAATTGAGAGAGAAATGGGAAGGAAGGAAAATAAAGGAAATATAATAGAGAAGGAAAAGAAAAGAAAGTTAGAGAGAAACATTTGGAAAGAAAGAAGAGAAAGGGAGGAGAAGAAGAGGAAAGTGGAAAATCATCAAGAACCAACATCAAAGCTCCGATTAATCAAGGTAAGGCTGAGAAACATTGCTATTTGATCATTGTATACTATTGTGTATGTTGGGTTTGGATTGTGGGGTAGTTTCCATCCTTTTCCATTTAGGGCAAAAGTTGGATTTAATCGGTAGAACTCCATTTAATCGGTTAAAATCTGAAATAGATGATGTAGAATAGTCTAGAAATGTTAGACTAAGAGTATTGGAGTTGGATTAGTGAGATTTGGAGTTTTTGGAGTTGGTTGAGTTGGATAACAGTAAGTGAAAAACAAAATACGCAGACATTCGCTAGCGACTCGCTAGGCGAGCAGGTAGCGAATGCTCGCTAGGGGTTCGCTCAGCGAACAGATAGCGAATGGTCCCAGACTTGGACATAATGGATTTTGGTGTGTTCGCTGGTAGCGAATGTGTAGCGAACAGATAGCGAAATGGTTCGCTGGGGAAGCTCGCTGCAGCGAGCAGGTAGCGAAGCCTTCCAGTAGCTTCTGTTGGGGTTCGCGAGCTTGTTTGCTAGGCGAACAGGTAGCGAGTGTTCGCCAGGTGCCCGCCTAGCGAGGTGGTGGCGAACATGACAGAATTTCGTTTTTCTGTGATTTCATTCTATGTTGTGTTGTGGTTCGATCGGGTTCGATCCTTAATGGAATGAAATGTTATATACTGTATGTGTATGTGCTGTGGGTAGTCTTTGGGCGTGAATCATAGATTGCGATATGCATAATGTTTGCATCGATTAGAAAATACACGAGAACATAGTAATGATGATGTGTGTATTATTCGATGAATTATGCGTGTATGTTGTTGTATGCAAATGTATGAGATGCATGGGAACATATCGTGGATATGTGTGCATCGTTAATAAATGTATGAGATGCATGGGAATATATCGTGGATATGTGTGCATCGTTAATAATCGTGAGAGATGAATGGGAATATATCGTGGATATGTGTGCATCGTTAATAATTGTGAGAGATGCATGGGAACATATCGTGGATATGTGTGCATCGTTAATAAATGTATGAGATGCATGGGAACATATCGTGGATATGTGTGCATCGTTAATAAATATATGAGATGCATGGGAACATATCGTGGATATGTGTGCATCGTTAATAGTTGTGAGAAATGCATGGGAACATATCGTGGATATGTGTGCATTGTTTGATGATGTGGTAATAGCATAAATGTCATGGATATGTGAAGTATGCTTGTGAATATGATGGGTTTTGGATGATTGGAGAATATGTATGAAGGGATATGTTTGGGTATGTTCATATTTGTTTATATTTACAACGTGATAAATATGACTATGAATTGAATTTGTGGTGAGAAATGTAGAATGTAATTATGTGATACCTGTATATATATATAATCTTATGCATTGATTATTATAGTAATATTTCTCACCCTTCTGCTGTTTTATAATGCTCTACGAGGCATTGCAGATTAGGATGCTGGAGTTTTTGTGAAGTTATCTTCATTCTTTTGAGTCAGCTGCTCTGATATGTAACACCGGGTAGTTAGGCTAGTATAGTTATTCTTTTGTGATACATTGCGATGTATCAACTGATGTGGTTTTGTAATTACCTGACATGATGTATAAATCTGGATATCTTATCTGTATGTGAATTGATGCTTTGGAAATGATTAAATGATTTTATCTTCCGCTTAAATTTAAATGTTGAAATGTGATTTCTAAACCATGAAAATGTTACATATTTTATGGAGCAAACGTTAAAGTGTTTCTTTGGTTAAATTGTGACATTCTTCCTTTATACCTTATTCTAAAATTTTCACTCTGATAAATTTGTATATGCATTTATTTGGGGGTATAGAAGGGGGTGTTACACACGGCACCTGCGGAATGGATCCATGGCCGGCCCAAAAGACAGCTGTAGGCAGGCATGATGTCCATAATGTAAAAGACCGCATCGAATGTTTCCGGCCCGACTTGGATTGGCAACGTCACCTCCCCGAAAACATGGCGTTTGGTTCCATCGAATGCTTTCACAACCAGATCACTGGGTGTGCAAATCACTCTGCGAGTATTTAACTTCATTAATGCCTTCTTCGGAAGTACATTGAGCGATGACCCTGTGTCCACCAACACGTGGGACATAATCGTTCCCCTACACTCTATCGAGATGTGCAGGGCGCTATTGTGGTTCCTTCCCTTCGGCGTCATCTCCAGGTCAGTGAAACCTAAACCATTTCCAGCATTTACGTGGGCTACGACCTCTTCCAACTGGTTTACCGATATTTCCTACGGTACATATGCGGCGTTCAACACCTTCAGTAGCGCGTTGCGGTGTGCTTCAGAACACAGCAACAAATTCAGGATGGAAATCTTCGAGGGTGTCTGCTGGAGATGATCCATGATCTTGTAGTCACTCTTTTTAATCAACCTCATAAATTCCTCGGCGTCTTTAACAAGTAAGTCTTTTTCTACCCCACGGGGGATCTCTTCAACGACTTTACTCTTCCCTTTATCAGTTGCATCAGCTCTGTCCGCTTTGTCTGCCACGACCTCAGGCGGTGCAAATACTCTTCTACTGCAAGTAATTCCGCTGATTCCCGCAAGGTTATCCATAGACGACCCAAACGGTTCTAGCTCCAACTTCTATCCGTTGCAGTAGACTTCAGCCCCATAATGCCATGGGACAGCATTAGTGCTTTCGAAGGGTATTGGCCCAGCTTTGGTGATGGTAATCGTGGGCGGTCTGGGTGCAGAAATAGTTATCGTCTGGAGAGGGATGGTGATGGTGGCGACCTCATCATCTTGCTTCAGCATTACCTCTCCTGATCCGCTTTCGGACCTTCGGCTAAACTGCAGGATTCCCTCAGTCATCAGACTCTGGATCCCCTATAACAACTGTTCACATCCATCAGGACTTGTCGCACAGCCCATACACAGCTCTCCGCAACCTGAGAAGAATCCTCTTTTCATCAACTTAGATTTAACGAAGCTAAGCGGTGTCTTCAGATCTCTGACGCCAGTCAACAAATCCAAACTCTCGTCTTCAATAATGGCGTTTAATCCACCTCCCCTATGATTCGGCATAGGGTTCTTCGTGACGTTTGGCACATTATCGGAGAAGTTGATGATCTTAGCGTCCACCATGTCCTGCACCTTGTGCTTGAAGGCTTTGCAATTCTCTACTGTGTGGCCTGGTGCCCCTGAGTGAAACTCACAAGTTGCATTCGCGTCATAACGTGGCGGAGGTGCCCCTGTCAAGGGAGCCAGGGTTCTCTTCTGGATCAACTGTAGCTGAAGCAAAGTCTGCAATAGTTGCGCGTACGACATGGGCGGTGTCTCGAGGTGACGGCTCGACAGAGGTGCCCGATTCTGATACTTTCTGTACCCTTGTTGATTCGGTTGCTGCTGCTGCTGCTGTGGCTGTTGAACTGCTGGGATAGTTATGCTGGCCACCTACTGGTGAGGGCCTTTACCCTTCCTTCGAGCGTTGTTCACGGCGCTCGTCTCTCCTTCCCGTCTTTTGCCACCGTAAGGTTTCTTGCCTCCTCCAACTGAGGATGAATCACCTTGAATTTTCCCCAGTTTGATCCCATTTTCAATGTGCTCACCCGTGATAATGAGATCTGAGAAGGTTCTAGACATACCGCTGACTAATTTCTCATAATAAACCCCTGGGAGGGTGGCTACGAACATCTGCACAAGCTCACGTTCAACCATTGGCGGCTGAACCCTAGCTGCCAATTCACGCCACCGCTGGGCGTATTCCTTGAACCCTTCGTTGTTCCTTTGCGACAGATTCTGCAATTGGACTCGGTTCGGGGCCAAGTCACTGTTGTATTGGTAGTGGTGCACAAATGCTTCAGCAAGGTCCTTTCACGTGCGCACACTGGTAGGTTCCAGATACATGTACCATTCGAGGGAGGGCCCGGACAGACTGTCCTGGAAGAAGTGCATCAAAAACTTCTCGTCCTTAGAATGAGCAGACATTTTTCTGTAATATGATCTCAGGTGGACGCGAGGGCAAGTGGTGCCCTTGTACTTTTCAAAGTCAGGTACCTTGAACTTGGGAGGCACCTTGAAATCAGAAATCAGTCCCAACTTGGACATATCAACGCCCAGGGTGTTCTGGTTCTCGATATTTCTCATCTTATCCTCGAGTGCCTTGAACCTTAGACGTGCTTCAGCAGTCAGCTCCCCTTCAGCACCTCTCTGAGAGAACACATCGTCTTGACGGTCTTCTAACCACGACTGAGGCTCGAATAGATTCCCAACACCGGCATTGCCGTTGCCCAGCCCAACATTGACATTAGCTTCGAAATTCCCATTACCGACGCCCGTCGTATTACCATTGAGTCCCATGTTAGCTATCACATTGCTGTTGGCACTGCCATTCCCCCCGGTCACGGGGACGCCATTCTGAGGAGTTTCAACTGGTGGAGGGGTAGGCACGGTCCCGCCATGAAGTACGCCATTGCTATCAACCCTTGAAATCAGAGGATGAACCAAGGTTCTGCTGATCCTGGCCATTGGCGACCGCTTGCATGAGCTCCATGAAGCAGTCCATTCTTTCGCGGAGTTCTTGAACATCAGTTTGCACTTGCTCCATGATTCTGGTTTGATTTGCTCTGGTCGGATAGCGGTGGATAGGTCTCTGATCAATCCTGGAACAACCTGAAACAACCTGAAAACACAAAAGGGTTAGGAAAAAACGACAAAGTGCTCGTTATGCAAATGCTTCATGCAAATGCAAACGCGTGTCTGTGCGTTAGGGAGATTTCCCCCGATCCTAGTGCCTGAGTGCTAGTGCTGATAATAAGAAGTCCGAGTCCATTCATGGAAATAACATCTCATATATATGAAGAAAGCCCATCAAGGCAGTACACCACGCTAGTGAATACAAGATGAATCAATAGCATGACCTCAACCAACAAGCCTGGTGATGGTCAGCATACAACAATGATCACAACAAAAGGAATACAAATAGTTAAGCACGGCCACGGGCATGAAACTCTTCTAGCAACCCCTTCGTTTCTGGATGACCAGGCCGAGTGAGTAACCCTTCGACGAGTAACTCCCTCTGCATAATGGTGTACTGAAGACCTTCGACCGAATCTTCCCATGCTCCTTCGCCGAAACAATCTTCTAGCTTCCGCTTCTTGAACTCAAACGTCAGTTTGCGCTCCTTCAGGTTAGCAAGAGCCCTGTTGAGCTGGCCTTCAGCGGCATATCTGCGAGCGGTTTCTTCATCAAACCTCTTCTCACTAGCCTTCACCTGGGCTTTCAGCTTGGAGATCTGTTGCATCAGCTTATCCTCCCGCTCTTTCCTGTTGGCTAGGGAGGCCTTCCAATGCTGGTTAAACTTGGATATCCTCCGATACGCTTTGTCCAAGTGCTGCTTCTTCGTGGCCAGCACATAGTTGACAACTTTGAAGTCTCGATCCATGCGCTCGCGCTCAGCTATCTGCTTAGTCAAATCTGTTCCTAGCTGGTTCACCAGCTCTGTCTACTTTTTAAAGGAATGAACGGCTTCGCTTCTCTCGCTTCGGAGCTGAGCCAATTCTTTCTCCAGTTCTCATTTGCCCTCTTCAATTCATCTCTCTCAGCTAACACCTGATTATGCTGCTGAATGGGCACGGTGGTAGGCTCTTCAATCACTGGAGGGCTTTCTGGCTTGGCAGGAGGAAACGGCATCCCTATAGCATCTGCTCTGGCTCTGATCCACGTCACATACGGAGCGTAGGCTTGGCTATTACTTTTCCCCAACAATGGTTTTCCCCGCTTACTGATACCATTCCAAGCGCGCTGAAGCTTAGATAACATATCCCCTTCTAGAAGACCAGTGAGGTACAAAGATTCCTGCACCTCTTCATCCTTCGGCGGAGTTCTCAAAGCGTAAGCAAACTGTCGGACCAGCAAAGACGGATTATAGTTTATACAACTCTTCCTGCCTATCAAAGGCACGTTCGGAAACCCGCTGCAGCTGAAGATAATCTCGGTACCCAACCTATCTCTGTCAAACCAGTCAATATCCTCCGCTGATAGACTCATCAAACGCTCAGACCACTCAGCTGTGGCACACAGCACGAGACATTCTTACCCTTTCGGTTCTCGTTTTTGTAGTGGATGGAATGGTAGACATCTCCTATCAAGGTAGGGACTGGATTCCCCGATGCAAGGATCGGAAGGCGTCGAAGTCTACAAAGTCGGGCATATTGGGGAACAGAATGATGCCATATATGCACAGAGCGAGGATGGCGTTGAACACGACCCAACATCCTTCTTTGGCGCACTGCTGAGCTTTTCCCACCAAGAACTGCAAGGAGAAACCGGGAACCTTGTTCCAACTAGACAATACCAACTCGGAGGCATCCAGATGAAGTGACGGAGCTAGACTAGCCAGATTAGGCTCAGCATCCATATGAACAAAAGGCATCTGACTCTTGATAGGCACACCTAACAAATCAACATACTCCTCTAGCGTGGGTGCGAGAACGAAGTCCTGGAAAGTAAAGCATCTCAACGGAGGATCGTAGAACTGCAGCAAGGCGTGCAACCCATTCAACTCAAACGCGGAAGGTTTACGAACCAAATTGAGAAATTTGCCGTAAGACTTTCTGAACTCATCTATCACAGAATCATCTGCTAAAGCAATCAAACCAGTCAGTTGAACCACATCAGGGGCAGGGAGCTTGTAAGCCACGGTCTTCCTCAGAGAACCCATAACAATACAATAGGAGGCAAGAAATCCTGGATCAGGGGAAACGGTACCTGCAACACAGACACACGTTAATGAAATGCAAATGGGTATGCAAAGCAATGTAAAATGCAATCATGCAGTAGGAGATCAAGGCAACTGTGTTGTGGAGATTCTGTATCAACAGACCATGATGCTGCTCTATCAAGAACAACCACTACATCTGATAATAAGAAAACCCTGGTATCGGACCACAAATCTGCTCTGTCAAGAACACACATCTGATAATAAGGACCTCTGATACGGGACCAAAACTCTGCTCTGTCAAGAACAAATATCTGATAATAAGGACCTCTGATACAGGACCAAAACTCTGCTCTGTCAAGAACAAATATATGATAATAAGGACCTCTGATACAGGACCAAAAACTCTGCTCTGTCAAGAACAATCATACATCTGCTAATGAGACCCTCTGATCCCAATCATAAACCTGCTCTGTCAAGAACAAATACACATCTGCTGATGAGATCCTCTGATCCCCATTAAAAACCTGCTCTGTCAAGAACAAATATCTGATGATGAGAACCTCCGGTACCAACAAAACTGATTCACTATCAAGAATACCAGGTAGTCTGAAGGTTAAAGTTGCCTGCAACAAACCCAACCCTGCTCACAGGTATGGACCTAAACTGACTCAAGTTCGGCATCCTATGCGGTCATCAGCGTCACAGACATTCAAGAGGGGTGATACGATACCTAGAAGGTGTGGCATCACCAGCTCATAAAGCGGCCTCACTCGGCTGAATCCCAAATGATCGGTCCCTAGAGTCGACAATCCTCCAAACCAACAACCCTCTAAACCCAAAGGGTTGAAAAATAAGTCAACCAGGAGAACCTCGTCTGAGCGTGGATTTCATGAGACACTAGTGCCTGCCAAGCAAGCACGCGCCCACTAATTTCCACAACTAATGCTATGTTCACTCAAGCCTGGGTCTGGCTTCTCACTCATCAGAATGCCCCTCCCATAACAGCACAGATAATCATATCATACTGAAAATTAAAATGCGGGAAATAAAAATGCGATAAATAAACACAACCCAACAAGTAATCATACAAGCGCTAGGATTGACTCTCGCAGGGAACGTTGGATCCCCAAACTGACTTGCATACGGGACGTTGGATCCCAGGAAACTATCAAGTCCCCAGCAGAGTCGCCAGCTGTCGCTTCCGCGAAAATAAGGTGCCGGCAAAACAGAAGAGTCGCCACCTTTCGTTATTTATCCTTCAGAACGGGAAAGGAAACAATCGGAAAAACCTGACAAAAAAGGTATAAGACAAGGTCATCGCAACCGTTGTCTGGGTTCGGGAGTCGGTTACGCAAGGGGAAGGTATTAGCACCCCTCACGTTCGTCGTACTCGACGGGATCCACGCTTGTTGTGTTTACTGGACGAGTTGGTTTATCTATCTACCTATCAAGGCTGGCTTAAAAAGAAAAGAAAATGACTCGGCAAAGCGTCACACTTTATGCCTATGTATTCTCATCAGAGAATGAGAAATCAGAGTCAACGTAGTTCGACCTACTACGGGTTACGGGGAAGGTGGCTCGCCAATACATCAGTATTGTGCCTATGTACTCTCAACAGGTATGGGAGATCAGAGCTTACGTAGTTCGGGATAATACGGATTACGGGAATTCAGATTAATCTGTTTTATCGAGTAGGGATAAACAACAGTTCCAGCAGTTAGGGACAAAGCCTGTTTGCGGTGGCGCTGAAGTTTAACGACACTCTTTTCTTCAGAAAAGCTTCCTTTGAATTATGGGCCCACGGGGCAAAAAGGTTTGAAGTTTGTTTTCTGTCTTTTACGAAAGAACTGTCTTTTATTGTGTTTGCAATTTCAATTGCACTAAAGACTATGACCTGAGAGGGAATGCGTCGATGTCACCCAAAGGGTGCCATACTAAACATCCAGACTGTTGAAAAGAAGCTCTCCAACAATCCTTTCTCAGATAGCTTAAGGCTCGTAACGTACGAAAGAAACCATTCATGATTATTGTATCTTAAGTTGTTTTGAGATGAGAAGAGAACAGGCTCAACTAATGGGGAGACTATCAAGTCCTACTGTTGTCATGTGAAGGATTCGTCCTATAGTTGAGGTTTAAAACAGGGAACTCCTAGAAGTTATCATGCATAGGTTTCAACCTAAAGTTCTATCATCACTTCCTTATCAAAGGAAGTGAGAGTCCTAAGGGATCATGTCAATGATAAACAGAAACAGATAAAGCATCAGCTTAAACAGTAAACAGATATACAGTAAAATGCATGCAATGCAAGTGAGGGAGGAAATGTGTGTGGGGCAGCAGCCTCCACAAGCTTATCTCGACCTCAAGCCAGATATGAATAACAGTAATCATACAGAGGAAATAACATGCTATCAAGCAAAATAGGATAAGCTGCAATCATACAGTAAAAATAACATGCTATCAAGCAACACAAACCACATGGGCAAGGGAGCTGGGCTCTACCGAATACCCGCAAGCAAAGCCATACAGTAACAATACAAGCAGAGGGAGCAACTCAACCTCTAGTGCAATCATGCTCCTAGCTTAAAGTCAGTCTAGATATGGACTTATTCTAATGCATCAAGCAAGTCAAACAAGGCACATCAGCACAGAAAATAAAACAGACAAGAAAGAAAGCAGATCAACAACTCCCTCTTCAACTTCAAGCTTCAGCTCTTCTGACAGCAATCCAGTCTTCAGACTTCAACCACCCTTCAAGGCTATCATCCTCCATGACAAGTATCAATTTGCTCCTCCAAGGTTTCACTCCATCAAACATAAGTTTCAACTTATCCTCTCTTCTCCAAGCTTCAGCTCTCCAGTCAATTCCACCTTCAGGCTTCACTCTTAACTGCAAGTGCCAACTTGATTCCTTCTGGCTCTCCCTGCATCAATGCAAGTGTCAACTTATCCTTTATTCCTCAAGTCTCATCTCTACACTCAATCTCAATTGAATCCTCTTCCTAAGTATCAACTTAGTCTTCAAGCTTCAGCTCTCTTTGCTTTACCAGTATCAACTTGGTCTTCTTCTCCTACAAGCTTCAGCTTCTCAGAGTAGTCTTCAATCACCTGGAAGTGTCAACTTTATCCTTCAATTCTTTAAGCCTCAGCTCTTCACTCAATCTCCATTGGATCTTCTTCACAAGCATCAACTTGTTCTTCTTGCTCTTCAAGCTTCATCTGCAATGGCAATGCTCAAGGAATCATCCTCTTCCACACTCTTCAATGAATTCTTCATCTTCAAACTCAAGTCCAACATCTTTCAAGATACTCAAACCAGAAGACAATTGATTTAACAGAATGAGTGGAAATGATAAACAGCTTATTGACAACCAAAGGAAGCCTGTAAGGGTTCATCATTATGAGAGACTGGTTCCATCAAAGTTCTACTTCCCAGATAAAGCCACTCATCCCTCCAAAGGAGGGATGTGAATATCTTAGAAGGACTTTTAGTCATTGGGAGGAATGGAAGCACAAGATGCTTTCCATATTTGTGAAAGAAGTCATTCTAGTTCTAAGGCTCTCCCTATGTCTCCTTCCTCCTAAATCTTCATCAGACACCTTCAGGCACAAGCAACTCCAAGCAACTTCAAGCAACTTCAAGCATCCTCACCTTGTCTTCAACTTGACTTTAATCTCAACCAAAGGCAAACAAAGCAAAACCCTAATCTAAGGGGACTAAAGAAGTTAATCTAGTTGAGTTAGCAAGTTAGGATCACCTAAAATCTAGTACTAAAGTTAATCCTAACTAAAATACTAAAACCAATAGTGAAATCCTACAAAAATAACTATGGGAACCTAGGTCATTCATGACTCTACCATATTAATTCCAGAGATCAAATCATCAAATAAGACCTAGAAATAAATTCTACACTACAAGGTACTAAACCTAAACCCTAAAAGGAAACACCTAAGGTTCCAACCTAGAAAACACACCTATTTTCATCACAAAAATATGAGAAAAATTCTATGGGATCATACATGTCTAAACTAATCACCCACAAAAAATTAGGATCAAAATCATCACCACATGATCACACAAAATTCCACAAAATTAAGTATCAAACATAACCATTTTAATATCAATTAAAATATGAAAATTCCCATAAAATCAGAAAATGCATGGACTAAAAATATTTTTTCTCTAAAAAATACTAGACTCAATCATGAATATAATGCAAAAAGAATGGGATTAATTGGATCATTTTTCAATTTTATATGATTTAATCAAGAACCATGAATAAAATGGAGAAAATAATGAAAATCAAAATAAAATAATACAACCACGGTGCAGATAGTAAACACACTTAGTTCATATAATGGATTGGGCCATCAGGGGGGGTGCAAGTAGAAAAGCTCCTAAGCCCATGTCACAATCAGAAATCAATATGGAAAATAGAAAGAAAAAGAAAAAGCCACGGTGCAACTAGCAAGATAATTCAGTTCAACTTGCAATGGGCCATCAATTGGGGGTGGGGATAGTTGTTTCAGACTTAAGCCCAATACCACCGTTTAAATGAAACGGTGCGTTTCAATGCTTCTGAACCCTTCACAATCTAAGATTAAAACTGGGCCGTGAGATCTTGTTTTGGTCAATGGTCGTACGCGGATCCAAGGGTTAGGACTTCATCTCCTACCTCTAGCCATGAAAATGGAGGGAAGCATCCATTGTAGCAGAGTTCAAACATCAACCTCCTCCTCACTCGGGCTCCCTCAAATCTCCATCAAAATTCAAGATCTAAAACCCTAAATCACTCTAAATTGAACACTGAATCTAACCCTAGCCTTAGAATTCACTGAATCAGTCTCTAACCTTAAACACGATCAAGAATCAAAATTATGCTCAGACCTCAATTATCACCATTCTTCAAATTGTTTGGTCTAAAATGTTCACCACATTACCCTGATCAGTTCTTGCTATAATACTCATATTATCTCTCAATATCCAGCATGTTCTTGATCCAAACAGAAAATGTGTCACCTCATTGATCATCATGAAATCCTCTCTAAGTTTCCAGAAACGATCTCCTAACCACATACTATCGATCTAACCTAACAAATTAACCTAATTCTTCTTAAATTAAGGTGAGGGATGAAAGTTACCAACCTGTGAATTCTTGAGTAACAAATGTAGCAATTCTTCACTTCAACCCTGCTACAGCTCCAAAATCATTCAATGTACCAAGTTCTTGCTTCTGTATGCAAGAGAATTGAGGGAAAATGCCTGGAACTCCAAATCCGATGGTGACTTGCAGGTGCTGAAAATCAATTGCAAGAACATGATCCTTCAGGGCTTTGGCTATGGAATTGATCTGGAATCATTCAGTATCCTCCATAGAAGTTGTTGAAATCAAAAGAAAGGAAGAAGATGGTGTAGAATGCAGAAACCGATCTCAAGTTGCAATGAACAATGTGAAGTTGCAAACTCTCTTCTCTCCCTCAATTCTCACCAACCCTGCATTTGAACCCCTTCTAATCAATATATAGATGATGTTGGACCTCTCTAGAACCTTCTGGAATCATCCAAGGAGATGTTTAATTTCTCATGTCATCCAAAATACCATCTCATGCCATACTCACCCCAATTATGGTTTCACTTGTTGTAGCAGCTTGTTATGATCCCAAAATATCTCCAAGTGAGATATTAGATGTGTTGCAAGGCCTTGGAAGCTTGTGTATTGACCTCTCATGTGCTTTGCAAATGTTACTTAATATGCAAGTAACTACTTTTCAAAGCAAGTCCACAAATTAGACCTCAAATCAAAAATATGGCTAAACCAATGTTCTTAAAATGCTTTCTAGAGTCAAAATGATATATTACATGCCATGGTTTGGATGTGTAGGTCAAAAATATCAATTTTCAACTTTGGTTCATTTAACTTATACCCTTATTTTAGGTCATTTTTGCAACTTTGGGCTACAAGCATTTCAAACATCTCATGACCTCTTTACTAGCCTTAAAACACCATTTTGAACAAGTTTGATGTTGAACATTTTCCCATTTGAAGCATGGAAATAGGAGTTATGGCCTTATGCTTGAAATGACCTGTAATCTCCAAATGACCAAAATACCCTTGATTTGTCAAAGCCATAACTTGAGTTCTACAAATCCTATCAAGGACTTCTAGTACTCTTTAGAAAGCTAAGAAAATAAGGAACAACATTCATGTTGACCAAAAGTTCATAGGAATCATCCTTATAGGGCAAAAGTTTGATGCAAGTTGGGTAACTTTCAAGCCCCCAAATCCACAGACCTCAGATGACCTGTAACTTGTCATAGTCATAACTTGAGTTCTACAAATCCTATCAAGGACTTATAGTACTAAAATTAAAGCTAAGAGCAAGCTCTACAACATTCATGTTGGGGGCAATATGAGATGACAATCACATCTTGAGCTAAACTTCCTTGAAGATAGGGGTCAAACTAGGGGATTTTACACTGTCAAGCCTTAGAAACCCTAGCTTGAAACTTCTCAAACTCTTCTATCATGATGAGTTGACCTTGGAATCATCCTCATAACATCTCAATGTATCAATCCATGATCACATGGCTCTTGGATTAGGTCTCAACCTTCCTCAAATCATCAGTTGACCTAGGGTTGACCCAGTCAAACCCTAATTACACCAATCATGGCTGAGGCTTCTTAATCTTACACAATGACCTGTCTAGGCTTCATGATGGCTTTCAAGACATCTCATAAGCTCTCTCAAGGCTTCAAGTCCAACTTCATGGCTTCAGAATCATCTGAGGACTTCCCACAACTCTCAAGTTATGAGGCACACACTCTTGGTTTCAACCATTCTCTCTGAGGATCTTTTGACTTCTCTGACAAGGATATCAACCCTTGAACACTTGAATAACCTTCTTAGCTAGCTTCAAACTCTTTCATAGCCCTTGATTGGTAATCATACCTCTTGATCTCCTGCATACATGTCAATGAAATGCAAATGATAATGCTAATGTACATGAAATGAAACATAAGCTAGGTAAAGAAAAGTTGGGCAAATTTTGGGGTGCAACAGTTGGCAACCACTTGCATGAGCTCCATGAAGCAGTCCATCCTCTCTCGGAGTTCCTAGACGTCAGTTTGCACTTGTTCCATTGCTCTAGCTTGATTCGCTCTGGTCGGATAGCGGTGGATCGGTCTTCGGTTAATCCTGGAACAACCTGTATACACAAAAGGTTAGAAAAAACAACAAGGTGCTTGTCATGCAAATGCCTCATGCAAATGCAAACGTGTGTCTGTGCCTTGGGGAGATCCCCCCCCCCCCCAATCCTAGTTTCCGAGACAAATAAAGTCTATCATCCAATCATGGAAAAGAAATCCTCATATATTCATCTGAAAAGCCCGCTCGGGTAGCGTACAACTGTAATCACATACAACTGAAGCAACAAGGCATGATCCCAACAAACAGACCTATCGGTGATCAGCATATCAATGCATAAAGTGTATAAAGAAAATACAGAAAAGATCAGGTGTGGCCACGGGCACGAAAATCTTCTACCAACTTCTTTGTAGCGGGATGACCTGGCTGAGTAAACAAATCCTGGGCCAGCATGTCCCTCTGCCTGATGGACTCTAGGAGGTTCTCGGAAACGCTCCTAGAAACACCTTATTCAGAATGGTTCTCGACTCTACTCCTCTTAGCATCAGCCCGGAGTTGAAAATCTTGTAGATTCGCCTCGGCCTCAGCCAATCTATACTGGACGTCTCGTCGCACTGAGGCTTCCGCCTCTATCTTCTTGTCTTTCCCCATGATTTGAGCTTCTAGCTCGGCTACTTGCTGCTTCAGCTTTTCTTCCCGCTCTTTATATTTGGCTTGGGTGCTGCTCCAGACTCTCTCGTATTGGGTTAACTTCCGATACACTCTGTCCAGATCCTGTTTCTTGGTTGTCAACACGCCATGTACTGACTTTAGGTCCAACCCCAGATGTTCCCTAGCATCAGATTCTTTGGTCAGGTTGGAGCCTAGATGGTTGATCATCTCAGTCTGCTTCTTGCAGGTATAAACGGCTTCACTTTTCTCTTTCCGAAGTTGAGCAATATCTTTCTCCAACTCTTCGTTGGCTTTTCGTAGCTCTTCCTTCTCTTGGAGTACCTGGTTAAATCTCTGAATATCAACTGTGGTAGGCTCTTTGTACACAGGAGGATACAATGGTTCCACGGCAGGAAACGGCATTAGAAACTTGGCGACTCTTTCTCGAACCCAAGTCACATACGGATCAAAGGCCTTGTTGTTGCTTTTTCCTAGCAAGACTTTCCCCTTTCGGTGAATTTTTCTCCAAGCATTTTGTACCTTGACCAAAGTGTCACCTTCAAGCAACCCTGTGAGATACAGAGATTCCTGTATCTCTTCCTCTTCAGGAGGACCTCGTAGTGCATACCCAAATTGTCGTACCAGCAGAGATGGATTGTAGTTGATACATCCATTCCTTCCGACCAAGGGGACGTTAGGAAAGCCACAGCAGCTATGCACAATATCTTTGCCCAGTAGATCTCTATCAAACCAGATAATATTGTCAGCAATCAAACCCATCAAACGTGCAGACTAGGGTGAAGACTCAGCAGAATCAATGAACGGCCCTGACTTAGGAAGATGGCTAGCAAACCACTTATACAGTAAAGGAGCACAACATGCCACGTTCTTCCCCTTTCTGTTTTCATTCTTGTTGTGAACTGAATGGTAGACGTCTCCGAGGAGAGTGGGCACTGGATTCCCGGAGGCAAATATATGGCAAGCATCCATGCTTATGAAGTCCGGATGACATGGGAATAGCACGATCCCATAGATACAGAGGGCTAAGAAGGCGTTGAATACATCCCAGCAACCCTTCTTGGCAAACTTTCGGGCTTTTTCCATCAGGAAAGGCAAAGGGAAACCATGAACTCCAATCTTTATAGATACCATCCCTTCCAACTCAGACTCATTTACATGAAGAGCGTCAGTCAACTTACTCAATTTGGGTTCACCCTCAACACGGTAATAAGACATTTGATTCAACAAAGGCACCCCCAACAGGTCAGAGTACTCTTCCAAGGTCGGGGCCAGGACATAGTCTGGAAAAACAAAGCATCTGAGTTGTGGGTCGTAAAACTGCAGCAGGGCGTAGAGGCCATTCAACTCGTACGTAGGAAGCTTATACACAATACCCAGAAGTCTCCCATAACTCTTTCTGAAACTCTCAATCACTGTCTTATCAGCCAAAGAAATCAAAGCTCGTAATTCTCGGATGTCAGGTGTTGGTAGCTTGTAAGCCATAGTCTTCTTCAGAGATGCCATATCTGCCATGAGGATCAAGATCACTAGAACCAGGGGAGAAATATGCACCTGCAACACAGACACACGTTAATGACATGCAAATGAGGATGCAAACAATGCAAAATGCAATTATGCAGCAGGAGATCAAGATGATTGTGCTGTTGAGGAGATGAAGGCTCTGTATCAACAAAACCACACCACTGCTCTGTCAAGAACAACCATATCTCTGATGAGAAGAACCCCTTATACCAGACCATAAATCTGCTCTATCAAGAAAAACCACATATCTGATGATGAGAACCTCTGATACCAACAAGACTGAATCACTGTCAAGAAAACCAGGTAATCTGAAGGTTAAGGTTTCCTGCAACAAACCTGACCCTGCTCACAGGTATGGACCTAATCACGGAAAAGGTTCGGCATCCTATGCGATCATCAGCGTCACAGACATTCAAGAAATGATGATACGATACCCAGGAGGTGTGGCATCATCATCTCTTGAAGCGGCCTCACTTAGCTGAATTCCAAATGATCAGTTCCCAGAGTCGACAATCCTCAGGTCCGGCAACCCCTCGAGTCCAAAGGACCGATAGAAAGCCATCAAAGAGAACCTCGTCTGAGTGTGGATTACATGGGAACTGATGCAAGCAAAGCAAGCACGTCCTCCACTAACCCACTCTAATACTATGTAGCTCTCAAGCCTGGGTCTGGCTTCTCACTCATCAGAATGCCCCTCCCACAACAACACAGATAATCATATCATACTGAAAATAAAGTGCGGGAAATAAAATGTGATAAATAAAAACAACCCAACAAGTAAACATACAAGCGCTAGGATTGACTCTTGCAGGGGACGTTGAATCCCCAGGCTGACTCGCATATGGGACGTTGGATCCCCAGGAAACTATCAAGTCCCCAGCAGAGTCGCCAGCTGTCGCTACGGCGAAAATAAGGTGCCGGCAAAACGGAAGAGTCGCCACCTTTCGTTATTTATCCCTTAGAACGGGAATGGAAATGATCGGAAAAACCTGACGAGAAAGGTATAAGACAAGGTCATCGCAACCAATGTCTGGGTTCGGGAGTCGGTTACGCAAAGGGAAGGTATTAGCACCCCTCACGTCCATCGTACTCGATGGGATCCATGCTTGTTGTGTTTATTTGACGAGTTTATTTACTATCTACCTATCAAGGCCGGTCTGAAAAAGAAAAGAAAATGACTCGGCAAAGCATTGCGCTTTATGCCTACGTATTCTCACCAGAGAATGAGAAATTAGAGTCAACGTAGTTCGGCTAACTATGGGTGATGGGGAAGGTGGCTCGCCAATACGTCAGTATTGTGCCTACATACTCTCAACAGGTATGAGAGATCAGAGCTTATGTAGTTCGGGATAATACGAATTACGGGGATTCAGATTCATTTGTTTTTCGAGTAGGGTTAACAAATAGTTCCAGCAGTTTGGCGTACGCAACTCGACCTTTGGAGACTTAGGCGTTACCGTTTGTGGTATAACTGAGAGTTAACGACACTCTTTTCTTCAGAAAAGCTTCCTTTGAATTATGGGTCCACGGGCAAAAAGGTTTGAAGTTTGTTTTCTGTCTTTTACGAAAGAACTGTTTTTTATGGTTGTCTGTAGTTTGTACAACACTAGAGACTATGACCTGGGAACGAATGCGTCGCATATCGTCCAAAGGACGTATACTAAAAATTCTAGACGATTGAGAGGAGGCCGCTCAATTATCATTACCCAAGTAGCTTAAGGCTCGTAACACGCTTATACTAACTTGCCTTTATTACGTTTTTTACTGTTGTTTGAGATGAGAAGAGAGAACAGGCTCAACTAAAGGGAGACTATCAAGTCCTAATGTTGTCATGCCAAGGATTCATCCTATGGTTGAGGTTTGAAATAGGGAACTCCTAGAAGTTATCATGCATAGGTTTCAACCTAAAGTTCTAAGCATCACTTCCTTATCAAAGGAAGTGAGATTCCTAGGGGATCATGTCAATGATAAACAGAAACAGATAAAGCATCAGCTTAAACAGTAAATAGTAAACGACTGTAAAATGCATGCAATGCAAGTGAGGGATGAAATGTGTGTGGGGCATCAGCCTCCACAAGCTCATCTCAACCTCAAGCCAAGTATGAATAACTACAATCATAAAGGAAAATAAAATGCCATCAAGCAAATTACAAACCACACAGGCAAGGGAGCAGAGCTCTACCGAATACCAGCAAGCAAAGCCACACAGTAAAAATACAAGCAGAGGGAGAAACTCAACCTCTAATGCAATCATGCTTCTAGCTTAAAATAATCTAAACATGAACTTATTCTAATGCATCAAGCAAATCAAGTCACATCAATACAGTTGCATAGAAAGAAAACAGACAGTCAAGAAAGCAAATCCACAGCTTTCACAGCTTCACAGCAAAGCAATCTTCTGACAGCAGCTCAGTCCACAGTCTGTAACTGTTCTTCAAGTCCATCATCTTCAAGAGAATGAAGGTACTACATCTTCAAGATTCAATATTCAATAGGCTCCACCAAGAATGAAGAGAATCAATAAGATGATTGTTTGATAATGGGAAGCAGACAGTAAACCAAAGGAATCCTGTCTGACACTCAACCAGTCATCAGAGAAAGGCATCCTCAAAAGTTCGACTCATTGTAAATGTCACACATCCCTCCAAAGGAGAGATGAGACTTTAACATGATGACTTTGAATCATAGTATGAGAATGGAATGGGAACAAAACCAACCATTATTTGAAGAAATATATGTTTCTAAAGCTCTCTCCTAAAGCCCTAATTTCCTAAGCTACTCAAAGCTAACAAAAAGGAAGGAAAAATTCAATCCAAGCTCCACTAGCCACTTCACACAAGCCTCATCATGTCCATGATGTCCTCCAATGAGATCCAGAAGCCCACTATGCAAGGAAGTCCAACTTTGAGTCCATTCCACATCAATCATCAACATTGAAACACCAAATGAACAAACAAGTAGAATATTCTATAAAAAATACCAAAACACATTCTAAAAATCTGATTATTTTTATATGGGAACATGCATTCACTAATAACCTATAGTTAAAAAATCAGGACCTAATTCATTCTCTAAGTCCTCCAACAAAATCCTAAACCTTAAGGTATCACACCTAAACCTAAAAGGGAACTCCTAAAGTTCTAGTCCTAAACAGCACCTAGCTTCATCACAAAAATGTGAGAAAAATTTGAGGGGAACATACATATCTAACCTAATTACAAGCCAAATATCAAGCAAAAACTCAGTACTAAATGCTCAAACAAAATTCACCAAACAGATGAAGCAATTATTACAATTTTATTGTCAAATAAAATGTGAAAAATTCAAATAAAATGAAAATAAATGCTAATCATGATTTTTTTTGTTCCTAAAATTTCTAATTTCATTCATGAATCAGGGGAAAAAATCTCAGGATTTATTGACTAATTTTCCTATTTTTAATGGATTAAAATAAAACTAGTATAAAATGCACAAAAATAATAAAAAGGAAAGAAATTAATTAAAGGCGCGTGGTGAATTTCAATTAAATCCAGTTTAATGTGCGGGTTGGGCCCAAAAGGGGGTGTGAGTATCAATCTCAGTACTAAGCCCAGACAATTCACTAACTTGAACACTGCGTTTTGGATTGGGGTTATGTGGCACAGCTTTGATCACACGATGCAATTACCAGTCAACACATCCAACGAGTCTTCATGTTGCCAGCGCATTAATGAGGGCGACGTCGTTTTGCTCAAGTCAAATTCAGAATTTCAAATCCAATCGTGGCCATGCATGATGGTTACTAGGTCAAGCCTCAGACAAGATCCAATGGCTCAGGTGTTTCTTCTTCATTTGAACTTCAGTATGGGGGGAAAATACAGACGGTGGTGCCACCGTCTTCTCCGGCGAAGCAACTTACACAGGTCATCAAAAATTACCAAACCATACATCATTCTCCTCAGAATTTAATGTTGATCATGAATATCTCATTAGAATCATCTAACTCCCTCTGGATTTTCAAACCCGATAGCACTTTCAAAATGTGCATCAATCTTGAATCTCATCAGAACCTCAGTTAAATGCACAGATGTAATCCTCATCTTATGGTGATCATTCTACACTATCCAAACTTGATTAATAGTCCAAGAATTGCTTGATTCGAGCCTCAACAAAAATTGATCATCACCCTATTTTGTCTCTAATTCACCAGTTTTTGATCCTAAATCCAACTACATATCACCAGGATCCTAACCACCTATTGTCGCGGTGAAATTTGGATACCAAACTATTGATTAGTTTGAATCTTTAATTCACCGCGACAGAAATGGCGACTTCACTGGGGATGGGTAAACTGTCTTGAGGAGACTGTCATTTGTCGTTTTGAATAAGATCCTAATCAAAACGAGTTGCTCAAATAAAGAGATGGCTTACAGAATTGTTGAGAAAGTCTTGTAATATTTTTGAGGAAATATCCTTCTTCAATGGTCATCTTCATATAGACCTTTTCTTGGGGAGCCAAGTGCAAAATAAATGCACACTTGAGTCATAGTCAAAAGTTGGAGATGTCCACAATGTGGTTGCCAAGGACCGAAATTCAATTCAGGAAATATCTTGAGAGAAACTGTCAAATAAGACTCGACCATTGAGGTATGAACTCAAATGGGATTTTAACTAAAACCGTCTTCCATGAGGATTAAACTTTGTGGGGAAATAGAAATATAGTGCTCTTTCTGCCTAGGGCTGACAACTCTAATTGGAAGGAGAAGACATACCCAGTCACTCAGGGATAAACATGACCAAAGAGACAGAACAAACATAAGAGGATCCAGAAAATGCATGTGTCATGCTATCTATCTACATGCTATGCGTATACTTATGCTGACAAAACAAACGGACAGTAGCAACCAAGGGTGAAATAAACATCTAGAAGCAAACCTCCGACCAATCCTCGAAGATAGAAGTATCACTGTGGATAGGTGGAGAACTAAATACGGGATCACACTCCTGCTTCAGGACTTCAAAACTCATATAGGGAATAGAGAACATTCCACTTGGGGACGTAACTTCTTGATCTCGATCATGTTGGAAATGAGAGTAAAGATCTTCTAGGAGTGGGTCAAACTCATAACTGGAGAAAATCCATGGATAAATATACACTCATGGGAGAGATTCTTGCTAGAACTGCAGGTGGAAATACCCAATCCGAAGTTTCACAGGGGATAAAATAAATATCCACTTCCACGGGGAGACTTGGGTAGAATAGCTTGTCGTAGTCGAAACTTCAAATGGGGATGAAATAAACATCCGCTTTGCAGGGGAAGGTCAACGTTGATAGATATCCACTGAGGAGTATATGGCATCCACTTCATCGGGAAGGTGAAGTTTTAAGGAGGTTTACTGAGGATTAAAATATTATCTACTTCATTGGAGAAGTGAAGTTAAGCAAATTACTGGGTGTTCTGTATCTAAAAGCTTCATCGGAGAATTGTCACGACCACTGGGAGTAAAATTTACCGGGGACATGAAGAATGTTTGTAAACTTGTATTGAAGCCTGCGTGGTAGTCACCATTTGAATAATAGTTTGTTGTTGATGGGTAAAATAATCTTCGCTTCTCAGATGCCCCAAGTCAAATGGTTATGAGAAGAAGTCGTTCTAAGAGGATTTTACAGAAAACATGGCGTCCCATTGTTTTAAAATCTTCGAGAGATTCGCCGAATCTCGACGTAACTGGCCCTGATTGATGGTATTGAGTCTTCAAAAATAGCTCTTCAATAAGTCAGACTTGCACAGAACAAACCATTTGGAAAATAACTTGCCCCGGGCTTAGCAGAGTTTTCAAACTTCAACAATGATGTCTGTATGTAATCTTTCTAAGATGTCGAGCAAAGTTAGCAAGTCCGAAATGTTAATTTTGAAATTGTTAATGCAACCCATGTTTATCTTGAAGAGATATCACAATAACTTGGTGACCGAAATCACTAGTTAGGATATAAGTTTATTCTTATAAAGCCAATATAAAAGTTGAGCATAACTCATAGGAGTCAGGAAACGTTATCTCACTGAGTATGCTTTCGAATTAAACCTTACCTCAATTAGGACTTTGAAAGGTTGTGTTGGTTTAGTTTACGATTGGTAAAATAAAGGAAATAAGGGTCAAAGTTTACGTACCCGCCCATTTTTTTAATAAAAATGTTCATTTTCTTTTAAAGGTTTTAAGTGTTCAATCGAGCTGACTGAAAAATTCCCTGCCCCAGGTTTAAAAATGAGGTTGGAAGGGGTTAAAAAGGATTTAACTTCCTTATGTCTTTGGTGTTTAGGAGGTTTGAAACAATGCCTTACATTATCAGTAGGTTCTATTTGAAAGCATACATCAAGAGACCTTACGTTTTTTATTCGTCATCCTCCTCCCAATTCTTCACCAAAGTGAGGAAAGATCGGGTAAAGGTTGGCATTATAAAATTATGAAGGAAATTTTTAAGAGTGAAACGAATGGATTTCTTCAAGACAAATGCTTATTTCACTACTTATTCAAAGTAACATGTTCTTACATGCCAATTATGCTTTTAATCAAAGAAATAAAAGGAAGCACACAAACACAATAAACAGCTGATGGACCCTTTTCTCAGTATTTTCTGGAGTTTTCACTTATATCAGTATAACGGTATTCCATTCACGATTGGGCTTCCTCCTTTGAAAGTCAGTGTTTCATCATCTATCATTTCCTGAACTTTCTCTTGGAAAACTTTGCATTCTTCAATCGAATGCCCCAACACTCCATCATGAAAATCACAGCTGGTGTTCGGGTTGAACCACGGTGGGTGAGACTTCATGAATCTAGTCCTTCTGGGAGTCATTACTGAGTTTCTAGCAAAATAAGACCATAGTTGACAGTAAGTCATTGGGATAAGATCAAACCAGCGAGTTTCTTCTTTCGGAGAATTCAGAGGTAATTTCTGATTCTGAAACCGTCTTCGAACTTGTCGACCTTGATGTTGATCTAGAGATGCCATCCTTTGCTTATGAGGTAGTTGTTGCTTGCGTCGAGCAGGCACTTCATACTGATGTTGAGGATAAGGTTCTGGAACCGGCAGGATTTGAGAAGAATCCCAGACTGCATTAACATTAACGCTTCTTTCCTCTAGGGAATCATCAACTGAAAATTCTTCATTAGCTTGACCATTCAAGTTATCTTGAATTCTTCCACTTTTGAGTGCATTCTCGATGTTTACTCCGACTTCCACAATTTTAGAGAAATCTGATGGCACAACGCCTACCATCCTAACATAATAAGAGTCTGGCAGTGTTCTTAGAAACATTTTGCTTAAATCTTTCTCTGAAAGTGGTGGACGAACTTGGGCTGCCAACTCTTTCCATCGCTGAGCATATTCTCTGAAAGATTCATTGTCATTCTTACTCATACTCATGAGTTGGTCACTGTCTGGAGCGATGTCCAAATTATAATTGTATTGCTTCACAAAAGCATCAGCTAAATTTCTCCAAGACTGAATTTGATTCCTTTGTAGCTTCATATACCATATCAAGGATGCCCCACTCAAACTTTCTTGAAAGCAGTGAATCATCAATTCGTCATCGTCAACATGAGCAGCCATCTTTCGACAAAACATTGTCAAATGGTTTCTTGGACAACTAACACCTTTGTACACTTCAAAGGCAGGCATCTTGAACTTCGGAGGAATGATTACGCCTGGAACCAGACATAGGTCACGAGCATCAAGATCAGATGCATTATCTTCTTTCACCCTTTTCAATTGTTCTTTAAAATCACATAATTCTTTCTCCATGGCTACAAATCTAGAATCGTCCATTTTTTTATCAATACAGATATTCTGAGGATTAGGTACAGGTTGTGGAAACTGGGAAATTCTTTCATCAACTTGATCAACCAGGTTGTCTTACACAGGCTGAGGTTGCGTATGAACATCCACTTGCTGAACATTGTCATCAGAGGGAAGATCAAATAACGGATTAGTCCTCATTTGAAAACCAGTCATGAGATCCATATCCTTCGTTCTCTTTATTATCCTTCGGTAGTACTTCAAGCTTGGTCAGATGGTCGAGATGTCAACTGACAGACAAAGACAGAAGATCGGATGAGCCACAGAAAAGGAGAGACACGTGCATATGCAAAATGCTAAATGAAGGATGCTATGCAGAAAATGCAGAAATGAAAGATTTCATGGAACTCAAGCTTCTTATAAACGTTATAGAAAATTTATTTATTATTTTTTTGATATTGGATTACAGATGAATATTCCTATAAGAGTCCTGGCATAATAGCTAAATAAAAGCTGAGAAAAGCCCTAAGGAAGTCCTTCATCATGCTTGTTGATTTGCTCTTCTAGCTGGATATTCTTGAAGATAGGTTCTCCATGATCATCATCTAAAGAGTAAATTGATAGAGGAAAATAAATCCTCCATCTCTTCTTTCGTTCTTATTGGAAGTAAGGGAGGAATCCCTTGTTCGTTTGGATCTTCAATGATAGTGATAGTCTTTTGAACTTCTAATGATCCTTTATGATAAGGGAAACCCCTCGTATTTGAGTTTTTCTTCAATTTGAACTCCTATTTCCTTAGGCCATCCGAGTTAGGACTCTTAAAAGAATATTTCAATTTATTTTTTTTGTAATCCATATTGGTTTCTATAATGTTTATAAATAAACTAGGAATCCCATGAAACCTAATGCAATATGATGCTTCATGAATGCAACAAACACAGGTAAGCACATAAGTACATAAAGATAAACAAACAAGGGGGACCCTAGGTTTGCAACGAGCATGGAGCCAAAGGGTATACCCATTCCCAAAAGATGCGGACTAAAGGTGTATTGTACCTGAAGAACAAGGTTCTAATAAGGTTCCCAAAGTCATTAGCCCATCTTTTGGATATTATTAACTTCCCAAGTACTCGAGGGTTAATAATATTCTCAAGAGAACTTCTTTTGAGTGCAGCATCGCGTAGCACTATTTCGGGGGTACCCCCTCATAGCCCCGCACTACATCCTAATAAAGGTCAAAGTGGGGTTAAGGTAACTACGGTCCTCAATATCATAGGCTCCAACATCGAATGTAGTGCATGTTTTCACGATTAAAGACTCGTTCAACAATACATCTTTCGAGAGGGCCTCAATTGAGCGTGATTTTTAAGTCAGCTTGGTCGGGATTCTACCCCCTATAAGCCTCTTTGAACATATCACTATCCTATCTTAAGTTCACTCAAGTCCGGGTGTAGGACTTTGTCTCACCACTCAAGAGTATCAACCCAAGAATACAAACAAATAAGCAAGTAAACAAGTAAGCAAATATAAGCAAATATAAAAAGCAATAAAGAAATAAAACAAGATAGGGAGACCCACTAAGATTCCCCAGTGAAGTCGCCATTTCTGTTGCGGTGAAATTTGGATACCAAACTATTGATTAGTTTGAATCTTTAATTCATTTTGCAACCGAACTTTGATTTGTCCAAAGGAAGGGATAAAGATCGAAATTCCCACAATGCAATGCAAATGCAAGCTAGAGAGTTTTAGGTTCGGGGGTTGGTTAAACTTAGGGAAGGTGCTAGCATCCTAAGTTTCTGTAGTATCCTACAGGAACCTCTTGTTTTATGTTTGTTTATTGCTATGTGTTTAATCTGCTTAATGGCTGAAAGACCCTAGGGGTTTATATCTAAGTATACTCGATAAGATGTCGCATCTTATGCCTACATATCCTTACGGGAGTGTGTCGCTTGCGCGAAAATAAGGTGCCGGCATAACAGAAGAGTCGCCACCTTTCGTTATTTATCCCTCCGAGCGGGAAAGGAAACGATCGGAAAAACCTGACGAATAAGGGTAAGACAAGGTCGTCGCAACCATTGTCTGGGTTCGGGAGTCGGTTACGCAAGGGGAAGGTATTAGCACCCCTCACGTCCGTCGTACTCGACGGGATCCTCGCTTGCTTGTTTACTTGGATGGGTTGGTTATAATCTATCTACCTATCAAGGCTGGCTGAAAAAGAAAAGAAAAATGACTCGGCAAAGCGTCGCGCTTTATGCCTACGTATTCCCGTCTGGAACGAGAAATCAGAGTCAACGTAGTTCGGCTAACTATGGGGTTACGGGGAAGGTTGCTCGCTAGGATATCGCATCTTATGCCTACGTACTTTCATCTGGTATGAAAGATCAGAGCAAACGTAGTTCGGGAAACTACGGGTTATCTCCTAAAAGAAGTGTTTTTTATTGTGTTTGCGATTTCAACCGCACTAGAGACTATGACCTGAGAGTGAATGCGTCGCATGTCACCCAAAGGGTACCATACTAAACATCCAGACTGTGGAAAAGAAACTCTCCCACAATCCTTTCTCAGATAGCTTAAGGCTCGTAACGTACGAAAGAAATCATTCATGATTACTGTATCTTAAACTGTTTCGAGATGAGAAGAGAACGGGCCCAACTAGGAGGGAGACTATCAAGTCTTACTGTTATCATGCCATAAATTCATCCTATGGTTGAAGTTTGAACAGGGAACTCTTAGATGCTATCATGCATAGGTTTCAACCTAAAAGTCTATCATCAAATCCTCATCAGAGGAAATGAGAGTCCTAAGGGATCATGTCAATGATACACCAAAACAGACAAAAGCATCAGCTTTAACAGTAAAATGCATGCAATGCAAGTGAGGGAGGAAATGTGTGTGGGGCTTCAGCCTCCACAAGCTCGTCTCAACCTCAAGCCAGTCATGGAATAACAGTAATCATACTGAAATAAACAACATGCTATCAAGCAAAAAAAACAGTAAGCTGCAATCATACAGACAAGAGAAATGAAATGCTATCAAGCAAAATAAACACATGGGCAAGGGAGCTGGGCTCTACCGAATACCCGCAAGCAAAGCCAAGCAATAACAATACCATCAGATGCACTCATGCTCTTAGACTGAACTTATTCTAAATGGGCTTAGTCTAATGCAACAGACAAATCAGACAAAACACACAATACATCAAAGAAAACAGAAGAAAGCCTCAGCTCCTCCAGCAGCAACCCAGTCTTCAGACTTCAGAGATCACTTGCTTTCCAGGTACCAACCCTACAACATGAGTATCAACTCATCTTCTCCCTTTGAGCTTCAGCTCCTTTGATCAGCTCTACCTTCAGGCTTCACTATCTTCAGGGATCTTCAGGCATCAATTTGATCTTCACAGAGTCTTCAGACTTCAATAATCTTCAAGGAATCATCCTCTTCAAAGCTTCAGCTTCTATCTTCAAGGGCTCAAATGCTCCAGCAAACAAGATTCAGTCAACAAGATGAGGTGAGGATGTTGCAGTGCTCACTGACTTCCAAAGGATGCCATTGAGGACTTAACATCAAAGGAAAGGCTCTCTCAAAGTTCTACCTTATGGGGCAAGGTCACTAATCCCTCCAAAGGAGAGAGGTGAATACCCTTAAGGGACTCTGTGTCATAGAGAAGAAAGGAGGTGAACAAAGCACTCCTTGTTTATTGAACAAAGTATTCTATCTAGGGCTCTGCCTATGCACCTATAAACCTATAAACAAAACAACAAAAGCTATGCTAAACTCCTCTGCAAGGTCTTCAAAGCTTCCATGATGATCCACAAGGTCTTCAACTCAATCTTCAAAGCTCACACACTCAAAAGAGAAGGAAAGAAAACACAACAATACAACTTATGCCTTTAAGCAACACACATACTATCCATACATTCAAAAATCAATGAAAAATAGCATATAGTAATATAAATTCCTAATATAAATTCTAGGGGATCCTATTTAACTACCCTTAAGTCCCATATATTCCCCATAGGCTAACTTGTCCTAAAAACCCCAAAAATAAAATGTTGAAGTTCATATACACAACCTAAAACCCTAATTAGAGAACCTAAATGTCTAACAATCAAACTACATCAAATTTATTCTACAAATCAAGAGATAAATCCTACATGAAACTAGGGGTCAATACCTAACTATGCCAAAAAGAATGGCTCAAAAACCCTAAGGGAAAGTCCTAAAACAATTCATAGAAAATGAGATATCAACTAAAAGAAAATAAATGCCCTATTTAATCACCAAAAATTCTACATTAAAAATAAAGTCCTATTTTTATTTTTATAATTTTCTACACATTATTATCTAAACATGGCAAAAAGAATGAACAAAAAAACATTATTTATCAATTTTTTATGAATTATCAAAGTTCACTAAAAATATAAAACAAAACAAAATATAAAATGAGAAAAATGAGGGAGGGGGTGAAAATAGCACACGCGCGTAGTTGGAAATACAATGGCCCTGGATACGGGGGGGGTGTGGATAGTGAAAGCATGCTGAGCCCAGTTTTCCTCATTAAACGAAACGACAGCGTCTTAGCCTTTTTTTAATTTTCCCTCCGTTTTCTTCTTTTAATCGTGACCACACGATGGAGTCTCCAGTCAAGCGTTTGACCCTCATCCAACGGCCTTGGTTCATCGTCCCAAATAGATTAGGGTTTTGCAGTAACGCGAATCCTCATGCAGGAAGCTTCCAGTCCATCTTTCTCTCTCAATTCCCCATGGTTTGCCACGATTCAAAGACTGAAATTACCCTACTTAACACCAGGAATCTAACCATGTTCATAGTTTCTCTTGAATCATCTTATATCATCCAAACAGCATGCGAGAAAACTAGGGTTCCACCATTTTCCTCTGGTATCAACATTGGTAAAACTAAAATCTAATGTCCTGATTATACTCTTTATGTTACCCTCATCACAATGAACTATAACATGCCAGCTAAAGCTCTTGATCCAGCTTGTTCTTGCCAATTGAAGATTCAATACCCTGCTATGTAACTCCTCGAATTGCTCTCTATTCCTCAGAAAATGGTCTTCTACCCTAGCTTAACAGTTCTACACCTATAACTATGGCAGAAAATACATAAACTATGAGATTTGAGCAAGATCACCAACCTGTTACACTTTAATGGAAGCTAGGGTTTCCTTGCAATTCAGTACTTGAAACCTTCCTTGTTTGATCCTTAGAGGCCAATGTGGATTCTGTATGCAGCAAAAATGGTGAACAAGGCTTGAAACTCGAGTTGGACAGCAAAATGCAATTCTTGCAATTTCCTCAAGATAGCTTCAAACTGCCATGGATCTTCTTCTACCTCAGCATGTACTCACTCACAATGATCAGAATAATAGGTTTGTGGTGGAGAAATGAATGGAGATTGAAGAGAATGAAGGTTTGAGATCAAATTGCCAATGGAAGAATCTTGCTTTTCACACTCTAAACTCACCTCTCATCAACAATGATCACCAACCCTTTACCCTCCCTGATTCACTCTTTAAATAATGATTAATAGAAGCTCTTGGATTCATCTAGAAAGATCTAGAAAGTGCTAGAATCTCATATGATGGTAAGTTGAAAATCTCATGCATCATGCATTATCCATTGCAAATTGGCCTTAAAATCTCCTTACATGATATATTGAAGTGTTATGAACCATTACAAGCTTTTTCCTTGCCTTATGTTAGGATTTCCAAAGGTGACTTCAAATGCAAGTAACAAAATAATAAAGCATCACCCATTTTAAAGCTTCAAATCAAAATTCTATCTAAACCAATGTACTCAAAATGATGTTTCCAATCAAAATGATATATTGGATGACCCATTTTGGATTTCTAGATCCTCAAAACCAATTTCCAATTTCAACTTTTTAAACTTATAAGCCATTTTTAGTTCATTTTGACCAATCATGCAAATCCATGCTATGAGCCTTTCCAACAATTCATGACCTTCTTTCTAGACTTAAAATCATATTTTGAACAACTTTCATGTTTTGAGTTTTTCCATTTGAGGCTTGGAAATAGGAGATATGGCCTTTGCTTAAAAATGACCTATAACTGACAAATGACCAAAATACCCCTGTCTTGTTCAAACCATAAGTTGAGTTCCACAAATCCTATCAAGGACTTCTACCACTCAAATTAAAGCTAAGAAGATGCCCTCCAACATTCATGTTGACCAAGAGATCATAGGAATCATCCTACTAGGGCAAAAGTTGTCTGCAAGTTGGGTGACTCTCAAGGACCCAGATTCACACACCTCAGCTGACCTATAATTTGTCAAAACCATAACTTGAGCTCTGTAACTCCTATCAAGGACTTCCACCACTCAAATTGAAGCTAAGAACAAGCTCTACAACATTCATGTTGTGGGGAAGATGAGATATCAATCACATCTAGAGCTAAAACTGCCTGGAAAATAGGGATCAAATTAGGGTTTTTCACTGACAATCCTTGGAAACCCTAACTCAAAACTTCTCAAACTCCTCAATCATGAGGAGTTGGTCTAGGAATCATCTTTATAACATCTCCATGCATCATTCCATGATCTCATGGCCCTTGGATTAGGTCTCAACCTTCTCCAAATCTTCAGTTGTCCTAGGGTTGAGCCAGTCAAAACCCTGATTCTACCATTCATGGTTGAATCTTCTGAATCCTTGCATAATGACCTCTCTGGGCTTCATGATGGCTATCAAGACATCTCATAGGCTTTCTCAAAACATCAAGTTCATTCTCAAAGTCTCAGAATCATCTGAGGAGCTACCACAACTCTCAAGCTATGAGTCCCACATCCTTGGTTTCAACCCACTCCTCTGAGGATCTCTTGAACTGTCTGATGAAGGTATCCACTTTCAAACACTAGATGGATAAATAATTGTTGGTCAAATTTTGGGGTGCAACAGCTGCCCCTATTCAAACGGCTTGAACCTGACTGGGTGAGCAGCGAACGGCTCTCAACCAATCAAGGTGCGAGACGATTGAATACCGGTAAGCCCGAAAATTAGCCAACTGCACGAGCACACGGTACTCTGCGGGGAACAAATCTTCGAATATTGCAATGCTAGCTGCTCAACAACTAGCTGGAGAAATATCGACCTGACATCACCGTCAGTTATCCACATTAAGTTCTTCTGACACTGCCTTCAGACAACCGCATCACCCAACATCGCCGTTGGAGAAACGCATCTGACAGAATACCCCGCATCGCCGCTGGAAAACTGAATCTGACATCGCCGTCTGAAACAAACATCCTTTTAGAGACACTCGACATCGCCGTCGCACAAACATCATCTCTACTGGAGATTTACAGAGTCTGACCTCGCCGTCAAACAAACATTCAACCTCGCCGTCGAACACAAACCCGGTCCGGGAATCCGAAGTATACATCTCAAAGGTACAAAACCTGAGCTTGGGATGGAAACAAACACTTCCAACGGTACATATCCAGAGGTACGAAACCTGGGCTTGGAGGCGAACATATCCAAAGGTACTAAACCTGAGCTTGGAAGCAAACATATCCAAAGGTACTAAACCTGAGCTTGGAAGCAAACATATCCAAAGGTACGAAACCTGAGCTTGGAATCAAACGCATCCAAAGGTACTAAACCTGAGCTTGGAATCAAAGATATCCAAAGGTACTAAACCTGAGCTTGGAATCAAACACATCCAAAGGTACTAAACCTGAGCTTGGAATCAAACACATCCAAAGGTACTAAACCTGAGCTTGGAAGCAAACACATCCAAAGGTACGAAACCTGAGCTTGGAATCAAACGCATCCAAAGGTACTAAACCTGAGCTTGGAATCAAAGATATCCAAAGGTACTAAACCTGAGCTTGGAATCAAACACATCCAAAGGTACTAAACCTGAGCTTGGAATCAAACACATCCAAAGGTACTAAACCTGAGCTTGGAATCAAAGATATCCAAAGGTACTAAACCTGAGCTTGGAGGCGAACATATCCAAAGGTACTAAACCTGAGCTTGGAAGCAAACACATCCAAAGGTACTAAACCTGAGCTTGGAAGCAAACATACACGCTGCTATTCTCTTGACACCTTGTCAAGTCGTTTCTAGATAAAAGCAAACGCGCCAGGTCACTGGACATAATCGTCAAGTTAACAACTCTGTTGAGGAGAGAGGAATGAGGGTTCACCCAAACAATCCTGACGACTCACTGGGGAAAAGGAAGAATGGTTCACCCAAACAACCTTGTAGACTTTGCTGCAGAAAGACGAGAGAATTCACCCAAACGACTTCAACAACTGCTGGCGAATAACGAACGAGTTCACTCAGACAATTCCTACCAACTTTACTAGGGAGCAAGTACTTCTGCACAGGGAAAGCGATAAATGCTCTGAACGGCTTTCTGGGGGAATGACCCTTCTAGGGAACATAGCCTTCGGGCTACAAGACACTCAAGTCATTAAGTCCTCAAACTCACGGGGATAAACAAACTTCGGCTTGCTGGGCAATCCTTCAGGATCCGCTTGGGGAAACCTTCCATCTGCCAATCATGACTGTGCTCGGCTGGGGGATATCAATCTACCCGCCTGCTGCTGGGGAAGTGCTGACCACCTGCTGGGGAAAAGCCCTCCACTCTGTTGGGGATTCCAAGAATTATTCCGGAACTGATAACCTTTCTGGAGACTTTATTCTGGCGGGTATTCCAGGAATCTTCCTGGGCCACTCTTGCTGGGGACGCTACCGGGGAGCTCAAGGATCACCCTGAGCAAACAACTCGGGAAGCTGCACTGAGATCTTAAGAATCATCTTAAGCAAACGGCTCTGCTGAGGAATTCGCGGGTCGTCTTGAACTGACTTCGCTGGGGATCTCAAAAATCCTCTTGAGCGAGCGACTGTGGGGATTACATCGGGGTCTTAAGAATCATCTTAGGACAACGACCTCGTTAGAGAGAATATCAGGAATCGTCCTGAGCAACTGGTCTCTCGGATGAACACCTGGAATGACAACGACCTAGGTCATGTTTATGGTGTGTATTGTAACACCCCATATTTCTTTCAGGATTACCGACTGACCCCACAAACCAACACGGGTCTTTTCAGCATGCTTTGTCCTCAATCACACGCTTTCCAGGAAACTTCCCAGAAGGTCACCCATCCCAGAATTGCTCCAAGTCAAGCACGCTTAACTGCGGAGTTCTTATGAACGGGCTACCGAAAAGAAGATGCATCTTGTTGGTATAGGTAGTACCAATTAATCCTTATAAGCCTTCATTCAACCATGCAGTCCCATACCTGCATAGCCTCAGGATCCCTCTCATTCGGATGTGAATTCGGTTTTCCCCTAGAAGCTGCTAGGAGTGTCTCATTGTCATGCCTCATGACACTGACAACCACTCCCTCGCCCACGGGTGTTACATGTAACCACCGTCCTCTTTCACCTCAGGTGTTACATGCCAACCAGCTTCCGCTTGGTTCGTCCCCGAACCACATCGTACTGGGAGAGGTATGGCTCTGATACCACTTGTAACACCCCATATTTCTTTCAGGATTACCGACTGACCCCACAAACCAACACGGGTCTTTTCAGCATGCTTTGTCCTCAATCACACGCTTTCCAGGAAACTTTCCAGAAGGTCACCCATCCCAGAATTGCTCCAAGTCAAGCACGCTTAACTGTGGAGTTCTTATGAACGGGCTACCGAAAAGAAGATGCATCTTGTTGGTATAGGTAGTACCAATTAATCCTTATAAGCCTTCATTCAACCATGCAGTCCCATACCTGCATAGCCTCAGGATCCCTCTCATTCGGATGTGAATTCGGTTTTCCCCTAGAAGCTGCTAGGAGTGTCTCATTGTCATGCCTCATGACATTGACAACCACTCCCTCGCCCACGGGTGTTACATGTAACCACCGTCCTCTTTCACCTCAGGTGTTACATGTATGCTTCTGCGCCATGCCCCACACGGTGGGAATGATATGCATTTATGCTAAATGCTGTGCAATCATGCACAATGCTATGCAACGCTAAATGCTATGCTATGCAGTCATGCACAGTGATGCAATCCCGTCAGCAAAATAAATGCTGAGGGGGAATTCCTTCTGCCAAGGAGAAAAGAACTACTCAGGTAGAGGAATCATCCTACTGAGGAGAACGCGGACACGCCAATATCAATCGGCCTCCGCCTGGGGAATTGATCTTCCGGTCGACTGCTGCAGGGCAAACAACTTCAGCTGACTGCTGCAGGGGACGAAGCTCTACGAGAACCCGAACCTGCTGAAGGAAAGCGGTGTCAATCGCGGGAGTGAACTGCGTGGCCGTCTCGGCTACTCTTTTGGGGATGACAACTTTGTGGGGAAACAACTTCAGCTGCTCCACACTCCGCTGGGGAAAACATGGTCTGATTAACTTCCAAGGACTCGGCTCTCTTGGGCATCTGCAAACTCGGCTGAGGAAAGAGAAGTCATCCTGCTTCGCTGGAGAGAGTGCGACTCTGGGGAAACACAGCATCAGCTGCCCCACGCTCTGCTAGGGAACATCCATTCATGGTCCCAACTACTTCCAAGGATTCTTCTTTTCTGCGGACTCATCCGGGGAGAGAAATCATTCTACTTCACTGGAGAGTACGACTCTGATGAGGGATTTCAATTCCGCTGGGGAAGAAAGAATCATCTGACTTCGGGGAAGAGAGTACCTCTGCAGGGGAATACAACCTTGGTTGTTCCAACACTCTATCGGGGAAGAGGGAATCGCCCATCTTCAGGAGAGAACACGACTCTGGTGGGGAAACCCCAATTCCGCTGGAGACTTTACTGGGGAAACACGAGCTTCGGCACCAGAACACTTCTATGAAATCTGCACTTGTGACCCGGTGCTGGGGAAGACATATCAATGTTCACCATCTTGCGTTCAGATTCTGCGGAGGAGAGACCACTGAACTCTGCTGGAGAAGGAGGGCTCGCCCTGCTTCGGGGATATGCCCGGCACATCTTCTGGAAGGTGCTACACCTGCAACAACACAAACAAACAGACAAGATACCCTCCTCGAAGGGGCCTACCCAGGTTATTATCTCGTGACAATATTCAATTAATTAATTGTTTCAACAATCAATGGGCCTAGGCCCGCAGGTTTATGTATGCGCATTTTATAAAAAAACATCGGCGTTTTCATTCGCAAACAAAACAGATAAATGCTAAACAGACAAGCAGAATTGCTGAATAATGTGCATTTTATTGATGATGAACCCCTGAATGGGCAAAAATGTTTTACAACAGAGGCAAGCTCCTGGAATGAGGAAGCCGCGCAAAAAGAAAACATAAATATACATTAGTATATGCAAATGTCGGCAATCGAGGCGTAGACGAACACCATGAGTTGATCCCTCTAAGACCCACTCGACTTCGATACTTCTCCGACGCTTTAGCTTCGGAAGAGGTTGATTCAGATAAACGGCCCTCAGGTCTTCCGAACCACTAAACAATGAAGGTCCATACGCGGAACGCAGTCATTTGCTTATTTAAATCCCTAACTTTTGCGTGAACCGCCCTTTACGGGTTTTCAGTTCACCGGGATACCCTTTTTTGCCGAAGCCGCCCAGTGTAGGTTTTCGACTCCGCGGGTGCACATTTTTTCAATATATCCCTAATTTTTGCCCGAACCTTTTATTCTGTTTTTGGTTCGCCGGGATGCCCCTTTTTTGCCTGGACTCTTTCTTTTATTGTCCAGCGGGTCTCTTTCAAGCAAAGTATTTTTTAACTGCGTCCGCGTTCACCGGGGATGCAAAATCTTCACCATCCATCGTGGATAACAACAAAGCTCCTCCTGAGAAGACCTTGCTGACGACATACGGCCCTTCGTAATTCGGAGTCCACTTGCCCCGGTGATCGGAGTGTGGCGGAAGAATCTTCTTCAGGACGAGATCACCCGTCTGAAAGCTTCGAGGGCGCACCTTCTTATCATAAGCTTTCTTCATTCGGCTTTGGTACAGGCGACCCAATGCAATCGACGCTAACCTCTTCTCGTCCATCAGGCTGAGTTGGTTCAAGCGATTCGTAATCCATTCTGCCTCGTCGAGTTTCACATCAACCAAAACTCGCAAAGAGGGAATCTCCACTTCTAGCGGTAGGACAACTTCCATACCGTACACCAAGGAGAAAGGAGTTGCCCCGGTCGACGTACGCACCGTCGTATGATAACCGTGCAAGGAAAACGGCAACATCTCGTGCCAATCTTTATACGTCACAACCATCTTCTGAACAATCTTCTTGATGTTCTTGTTGGCCGCTTCAACAACGCCATTCATCTTTGGCCGGTAAGGAGATGAGTTGTGGTGTTCAATCTTGAAGCTCTGGCACAACTCCTTCATCATCTTGTTGTTCAAATTCGAACCATTATCAGTAATGATCCGCTCGGGAATTCCATAGCGACAGATGATGTCCCTCTTTATGAATTTAGCTACCACCTGCTTGGTCACATTAGCGTACGAGGCTGCCTCCACCCATTTGGCGAAGTAGTCGATAGCTACCAGAATGAAACGATGACCATTGGATGCAGTGGGCTCGATCTTGCCTATCATGTCGATGCCCCACATGGAGAACGGCCAAGGGGAGGACATGACATTCAATGGGCACGGCGGCACATGAACTTTATCAGCATAAATCTGGCATTTGTGACATTTCTTTGCGAATCTGAAGCAATCCGACTCCATAGTCAGCCAGTAATACCCTGCTCTCAGGATCTTTCTCGTCATGGCATGCCCGCCGGCGTGCGTGCCAAATGTGCCCTCATGGACTTCTTCCATGAGCATACTCGCTTCTTTCTCATCTACACATCTGAGCAGTACGAGATCGTGGTTTCTCTTATACAGCACTCCATCAGGATTGAGATAAAAGTTTCCAGATAGCCTCCTTAGAGTCTTCTTATCCTGGGTTGACGCACCCGCAGGATACTCCTTAGTCATAAGGAAGGTCTGAATGTCGTGGAACCATGGCTTGCCGTCAGTGGCATCCTCGATTGCAAAGACAAATGCCGGTCTATCAAGACGCGAAAGCACAATTCTTGGAGCCTCATTCCAATAATTGACTTTATACATTGAAGCCAGCGTGGCTAAGGCATCAACCATTTGATTTTCAGCCCGGGGTACATGAAGAAGCTCCACTCGATCGAAGAACGGAAGCAGCCTCCTGGCATAATTCATGTATGGCACTAGATTCGCTTGACGAGTTTCCCACTCCCCTTTAATCTGATTGATTACAAGCGCTGAGTCACCATATATGTCTAGATTCTTGATTCCCAAATCAATTGCCTCTTCTAGACCCATAATACATGCTTCATACTCGGCTTCATTGTTGGTAACTGGAAACGTCAGTCTCGCAGTAAACGGGATGTGGGATCCGTGAGGAGTAGTGATGATAGCCCCGATACCACTTCCATAGGAATTAACCGCTCCGTCGAATATCAACTTCCACTGAGACTCCCTATCTGGCCCCTCATCGGGCAATGGCTCATCGCAGTCCTTCGCTTTGAGAAACATAATGTCCTCATCAGGGAACTCGAACTTCATCGGCTGGTAGTCTTCGATTGGTTGTTCGGCAAGATAATCAGACAATACGCTTCCCCTAATGGCTTTCTGAGAGACGTACTGAATATCATATTCTGTTAACACCATCTGCCATCTGGCAATCCTGCCTGAAAGAGCCTGCTTCTCGAAGACGTACTTGATCGGATCCATCTTCGAAATTAGCATAGTGGTGTGGTTGAGCATATACTGTCGTAGACGTTTGGCAGCCCAAGCTAATGCACAACACGTCTTCTCCAGCATCGAGTATCGAGATTCACACTCAGTGAACTTTTTACTCAAATAATAAATGGCATGCTCTTTTCTGCCCGTCTCGTCGTGCTGACCGAGAACACACCCCATACTACTCTCCAGAACCGTCAGGTACATGATTAATGGCCGTCCAGCCACTGGGGGCATTAAGATTGGAGGTTCTTGAAGATACTGCTTTATCTTATCGAATGCCTTCTGGCAATCCTCATTCCAAGTAATCGCCTGATTTTTCTTCAACAGCTTGAACATCGGTTCACAAGTGGCCGTGAGCTGAGAGATAAACCTTGCAATGTAGTTTATTCGGCCCAGGAAACCACGAACTTCTTTCTCTGTTCTCGGCGCTGGCATTTCTTGAATAGCTTTTATTTTCGCAGGATCAACTTCAATACCTCGTTCACTAACGATAAACCCCAATAACTTTCCGGACCGCACTCCGAAGGTGCACTTGCTAGGATTCAGCCTCAGCCTGAACTTCCTAAGCCTTTCAAACAGCTTCAACAAATTGACCAGATGCTCTTCCTCCGTTTGGGACTTTGCGATCATGTCATCAACATAGACCTCGATCTCATGATGAATCATGTCATGAAACAAAGTGACCATTGCTCGTTGATAAGTGGCCCCTGCGTTCTTCAGACCGAAGGGCATTACCTTATAGCAAAATGTTCCCCAGGGGGTGATGAACGTTGTTTTCTCCATGTCCTCCGGTGCCATCGTAATCTGATTGTAACCGGAGAAGCCATCCATGAATGAAAACACGGAAAACTGGGCTGTGTTGTCGACCAACACATCGATATGAGGCAACGGGAAATCATCCTTAGGGCTCGCCCTATTCAAGTCCCGATAATCGACGCACATGCGTACCTTACCGTCCTTCTTCGGCACAGGCACTATGTTGGCGACCCACGGAGGGTAAGTGGTAACGGCTAGAAATCCTGCGTCCAACTGCTTCTGGACTTCTTCTTTGATTTTTACAGCCATGTCTGGTCTCGTCCTCCTGAGCTTCTGCTTGACTGGAGGGCAATCTTCTCGCAACGGCAAGCGATGAACCACGATATCAGTGTCAAGTCCGGGCATATCCTCATATGACCAAGCAAAGACGTCACTATACTCTCGAAGCATCTCGACTAGTCTATGCTTGACATCATTCTGCAGCGCAGCCCCTACCCTGACATTTCTGACGAGCTCCTCAGAACCCAGATTTATAATCTCAATATCCTCCTGGTGAGGCAGGATAACCTTCTCCTCTTGTCTCAACAAGCGGGCCAACTCTTCCGGAAGGTCTTCGTCTTCATCATTCTCATCCTCGGCTTGATAGATCGGGCAATCAAAGTCGTAGTGAGCCGTAGAGGGTCCAGAGTCGATGTCATCTGTTACGTGGATCCTGCAATAACAAGGGTTAAGTTTAAAGCAAGAATATGCAGGTTAGCACAAACCCCGTTGCCATTTTGCTGTTTTTCGAAATAAACATAAAACAGGAATAACAAAGAACACAATATTTGGATTACGAAGAAAACGCCTTTTATTTATTAACAAAATGCATACACATAATCCAACAAGGCCCTGACAGTAAAACTACTATGCCCCGGGCAGGACATAGGGTTGTACAAAGACTGTAAAAAGCAAATCATTACTCTTCACTTGTCAGCTTGATAATCTCCTTGATGGTCCAATTGTGGAGGCGCTCGCCTGGTTTGCTCGGTTGAATCCAGGCGTCAAGATCACAATCACTGTCTCCGCTGTCCTCCGACGCAGCGTTGATGCTCTCGAAAATTACTCCCCCCTTGGTGAATAGGATCGGCCCTTTCCCACGAGACGAGCTGCCAGAAGAAGATGAAGCTTCAGCTCTAGGAGAATATCCCAATCCAAACTTATCCTGCTTGATTGGTATATCCAAGACATGCCCCCAGCCTGGGGTGGAACCGGCTTCGACAACGGCCCGAGCTTCCTTAAACGAGGAGAGGTTCAACTCTTGCTTCTCTGCGACGACAGGAGCTACCTTCTTCACCTTGACGGTTTCAAATGCTTGGCAAAGAGTCTCATGGATCTCGCCATCCATTTCAACGTATTTAAAGGACGACAGGTGGCTCACCATGATGTCCTCTTCACCACAGACGGTTACTATGCTGCCCCCAACAGCATATTTAAGCTTCTGATGCAGCGTGGACGTCACGGCACCAGCGGAATGGATCCATGGCCGACCTAAGAGGCAGCTATAGGCGGGCATGATATCCATGATATAGAAAACCGTATTGAACGTCTCTGGACCAACTTGAATTGGCAGGGTCAACTCTCCAAAGACGTGGCGCTTGGTCCCATCAAAGGCTTTCATGACCAGATCACTGGGCGTGCACAGCAATCCACGGGTATCCAACTTCATTAGTGCCTTTTTCGGAAGCACGTTAAGCGAGGAACCCGTATCCACCAGGACATGTGACATAATCGTGCCTCTGCACTCTATCGAGACGTGCAAGGCGCTATTGTGATCTCTTCCCTTAGGAGTCAGCTCCAGATCTGTAAATCCCAGCCCATTACCAGCATTAACATGGGCTACTACCTCCTCGAGTTGATTTACTGATATCTCCTGCGGCACGTATGCAGCATTCAATACCTTCAGCAACGCGTTGCGGTGCGCCTCAGAGCACAGCAACAAGTTAAGAATCGAGATCTTTGACGGAGTCTGATGAAGATGATCTACAATTTTGTAATCACTCTTCTTGATTAGTCGCATGAACTCTTCAGCGTCTTTAACCAGCAAGTCCTTTTCTGCCCCAGAAGGGGCCTCTTCGACAGCTTTACCTTTATCCTTATCCACATCGTCAGCTCGGACCACCTTCTCTGCTGCAACCTCTGCTGGTGCAAACACTCTACCGCTTCTAGTGATACCACTGATTTCGGTAAGATTCTGCGCAGTCGATCCGAATGGCTCAAGCTCTATCTTCTGACCATTGCAGTAAACTTCGGCGCCGTAATGCCATGGAACAGCATTAGTACTCTCGAATGGGATTGGTCCGGCCTTAGTGATGGTGATAGTAGGCGGACGGGGCGCAGAAATAGTAATAGGGCGACGAGGAATAGTAATGGTAGCAACTTCATCTGCCTGCTTCAGCACGACTTCCCCTGATGCACTCTCAATGCTCCGGCTGAACTGTAAAATACCTTCAGACATCAGACTCTGGATACCCTCGATCAGCTGCTCGCACCCGTCAGGAAGCGTAGCACAAGCCATACATAACTCTCCACATCCAGGAAAGAAGCCCTTCTTCAGCAACTTAGCCTTGACAAAACTCAACGGCGTCTTCAAATCTTTGACATTAGTCAGCAAGTTCGCACTCTCCTCAGTGATAACAGCATTCACTCCGCTGCCCTTATGATGAGGCATTGGGTTCTTGGTAACGTTGGGCACGTTGTCAGAGAAGTTGATAACCTTGGCGTCCACCAAGTCCTGGACTTTATGCTTAAAAGCTTTACAATTCTCAATCGTATGGCCTGGTGCCCCAGTATGGAATTCACAAGTAGCATTGGCATCATACCCCGGTGGTGGTGCCCCTGTTAAGGGAGCCAACGTCCTCTTTTGAATCAGTTGGAGCTGAAGCAATGTTTGCAGAAGCTGTGCATACGACATCGGTGGAGTTTCGAACTGACGATTTGTCATAGGAGCCCGATTCTGATATCTTTTATACCCCTGCTGATTCTGCTGGTGAGGCTGCTGCTGCTGCTGCTGCGGTGGAGCAGCTGGGATATTTATGCTAGCAATCTGAGACTGGGGGCCCTTGCCCTTTCTCCTAGCATTAGTGACAGCACTGGCGTCTCCCTCTCGACGCTTGCCAGTATAGGGTTTCTTGCCACCTCCTCCAGCTGAGGATGATTCGCCCTGGATTTTTCCAATCTTTATACCGTTCTCAACATGCTCGCCCAAAGTGATAAGAGCCGAGAATGTTCCAGACATGCCACTGACCAGCTTTTCATAATAGATTCTAGGAAGGGTAGCCACGAACATTTGCACCAACTCACGCTCAACCATCGGCGGTTGAACCCGAGCAGCCAATTCACGCCACCGCTGGGCGTACTCTTTGAAGCTTTCATTGTTCCGCTGTGAAAGATTCTGAAGCTGAACTCGGTTGGGAGCCAAGTCGCTATTGTATTGATAGTGGAGAACAAACGCTTCTGTAAGATCTTTCCAGGTGCGCACAGTGGCGGGCTCCAAACCCATATACCATTCGAGCGATGGGCCAGAAAGACTATCCTGAAATAAGTGCATCAGCAACTTCTCATCGTCAGAATAGGCGGACATCTTTCTATAATAAGATCGGAGGTGGACCCGGGGGCAACTAGTACCCTTATACTTCTCGAAGGTAGGCACCTTGAACTTGTGAGGTACTTTAAAGTCAGCAATCAACCCGAGGTTGGACATGTCAACGCCCAATGTGTTCTGATTTTCTATGCTTCTCATCTTGTCTTCCAGCGCCTTGAACCTGAGTCGAGCTTCAGCATTCAACTCTGCTTCCACACCTCTCTGAGAAAATATGTCATCCTGATGGTCCTCCAGCCACGGTTGAGGCACCAACAGATTTCCTGCACCAGCATTGCCGTTGACCGGCCCTATGTTAACATTGGCTCCCAAACTACCATTGCCGACGCCAGCCGCGTTGAGCCCGATATTAGTCATCAGATTGCCGTTAGCACTGCCGTTGCCCCCGGCAGCAGGAACAACGTTCTGTGGAGTATCCCCTGGAGGAGGAGTAGGCACGGCCCCTCCATGAAGTATGCCATTACTGTCAACCCTGGAGATTAGAGGTTGAACCGGAGTACGAAGCTGGTCTTGACCATTCGCGACCACCTGCATCAGCTCCATAAAACGATCCATCCGTTCACGGAGTTCTTGAACATCTGACTGCACCTGGTCCATGATTCTCGTCTGATTAGCGCGAGTTGAGTAGCGGTGGATGAGTCTTTGATCAATCCTGGAGATCGAAAGCAGCTCGGAACCTGAAAAACCTGTTAACAATAAAGGTTAGGAAAAACAATAAGATATACACCATGCAAATATGCTTCATGCAGATGCATGCGTGTGTCTGTGTGCGTGGGAGATTTCCCCCCGATCCTAGTGCCTTAGTGCCAGTGCTGATAATAATAAGAGGAAGAAGAAATCTGAGCCCGATCATGGAAATATCAATCTCATATATATATGGAAAGGCCTGTCAAGGCAGTACACAGTATCAGCGAGTACAAATCAACAGCATGACCTCAGCCAACAAGTCTGGTGATGGTCAGCATACATCACAGATCAAAAACAACAGGGATGTAACTAGTCAAGTACAGCCACGGGCGCGATACTCTGCTAATAACTTCTTTGTCTCTGAATGATCTGGCGAAGTGAGCAACCCCTCGACGAGTAGTTCCCTCTGCCTGATAGTATGCTGAAGCCCCTGAACTGAACTCTCCCAAGCGCCTTCGCCAAAGCAATCCTCCAGCTTCCTCTTCTTAGACTCAAACATCAGCTTATGCTCCTTCAGGCTAGCAATGGCTTTGTTGAGACGGGCTTCAGCGGAGTACCTGCGGGCGGTCTCTTCATCAAACCTCCGTTCGCTGTCCTTCACTTCGGTCTCTAGCTTAGAAATCTGCAGCATCAGCTTGTCTTCTCGCTCCTTTCTGGTGGCCATGGAAGTCTTCCAATGCTGGTCGAACTTAGATATTCTCCGATATGCTTCCTCCAAATGCAGCTTCTTCGTAGCTAGCACATCATTAGCAGCTCTGAAGTCTTGACCTAAGTGTTCCCGATCAGCAATCTGCTTTGCCAAGTCTGCACTCAGCTGGATCACCGACTCTGCTTGCTTTTTGAGAGCATGCACGACTTCGTTCCTCTCACTTCGAAGCTGAGCTAACTCCTTCTCTAATTCTGCATTAGCCCTCTTCAGTTCATTACGCTCGGTTAATACCTGGTTGTGCTGATGAATGGACACAGTGGTAGGTTCTTCAACTGATGGAGGACTCTCTGGTCTGGCATGAGGGAATGGCATCCCTATAGCGCTGGCTCTAGTTCTGATCCAATCTGAATAAAGAGGGTAGACCTGGCTGTTGCTCTTCCACAACAAAGGCTTTCCTCTCGTGCTGATGTTGTTCCACGCATACTGAAGCTTGGACAACAAATCCCCCTCTAGAATACCTGTGAGGTACAGAGATTCCCGTACCTCTTCTTCCTTTGGTGGCGCCCTCAAAGCATATGCAAACTGACGAACTAGCAATGATGGATTGTAGTTGATGCAACCCTTCCTACCTATCAAAGGTACGTTAGGAAACCCACTACAACTGAAGATCACCTCGGTGCCTAACCTGTCTCTGTCAACGAACCAATCAATGTCTTCTGCCGACAAACTCATCAGACGCTCAGGCCACTCAGCTGTGGCTGCACACAAGACAGAAGAACCCCTCTTGGGCAAATGACTATCAAACCACTTGTACAGCAACGGTACGCAGCATGAAACATTCTTCCCTCTCCGGTTCTCATTCTTGTAATGCACTGAATGGTAAACGTCTCCGATCAGAGTAGGGACTGGATTCCCTGAGGCAAAGATATGGAATGCATCAAAATCTACGAAATCAGGCATGCTGGGAAATAGGATAATGCCATATATGCATAAGGCAAGGATGGCGCTGAAGGCGTCCCAACATTTGTCCTTAGCACACTGATGTGCCTTAGCTATCAGAAACTGCAGAGAGAACCCTGGGACCTTGTTCCAACTCGTCACTACTAACTCAGAAGCGCTCAGATGGAGTGAGGAAGCCAAACCAACCAGATCAGGTTCAGCATCCATGTGGACAAAAGGCACTTGCCTTTTGATAGGCACACCCAGCATATCAGCATACTCTTCCAATGTCGGCGCGAGAACGAAGTCATGAAAAGTAAAACACCTCAAGGGAGGGTCATAAAACTGCAGAAGAGCATGTAACCCATTCAACTCGGACGTAGAAGGTTTGTAAACCAGGCTAAGCAACCTGCCATAAGACTTCCTGAACCTATCCTTCACAGAATCCCCTGCCAGGGCTATCAAACCAGTCAGCTTCGACACATCGGGGGTCGGGAACTTGTATGCAACAGTCTTCCTGAGAGAAGCCATAATAACAGTAGAAGACGAGAAATCCGGGATCGGGGAAACGGTACCTGCAACACAGACACACGTTAATGGAATGCAGATGAATGCGCAAACTAATGCAAAATGCAGGTATGCAATAATATATCCAGGTGGCTACTGTGAAGATTCGGTATCAACAGTCACTGATGAGAGGGAAACCCCGGTGTAAGACCACTAATCTGATCTGCTGAGAATAACCATCTGATGGGACCGAGATCAAAATTCTGTTCTGACAAGAGTAAGTGACTGATAATAAGGACCCCGGGTGCAAGATCAAGGAACATCTGTTGATGAAGTCTTTAGACCCCAAATCAAAAACCTGCCCTATCAAGAACAAACACACAGCTGCTGATGAGATCTTCAGACCCCACTCAAAATCTGCTCTATCCAGAACAAACCACTGATGATAACATACTGATCAAAGCCTGCTCTATCAAGAACAGACAACCACCCGACGACAAGATCCTCTGATCAAAAACCTCTTGCTCTATCAAGAACATGTCTGCAACTGAGAACCCAACATAACTGATTCACTGTCAAGAAAACCAGGTAGTCTGAAGGTCTAAGTTTCCTGCAATAAACCCAGTCCCACTCACAGGTATGAACCTAGACTGACTCAAGGTACGGCATCCTATGCGTTCATCAGCGTCACAGACTTTCAAAACCGATGATACGATTCCCAGAAGGAGTGGCATCATCAAGTCCTGAAGAGGCCTCACTTAGCTGAATCACAAATGACCGGTCCCCAGAGTCGACAATCCACCAAACCAGCAACCGTCTCAACCCAAAGGGTTGAAACTGAAGCCAACCGGATGAACCTCGTCTGAGCATGGATTTCATGAGACACTAGTGCCTGCAAAGCAAGCACGCGCCCACTAATTTCCACTCTAAATCTATGGTGCACTCAAGCCTGGGTCTGGCTTCTCACTCAATCAGAACTCCCATCCCACAACAGCACAAATAATCATATTATACTGAAAATAAAACGCGGGAAATAAAGTGCGAGAAGTAAAAAAAAAATGCGATAAATAAATGCAACCCAACAAGCAAACACACAAACGATAGGATTGACTCGCAGGGAACCGTTGGACTCCCCAGCAGAGTCGCCAGTTGTCGCTTGCGCGAAAATAAGGTGCCGGCATAACAGAAGAGTCGCCACCTTTTGTTATTTATCCCTCCGAGCGGGAAAGGAAACGATCGGAAAAACCTGACGAATAAGGGTAAGACAAGGTCGTCGCAACCATTGTCTGGGTTCGGGAGTCGGTTACACAAGGGGAAGGTATTAGCACCCCTCACGTCCGTCGTACTCGACGGGATCCTCGCTTGCTTGTTTACTTGGATGGGTTGGTTATAATCTATCTACCTATCAAGGCTGGCTGAAAAAGAAAAGAAAAATGACTCGGCAAAGCGTCGCGCTTTATGCCTACGTATTCCCGTCTGGAACGAGAAATCAGAGTCAACGTAGTTCGGCTAACTACGGAGTTACGGGGAAGGTTGCTCGCTAGGATATCGCATCCTATGCCTACGTACTTTCATCTGGTATGAAAGATCAGAGCAAACGTAGTTCGGGAAACTACGGGTTATCTCCTAAAAGAAGTGTTTTTTATTGTGTTTGCGATTTCAACCGCACTAGAGACTATGACCTGAGAGTGAATGCGTCGCATTTCACCCAAAGGGTACCATACTAAACATCCAGACTGTGGAAAAGAAACTCTCCCACAATCCTTTCTCAGATAGCTTAAGGCTCGTAACGTACGAAAGAAATCATTCATGATTACTGTATCTTAAACTGTTTCGAGATGAGAAGAGAACGGGCCCAACTAGGAGGGAGACTATCAAGTCTTACTGTTATCATGCCATGGATTCATCCTATGGTTGAAGTTTGAACAGGGAACTCCTAGATGCTATCATGCATAGGTTTCAACCTAAAAGTCTATCATCAAATCCTCATCAGAGGAAATGAGAGTCCTAAGGGATCATGTCAATGATACACCAAAACAGACAAAAGCATCAGCTTTAACAGTAAAATGCATGCAATGCAAGTGAGGGAGGAAATGTGTGTGGGGCTTCAGCCTCCACAAGCTCGTCTCAACCTCAAGCCAGTCATGGAATAACAGTAATCATACTGAAATAAACAACATGCTATCAAAGCAAAAAAAAACAGTAAGCTGCAATCATACAGACAAGAGAAATGAAATGCTATCAAGCAAAATAAACACATGGGCAAGGGAGCTGGGCTCTACCGAATACCCGCAAGCAAAGCCAAGCAATAACAATACCATCAGATGCACTCATGCTCTTAGACTGAACTTATTCTAAATGGGCTTAGTCTAATGCAACAGACAAACCAGACAAAACACACAATACATCAAAGAAAACAGAAGAAAGCCTCAGCTCCTCCAGCAGCAACCCAGTCTTCAGACTTCAGAGATCACTTGCTTTCCAGGTACCAACCCTACAACATGAGTATCAACTCATCTTCTCCCTTTGAGCTTCAGCTCCTTTGATCAGCTCTACCTTCAGGCTTCACTATCTTCAGGGATCTTCAGGCATCAATTTGATCTTCACAGAGTCTTCAGACTTCAGTAATCTTCAAGGAATCATCCTCTTCAAAGCTTCAGCTTCTATCTTCAAGGGCTCAAATGCTCCAGCAAACAAGATTCAGTCAACAAGATGAGGTGAGGATGTTGCAGTGCTCACTGACTTCCAAAGGATGCCATTGAGGACTTAACATCAAAGGAAAGGCTCTCTCAAAGTTCTACCTTATGGGGCAAGGTCACTAATCCCTCCAAAGGAGAGAGGTGAATACCCTTAAGGGACTCTGTGTCATAGAGAAGAAAGGAGGTGAACAAAGCACTCCTTGTTTATTATTCTATCTAGGGCTCTGCCTATGCACCTATAAACCTATAAACAAAACAACAAAAGCTATGCTAAACTCCTCTGCAAGGTCTTCAAAGCTTCCATGATGATCCACAAGGTCTTCAACTCAATCTTCAAAGCTCACACACTCAAAAGAGAAGGAAAGAAAACACAACAATACAACTTATGCCTTTAAGCAACACACATACTATCCATACATTCAAAAATCAATGAAAAATAGCATATAGTAATATAAATTCCTAATATAAATTCTAGGGGATCCTATTTAACTACCCTTAAGTCCCATATATTCCCCATAGGCTAACTTGTCCTAAAAACCCCAAAAATAAAATGTTGAAGTTCATACACACAACCTAAAACCCTAATTAGAGCACCTAAATGTCTAACAATCAAACTACATCAAATTTATTCTACAAATCAAGAGATAAATCCTACATGAAACTAGGGGTCAATACCTAACTATGCCAAAAAGAATGGCTCAAAAACCCTAAGGGAAAGTCCTAAAACAATTCATAGAAAATGAGATATCAACTAAAAGAAAATAAATGCCCTATTTAAAAGAAAATATCACCAAAAATTCTACATTAAAAATAAAGTCCTATTTTTATTTTTATAATTTTCTACACATTATTATCTAAACATGGCAAAAAGAATGAACAAAAAAACATTATTTATCAATTTTTTATGAATTATCAAAGTTCACTAAAAATATAAAACAAAACAAAATATAAAATGAGAAAAATGAGGGAGGGGGTGAAAATAGCACACGCGCGTAGTTGGAAATTCAATGGGCCTGGATACGGGGGGGTGTGGATAGTGAAAGCATGCTGAGCCTAGTTTTCCTCATTAAACGAAACGACAGCGTCTTAGCCTTTTTTAATTTTCCCTCCGTTTTCTTCTTTTAATCGTGACCACACGATGGAGTCTCCAGTCAAGCGTTTGACCCTCATCCAACGGCCTTGGTTCATCGTCCCAAACAAATTAGGGTTTTGCAGCAACGCGAATCCTCATGCAGGAAGCTTCCAGTCCATCTTTCTCTCTCAATTCCCCATGGTTTGCCACGATTCAAAGACTGAAATTACCCTACTTAACACCAGGAATCTAACCATGTTCATAGTTTCTCTTGAATCATCTTATATCATCCAAACAGCATGCGAGAAAACTAGGGTTCCACCATTTTCCTCTGGTATCAACATTGGTAAAACTCAAATCTAATGTCCTAATTATACTCTTTATGTTACCCTCATCACAATGAACTATAACATGCCAGCTAAAGCTCTTGATCCAGCTTGTTCTTGCCAATTGAAGATTCAATGCCCTGCTATGTAACTCCTCGAATTGCTCTCTATTCCTCAGAAAATGGTCTTCTACCCTAGCTTAACAGTTCTACACCTATAACTATGGCAGAAAATACATAAACTATGAGATTTGAGCAAGATCACCAACCTGTTACACTTTAATGGAAGCTAGGGTTTCCTTGCAATTCAGTACTTGAAACCTTCCTTGTTTGATCCTTAGAGGCCAATGTGGATTCTGTATGCAGCAAAAATGGTGAACAAGGCTTGAAACTCGAGTTGGACAGCAAAATGCAATTCTTGCAATTTCCTCAAGATAGCTTCAAACTGCCATGGATCTTCTTCTACCTCAGCATGTACTCACTCACAATGATCAGAATAATAGGTTTGTGGTGGAGAAATGAATGGAGATTGAAGAGAATGAAGGTTTGAGATCAAATTGCCAATGGAAGAATCTTGCTTTTCACACTCTAAACTCACCTCTCATCAACAATGATCACCAACCCTTTACCCTCCCTGATTCACTCTTTAAATAATGATTAATAGAAGCTCTTGGATTCATCTAGAAAGATCTAGAAAGTGCTAGAATCTCATATGATGGTAAGTTGAAAATCTCATGCATCATGCATTATCCATTGCAAATTGGCCTTAAAATCTCCTTACATGATATATTGAAGTGTTATGAACCATTACAAGCTTTTTCCTTGCCTTATGTTAGGATTTCCAAAGGTGACTTCAAATGCAAGTAACAAAATAACAAAGCATCACCCATTTTAAAGCTTAAAATCAAAATTCTATCTAACACAATGTTCTCAAAATGATGTTTCCAATCAAAATGATATATTGGATGACCCATTTTGGATTTCTAGATCCTCCAAACCAATTTCCAATTTCAACTTTTTAAACTTATAAGCCATTTTTAGTTCATTTTGACCAATCATGCAAATCCATGCTATGAGCCTTTCCAACAATTCATGACCTTCTTTCTAGACTTAAAATCATATTTTGAACAACTTTCATGTTTTGAGTTTTTCCATTTGAGGCTTGGAAATAGGAGATATGGCCTTTGCTTAAAAATGACCTATAACTGACAAATGACCAAAATACCCCTGTCTTGTTCAAACCATAAGTTGAGTTCCACAAATCCTATCAAGGACTTCTACCACTCAAATTAAATCTAAGAAGATGCCCTCCAACATTCATGTTGACCAAGAGATCATAGGAATCATCCTACTAGGGCAAAAGTTGTCTGCAAGTTGGGTGACTCTCAAGGACCCAGATTCACACACCTCAGCTGACCTATAATTTGTCAAAACCATAACTTGAGCTCTGTAACTCCTATCAAGGACTTCCACCACTCAAATTGAAGCTAAGAACAAGCTCTACAACATTCATGTTGTGGGGAAGATGAGATATCAATCACATCTAGAGCTAAAACTTCCTGGAAAATAGGGATCAAATTAGGGTTTTTCACTGACAATCCTTGGAAACCCTAACTCAAAACTTCTCAAACTCCTCAATCATGAGGAGTTGGTCTAGGAATCATCTTTATAACATCTCCATGCATCATTCCATGATCTCATGGCCCTTGGATTAGGTCTCAACCTTCTCCAAATCTTCAGTTGTCCTAGGGTTGAGCCAGTCAAAACCCTGATTCTACCATTCATGGTTGAATCTTCTGAATCCTTGCATAATGACCTCTCTGGGCTTCATGATGGCTATCAAGACATCTCATAGGCTTTCTCAAAACATCAAGTTCATTCTCAAAGTCTCAGAATCATCTGAGGAGCTACCACAACTCTCAAGCTATGAGTCCCACATCCTTGGTTTCAACCCACTCCTCTGAGGATCTCTTGAACTGTCTGATGAAGGTATCCACTTTCAAACACTAGATGGATAAATAATTGTTGGTCAAATTTTGGGGTGCAACAGAGTGGAATCAGAGTATTTGTAGTTCCCCTAAAGGGTTAGAGGAATTCTTTGAATGTGGTCAAAGTTCCTACGGGTTTAGGGTAGTTGTTTGATTGAGTTTAGGAGAAGAGATGTGTCTTCATTTTAAGGGAGATTTAACCGCCACAAGTTATAGGAAAATAGTCTTTGCATCGTCTTAAGGAAAGGACCTACGTACTCGGATAGGGATCAACGAGGTACACCTTTATCTCTCTTAAGGCAAAGTTCCTACGGTTTGATTGTATTGTTGTGGGGTGGAGATTCTATCTCACTTAAGATGATTAACATCTTTCTCTAATGTGTTTGAATAAAGTTGTATTGAGTTGTTGAATGTTTGAATATTGCATGTTGAGTTGTATTGTGTTGTATTGTTTTCCTATGTTGTAAAATGAAGAACAGTCCTTCCTATGGGGTAGGATCTATCCTAGGAGATCGACTTGAATGGGATCAAGGATCGAGAGGATAATGATGTAAATGAGATGCACTACACACAAGTGTTGACTCATGTGTAGGTTTTTCCTTTGGACGGATGCAATGCGATGAAATAAATTACAATAACGTAAATTACTGTAAAGTAAATTACGGAAAATGATAAAGTCATACACATACGCATGAAAGTGCTGAAGTGTGTGAGAGTGAGTGTGTCGTGGGGTGCACGATTAGGTGTTGATTTATTGAGTTGATTATTTTTAGGCGAAGTTGATTTTTAGGCGAGACTAATCGGTTTCTATGTGGAATTGATTTTAGTGAAAAGTTATATTTTTATTACAAGTGAAATATTATCTGATGAGATTAATTTTAAGAAAAGTTAATTGAGGTTTATTTAAGAGAAAAGTTATTTTTGTTATTCTTTAGTAACAGTTCTTAGGTTATGAATTAACTAAATCTCATAGAAACTTGATTATTATTATTATTATTAGGGAGATTTATTAGATAAGTAAGAGTTAATTAAATTAAAAGGAATATGTTTTGATAATTATAAAAAAAGTTATTAATTTATGAGATAAATTAAATAAAGAAAAGAGAATAAAATAACTTGGATTTTTTATAAATAAAAGTGAAATAAGTTAATTAAAAGGTTGATTAATTTAATAAAATCTAATTAGAGAAAAAATTAGTTTAAATAAAAGGTCATTAGTTATTTAATTAAAAGAGGTGACATGATTAAAAAAGGGGTTAATTAGGTAGTTAATTATAAAAAGGTTAACTAATTAAATTAATTAAATTAGGTAATTATGGTTTTGGTGTTTAAATGTTAATGACGGTGATTAGTTATTATTAATGCAGATTAAAATGTTTTAATTAAGGATTTAGTGGGGAGTTAGTGTGATTAGGTGGAGGAGGCGGAATAATCGTGAGTGTGCACGCGAGTTACAGTGAGTGTGTGTACCTGTGGTTAAGAATTACAACCAAAATTAAGAAAAAAGACACAGAATCCCTAATTCCCAAACTGATTTCCCCCCCGATCGCCATCTTCTCCGTCTCTCTTTTCGCCAATCACTTCTTCGACCTCGTTCCTCCCTCATTTCTCTTCTTCTCACGCTATTCTCTCTCCTCGATCTTTCTTTTTCTGTCTCACTTCCATCTTCTCGATGTTCATCACTTTCATCTCCTTTCCCCTGATCTGAAATAAAAAACGAGTCAAAAGATCAATTGTATTTAACAAATTACATCTCAACGAAATGTACTCAGAGGAACTCGTTGGAGTCGGCGGCGGGGATTCGTGGACGGGAGCGTGAGGGTTATTGCGGCGGTGTTTGCAGTGTTCTCCAGGGACAAGGGTTTGTGATTTTGGGATTTTGAATGTTTGAATATTGTTTGATTTGTATGTATTGTGTTTATGTGAAATCCCCTTCTTTTTATAGTTGCCAAGAACGAAAACATGATAAAAAAATTTCCTTTTCAGGTTCAAATCTGTCTGAAGCATGTTTGCCCGGTTTTAGAAAGGAAGTGATGGCCATGGCCTTTTTACTTTGCTGCCCTCGGTTAGTTTCCACGTTCACCTTGATTGTGTTTGGAAATCAAAGCTTGCTCATTTATCTTTTGATGACTCTTGATCTTCTCCTTTAAGTATTCCTTTCTTGTTTTGGAAACAGGTATTGATTGGGAGTTAAGTTGTCGCTTGGTCTTAGAAGATGCACTCGATGAGTTCCTCATTGGTGTTGCTGCAAGTATCTGGCAAAGTCTTTGAAGCTTCAACTCCGTAAAAGTTTAGGCCAAATTCCTTCAGCGATAACAATAACAGAACCAGATGAATGTCTCCTGAGCATCCTCTCCAGAATAGTGACCTTGAATGCAACCTCGAGTGGGTATTGTCTTCACCTTTTCTCTTAATCCAATTGTGCTCTGATTTTCGCCCCTAATGCAATCGTGTGGTTCCATGTTTCTTGACCTTGCTTTTCTGAATTTGGGGCTTTCTTTCCTTGTTGTTCTTTGACTCATTTTTGTTTCAATACATTTGCGTTATCTTGACGAGAGTAGTTGGGTAGTAAGGTTTATACTGTTCTGTTTTCTGGAGGTCTCTGGTCCTTTGATTTGGTTTTGCTATTAAAGAATCCATGTTCGGATTTAGGTTAGGGGTTAGAGATAAAGGGGGTTAATGTTTATGGCTTTGGAGTCGAAATGGATTTACGGCTGATAATGTTTCTGTTCTGTGGATTTCCTGAGCGTTTTGGTTTGTTGCAGGATTATTTCACATGTGATTGCCTTTGGACTTACTTAATTGTTCCTCTTTTACAGACACATGTCTATTGTGGTGCTGGTTCAGACGTCCGAGCGTGTTCTCGACTCTTTATGTGGCTGTTCTAAGTGGTTGTTCAATAGAGAGGTTTTGTAGCAATTTTGTCTGGATTTAGCTGTAGTTGTAAAATTGACGGAGTCTTGTGTTGTTGCCGCATGTTGCTTTGGTCTGATATTGTCTGATGGTCTTGCGGGTCTGTCGTATGCGTGCTTTCACTTCGGCTTATCACTGCTCTCGAGTTTCTTCCTAAATTCTTAGGGTAAAACAAATTAACCTCACTTTGGGGTTATTGCTTTCATTTGCAGCCTCATGATATTGACATTGAATTACTCTCATCTGCAGGGCATAGCAAGACTACCTGTAGAGTTACGGATAGGATGGTGTCGTTGTCTTCGTTTGTGATGCTATTGTTGTTGATTGCAAGACTTTGAGGGTTTCCCAATTGAACTCGACATGACTTGGTTTATTTTCTTATTTGTTTCAACTTTGTGTACATGAATTGGATGCGAGAAGCTTAATCTGACTAATTCTAATCTTGCAGGAACTTAACGGTTTAATGGCGTCCAAAAGCGAGAGTGATCGGGTTGAAATGGTGTACTGAAGGAGTCTTCAAGTTCTTTGATACGGCAACTTGACTTGATGTTAGGCGAGGCTACGAAGTGAGCGATTAGAGCTACTTTTGTATTCGAGCAAGTTCTGTTACAAAGCGCACTTTATGACTTCGTCTTGTATGCTTTCACATAGTTTCTTCGTTATGCCATGTTCTGACTTGATTCTAATCTTGCAGGAATGAAACACAGAGTAATGATGCCTTGTGTAACCTCGCTGTAGGTAGTCTCAAAGGTTGCGATTGTGCATTTATGAACTTTGTATGCTCGCTAATGGCTGTTGTTTGTCGATTTCATTTCGTGTACACTTGATGCAGGAATTTTGTTGTGACTGTCGTGCTTGAGATGGTGATAGATTTGACGCACCTTGTTGTGACGCACCTTCGATTGCCGTAGCACATGTACAAAGTGCTGACTTGTCTGCATGCCTGAATCGGCAGATTGAGATCCAGGGACCTACAGCGACTGTAACCTAGGGACCTTGTTTCCCAACTGTTGATGTATATTTGATAGATTGTTTGCTGATTTATTAGTTACTAAATTCTCTTTTCCGTTGGTTTTATCATGCAAGCTTGGAAGCGATTAGGATCAAGGCCAAAATTGTAAACACAGTCACCAACTGTGATGAAGATGGTAGAGACTTTGAAGTTTGGATTACTCAATTCCTTGACGGCCGCTAGTTGCGCGCAAACCCTGATACTCATTATTTGTATTAACAAAACTCTTGAAGTTTATGTTTTTGTAGGTGCGCTCGGAGTTTCCGTCACATGGACTTCCGGTGTTATGCGGGCGATTCAAGAGTTGAGGCTGCCGGTATTATTATAAAGCGAATCCAGGATGCGCCATATCCTGACATTGCGCTTGTTGCAGGTTTGGGGAGTCACCAATTTGCAGAGCTTTGTGTAATGTAAACTTTGAGCCAGATGTATTCTTGATGACTAGTACTTGTGATTTATTCTCGACACCCAAAATAATGTCTGCGTCTGGAATTCTCTGTGTTCAGGTTACCCCTTCGAAGGGTTGTTTGGTGATGTGAGATTGCTTGGTTTCAGGTTATTCTAAGCAAGGCCGGATCGAGGAGGCTCCAGAAGCAAAGCCATGATTTGCGGCATTACGTCTGCTTCCACGACTGACACGTAGTTGGTGTAGCCCGAATCTCTCGCCAAGCCAACTATGATCCCGCATCTTGCAAGTACGAAACAAGAGAACGAGATTGAGTTCCCCTTCCTAACTTATGATCACAATGGTGGTGTTTCTGCTTCAGCATTCTTTGGTCCTTATGCCTTAGTAACTGGTGAGACATTCTGGAACTGCTACTCTTCTACCTAAATCTTAAATATTGCATTTCCTTTGGGTTGAGTATCAATTGGAGACCACCCCTTCGCGAATTCTGTATGTCGTTACCGCAGCTATTTGAAGTTTTTAGATAAACCATCAAAGATATATTCATGTACTGTACAAAGTAGATTAGCAACTGTTCGAACTCCTCCTGATATGATGTTACCAATTTATGCAGGTCGAAACCAAACGCACATTCCAGGCGGGACAGAATTCACAGGATGATTTGGGAGCACTTCTTGTTTATTTCCTCCGTATTACACCGACGAAGCATAATTTGGCTTTTGACGGAAACTGCTTGAACACTAACAGCCTTGGGAATTGCCTTGTACTGGAAACGACACATGTGATAGAGCGACATGTATTATAAGCTTTTCTATGAGCCCAAGATCAGCGTATAAGTCGAATTTAAGACTCCTTGTAATTGTAAATTGCGGCTTAAAATTATGTGAAACCGCTACATAACCAGCTGTAACTATTGTGTTTCTCCTTTTATGTAAGCAAGATCATGTCAAGTGTACTTGTGAACCTACTCTTTTAATGCTTCAACGTACAGTTATAATAGAGCTTTTGGATAGCTATTTCCTTGTAACGATCTTCTACTTTAAAAATTTGGAATGGTTTGTAATGTATCTCCTTAAGTTGTAGTGAGTTGTAATTTTCTTTAATACTTGGAAATTAAACTTGTAAACTTGAGCTATAATTAATTCAAGCTCAATTATCAACTTTGAATTTGGAGTTCGAGGTCTGATGCTGAATTTGAAAATATAAACATCATCGTTTGGCTTTGACCGTTCTTGGAAGCATGGCGATTAATTCCGCTTTAAAACTTCTTGCTAAAGGTGATAACCCCACTTCCTGAACAAAACTAGCCCTTTTTGATCTGAATTTGTCATGTATAATTTGGGAATTTGGGTATTTGACTTGAACGTTCTCGCATCCGTTGTCCATGACTTTAAAAGGATTCCTCACTAATGAACATTCCAGCCCTAGCATACTCACCAATCTGAATCTTGAATCCACAATGTCTTGCCCCAGAAGGCCACATAAAACCTGTCAGAGATACCTTAAAAGCAAAAATGATCTTGCATACACCCGTTAGTCGTGAGAAAAAACATATTAAAATAAAGTCAAATAACAATTGAAAAATGCGTAAAAAGAGGTGGGATCTTACGGTCAAAAATTAGGGTGTGACACCTATGGAATGATAACTATCTCTACATAGATTAAGCACAAAAGTGAAATGTACCAACCTGTGTTCAAGCTTGTAACAGAAGTAGTTCTTGCACTCTTCAGCCTTCAAGAAAGTGCAGATACACTCCAAATCACTTGATGAACACAATGAAACCTTCAATTGATCTTGATTTGCCCTTGAACTCAGAATCCGATTCTCACTTGCACCTCTGAAATTCCAACTTCACTCTCTGCTTCAGGCTTCAAACTTCACCAAAAAATGAACTGAATGCACTCATAGACTTATATAGGATGTAACTGAATGATCTAGATCCTTCTCAAAGGTTCAGAATGAGAAATTCAAATTTCAATTTCTCTTCAAAATCTCATTCATGGAAGTCACGATATCTCATCTATTTCTCCTTCAGGAAGCTCTCATTGCACTCCTTGTGAACCACTGAACTTGAATGGTGGGGATTCATCCCTTGTTTTCATCCCATGGCTTGGATTTGAGATGTAACTTCCTCATGAAGTATCAAAGCAAAAGGCCATGAAAATGAACTCAAACCTAAATTCTAATGATGTCATTGTTTCCAAAATGCAATTTCCATTCAAAAAATGCTATTACTTTGCCTTATTTGCACACATAACATTTATTTTGAATTTTTGGTCTTTAATTCTCTTTAATTCTTCCTTTTTCACAATTTCTTTAATCAAGTATTTCCTTGAGCCATTTCAATGCCTCATTGATACATGGTCAAAGTTAAAACCCCATTTTGAGCAAATTTCAAGTTGCACAGAATTTCATTTGAGATGTCTAAGTTGGTGAAAATGACCCATAACCAAAAATGACCCATAATCACAACTTCCCAAAATACCCTTGACTTGTCAAAGCGATAACTTGAGTTCTACAAATCCTATCAAGGACTTCTAGTACTCTATGGAAAGCTAAGAGGATAAGGAGAAACATTCATGTTGACCAAACGTTTATAGGAATCATCCTTCTATGGCAAAAGTTTCATGCAAGTTGGGTAACTTTCAAGCTCCAAATTCACATGCCTCAGATGACCTGTAACTTGTCTGGCTCATAACTTGAGTTCTATAAACCCTATCAAGGACTTCTAGTACTCAAATTAAAGCTAAGATCATGCTCTACAAAAATATTGTTGGGGTCAAGATGAGATAAAGATCACATATTAAGTTAAACTGTCTTGAAGTCAGGGCTCAAACTAGGGGATTTTACACTGTCAAGTCTTAGAAACCCTAGCCTGAAACTTCTCAAACTCTTCAATCATGATGAGTCAACCTTGGAATCATCCTTAGAACATATCAACGTATCAATCCATGATCACATGGATCTAGGATTAGGTCTCAACCTTCTTTAAATCATCAGTTGACTTAGGGTTGACCCAGTCAAACCCTAATTGCACCACTCATGGCTGAGTCTTCTTAATCTTACACAATGACCTATCTAGGCCTCAAAGTGATCTTCAACACTTCTCATGAGCTCTCTCAAGACCTCAGGTCCATCTTCATGGCCTCAGAATCATCTGATGACTTTCCACAACTCTCAAGTTAGGATACCTACCCTCTTGGCTTCAATCACTCTCTCTGAGGATCTTTTACTTCTTTGACAAGGATATCAACCCTTAAACCCTTGAATAACCTTCTTAACTAGCTTCAAAGCCTTGTGTAGCTCTTGATTGGCAATCATACCTCTTAATCTCCTGCATACATGTCAATGAAATGTAAATGATAATGCTAATGTGAATGAAATGCAACATAAGCTAGGTAGAGAAAAGTTGGGCAAATTTTGGGGTACAACACCGTGCCTATTGAGCAGTATAATCAGGTGTTAGCTGAGAGAGAAGAGCTGAAAAAGGCCAACGAAGAGTTGGAGAAAGAGTTAGCACAGCTTAGAAGCGAGAGAAACGAAGTCGTCCATTCTTTCAAGAAGCAGACAGAGTTGGTGAACAGGTTGGGAACGGACTTGACTAAGCAGATAGCTGATCGTGAACGCTTGGGTCTGGACTTCAAACCTGTCAATGATGTACTGGCCACCAAGAAGCAGAACCTGGACGAAGCATACCGGAGAATATCCAAGTTCAACCAGCAGTGGAATGCCACTCTAGCCAACGGCAAGGAACGAGAGGATAAACTGAAACAGCAGATCTCCAAATTGAAAGCTTAGGTGAAGGCTAGTGAGAAGAGGTTTGATGAGGAAACCGCTCGCAGATATGCCGTTGAAGACCTGCTAAACAAGGCTCTCGCTAACCTGAGGGATCGCAAGTAGAGGTTCGAATCCAAGAAACGGAGGTTAGAAGATTGTTTCGGCGAAGGAGCGTGGGAAGACTCCGTTGAAGGTCTTCAATACACTATTATGCAGAGGGAGTTACTCGTCAAGGGGTTGCTCACTCAGCCTGATCATCCAAAAACGAAGGGGTTGTTAGAAGAGTTCTGTGCCCGTGGCCGTGCTTGAATATATTTGTAATCCTTTGTTTTTGATCATTGTTGTATGCTGACCATCACCAGGCTTGTTGGTCGAGGTCATGCAGTTGATTCTGCTTGTACTCAGTGACATTGTATACTGCCTTGATGGGCTTTATATATATATGAGATGTTATTTCCATGACTGGATCCAGACTTCTTCTCTATTAGCACCGGCACTCTGGCACTAGAATCGGGGGAGAAATCTCCCTAAAGCACAGACACACGTTTGCATTTGCATGAATCATTTGCATAACGGGCACCTTGCCGTTTTCCTAACCCTTTGTGTATGTAGGTTGTTTCAGGATTGACCGAAGACCGATCCACCGATACTCGACCAGAGCAAATCAAGCTAGAGCAATGGAACAAGTGCAGACTGACATCCAGGAACTCAGAGAGAGGATGGACCGCTTCATGGAGCTCATGCAAGTGGTCGCTAACGGCCAAGACCAGCTCAGAACCTTGGTGCAGCCACTGATCTCAAGGGTTGACAGCAACGATGTGCTTCATGGTGGGAGCACTCCAATCCCTCCATTGGTTGAGACCCCACAGAATGGCATCCCTGTGACCGGAGGGAATGGAAGTGGTAACGGCAATATGGTCACTAACATCGGGCTTAATGGAAATACGATTGGCGTCGGTAACGGTAACTTTGTAGCCAATGACAATGCTGGGTTAGGCCATGGCAACACTGGAGGAACTGGAAATGCCGCGAATCTTGGTGTTGGGAATCTGTATGGTGTTGAGAATACTGGGTTTGCTGCTGGCAATGGCAATCAGCCATGGCTAGAGGATCGCCAAGAAGACTTGTTCTCACAAAAGGGAGCTGAGGGCGAATTGAATGCTGAAGCCCGTCTGAGGTTTAAAGCGCTCGAGGACAAAATGAAGAGTTTCGAGAACTTGAATACTTTAGGGGTTGACATGACTAAACTAGGATTGATTTCTGATTTCAAGGTGCCTCCCAAATTTAAGGTACCCGACTTTGAGAAATACAAGGGCACCACTTGCCCTCGTGTCCATCTAAGGTCATACTACCGAAAGATGTCTGCTCACTCTGAAGATGAGAAGCTGCTGATGCACTTCTTCCAGGATAGCATGTCCGGTCCATCCTTGGAATGGTATATGGGTTTGGAACCCACCAGTGTGCGTACATAGAAAGAACTTGTTGAGGCCTTTGTACACCATTATCAGTACAACAGTGACTTGGCTCCTAACCGGGTTCAACTGCAGAACTTGTCTCAGAAGAACAATGTTCGGTTCAAAGAGTATGCCCAGAGGTGGCGTGAGCTAGCAGCAGCTAGATTTCAGCCGCCGATGGTTGAACGAGAGCTTGTTGAGATGTTTGTAGCCACTCTTCCGGGGGTCTATTATGAGAAACTAGGCAGTGGTATGTCAGGGAGTTTCTCTGATCTCATCATTACTGGCGAGCATGTTGAAAATGGGATCAAATTGGGGAAAATTCAGGGTGTTGATCTATCCTCAGCTGGAGGAGGAAAGAAACCATACAGTAACAAGAGGCGTGAAAGAGAGACGAGCGCAGTGTCTAACGCTCGGAGGAAAGGTAAGGGCCAGCGCCAGCAGGTTGCTAGCATAACCATACCTGCTGCCCAACAACCTCAGCAGCAGCAATAGCAAAATCAGCAAGGGTACAGAAGGTACCAGAACAAAGCACCTCTGGCAAAACGTCATCTTGAGACACCGCCTATGTCATATGCTCAACTCCTACAAACTATGCTTCAGTTACAGCTAGTGCATAAGAGAACCCTGGCTCCCTTGACAGGAACACCTCCACAGGGCTATGATGGGAATGCAAGATGTGATTTTCACTCGGGGGAACCTGGCCACACGATAGAAAACTGTAAGGCATTCAAGCACAAGGTGCAAGATATGGTCGATGCTAAAATCATAAATTTTTCGAATAATGTGCCGAACGTCACAAAGAACCCTATGCCGAACCATGGGGGAGATGGGGTGAATGCCATTAGTGAAGAAGAAGACTCAGATTTGTTGACTGATGTCAAGGATCTGAAGACACCGCTTAGCTTCGTTAAAGCCAAGCTAATGAAGAGAGGCATCTTTCCGGGCTGTGGAAAATTGTGTATGGGTTGTGCGATTCGTTCAGACGGCTGTGTACAGTTGATAATGGGGATTCAGAGTCTGATGACCGAAGGAATCTTGTTGTTTAGCCGGAGGGCTGAATACAGATCTGGAGAGGTAATGCTGAAACAGGATGATGAATTGCCACTATCACCATCCCTCGCAAGACAATAACCATTTCTGCGTCCAGGCCACCCACAATTACCATCACAAAGACTGGGCCAATACCTTTTGAAAGCACCAACGCTATTCCATGGTATTATTGGGCAGACGTCTACTGTAACAGACATAAATTGGAATTGGAACCGTCTGGGCAGTCTGTGGACAACTTAGTGGGAACCGGAGGAATAACACGTAGCGGAAGAGTATTTTCTCCACCTGAGGTTGTGGCTGATAAAATTGACAAAGTTGAGAAAACTGATAAAGGAAAGAGTAAGGTCGTTGAGGAAACCCCTCGTGGGGTAGAAAAGGACTTACTTGTAAGGGACGCTGAAGAGTTCATAAGGTTGATTAAGAAGAGTGATTATAAGATCGTTGATCATCTTCATCAAACACCGTCGAAAATATCTATTCTGAATTTGTTGCTGTGTTCTAAGGCACATCGCAACGCACTGCTGAAGGTCCTGAATGCAGCGTATGTGCTGCAGGAGATCTCGGTCAACCAGCTGGAGGGGTAGTAGCCCAGGTGAATGCTGGAAACGGATTAGGGTTCACTGACCTAGAGTTGACGCCGAAGGGAAGAAACCACAACAACGCCCTGCATATCTCGATAGAGTGTAGGGGAACAGTTATGTTCCATGTATTAGTGGACACCAGATCATCTCTCAATGTTCTCCCGAAGAAAGCACTGATGAAGCTGGATACGAGAGGATTGATTTGCACACCCAGTGACCTGGTTATGAAAGCTTTCGATGGAAGCAAGCGTCATGTCTTTGGAGAGGTAACCCTACCCATCCAAGTTGGGCCAGAAACGTTCGACGCAGTCTTCTACATCATGGATATCATGCCAGCCTATAGCTGTCTGTTAGGCCGACCATGGATCCATTCTGCTGGCGCAGTGACCTCCACATTGCACCAGAAGCTGAAGTATGCTGTGGGGGGCAGCATTGTAACTGTCTGTGGCGAGGAAGACATAATGGTGAGCCATTTGTCGTCTTTCAAATATGTTGAGGTGGATGGCGAGATCCAAGAAACTTTGTGTCAAACATTCGAAGCTATTAAGGTCAAAGACGTGACTCCAGTGATGACTGAGAAACCAGAGATGACTCTCTCTTCCTTCAAGGAAGCTCGGGCTGTTGTTTAAGCTGGCTCTGCCCCAGGCTGGGGGCAAGTTCTGGAAATACCTAACAAACAGGATAAGTTTGGGTTAGGGTACTCTCCTGCTGTTGATGCTTCCTCCTCTCACAGTGAACCGTGCGTCAAAGGGCCAATCCAGTTTACAAGCGGTGGGGTGATATTTGAAAATGTCAACGAAGTGTCTGAAGATGGCGAAGACAGCGATTGCGACCTGGATTCCTGGATTCAGCCAAGAAAACCAGGCCAGAGCCTCAACAACTGGTCCATCAGGGATATCATCCAAGTGACAGGCAAAGAGTAATGATTTACTTTCTCCAATTATTGTACAACCCTATGTCCTACCCGGGGCATAGTGGTTTTATTGTCAGGGCCTTGTTGTGATCACTGTTATTCCTGTTTTATACTTTTGTTTTGAAAAACAATAAAATGGCAATATGGTTTGTGCTAACCTGCATATCCTTGTTTTAAGCTTAACCCTTGTTATTGCAGGATTCACATCGCAAATGACATCGACTCTGGACCTTCTACGACTCACTTCGAATTCGATTGCCCGATCTATCAAGCTGAAGAAGAGATTGATGAAGACGAAGACCTTCCTGAAGAGTTGGCCCGTTTGTTGAAACAAGAAAAGAAAGTCATTCTGCCTCACGAGGAAGAGATTGAGATTGTGAATCTGGGTTCTGAGGAACTTGTCAGGAATGTCAGGATAGGGGCTGCATTGCAGAGTGATGTCAAGCAGAGATTGGTCGAGATGCTTCGAGAGTATAGTGACATCTTTGCTTGGTCATACGAAGATATGCCCGGACTTGATACTGACATCGTGGTCCATCACTTGCCACTGCGAGAAGATTGTCCTCCCGTTAAGCAGAAGCTTAGAAGGACACGACCAGATATGGCCGTTAAGATCAAAGAAGAAGTGCAAAAGCAGCTTGATGCTGGCTTCTTAGCGGTCACTACTTACCCTCCGTGGGTCGCCAACGTAGTACCTGTACCGAAGAAGGACGGTAAGGTGTGAATGTGCGTTGATTACCGGGATTTGAATAGGGCGAGCCCTAAATATGATTTCCCGCTCCCTCATATTGATGTGTTGGTCGACAATACAGCTCAGTTCTCTGTGTTTTCGTTCATGGATGGCTTCTCCGGCTTTAATCAAATCAAGATGGCGCCGGAGGACATGGAGAAAACTACGTTTATTACCCCTTGGAGAACATTTTGCTACAAGGTAATTCCTTTTGGTCTGAAGAACGCAGGGGCCACTTACCAACGAGCAATGGTTACTTTGTTTCATGACATGATTCACCATGAGGTTGAAGTCTATGTTGATGACATGATTGCGAAGTCCCAAACGGAGGAAGGACATCTGGTCAATTTGCTGAAGCTTTTTGGGAGGCTTAGGAAGTTCAGGTTGAGGCTGAATCCTAACAAGTGTACTTTCGGAGTACGGTCCGGAAAACTACTGGGGTTTATTGTGAGTGAAAAAGGCATTGAGGTTGATCCTGCGAAGATAAAAGCGATACAAGAGATGCCAGCGCCAAAAACTGAAAAAGAAGTTCGTGGTTTCCTGGGCAGAATAAACTACATTGCGAGGTTTATATCTCAGCTCACAGCCACGTGTAAACCGATGTTCAAATTACTGAAAAAAGATCAGGCGATTATCTGGAACGAGGATTGCCAGAAGGCATTTGACAAGATAAAACAGTATCTGCAGGAACCTCCAATCTTGATACCCCCAGTGGCCGGAAGACCCTTAATCATGTACTTGACAGTTCTTGAGAATAGTATGGGGTGTGTTCTCGGTCAACACGACGAGACTGGCAGAAAGGAGCATGCCATCTATTACTTGAGTAAAAACTTCACAGATTGTGAATCCCGTTACTCAATGCTGGAGAAAACGTGTTGCGCACTCGCATGGGCTGCCCAACATTTACGACAGTATATGCTAAATCACACAACCATGCTAATTTCGAAGATGGATCCGATCAAGTACGTCTTCAAGAAGCAAGCGCTTTCGGGCAGGATTGCCAGATGGCAAATGGTGTTGATGGAATATGACATTCAGTACGTTTCCCAGAAGGCCATTAAGGGGAGCGTATTGTCTGAATACCTTGCCGAACAGCCTATCGAAGATTATCAGCCGATGAAATTTGAATTCCCTGATGAGGATATTATGTTTCTCAAAGTGAAAGATTGTGATGAACCGTTTCCTGACGAGGGTCCAGACAGGAAATCCCAGTGGAAATTGATATTTGACGGGGCGGTTAATTCTTACGGAAGTGGCATTGGGGCAGTCACTACGACTCCCCATGGATCCCGCATCCCATTCACTGCTAGATTGGCGTTTCCGATCACCAATAACGAAGCAGAATACGAAGCATGCATCATGGGTTTAGAAGAAGCGATTGATTTGAGAATCAAAAACCTAGATGTATATGGTGACTCGACACTTGTTGTTAACCAGATTAAAGGGGAGTGGGAGACTCGTCAATCGAATTTGGTGTCGTACATGAATTATGCCAGAAGGCTGCTTCCATTCTTTGATCAAGTGGAACTCCATCATGTGCCTAGAGCTGAAAATCAGATGGCTGATGCCTTAGCCACGTTGGCTTCGATGTATAAAGTCAATTTTTGGAATGAAGCTCCAAGAATTGTCCTTTCTCGTCTTGATAGACCTACGTTCGTTTTTGCAATCGAGGAAGCCTCCGACGGCAAGCCATGGTTCCATGATATCCAGACCTTCCTTATGACTAAGGAGTATCCTGCGATAGCGTCAACCTAGGATAAGAAAACACTGAGGAGGCTGTCTGGGAATTTCTATCTCAATCCTGATGGAGTTCTGTATAAAAGAAACCATGATCTCGTGCTACTCAGATGTGTAGATGAGAAAGAAGCGAGTATGCTCATGGAAGAAGTCCATGAAGGCACATTTGGTACGCATGCCGACGGGTATGCTATGACGAGAAAGATCCTGAGAGCAGGATATTACTGGCTAACGGTGGAATCAGATTGCTTCAAATTCGCGAAGAGATGTCATAAATGCCAGATTTTGGTTAATAAAATTCATGTGTCGCCGTGCTTGTTGACTGTCATGTCCTCCCCGTGGCCGTTCTCCATGTGGGGCATCGACATGATAGGCAAGATCGAGCCCACTGCATCTAACAATCATCGCTTCATTTTGGTAGCCATCTACTACTTCACCAAGTGGGTGGAGGCAGCCTCGTATGCTAACATGACCAAGCAGGTGGTGGCTAGATTCATAAAGAGGGACATCATCTGTCGATACGGAATTCCCAAGCGGATCATTACTGATAATGGTTCAAATCTGAATAACAAGATGATGAAGGAGTTATGACAGAGCTTTAAGATTGAACATCACAACTCATCACCTTACCGGCCGAAGATGAATGGCGTAGTTGAAGCGGCCAACAAAAACATTAAAAAGATAGTTCAGAAGATGGTTGTGACCTATAAAGACTGGCACGAGATGTTGCCATTTGCATTGCACGGTTATCGTACAATGGTACGCACATCAACCGGGGCAACTCCTTTCTCACTCGTGTACGGTATGAAGGCTGCCCTACCATTAGAAGTTGAGATTCCTTCTTTGCAAGTTTTGGTTGACGTCAAACTCGATGAGGCAGAATGGATTAAGAACCGACTGAACTAACTCAACCTGATGGATGAGAAGAGATTAGCATCGATTGCATATGGTCGCCTGTACCAAAGCCGAATGAAGAAAGATTCTCAGACGGGTGATCTCGTCCTGAAGAAGATTCTTCCGCCACACTCCGATCACAGGGGCAAGTGGACTCCTAATTACGAAGGTTCGTACGTCGTCAGCAAGGTCTTCTCGGGAGGGGCCTTGTTGTTATCCACGATGGATGGCGAAGATTTTGCATCCCCTGTGAACGCGGACGCAGTTAAAAAAATACTTTGCTTAAAAAATGACCTGCTGGAAAGAAAAAAGAATATCCAGGCCAAAATGGGGCATCCCGGCGAACCATAAAAAAGGAGAAAGGTTCGGGCAAAAATTAGGGATATAAATGAAAAATGTACACCCGCAAAGTCGAAAACCTGGAAGGGCGGCTTTGGCAAAAAAGGGTATCCCGGTGAATCGAAAACTCGAAAGGGCGATTCAGGCAAAAGTTAGGGATTTGAAAAGCAAATGACTGCGTTCCGCGTGTGGACTTTCATTGTTTAGTGGTTTGGAAGACCTGGGGGCCGTTTATCTGAATCAATATCTTCTAAAGCTGAAGCGTCGGAGAAGTATCGAAGTCGAGTGGGTCATAGAGGGATCAACTCATGGTGTTCGTCTACGCCACATTGCCGACATTTGTATATACTGATGTATATTTATGTTATTATGCTTGCGCAGCTTCCTCATTTCAGGAGCTTGCCTCTGTTGTAAAACATTTTTGCCCATTCAGGGGCTCGCTATCAATAAAACGTATACTATTCAGCAATTCTATTTGTTTGTTTATCTTTTATCTGTTTTGTTTACGAAAAAACGCCCGATGTTTTTGATAAAATGCGCATACATAAACTTGCTGGCCTAGGCCGATAATTGTTGAAACATTGAATTACCTGAACATTGTCGCAGGATGATAACCGTGATAGGTCCCTTTGTGAAGGGTATCTTGTCTGTTTGTTCGTGTTGTTGCAGGTACGCCATTCTAGGCCGCACGCCAGATGTTTTCTAAGCAGGATGATTCCTCCTTCCCCAGCGAGTTCAGCAGCGTCTCCCCACGAAGTCTGAATATGGGACTGTGAGCATTGATATGTCTCCCCGAGTAGAGATAGATTCTCCCCAACTTGATGCATCCTGAGGAAGGATCATCATCTCCCCAGCTGAGTCATACGCCGAAGCGTATGTTCATCCCCAGCACTGAGTCAATATGCAGTATTTTCGTAGAAGACTATTCGCAAGTGTTTAGCTTCCTTAGTCCAAACTGAAGTCTCCCGCGGAATTGAAAATCCCCGCAGAGTTGTACTCTCCCCGGCAGGTAGGAGTGATTCCAGCGTCTGGTTACCCCCCTCAGCCGAGTTTGCAAATCCCCGAGAGAGTCGAATTCTTGGAAGCCGTCCAGGCCGTGATTGGTGCTCCCCAGTAGAGTGTTGAATATCTGATGCTGTATTTCCCCATCGGAGTCTGTCTCCAGGAAAGTTTTTTGGGTGCGCAGGCCGTGCAGTTCATTCCTGCGATTGACATCGTTTCCCTCAACAGTTGTGGTTCGTATACCTAGTTGAGCAGTTCAGGTTCTTGTAGAGCTTTGTCCCTATACAGTAGTATACTGAAGTTTGTTTCCCCAGGAAAAATCCAATTGAGATTGGTGTGACTTCTTCTCCCCGGCAGGATGATTCCTCCTCCCTACAAGAGTGGTTCTTTCTCCTTTACAGGAGGGTTTTCCCCTCAGCATTTATTTTGCTGATGGGGTCGTAGCATTTTGCATGATTGCATAGCATTTACCCTAAACGCGTAGCATTTCAATCGTGTGGAGAATTGCACCATTGTCAAACATATGCATACGAAACATGAGTTAGGTCGTTACCGTTCTTGCTTTGCAGGTGTTCCTCCGCAGAATGATTTGCTCAAGATGATTCTTGAATTCCCCAGCGAAGTTGATTGCTTAAGATGATTCTAAAATCCCTAGTGAAGTCGCAAGAGTTGGTTGCTCAAGTTGATGCTTAGAGTCCCCAGTAGGGCGTTTGCTCAGGATGATTCCTGAAATCTCCAGCAGAGTTATTGGTTCAGGATGAGTCTTGAAGTCCCCGGCGGAGTTATTTGTCTGAGATGATTCTTGAAGTCCTCAGCAGGGTTGATTCATCCAGAATGATTTCTGGAGCCCTGAAGTAGAGTTACTTGATAGTTCTCCCAGATCCCTAGTGGAGATATGTCATCCCCACCAGGTTTTAAACCAGAGAAATTGAAACTTCCCTTGGAGACTTGATGATTGAAGTCCGGCTGACGCCCGAGAATTTCTTTGAATGCCCGATGGCATGATTACAGAGATTTCCAAAAGTTCCTAATGACCTGATGAGTCCCGAGGAATTCTTCTGCTGCCGTGCCGCAGAATTCCTGACGGCAGTGTCAGCTATGTATCACCAGTTACCGTGTAACCGGTGAGTCCTTGATGACTTGAGGAAAAAGCTGCAGTGAAATCTGATGATCGTCCCGATGGAGATTTGAGCCCGTTGTCGTGCAACTGCTATTTCAGACTCCAAATATTGTCCTACCCACCAAAGTATCGTTTACGGGTGCGGTTGGAAAATTCCCGGTTACCGTGTGACCGATTCCCCAGCAGAGTTGTCGTGCAACTGTCATGCTCAGTTTTGAAGATGTTCCTACCAATCAGAGTATCGTTTACCTGTGCGGTCGACAAATCGCCAGTTACCGTGTAACCAGTGACCCCTCGATGAATTGAGGACGAAGATCTATGGTGAAATCAAAGAATCATCCTGACGAAGGTTCAGATCAGTATTCTCCAGCTAGTTGCCGTGCAGCTATTATTTCAGTCCGAATATTGGTTCCCATCAGAGAACCGTGTACTTGTGCAGTTGGAAAATTTCTAGGTTTGTTGGTATTTAACCATCTTTTACCTTGATTGTTTGAGAGCGTTTGCTTCTCACCCAGTCAGGTCCAAGCCGTTTGAATAGGGGCAGCTGTTGCACCCCAAAATTTGCCCAACTTTTCTTTACCTACCTTATGTTTCATTTCATTCACATTAGCATTATCATTTGCATTTCATTGACATGTATGCAGGAGATCAAAAGGTATGATTACCAATCAAGAGCTATACAAGACTGCAGGGCTAGCTAAGAAGGTTATTCAGATGTTCAAGGGTGGATATCCTTGTCAGAGAAGTTAAAAGATCCTCAATGATAGTGATTGAAGCCAAGTTTGTAGGTCTCCTAACTTGAGAGTTGTGGAAAGCCATCAGATGATTCTGAGGCCATGACGATGGACTTGAGGTCTTGAGAGAGCTCATGAGAAGTGTTGAAGATCACTTTGAGGCATAGACAGGTCATTGTGCAAGATTAAGAAGACTCAGCCATGAGTGGTACAATTAGGGTTTGATTGGGTCAACCCTAAGTCAACTGAGGGTTTGAAGAAGGTTGATACCTAATTCAAGAGCCATGTGATCATGGATTGATACATTGAGATGTTCTAAGGAGGATTCCAAGGTTAACTCATCATGATTGAAGAGTTTGAGAAGTTTCAGGCTAGGGTTTCTAAGACTTGACAGTGTAAAATCCCCTAGCTTGACCCCTGACTTCAAGGCCATTTAACTCAAGATATGATCTTCATATCATCTTGACCCCAACATTATTATTGTAGGGCATGATCTTAGCTTTAATTTGAGTACTAGAAGTCCTTGATAGGGTTTATAGAACTCAAGTTATGAGCCAGACAAGTTACAAGTCATCTGAGGCATGTGAATTTGGAGCTTGAAAGTTACCCAACTTGCATGACCCTTTTGCCCTAGAAGGATGATTCCTATGAACTTTTGGTCAACATGAATGTTGTTCCTTATTCTCTTAGCTCTCCATAGAGTACTATAAGTCCATGATTGGATTTGTAGAACTCAAGTTATGGCTTTGACAAGTCAAGGGTATTTTGGGTATTTGGACATTACAGGTCATTTTGAATTATAGGTCAATTTCACTATCTTGCAAGCTTCAAATCAAGTTTTGTTCAACATGAAAGTTGCTCAAAATGACGTTTTTAGCTTAGCCAAGTATCAAGAGCCCATTGATATGGATTAAGACAAGCATTGGTTGAATAAATTTCACAAAAGGACCATTTTAATGAATTAAAATGGAAAAATTCAAAACAATTTCTAAATTAATGATTTCAAGACAAATTTGTGCTCATTTTGATTGGAAAATAAATTCTAAACACAATGGAATTATTAGAATTTTCATTTGGGGCTTGGTTCATGGTGGTTTAGTTTGTTACTTCAAGAATAAGCAACATATCAAAAATCATTCACAAGGCATAAACAAGGACTCCTTTTGATCCAAACTCATTCACCATGTCATATGCAAGTGGATTGAAGGTTCTAGAAGGTGCAAGCAAGGCAAATTCGTGCATCACCATTATTTGATTTTTGAAGAAACTTGAAAATTGGATATCATTGATTGGGCCTCCCATGGACCTCCAAAGCCCACAAATCATTTCTATATATTGCCATGAGTGATTCCAGATGAAGGTTGGTGATGGAATGAGCTTGGAAAGGTAAGAAATACTTTGAAAAAAGTTTGTTAAAAGTGAAAACTGAATTTCAACTTAGAGGCCATTTTTGGAGCAACTAAGCATTGAAGAAGATTCTACTATCATCATTGAGTAAATCTGCAGAAGATTGGATCAAGATTCGCGCCATAACCGCTCCAATTCGAAGCTCCAACTCAGGTTTTTACATTTCAAATTTATGCTCCATTCATGATGAATTAGGCTAGAATTGGCATATGGTTAGGTTGTACATGAACCATAGATGGATTCTGGATAGGAAATTTGAAGTTTAGAGACAAATTAGAGTTGAATCCAATTTATGTTTGGCCATGGATGTCTTCAATCTTGGAGTTTCAGCATGATTGAGTAGGATATTTGGATTCCTTGTGAGATTTCCTTCAATTTTCATTCAAGAATCGCGACTTTTCATTGAGTTATGAGAGAGTTAGAGTTGCACGAATTTTCCGGCCACCCTCACGGTTTCCGTCACCGGTTTCTGCGTTTCCCTCCCTTGGGATGTTTGAACGAAGAAGATGATATCATCGTCGTTGGATCGCGTATGGAAAGAAGACTAATTCCTCACATCCGATGATCACCAGCTTGCCACGCAACCCTTGTCCAAAACGACGTCACTCCATTAAGTGACTTTCGTTGGGCTTTGAATCAGTTTGCTATGCGCACCTCACAATTGGGCCCGGTCCAAGAATAGCCTAGATTGTTTTGCTATTTGGCACGCGTTTTTGTCCATTTTCCATAATTTTCTTTAATTTCTCCATTTTTTTTACTTGTTTAGTTTTAATTCATGAAAAATATAAAAAATAATCATAAAATCATGAGGTTTTTTTCTGTGGATCTTGAGCACCTTAGGAGATTTTAGAAACTGAAACTTTATTTTTAGGATTTATTTTGATTTAATTGTGAATTTTTCTTATTTTAATATCCATTAAAATTGTGAATTGTACCTTTGATTTTGTGGATTTTCATTAGGGTACCAAAGCATAGTTGTGATATCATTTGTAGACATCTTGAAGGATCCAAATGTATTTTTATTTGATTTTTGTGATATCATTTGTATAGCTTTTGAACAATATGTTTGTGTATGATCCATATTGCCTTGTTTTGGAATGCCTTGGATATTTGCAATATGTTTGATCCTTTCCTTTTGGATGTTTCCTCCATCCTTTTGGCCTTTGATTATATACATATTAAGGTGCTTCCATGATTTTTGTGGTTATTTTTAGATAGCTTTTGGTGCTGTTTTAGAATTAAATCATTAGACCTTCCATTTTAGGGTTATTTTATGACACCTTGTGATTTAGAAATTGTTTAGAGACTTTCCTTTTAGGTTTGGCCCCTGGCCTTTCTACTATAGATACCTAACATACTTAGGTTCCCTTGGAAATTTTCCTAGGATTTTAGAATTAGTTTTGGTATTTTAGATTGAATTAATACTTAAGCTAGTCTTAACATGTTCATAACATAGTATTCCCCTTTGATTGACTTCATTAATGACTTTTAGCATGAGATAAACTTTTCATTACTTTTTATTGTTGCTTTATACATGTATGAGCTTCTGTTTGCTTGATGGTGATGTTTGATTTGGTGTTTAGGCCTCCCTTTAGAAGCTTTCTTTGAACTTGTTCAATTAGGGTTTAGGAAGAGCTTAGTTGTTTTCTCTTTCTTCAAATAAACATGGGTCACTTTGATTGCTTTCCATTCTCATCCTATGATTCAAGGTCCCTATGTGAAAGCCTCATCTTTCCTTTGGAAGGATGTGTGGTATTTTACAAGAGGTAGAACCTTCGAGGATTCCTTTCTCTGATGACTGGTTGAGTGTCAGGAGGGATTCCCTTGGTTTCCTTCCTGCTTCCCATCATCAATCCAATATTCTTGGTGTTGTTCCTTTTCTCTTATGTTGGAGCTTATTGGAGCATGGAGATGAAGACTTCTCTTGAAGATTGCTTAAAGTTGTTTGTTGAGCTGTTTGTCTGCTGTTTCTCTGGCTGCTCTGCTTTGCTTGTGTGACTGACTGACTGTGTGTTGCATTAGACTAGGTTTCTCATATAGTGATCTAGGCTTAAGAGCATCCTAAAGGTTGAGAATAGCTCCCTTTGCTTGTTTGCATAAGAGGTTGAGTTGAGCTCCATCTGCTTGTCTGTTATTGATTGGCTTTGCTTTATTGCCGAGAGGTCGAGTGGGTCTCCCTCTGCTTGTATTGTTGCATTGCATGTGCATCTTTACTGTTTACTGTTGATCTGTTTAAGCTGACGATTTATTAGTTTTTGTATACCATTGCCATGATCCCCTAGGAATCTCACTTCCTTTGATAAGGAAGTGATGATTAGAACTTTAGGTTGAAACCTATGCATGATAACTTCTAGGAGTTCCCTATTTCGAACCTCAACTGTAGGATGAATCCTTGGCATGACAACATTAGGACTTGATAGTCTCCCCATAGAGTTCGCTCTCTTCTCATCCCAAAACAAATTAAATACAGTGATAAAGGTTAACTGACGTCGTACGTTATGAGCCTTATGCTACTTGAGAAAGGGTTGTTGGAGAGTTTCTTTTCAACAGCTTGGATGTTTAGTATGGAACCCTTTGGGTGACATGCAATGCATTCACTCTCAGGTCGTAGTCTATAGTACGATATTGGTTGCAAACATCCATAAAAAAAACAGTTCTTCCGTAAAAGACAGAAAACAAACTTCAAACCTTTTTGCCCCGTGGCCCCATAAAGTTAACTCCTAGTTCTACCGCAAACGGCAACGCCTAAGTCTCCAAGGGTCGAGCTGCGTACACCAAACTGCTGGAACTGTTTGTTAACCCTACTCGGAAAAACAGATGAATCTGAACCCCCGTAATCCGTGTTATCCCGAACTACGTAAGCTCTGATCTCTCAAGCCTGTTGAGAGTACGTAAGCACAATACTGACGTATTGGCGAGCAACCTTCCCTGTAACCCGTAGTTAGGCAAACTACGTTGACTCTGATTTCTCATTCTCTGATGAGAATACGTAGGCACAAAGTGCGACGATTTGCCGAGTCATTTTCATTTTCTTTTCAGGCCAGCCTTGATAGGTAGATAGTAAATAAACCCGTCAGATAAACATAACAAGCGTGGATCCCATCGAGTACGATGGATGTGAGGGGTGCTAATACCTTCCCCTTGCGTAACCGACTCCCGAATCCAGACATCGGTTGTGATGACCTTGTCTTATACCTTTTTCGTCAGGTTTTTCCGATCGTTTCCTTTCTCGTTCTGAGGGATAAATAACGAAAGGTGGCGACTCTTCTGTTTTGCCGGCACCTTACTTTCGCGGTAGCGACAACTACTAACCCAAAGTTGGAATAACATCCAACAAACAACGGACTACAAACCAAAAGTTGGAACCATCAACAAATAAGCAAATGACTACTAACCAAAAGTTGGAATCACTGGGACGCCGACCAAAGGCGACCTTATCAAAACGAAGACTACCAACCAAAAGTTGGAATAATGACTCCGCGGGGAATATAAGAGGACTGCCAATAAAAAGTTGGGATAACATCCAAGAAACAACGGACTACCAACCAAAAGTTGGGATCGTCAACAAATAAGCAGATGGCTACCAACCAATTGTTGGAATCACCGGGACACCGACCGAAGGCGACCTTATCAAAATGAAGACTACCAACCAAAAGTTGGGATAACGACTCCGTGGGGAACAAAAGAGGACTACCAACCAAACATTGGGATAACATCCAAGAAACAAAGGACTACCAACCAAAAGTTGGGATAACATCCAACGAAAGATACCAACCAAAAGCTGGGATAAACCAGATACACAGGAAGTAAAATCAAACAACTTACGACCTGAAATAGCAACTCCGCTGGGGAAAGAAAAGTTTAAACAACAAACTCTGCCATGGAGTAAGGTGAACACATCCATCAATGATCTGCTGAGGTAAAGATAATGAGATCTTAAGTCATGCCATTATCTGCTAGAGAGATGTCAGGAAGCAATGATATCAAACTTTGCTTATGCTTCAGATGCATATGTTTGAATATGGCGTAATGCTCCATACAAAATAGAAATGCTATGCGTTTAGGAGGATGCAATGCAAATGATATACAAAAGAACCCTGTCGGAAGAAACACTGGAAATAACCAACAAACCAAACTCTGCGGAAGAAAACGCCCTGGATAGCCTACCATACCTCTTCTGGGGATTGTAAAAAAAATCCTTTTGGGAGAACGTCCCAAAAATATGACTTTGAAGAATTCCAATGATCCTTAGACTTCACCGAGGATACCATCCACCACTGAGATATCTGTTGAAGAAATCAACACCAACCTCTGCTTGGGGAACAACAATCTCTGTTGTGAAAGGACACAACCTCTTCTACTAAATGAATGCCTGACTGCAATTTACACCTTGATTGATGTAATCAACCTCTGAAAATTTACTGGGGAGAAAATATCATGTCATCCTGCAAACAACCAACCAACAACAAAATGTCTCATATGCAAAAGGTTGTTTTAGCTACCATCTATGACATCATTCAAGTAAGTCCATTCTTTTCAATATGACTTGTAATGCCCCAATGTTTTCACATGTAAAGTTTAACAAAAATATCAAACGCCCCTTTTTGCAAACAAAACAGTAAAAGTAAAAACAAGAAATGGAAAGCTCTTTGAGTGAATAATACTTTATTGATTGAAAAGGCCTGTAAATAGGCAAATTACAATGGATGCAAATCATGAAAAGAGGAAATTATGCAAAAAGTACAACAAGAAATATTCAAATGTCGGCAATATGGAAACAGACAACCACCATGTGTTAATTCGGCTATGACTCATGTCTTCAATGTTTCACCAACGTTATGCCTTCTGAAGAGATTGATTGAACTGATTTTTTTACCCTTCGGGACTTCCAAGAGTTAGAACGCATTCGCAGAACATAGTCATTTGCTTTTAAATCCCTAAGTTTTTCCTGGATCCCCTTGCGGGTTTTCAATCCACCGGGATACCCATTTTTGCCAAAGTCGCCTTGTCAGGTTTTTCGAATTTGTGGGTTTATTTTTTTTCTTTTATCCCTAATTTTTTCCCGAACCTTTTCTTTTTTTTGTTCGCCGGGATGCCCCATTTTTGCTTGGACTTTCCTTTTATGTCTAGCGGGTCTATTTTAAGCAAAGTATTTTTTAACTGAGTCTGCGTTCATAGGGGACGTAAAATCTTCACCGTCCATGGTTGATAGTAGTAAGGTTCCGCTAGAGAAAACCTTTCTTACTACGTATGGACCTTCATAGTTAGGAGTCCATTTGCTCCTATGATCATTTTGTGGAGGGAGGATCCTCTTCCACACAAAATCAGCTATCTGGAAATACCGAGGGCGTACCTTCTAATCAAAAGCCTTCTTCATTCTGCTCTGGTACAACCGGTCGTGGGCGATAACTTCCAATCTCTTTTCATCCATCAGACTAAGTTAATTCAACCTAGCCTTCACCCATTCTACTTCATCAAGATTCATATCAGACAATACCCTTAAAGAAGGTATCTCGACTTCTAATGGTAGGAAAACTTTCGTACCATATACTAGTGAGAAAGGTGTTGCCCCAGTCGATGTACGTACCGAAGTATGATAACCATGTAAAGCAAAGGGCAACATCTCATGCCAATCTTTATAAGTCACCGCCATCTTCTGTACAATCCTCTTGATATTCTTATTTGCTACCTCAACTGCGCCATTCATCTTTGTACGGTATCAAGAGGAATTGTGGTGTTCAATTTTGAAACTCTGGCGCAACTCCTTCATCATCTTGTTATTAAAATTCGAACCATTGTTAGTAATGATTTGTTCTGGTATTCCGGAACGGTAGATGATGTCATTCTTTATAAAACGAGCAACCACTTGCTTGGTGACATTGTTAAAGGAAGTTGAATCTACCCACTTGGTGAAATAATCAATTGCTACCAAGATAAAGTGATGCCCATTGGAAGCAGTCTGTTCAATTTTCCCAATCATCTTAATGCCCCACATACCGAAGGGCAAAGGAGATGTCAATACATTTAGAGGGCTTGGTGGCACATGCATTTTATTAGCATAAATCTAGCATTTATGGTATTTTCTGGCATATTTAAAACAGTCAGACTCCGTCAACATCCAGTAATACCCTGATCTCAATAGTTTTCTAGACATTGCATGTCCACCGGCATGAGTACCAAAAGAACCTTTGTGGACCTCTTCCATCAGTAAGCTTGCTTCATGCTCATCCACACAATGCAACAAAACCATGTCGAAGTTTATTTTATACAACACATCATCCTTGTTCAAGTAGAAATTGCATGAAAGCCTCCTTAGAGTCTTTTTGTCTTTACTTAATTCCCCAGGCGGATACTCTTGAGTCTTGAGAAAATGTCTGATGTCAAAATACCAGGGCTTTCCATCTGACGCTTTTTCAATTGCAAATACGAAGGTCGGCCTGTCAAGGCGCATGATAGTGATTGTTGGAGCTTCATTCTAAAAATTCACTTTATACATTGATGATAACGTTGCCAAGGCGTCCGCCATCTGATTTTCAGCCTTTGGTACATGATGAAACTCAACTCTATCAAAGAAAGGCAGAAATCTTCTAGCATAGTTCTTATAAGGCACCACTTGGCATGACGAGTCTCCCAATCTCCCTTGATTAGATTGACGACTAATGCTGAATCACCATACACATCTAGATTCTTGATTCTCAAATCAATAGCTTTTTCTAGACCCATGATACATGCTTCATATTCAGCTTCGTTATTCGTATAGGAAAACGTCAACTGGGCAATGAATGGTATGTGGGAACCATGAGGAGTTGTAATAATTTCCCCAATTCCGTTGTCGTATGAGTTAACAGCACCATCAAAAATCAATTTCCACTGAGACCCAATCTCGGGGCCCTCGTCACAGTCTTTCATCTTCAGAAATATTATATCTTCATCAGAAAACTCAAAACTCATTGGTTGATAATCCTCAATTGTCTATTCAGCAAGATCCACCTCAATTCCTATTTCACTGACAATGAAACACAACAGCTTCCCTGATCTCACCCCAAAGGTGCATTTGTTAGGATTCAACCTCAGCTTGAACTTCCTTAACCTCTCAAACAATTTCAAAAGATTGACCAGATGTTCTTCCTCCGTCTGTGACTTTGCAATCATATCATCAACATATACTTCGATCTCATGATGAATCATATCATGAAAGAGAGTCACAATTTCCCGCTGATATGTTGCCTCTGCACTTTTCAATCCAAAAGGCATAACTTTGTAGCAAAAGCTCCCTCACGGTGTGATAAAAGTAATTTTCTCCATGTCCTCTGGGGCCATTTTGATTTGGTTATACCTAGAGAAGCCATCCATGAAGGAAAATAGGAATATTGAATAGTGTTATCAACCAACACATCAATGTGGGGGAGCGGGAAATCATCCTTCAGGCTTGTTCTAGTCAAATCTCGATAATCGACAAACATCCTAACCTTTCCATCCTTCTTAGGTATAGGAACAATATTAGCAACCCACGGAGGGTAATTAGTAACAGCAAGAAAACTAGCATTCAAATGCTTTTGGACTTCCTCTTTGATCTTGACTGCCATATCAGGTCTGGTCCTTCTCAACTTCTGCTTCACGGGCGGACATTCTTCTCGAACAGATAAATGGTGCGCCATTATGTCGGTATCCAACCCAGTCATATCTTGATAAGACCAAGATAAGATATCTTTACACTCGCGGAGCATCTCAACCAATCTTCTATTGATACCACCTTTCAATATGGCCCCTATTCTGACTTCCTTTTTCTCATCTTAGGTGCCTAGATTGATGACTTCAATATGCTCCTGATGAGGCATAACAACCCTTTCCTCTTGCTTCAGAAGCCTGGCCAGTTCCTCAGGTAACTCACAATCTTCATCAGCCTACTCTTCAGCTTGATAAATGGGATTATCGAAATCATACAGAGCCATATCCGAATCAGGATCGATGGTATTTGAAATGTGCAACCCGTATGATTGATGTTTTATGCTGATTATTATATGCAAATAAACAAACAAATTTCCATTTTTATTTTAATGTAAAAGTAAGAAGGAAAATGGGGATCAAAATATTTAAATGCAAAAGGGACGTCTTTTATTCATGATAATGTTAAAATGTTAAAATAGTGCCCTACAAAATATGTCACTACGCCTTGGGCAGAGCGTAGGACCAGTCATAATCAACAATAAAAGTGGAAATTACTCTTCTAATATGACGTGGATGATTTTCTCCACAGTCCAGTTGCATAGCTTCTACCCAGGGATAAACAGATGAATCCAAGCATCATCACAGTCGTTATCTCCTTCATCATTGCCAACAACATTTACCCTTTCGAATATAACCCCACCGTTGGTAAACCCAATAGATCCCTTGTACCTTAAAGGGTCTTTTGATGAAGAAGATGGACTATAACCCAAACCGAACTTGTCATGCTTAGCAGGAACATCAAGCACCTGGCCCCATTTCTGGGAGGACCCAAATTCCACTATCTGTACAGTTTCGAAAGCTTGGCAAAGTGTCTCGTGTATTTCACCATTCACTTCCACATACTTAAAAGATGATAATTGACTCACGATGTTGTCTTCCTCTCTGTAGATAGTAACCACCTTCCCCTTTATTATATATTTCAATTTCTAATGCAACATTGAAGTAACTGCTCCCGTAGCATATATCCAAGGTCGGCCAAGCAGACAAATGTAGGCTGGCTGGATATCCATGACATAAAATGTTGCGTCAAAATTTTTTGGCCCACCTGTATGGGCATAGTGATCTCACCAAACACTGATCTCTTAGAGCCATCAAAAGATCTCACAACTAAGTCACTTGGCATGCATATCAGCCCTTGAGTGTCCAGTTTCATCAACGCTTTTTTTGGTAGTACATTAAGGAACAGTCTTGTATCTACCAGAACATGAGACAAAAGAGACCCTCTGCACTCTCTCTCTCTCTCTCTCTCTCTCTCTCTCTCTCTCTCTCTCTCTATATATATATATATATATATATATATATATATATATATATATATATATATATATATATATATATATATATATATATATATATATATATATATATATATATATATATATATATATATATATATATATATATATATATATATATATATATATATATATATATATATATATATATATATATATATATATATATATATATATATATATATATATATATATATATATATATATATATATGTAAGGTATGATTATGGTTTCTCCCGACAGGAGTCAAATCCAAATATGTAAAACCCAGACCATTGCCAACATTTACATGAGCTACCACTCCTTCCAGCTAGTTTACCAAAATCTCTTGCAGCACAAATTCCGAATTCAGAATTTTCAACAGTGCATTTCGGTGTGCCTCAAAGCACAATAATAGTGATAGAATAGAAATCTTTGATGGCGTCTGGTGCAAATGATCTACAATCTTATAATCGCTTTTACGGATAAGCCTCATGAACTCTTCAGTATCCTTCACAAAAGAATCTTTATCAACTTGTTATTGAACATCTTCTTCTACCACATCCTTTTCTTTCCCTTTATCACCTTTATTAGCACTAGTTACAAGCGGAGAAAAATCCTTCCACTCCTAGTAATTCCTCATGTTTCAACAATGTTTTCAACTAAAATACCTTCATATGATGACCCTATCAACTCCTGTTTTTGTCCATTGCAAAACACCTCTGCCCCATAATTCTAGGGGACGTCCATGGTGCTTTCATAAGGTACAGGTCCTGGAGTGGTAATAATGACCGGAGCCGACCTTGAAGGTGCTGAGATATTAATTGTCTGGTAAGGAATTAAAATCTTTGCGACTTCATCACTTTCATTATTGACCTTATCGATCACCTCCTCTCCTACAACCCTATTAAATTGTAGAATTCCTTCGTTAATCATACTCTAAATACGATTTTTCAACGAACTGCAACCCTCTGGTTGCATAACACATTCTGAACAATCTTCTGAACACCCCGGATATACACCTTCCTTTAACAACTTATCTTTCACAAAGCTCAAAGGGGTCTTCAATTCTTCCACATCAGTTATCAAGTTCAACCTTTCTCCTTCAATAACAGCATTGGCCCTAGCCACCCCATGGTTTGGCATTGGGTTTTGATTTATATTGGGGGCTTCATTAGTAAAATTGATTGCTTTTGAGTCGAGTAAATCTTGAACCTTATCCTTAAATGCTTTATAATTGTCAATATTGTGGCCTGGAGCTCTGGAGTGCAACTCACACATAGAATTTGCATCATAACATGGGGGAGGCGCACCGATGTGTGGCGCCAATGCTCTCTTCTGGATAAGCTGTAACTATAATAAATGCTGCAAAAGTAGAGCATAAGGCATCAGCTGTGTCTCAAACTACCTATTGGCCATCATTCCCCTATCCTCATACCTGCGAGGCGCGTTAACCTGTTGCTGCGATACAGCTGGGAAGGCTATACTAGCAACTTGTTGGTGTAGCACCCCAAAATTCTCCCTTTCGTTTTAACCGTAACTGGCTTTTGTTTCTTTGCATTTTGCATTTTTTCACATCATAGCATTTGTCCTCGAGGCATGGGATCGAGGTATTCCTGTGGCTCAAGTTCATTTCGGTGCAAAGGACTGAACAACGAATAGCAAGAATTAGAGGCTCGGGCATTTATTTTGCCCGGCGGTCAGGCGGCCGATTTTATTTTTATTTTACAGGAGAACAGCAGTTCAGAAAGCAGCACTCAGGCTCATGTCAAGCGTTTTTATAGTGATAATGTTCAAGAACAAGATTCAGAAGCTTAACAGAGCTCCAAACATTTGAAACAGGGCAAATGGACAGATTTCCCTTCAAAAGGCGCCAAATTCAAATTTTTGAAGGTGTTAATCGGTTAACCTATATGGTTAATCGATTAACCAAAGGAAAATCAGGCCAGATTTGAATTTTTAAAGGTGTTAATCGGTTAACGTATATGGTTAATCGATTAACCAGTGCAATTTTTGCCTCTGTACGTGATTTTTCAATGCAGAGCCATTTGGGGTCCAATTTTGATCACTTAAATTCAAATTTGTCACCTGGGAAGGATCTAGAATCATTTCATAATTTCATTTCCCTCCAAAAACCCATTCCTAGTGCCAAACCACAATTCACAAACCAATTTCCAAGCCTTTCCTTGGGATCCAAACCTAGATGATATTTAAGTGATTCACTCCAAACCAAAGTGATCCAATCTTTATTTTTCACTCTCATTTTTCAGAATTCATCTCAATTCTCTCCAATTCTCTCTCAACTTTTCAATTCCAAAACCCTCAGCTCTTTTTCATTGAATTCTTTGATTCTTCATTGGAATCAATGAATTCTTAAGCTCTAACCTCCATCCATCATCTCCATTGAAGGGATTTCTCCATCCAATTTTCGTGCACAATTGGATCCAGATCTGGAAATGATTATTTGGCTTATTTTGGATTAATCATGAAGGATCTCCATTGCTACAACAAGAATTGGTGTGGATCTTGAAGTATTCCGGACTTCTAGCATCGAATATGTCCAATTCCAGTTAATTCAACATCAACTGAAGCAAATCTCCGCTTCGAAGGTTGGAATCCTAGATCCATAGCATTTTTGAGCTTATTTGCATGTTCATGATGATTTTCATATTCGATTGAATTTTGGTTGATATGATTTGTGATGTTGCTGTTTGAATCTGTATACATGTTGTTGGAATCATGTTTTTCTGATTTAATCTCGTGATTAAGTGATTATGTGATTATTGGCATGTTTGGAAAAGTGATAAGCTGTTGAAAAATGATTTTGTTTTGCTGTTTTCTGCTGTCAGCACAGTGTTAATCGGTTAACGCATATGGTTAACCGATTAACCATCACTTATTTTCAAATCTTTTAAAGTTTTCAAAGCGTTAATCAGTTAACGCATATGGTTAACCGATTAACCATTTCAAATTTTTCAAACGTTAACAGTGTGTTAACCGATTAACCCTGGGGGTTAACCGATTAACACTATGCTGGCAGGCCTGTTTTGCTACTTTGTTTGATTGTTTGCATACTGCTTCATCTCGAATCATCATAGATCAGTGTGATGCATTTGGGATGAAATGTTTCTGGATATATGTCATTGTTTTGGTGGTTTAATCGAGATTTCACCGACATTCGTGTTTTTCCACTTGAATGCATACTTATAGATGTGGTTCAAAGTGATGATCTCTTGCATGTTCGTTTTCTTTCATCTCTTTTGCGCTTCCTTCATGTTTGCATCATTCTTGCATCGCTGTTGAGGTCGAGACGAGCATGTGGCGGCTGCTGCCCCGCACATTTTTCCTCCCTCCCACCATTCTAAGTGTTGCATTTTCATGTTTGCATCTTTTACTTGCGATTGAATTTACTTGGTGCTTTCTTGTGCTTTTTGCCATGATCCCCATAGGGTTCCTAGTCCCTCCGTTTAGGATGGGAGTAGGAGAGACATTAGGTGTTCAATCTAAGCATGCTAACATTAGGGTAGATGTTTCCCCTTTTCATCCAAACATTAGGATCACTTTGCATGGCAACGTTAGGGCCGAGTTTCCCTTAGACCTTCAGTGCGTCTCTCTTTCTCATCTTAAAACAATTCTAACTCATCTAATAAAGGCGATAAACATTATGTGCTATGAGCCTTAAGCTACATGGGGAATGATGAGTGAGGGGTCTCCTCTCACTTATCTAGAGTGTTTAGTGTACATCCCATTTGGGGGCGATACACGTCACATTCGCCTCTATATCATAGTCTTTAGTGCAACGTGAATCACAAACCGAATTAATTCACTTCACTAAAAAACACAAAACAAAGCTTCAAACCTTTTTCCTTCGGGATTAATCAGAAACCTTTTTCATAAAAAAGAGTGTCGTTAAGCTTCGGTTCTACCGCAAACAGGCTTTGTCCCTAACTGTTGGAACGGAGGTTTAACCCTACTCGGTTAAAACACTTAATCAACATGTGGTTTCGTGTCAGCCCTAACTACGTTTGCTCTGATCTTTCATACCAGATGAAAGTACGTAGGCACAACACGCAATGTCTTGGCGAGCAACCTTCCCCATTTCTCCCGTAGTTAGCCAAACTACGTTGACTCTGACTTTCCAATTGTACGAGGGAATACGTAGGCACGGAGCGCCGATGCTCTGCCGAGTCTCTTTTCTTTTTCTTTTTGTCCTGTAAGCCTATAGCGTAGATAGTTTAAACACACCCTTAGATAGACAACAAGCGTGGATCCCATCGAGTACGACGGACGTGAGGGGTACTAATACCTTCCCCTTGCATAACCGACTCATGAATCCAGGACTTGGTTGCGATGACCTCGTCTTTTCCCTTTTTCGTTAGGTTTTTCCGATCGTTTCCTTTCCCTCTCTTTGGGATAAATAACGAAAGGTGGCGACTCTTCTGTTTTCCGCCGGGTGTTTTTCGCAGTTGCGACAGCTGGCGACTCTGCTGGGGACAGTTGGTTCCCTATGCGAGTCACTCCTAGCGCTTGTCTGTTGTATCTTTGGGTGTTTATATTTGTACAGTTTTTGCTTTATGTACATTATCTGTTGTATATTATTGCATTTTGCATTCTTGTTGCTGTTGTGCTGTGGGTTGGGTTGTTCCATCGAGAGATAAGCCAGACCTGGGCTTGAGTATACACATAGGATTAAAGTGGAGATTAGCGGGAGCTTGTGTGGCATTTGGCTGCGCAATAGCTCGCGTGAAATTCACATTCAGACGAGGTTTTCCTTTGGAAATATTCTATCTTGCGCGTCTGGTGCAGTTGAGGGAATATTGACTTAGAGAGACTGTCGACTCTAGAGACTGTTCATTTGGGAAGTCAGTTAAGTGAGGCCGCTTCGTTAGACTATGATGCCAAACCAGAAATGCTGAACGTATCATCGTTTCTCGAAAGTCTGTGACGCTGACCACCCGCATAGGATGTCGTAGCTTTCAAGACTAGAACCCACATGTGAGAGGGATGGGTTTTTGCAGGAAACCTGGCCTTCAACCAACCCTGGTTTTCTTGTCAGTGCAGAATTTTGATCCTGAGTGTTCCATCTAGTGTATTATCTCAGTGTTCTGATTAGAGCAGAGCTCTGGTTGAATTCAGTCAACGGCACAATAGCGAATTTGAGCATTGGATACCTTAATCCCATGTGTGCATTTGCATAATCATTTTGCATTTAACATTGCATGTTTATGTGTGTTATAGGTTCTCGTCTTTCCCTTGATTCTGGTACTGGTCTTCGGCAGAGATGGAAGTTAGCAAAAAGAGGATTATTGTGTACAAATTTCCGGCACTTGAGTTGGGACCTTTATTTGGTCTAATTTCCATGGCTGATCCTGGTGTTCTTGCTGCTTTCAAAGAACAGTATGGTGGAATTATGAGGTTTATCCGTAAGCTTATGACTTATGAGCATGGAGCTATTCATACCCTATTATAGTTTTATGATCCTCCGCTGCGATGTTTCATGTTTCCGGACTTTGTGTTGGTTCCGACTTTGGAGGAATTTGCTTACATCTTAGGTGTTCCGATTCTGAACAAAGTGCCTTTCTTCAGCTCCGGAGAAGAACCTAATCTCGAGAAGTTATCCGCCGCTCTTTATTTAAGCGCCTCTGACTTGGTAGATTATGTTATCAGCATGTTGCGGTGGAAATAGGATATCAAATTATTAATTAATTTGAATCGCATCTTTAGTCCACAACCACTCTTTGATTTATCCAAAGGTAAATGTCAAAAGAGGGAAAACCTATTTTTTGCATCGTAAAGAATGCGGGGAGAGATCTAGGTAAGGAGTTGGTTAAGTTTATGGAAGGTATTAGCATCCTAAACCTATGTATTACTCTACAGGAACCTTTTGTTTATTTTTACTATTTGCTTTATTATTTGCTTAAGGTATATACAAAGGGATTAAAAGTTAAAGAAAAAGACCTAAGGGGTTAATTCTAAGTTTACTCGGCAAGACATCGCATCTTGTGCCTACATATCCTGACGAGAATGGAATTAGAGTAATTGTAGTTCCCCTCGAAAGGGAGGTTAGAAACTTCTTGACTATGGTCAAGGTTTCAATGGGGAATAAACGTATCTTAAGAACACGCTTACGTGGAGTGCGGAGACTCCAATCTTTACGTTGAAATTGTTAATTAAAAATTAGGGTTGAAATTAGGGATTCCACGACGGGAAATCCTAAAACAGAGTACGGCGACTCTTTGACCTAATGCTAGGGTAAAGGGTATTTTCGTCCGCGGCAGGACGCCTAGTCTAATTAGGGTTTTTGAAACGGTCAAGGATTAGGAATATTGACTCGGCGATCAAACGGCTAGACCTAGTCCTTCGGAAGGAGAATTACGGTAGAAATAATAAACAGTGAAATTTAATAAGCAACGATATTGAAACATGGAATAATGTACAAGTGATAGGAATGAAATGTGAATAAAAACAATAATGTTAGAGAATGTACAAATAAAAGTAAATACAAAAATAAAATAAAAAAAGGTTAGTAACAAATTCGTGGATAATCAAGAATGACGTTAAGAATGATTAAGGGATTGATGAATTTAGAAGTTATGTGGTTAATTGTTTTGAGGAATTGAGAATTCACATAGTTGAAAAGGAGTCAGAATGGAATTAGGATTTTTGGTGAAATTTAGAAAAGTTAGAATTTTAATGATAAAAAAAGAAAATTAGATTAGGATTAAATTAAGAGAAAGGTTTGAATTAAAAAAAAGAAGAAGAAATTTAATAAGTGAAAGAAAAATAAAGTTATAATTTTTTTAAGGTAAAAGTGGTTAGAGCTATTTAAAAGAAATTAGAATTTTAAAGAAAAATTGATGTTAATTAAAATAAAAGTGAGATTTTAATTTAATTATTTAAAAAAATTTAGAACTTAGTTTTCTAAGAAAAGTTAGATTTAGTTTTTAAAAATGTTAAAAATTATTTTAATTAAGTTAGATTTAATTTTTTTCTAAAAAGTTAGACTTAATTCTAAAAAGGGTAAAAAAATATTTAATTTAAAAAAAAGTTAAAAAAAAAGATTTAATTTTTAAAAAGTTAGAAAAAAAAGATTTAATTTTAATTATTAAAAAAAGTGTTAGTGTTAATTACAAAAGAAAAGGTTAATAATTAGTTTTAAAGAAAAAAAGAAATAAATTTAATTTTAAGAAAAGGGCTAGTGCTTAGTTAGAATTAAGAAAATAAATAAACAAATAAAAACATAAATAAAGGAAATTGGTCGGACTTGAGTTTGCGACGATTTTGTGATGACGGTGATAGTGGACAGATTTTTCTTTTGATGGTTTTACGGTTGATGGCTTTCGTGGTTTCTGAGGCTATGGGGTTTTAGCCGCGGATGATGACTTTTGATGAAGACTGTAAGAGTCTTTGATGCTTGCCGATCTCCTTTTTGCTGTTCTTGAGGGTCCTATTTATACTTGATTTTTAAATCTTTTTCAATCTCAGATTTGATTTGAATATCTCAATCTTTTTCAATCTCAGATTTGATTTGAATGGATTTTTGTGGTGATTTCAGATTTGATTCAATGATGGTGATGCTGATCTGATTTCTTATGATGATGATGATGATGATATGATATGATTGATTTGATTTAACTCCATCTGTGATTTATTGTGATTGGATCTGAATAAAAAAAGTGTTGGGATTTAATTTTAAAAATGTTAGCAAAGAAAGTTAGAGTTTTTAAGTTAAAAAAAATTAGAGTTTTAAGTTTTAAGTTAATAAATGAATAACTAAGTTAGAGTTTTTTTTAAAAAATAAAAAGAAGTTAGAGTTTTAAGTTTAAAAAAAGAGTTAGAATTTTAAAATAAAAAAATATTTGAGTGTTGATTTAGAATTATTTTAAAAACTGTTAGAATTTAATTTTAAAAGGAAGTTAGACCTTAATTAAAAAAAAAAAGAAAAGAGCATTAGAATTTAATTTTTAAAAAATTATTAGAATTTTAATTTGAAAAAGAAAGGTGTTAATTTAATGAAAAAAAGATTTAGTTTTAATTTTTTTAAAAAGGTGTTAGAATTTGATTTTAAAAAAAAGTGTTAGAAATTAATTAAAGGTTATATAAAAAAAAAGTACTCTTGAAGTAAAGAAAAAAAGTTAAATTTTAATCTAAATCCTAAAAGTTAGTATAAAAGAAATTAAAATGATTTAATTAAATAAAATAAATAGAAAAAAGGTTAACAAAAAAAAACATTAGTAAAGTAATAAAAAAAGATTTAATTAAATTATTATTAGTTAAAAAAAAGATTTTTAAAAAAGGTTAATTTGTTAAGTTAATCAGAATTTAAAAAATAATAAAATAGAAAATGAAAGGGCAAAATTTGGGGTATGACAGTTGCCCCTATTTAAATAACTTCACCAGATGATTTGAGCAGCGGAGACTCGAGGAATCACGGTGGAGGGATTTAAATACATATAACCGAAAATTTTGCCCTTAGACGCAGTGATATGCAATGTTATGGACAAAATGAAACGAACTATAATGCTGACAATGCCATGACTTAATGTGACGCGTATGATGAGAATGATAAATGCAAGAATGCAAACGACACAACGATACATGGGATAGATGTAACGAGTAACTGTACTGGGGAACACAACGCACTGGTGGAACAACGCGACAATTGGGGAATCCTAGAGTGATGGATCAACCGGTGCAGGCACGACCAGTTGTCACTTTAGGATGAAACGATAACACAGGATCCACACGGCGGTAGATCAAGTAAACGACAAGTGCTGGAGTTTTCGGAACATTCCTTTAAACGAAGAGATCGAGCGGGATCTTCAGGAATCATCGGAAAATATACAGAGAAACAAACACCAGAGATACTCGGAAAAAGTATCGAATAACCTCTGGGACAGAGAAACCAATTTCAGGGCCATCTGGAAGAGCATCGAATGAACTCTAAAACACACCAGAGATATTCGGAAGAACATCGAATAAACTCGGGGACAAAGAAACACATTTCAGGGACATTCAGAAGAATATCGAATGAACTCTGAAACACACCAGAGATATTTGAAAGAACATCGAATAAACTCGGGGACAAAGAAACACATTTCAGGGACATTCGGAAAAACTTCGAATGAACTCTGAAACATACCAAAGATACTCGGAAAACCATCGAATAACTCTGGGACAAAGAAGCACATTTCAGGGACATTCGGAAGAACATCGAATGAACTCTGAAACATACCAAAGATACTCGGAAAACCATCGAATAACTCTGGGACAAAGAAGCACATTTCAGGGACATTCGGAAGAACATCGAATGATCTCTGAAACATACCAGAGATACTCAGAAAACCATCGAATAACTCTGGGTTGCATCTAGAAACAAAAGAACAACATCTATAGGAGCATGAGATGAAGACAAGTCTCTGAAGATAAATCCGAAACATTTAGGAAAGACATAAATGTATGGGACAAGTTGAAGACATATTTGGAAGAACATCAGATAAGCAATAAAGGAGTTCTGGAAGAACGTCAGAACAAAAAATCAGTCTGGGAAAACATCAGAAAGAGATGGATCTGGAAAAACATCGGATGAGATTCTAGAAAACCATCAGAACCACAGGGGTATCTGGAAAACCGTCAGATAGAGTTCTGGAAGAACATCAGAACAAAGACTCGATCTGGAAAACCATCAGAAGGAGGAATTTATCCGGAAAAACATCGGATAAGATTCTGGAAAACCGTCAGAATCACAAGGAATTATCTGGAAAACTGTTAGATAGAGTTCTGGGAGAACATTAGAACAAAGACTCAATCTAGAAAACCATCAGAAAGAGGAATGTATTCGGAAAAACATCGGATAAGAAATGTCATATCTGGAAGAACATCAGATAGACACGACACAAAAATATTTGGTAGGCGCAAGTGAGTTGGACTTTGACCACAAAGTAAGACGTGGATAAAGCACGACCTCGGGAGAAATGTAAATGAGGATGAAAATCCTTATATGCATATGTATATGAATTGTGCAAATGATATATGATCAAATGCAAATGCAGATGTCGGCGACAAGGCTCGACTCTGTTGATGAGATGACAAAACTAGATAACTAATTCCTCACTACATACATCCCCTGCATTCTGCTAAACTATATCAAGTTGATAGTCCCTGTAGGAAGGATGAAAAGCCACCTGGGGATCCTTCAAGTAAACTGCCCCAGATTAGTTGTTTGTTATAGATGAACTGATAATTGCTTCAGCGTCTGATTCTGAAAATGACTGAGTTACGGTACTCTCGGAAGACTTTCCCCAGTCTGAATCTTGAAAAATCTTTTGGATAAACAAAGTCTGAGAATACCTTGTCTTGAACAAATTTTGAACTGGTTCTTAGACAGGATGTAAAAGGAACTTGCCCCTGATAGGATCACTTGACCAAGTTTCTCAATGTTTGAAAATTCCTTAGAGGAAAGTTAGCTTGCAAACAAAAGTGTTCATACAAATGGTAATGCAAAGTTCATGCAACTTTTGAAATCAAAATTGTTTTTGAAAGATGAAAAAATAAGTGAGTCGTCGGTCAGAACACGGTGGTTCAAGACGCTCAAAGTTTAAACTGAAGGTATATTTCCAAAATAAATGATTCACAAAGATCTTTTGGAGTCAGCTTACACAACCTTGCTATAGTATGCTTTCAAAATAACCTTGTTTCAGTTAGGTCTTTTGAGGGTTGTAACGTGGTCTAATTCACGGTTTATGAACAAAGGATAAAGGCTCAAAATTTATTTGTACCCTCCCAATCTACGTGATGAACTTCAGTCGTACGCTCAGTTAACTCATATTATGCATTCAGGTTCCTATAGGTTAGGAATTGCACTGATGGTAGCAATGATGGTTCAAAAGTCAACAGACCTTTTTTGAAAAGGCAGCCACTACTTCCCTATAACAATTAGTTGTTTTGACATTGAGGATTTTCAGGGTAAGTATTTAAAGATCTCCTCTTTTTATTATCCCTAAGTTTTTCCTGAACTGTTTCTTTTAAAGCACACAGTCAGCGGGATGCCCCATTTTTGCCTAAGTCTCCTTCATAGGTTTTGACTTAGCGGGCTTGTTTTATTTATTTATTTATCTTTTAAAGAAAGTGACTGCCTAGCTTTAATGATCACGGTGAACCATCATCGGCGTTTCGACATTGGAAAACATCTTCGACACTTATTTGTGGTGTGCGAAGGAAAATTGTGAATGAAACCTTTATATGAAAGGTGTATTGCAAGAACATACAATTAAGTTAACTGAGAACTACCCATGCCCCAGGTTAAGATTGCGGGTTTTTTTTTGTAAAGAAAGAAACCTCCAACTTCTAGGCTCGAAGGGGGTGACAATGGGATAACTTCCTTATTTCTCAAGTGTTTGGGGATTGAAACAATGCCTTACATCGTCAACAAAGTTTAATTGAAAGCATACTGACAGCAGTTATGGTTATAACGTTTTTGTCATTCTCCCTCCAATCTTGGCATATCAAAAATTTGGACAAGTAAATATTTGAAAGATACAACATAAAGATGCAAATAATAGATAAAATTAATTAAATCAAAAGTTGCAATGCCCAGTTCATTAATGTAAAAGTACAAACATAATTCAAAAACAAACAGATAATGAAATAACGAAAGTACAAACAACGAGAAACAAAAGCCTATTGACTAAATCAGAATAAAGCTAAGCCGTCCTATCTGAAACACTGGCGTTTAAGAAGATAGTCTGTTGAAGTCGAACTGAAGCTTCGCTTTTGATGCACTGGCTGCATTGTAGTCATAGAGAGGATTCTCAAAGGGAGATCAGACATTTAGATTTCCACATTATATGTCTCTTGTTCTGACATCTTGCGTCTGTAGTTAGCTCTGGTATGATATCTAAGTCGGGGGATCAGCTTGACGACTCAAAGAGACACTTGAAGACGAGAGAACCGAGAATGAGAAACCGGGAAAAATGCCATGCAAAATGTGATGCTAATACAATGCAATAGTCTCAAGAATTTCAACGGTCGATTGCCAATATTCCTTTTTAGGAGAGTCGGAAAAGTTTTTTATACTTTAAAATGTGGGACTTTTTTTTGAATTTGCAAAGCACTGTTGAATTCCTTGAAACTAGGAATGATATGATGTTTTATGGATGCAATGTACAACCACAAACAAGAAAAGGTCCTTGGTTAGAGGAACAACGAATGGAGTTAAGGTCTACCCTTCCCAAAAGGTATGTACTATAGGGTAGTTGTACCTGCAGAACAAAGTTCTAAAAAAAGTGCCCAAAGTCATCAGCCCATCCTTCGGATATTATCAACCTTTCGACTGACTCGGGGGCCGATAATATTCTCAAGAGAACCTCTTTTGAGTGTAGTATCGCGTAGCAACCATTGTAGGACTACTCCCACACAGTTCCGGCACTACGTCCTAGATAAGGCCAAGATGGTGTAAAGGTACTACGGTTCCCAATATCATAGACACCAATCGAAAATAGTAAAATTTTTCACGACTACAATCGTTCAACCGAACCATTTTTGAAAAAGGTCTCAACTGAGCGGTGATTCTCAAGTCAGCTTGGTCGGGACTCACCCCCTATAAGCCTCGTCAAATATATCACCATCCTATTATAATGTCACTCAAGTCCGAGTGTAGGACTTATCTCACAACACATGGAACCAAACCCCAATCAAGGTACAATACATATACATCCAAATAAATAATAAAGAAAACTAATTAAACATGAACAAATTAGGGGTAACCCTCAAAACATAGAAACACTCCCCAGTGAAGTCGCCATTTTCTGTTGCGGTGCAAATAGGATATCAAATTATTAATTAATTTGAATCGCATCTTTAGTTCACAACCACTCTTTGATTTATCCAAAGGTAAATGTCAAAAGAGGAAAAACCTATTTTTTGCATCGTAAAGAATGCGGGGAGAGATCTAGGTAAGGGGTTGGTTAAGCTTAGGGAAGGTATTAACATCCTAAACCTCTGTATTACTCTAAAGGAACCTTTTGTTTATTTTTACTATTTGCTTTATTATTTGCTTAAGGTATATACAAAGGGATTAAAAGTTAAAGAAAAAGACCTAAGGGGTTAATTCTAAGTTTACTCGGCAAGACATCGCATCTTGTGCCTACATATCCTGACTGGAATGGAATCAGAGTAATTGTAGTTCCCCTCGAAAGGGAGGTTAAAAACTTCTTGACTATGGTCATGGTTTTAATGGGGAATAAACGTATCTTAAGGACACGCTTACGTGGAGTGCGGAGACTCCAATCTCTACGTTGAAATTGTTAATTAAAAATTAGGGTTGAAATTAGGGATTCCACGGCGGGAAATCCTAAAACAGAGTACGACGACTCTATGACCTAATGCTAGGGTAAAGGGTATTTTCGTCCGCGGCGGGACGCCTAGTCTAATTAGGGTTTTTGAAACGGTCAAGGGTTAGGAATATTGACTCGGCGGTCAAACGACTAGACCTAGTCCTTCGGAAGGAGAATTATGGTAGAAATAATAAACAGTGAAATTTAATAAGCAACGATATTGAAATTTGGAATAATTTACAAGTGATAGGAATGAAATGTGAATAACAACAATAATGTTAGAGAATGTACAAATAAAAGTAAATACAAAAATAAAATAAAAAAAGGTTAGTAACAAATTCATGGATAATCAAGAATGACGTTAGGAATGATTAAGGGATTGATAAATTTAGAAGTTAGGTGGTTAATTGTTTTGAGGAATTGAGAATTCACATAATTGAAAAGGAGTCATAATGAAATTAGCATTTTTGGTGAAATTTAGAAAAGTTAGAAGTTTAATGATAAAAAAGAAAATTAGATTAGGATTAAATTAAGAGAAAGGTTTGAATTAAAAAAAAAAAGAAGAAGAAATTTAATAAGTGAAAGAAAAAAAAAAGTTATAATTTTTTTAAGATAAAAGAGGTTAGAGCTATTTAAAAGAAATTAGAATTTTAAAGAAAATTTGATGTTAATTAAAAAAAGTTATATTTAATTTAATTATTTAAAAAAATTTAGAACTTAGTTTTCTAAGAAAAGTTAGATTTAGTTTTTAAAAAGTTAAAAATCATTTTAATTAAGTTAGATTTAATTTTTTTTCTAAAAAGTTAGACTTAATTCTAAAAAGGGTAAAAAAAGATTTAATTTTAAAAAAGTTAGAAAAAAAATTTAATTTTGAAAAAGTTAGAAAAAAAGATTTAATTTTAAAAAAGTTAGAAAAAAAAATTTAATTTTAATTATTAAAAAAAGTGTTAGTGTTAATTACAAAAGAAAAGGTTAGTAATTAGTTTTAAAAAAAAATAAATTTAATTTTAAGAAAAGGGCTAGTGCTTAGTTATAATTAAGAAAACAAATAAATAAACAAATAAAAACATAAATAAAGGAAATTGGTCGGACTTGGGTTTGCGACTATTTTGTGATGACGGTGATAGTGGACAGATTTTTTTTTGATGGTTTTACGGTTGATGGCTTTCGTGGTTTCTGAGGCTATGGGGTTTTAGCCGCGGATGATGATTTTTGATGAAGACTGTAAGAGTCTTTGATACTTGTCGATCTCCGTTTTGCTGTTCTTGAGGGTCCTATTTATACTTGATTTTTAAATATCATTCAATCTCGAATTTGATTTGAATATCTCAATCTTTTTCAATCTCGGATTTGATTTGAATGGATTTTTGTGGTGATTTCATATTTGATTCAATGATGGTATGATTTCTTATGATGATGATGATGATATGATATGATTGATTTGATTTAACTCCATCTGTGATTTATTGTGATTGAATTTGATAAAAAAGTGTTGGGATTAAATTTTAAAAATGTTAGCAAAGAAAATTAGAGTTTTTAAGTTTAAAAAAAAATTAGAGTTTTAAGTTTTAAGTTAAAAAAAAATTAAAAATAAATAAGTTAGAGTTTTTTTTTTTTTAAAATAAAAAGAAGTTAGAGTTTTAAGTTTAAAAAAACAGTTAGAATTTTAAAATAAAAAAATATTTGAATGTTGATTTAGAATTATTTTAAAAACTGTTAGAATTTAATTTTAAAACGAAGTTAGATCTTAATTAAAAAAAAAAGAAAAAAGCATTAGAATTTAATTTTAAAAAAAATATTAGTATTTTAATTTGAAAACGAAAGGTGTTAATTTAATGAAAAATAGATTTAGTTTTAATTTTTTTTTAAAAGGTGTTAGAATTTGATTTTTAAAAAAAAAGTGTTAGAAATTAATTAAAGGTTATATAAAAAAAATGTACTCTTGAAGTAAAGGAAAAAAGTTAAATTTTAATCTAAATCCTAAAAGTTAGTAAAAACGAAATTAAAATGATTTAAATAAATAAAATAAATAAAAAAAAGGTTAACAAAAAAACATTAGTAAAGTTATAAAAAAAGTTTAATTAAATTATTATTAGTTAAAAAAAAAGATTTTAAAAAAGGTTAATTTGTTAAGTTAATCAGAATTTAAAAAATAATAAAATAGAAAATAAAAGGGCAAAAGTTGGGGTATGACACAGCAGAAACGAAGTTTCTGGATTCACTTTACCCTTCCTGGTCGACAAAGCCCGAGAGTATGGTGAAAAGGGTTGTTGGGTAGTTTTCAGTGCTATCTTGGCCCTGTGTGTGTATGGCATTGTGTTGTTTCCCAATGTACCGGACTTTGTAGATTTTGATGCTTTTCATATCTTCACTTCCAAGAACCTCGTACCTACTCTTCTAGGAGACTTGTATCATTCAGTACATTACAAGAACAAGAAAAGAAGAGGAAAGATGGTTTCTTGTTGCGCACAGCTGTTGCATAAGTGGTTTGTTGATCACCTTCCTCGCTCTGGAGCTTTTGTGGATTCCGCGAACTCATCTAAATGGTCGAATAGGCTTATGGGTTTAACGGAGAAGAATATCGTCTGGTTCAACCGAGACTTGTTGGGTCGTGAGCTTATCTTTAGTTGTGGTAGCTTTCCTATTGTTCCCTTGATAGGGAGGAAAGGCGGTATCAATTCTAATCCTTCTCTTGCTGTGAGACAATTTGGTTATGCTTTGAAAGGACCTCCGAAAGAAGAGGAAGTGAAGGAATCTCTGTACTTCACAGGTGTAGCTAATCCTTGTATCTTGGCCAGATTCGTGGATGCTTAGGGAAAGGTTCACAAGAAGGGAAAGCTTTCTTTAGGCAAAAGAGATTGTAGAGCCTATGATCCCTACTCGGATTGGATTCAAAAGAGGGTTGAAGAGGTACTATTGTCGTTTCCTATTGAAGCACCACTGTATCCTTTAGTCATTGAGCCGCCTACAACCGTCGATATCCTGAGATAAACCAAGCTTTGGGCAGAGAAGGAAGAGCTGCACAAAGAGAATGAAGAGTTGAAGCAGGAAATCAGTCAGCTGAAGCATGATAAGGGTGAAGCTGTATATTTGGCCAAGAAAAATGCAGAATTGTTGACTAAGTTGAAGGAGGAACTTGCTGATCAGGTACAAGCAAGGAAGCAAGTTGGTCTTGATCTGAAAAGCACTTGTAGCATTTTGAAGAGTAAGAAGGAGGATTTAGACGGAGCCTATTTGAAGATATCCAAAATCAATGAGCAATGGAATGCTACTGTGACCACCAACAAGAATAGAGAGGACCAGCTTCGTGTTCAGGTCGATAAGCTAAATGCGCAATTCAAGGCTAAGGAGAGAGAGGTATTGCTAGAAACGTTCTGCAGAAGTACGATCGAGCAGAAATACCAAGAAACTTTATCAGCACTTGAAGAGTTCAAGATTCGGGCAGAGGTGAAGAAACCCAGGCTTGAGGATTCCTTCAGTGAAGATGCTTGGGAGGACCATTGTCATTATCTCTGGGATGTGATACGCAAGAGGGATGTCCTCATCTGAGAGTTGATGGATAAACCAGATCATCCAGATACAAAGGAGATGCTTGAGGAGTCTCAGGAGTGGCGTAGAGATCATGGCTACTAGGGAGTTGTATCTTTTGTAGTTTCATTTGCTTTTGTACCTTTATCATCACCAGGGATGTTGGATGAGATCAATACCTCTTTGTATGCGGATATTTCCCATTTTGGTTGTATTGTCTCAGCTTTACTTGATGTATGAGAAGATTTATTGTGGTGTTTTATCAATCTCCGCTGCTCTTGTTTATTGAAACCGAAATCAAGGAGAAGATCTCCCTATGCATACATAGACATGTTTGCATTTTGCATCTTGCATTCTCATTTGCATCGCAGGTTGTTCTTGGTGGCTCTGTGTTCTTATCTCTGCTTGGTTTTCTTCAGTTCAGGATTGAGGAGTTCAGTTTCCACAGGTATTCTACTCGAGGGAATCAGCAGAAGGAGATGGGTCAGGTTCAAGCAGAATTGCAGGAGGTCAAGGCTCGCATGGCCCAATTCATGAAACTGATGCAGACTGTGGCTAGCGGGCAGGAACAGTTGAGAACTTTGGTCCAACCGTTGATAGCACGGGTTGATGAAGAAGGTTTTTTTCATGAAGGAGCTGGTGTTATTACTCCACTGATCGGTGGGTCTATTCCTCAAGGCATTCCTACTATTGTGGTACCTCCGGGCGGAGCAGCCGCAAATGAGAATGGTAATATTGCTGGTAATGGAAGTGTGTGCACTGTGCATGGGGTTGCTGGTCCTCATTGGGAAGATAATCAGAATGATATATTTTCTATGAAAGATCTGGAGGGTGGTTTGCCGAATGAAGTTGACCGAAGGTTCAAACTGATTGAGGAGAAGATGAAATCGTTTGAGAATCAGAACTCTTTGGGCCTCGATATGTATAATCTTGGTTTGGTTCCTGGGGTCAGGATTCCCCCCAAATTTAAGGTGCCCGATTTTGATAAATATAAAGGGACAACCTGTCCAAGAGTGCAGATTCGGGCATACTTCAAGAAAATGTCTGCTTATTCCAGTGATGAAAAGCTGCTAATGCATTTCTTCCAGGATAGTCTGGCAGGGGCGTCATTGGAATGGTATATGGGGCTTGAGAGAACCCATATCCGTAGCTGGAAAGAATTGGACGAGGCTTTTGTGCATCATTATCAATATAATAGTGATCTGGCACCAAATCGAGTACAATTGCAGAGTTTGTCGCAGAAAAATTCTGAGAGTTTCAAGGAATACGCCCAAAGGTGGCGGGATCTGGCTGCAAGGGTGCAACCTCCTTTGGTTGAAAGGGAGTTGATCGACTTGTTCATGGCTTCGTTACCTGGCGTGTATTTTGAGAAGTTGATATGCTGCATGTCTGCAGGGTTTTCTGATCTGGTAATCGCTGGCGAACGATTGGAGAGTAGAATAAAGTCTGGTAAGATTCCGAATGGTGGTGGATCCTCTTCGGGAGGAACGAAGAAGCCATATTCTGCAAACCCCAAGAGAAGGGAGGGGGATGCAAATGCTGTTTCTCACAAGGGTAAGGGTAGAGCTCAGGCTCGTTATCCTCAACAAGTCACTACAATAGATATCCCGGCTGTAGCTCATCAGCAAGCCAATGTTCAACGACCTTATGCTGCCAGGCAAAGAACGGCTAATAGGCAGTTTGCGAATCCTCCGATGCCGTATTCTTAGTTGTTACAACGGTTTCTGCAGTTACAATTGGTTCAGAAGACGACCTTGGCTCCTCTCACTGGTCCGCCACCTGTTGGATACGATGCAAACGCTCATTGCGAGTTTCATTCGGGTGCTCCAGAGCACGATATTGAACATTGCAAAGCTTTCAAGCATAAAGTACATGACTTGCTTGATTCCAAAGCTATCAATTTCACCAACGAGGGGCCTAATGTGACTCAGAACCCGATGCCGAATCATGGTGTGGCCCAGGCCAATGCCATTGTTGAGGGTGAGAAGTTGAATTTGATAACTGAGGTTGAGGATTTGAAGACTCCACTGGGTTTTGTGAAGGTTTGTTCGTTGAAGAAAAGGGTGTTTCCTGGCTGTTCTGCTGACTGCTCAGAATGTGAAGCGCAGCCTGAGGGTTGTGATCTTTTGAAGAGGGGTATTCAGAGAATGACTGATGAGGGTTATTTGCAATTTGATAAAGTCGTGAAAGAAGATGTCGTGAAAGAGGTGAGTAATGATGGAAACGAAGTTGCTACGATTTCTATTCCGTACCGGACTATCAATATTTCAGCGCCTGCTAGGCCAGCTCAGGTGACCATTACTGTACCTGGACCCATGTCGTACGAGAGCACTAGAGCTATCCCATGGAATTATGGGGGAAAGGTGTTCTGTAATGGGAAAAGCAAGAATGGACGGAGTCTGCAAGCGGAAGTTCGTCAGTTGAGAACATAGTTAGCGCTGGAGATATCACCAGAAGTGGTAGGGTCTTCTCTCTACTGGAGGTTAATACTGATAAGAATGACAAGAGGAAGCATAAGGCTGTGACTGAAGAGAATGTTCAACCGCAGGTTGGTGTTGATGATCTTTCAAAGGATGCAGAGGAATTTATGAGATTAATTCGGAAAAGTGACTACAAAATTGTGGATCACTTGAATCAGACTCCTTCAAAGATTTCTATCCTGTCATTGTTGATAAGTTCGGAAGCGCATCGCAACGCTTTACTGAAAGTTTTGAATGCAGCATACGTACCCCAAGAGATTTCTGTTAATCAGTTGGAAGGGGTAGTAGCTCATGTGAATGTCGGTAATGGTCTCGGTTTTATCGATTTGGATCTGACTCCTGTTCAGAGGAACCATAACAGTGCTCTGCATATATCTTTGGAGTGTAGAGGATCTCTAATGTCACATGTCTTGGTTGATACAGGATCATCCCTCAATGTGCTTCCGAAGAAGGCATTGATGAAGTTGGACATTCAGGGTTTGATGTGCACGCCCAGTGATCTGGTGGTAAGAGCTTTCGATGGATCTAAGAGATCAGTGTTTGGAGAGATCACATTGCCTATTCAGATAGGGCCGGAGATCTTTGATGCAACTTTCTATATTATGGACATCCATCCAGCATACAGCTGTTTTCTTGGCCAACCTTAGATACATGCTGCTGGGGCAGTTACCTCAACGTTGCATCAAAAGCTTAAATATATGGTGGAAGGGAAGATAGTCACTGTGTGCGGTGAATAGGACATTATGGTTAGCCATTTGTCATCCTTCAAATACATGGAAATGGATGGTGAGATCCACGAAACACTCTGCCAGGCATTCGAAACAGTTCAGATTCAAGGGAAGTCTCCTGTAGAAGCCAAAGGCTCAGAGGTTTCGATGTCGTCGCTCAGGGAGGCCCGTGCTATCGTAGAATCCAGCTCGTCTCAGAAGTGGGGCCAAGTTCTTGATGTTCCTATCAAGCAGGACAAGTTCGGCCTGGGATACAAAGCCTCCAGTTCTTCTCAGATTCCGAGATACAGGGGACCTGTGCAGTTCTCCAGTAGTGGTGTGATATTTGACAGGATTAATGCCGTTGAAGACGATGAAGGTAACAGTGACTGCGACATGGATGCATGGATCCGTCCATGTACTCCCGGCCAGAAGCTGTGCAACTAGACTACCGAAGACGTCATTCATGTTACTGCTGCAGAGTAATATTCATCTTTTTGATGATGTTCAGTTCTGCGTTCTGCCCAAGACGTAGTGACCCATTTGTGGGGCCTTCTTATTATTTGCAATTTATCACTAAATAAAAGACGTTTCGCATTCAAATATTGTGATCCCTGTTTTTCTTGTTTTTGTTTTGCATTTATACTTAACAGAAAAATGGCAATGTGTTTTGTTTGTTGCATCACATAATAAACATAACATCCTCATGCAGGTCTTTTCTATCAGATGCCATCGATTCAGGTTCAGCTATGACTTCGTATGACGTTGATAATCCTATTTATCAAGCTGAAGATGAGACCGACGAAGACTGTGAACTACCCGAAGAGTTAGCCAGACTTCTCAAGCAGGAGGAAAGGGTCATTGTGCCTCATTAGGAGGATATTGAGATTATCAATCTGGGCAACGAGGATGATAAAAAAGAGGTTAAAGTGGGGGCTGCATTGGAAGACAGTGTCAAGAGAAGATTGGTTGAAATGCTCAATGAGTATAAAAATATCTTCGCTTGGTCTTACCAAGACATGCATGGGCTGGATACAGATATTGCAGTACACCAGTTACCTCTCAGAGAAGAATGCTTGCCAGTCAAGCAGAAGTTGAGACGAACAAGGCCTGACATGGCAGTCAAGATCAAAGAAGAGGTTCAGAAGCAGTTGAATGTTGGGTTTCTTGCTGTCACAAGTTACTCTCCGTGGGTCGCTAATATTGTTCCTGTGCCTAAGAAGGATGGAAAGGTCAGGATGTGCGTTGATTATCGAGATCTGAATAAAGCGAGCCCGAAAGACGATTTCCCACTCCCCCATATCGATGTATTGGTTGATAACATTGCTCAGTATTCTGTGTTTTCGTTCATGGATGGCTTCTCTGGGTATAACCAAATCAAGATGGCCCCAGAGGACATGGAGAAAACTACTTTCATCATACCATGGGGGGCTTTTTGCTATAAGGTGATGCCCTTTGGATTGAAAAATGCAGGGGTAACTTACCAGCGGTCGATGGTCACATTGTTTCATGATATGATTCATCATGAGGTGGAAGTCTATGTTGATGACATGATTGCAAAGTCACAAACAGAGGAGGGACATCTGGTCGATCTTCTGAAATTGTTTGAAAGGTTGAGGAAGTTCAAGCTGAGCCTGAATCCTAACAAGTGCACCTTCGGGGTGAGATCTGGAAAGTTATTGGGTTTCATTATCAGTGAAAAGGGTATTGAGGTAGAACCTGCCAAGATAAAAGTTATACAAGAAATGCCTGAGCCGAGAACGGAAAAAGAGGTTCGTGGTTTTCAGGGGAGATTAAACTACATTGCAAGGTTTATATCTCATCTTATAGCCACTTGTGAACCAATATTCAAATTGCTAAGAAAAGATCAAACGGACAGGTGGAATGAAAATTGCCAAAAAGCCTTCGAAAGAATAAAAGAATACTTGCAGGAACCTTCAATACTCATGCCTCCAGTTGCAGGGAGACCACTGATCATGTATCTCACGGTTCTTGAGAATTCAATGGGATGTATGCTCGGTTAACAAGACGAGTCATGTAGGAAAGAGCATGCCATTTACTACCTGCGTAAGAAATTCACCGATTGTGAGTCGAGGTATTTGATGCTAGAAAAAACATGTTGTGCACTCGCCTGGGCCGCTAAGCATTTGAGACAGTACATGTTAAACCACATAACCCTGTTGATTTCAAAGATGGATCCGATCAAGTATGTCTTTGAAAAGCAAGCACTCTCCGGAAGGATTTCCTGATGGAAATGGTTATAACAGAGTATGATATTCAGTATGTTTCCCAAAACGCCATTAAGGGAAGCATTCTGTCAGAATATCTCGCGGAACAGCCGATTGAGGATTATCAGCCGATGAAGTTTGACTTTCCAGATGAAGACGTCGTGTTTTTGAGGAAGAAAGACTGTGATGAGCCTTTACCTGACGAGGGTCCTGAGAGAGAATCTCAGTGGAAGTTGGTTTTCGACGGAGCGGTTAATTCATATGGTAATGGAATCAGCGCAATCATTACTACTCCTCACGGTTCTCATATACCGTTCACCGCCCGATTGACATTCGTCTGCACCAATAATGAAGCCGAGTATGAAGCTTGCATTATGGGTTTAGAAGAGGTCGTTGATATGAGGATTAAGAATCTGGATCTATACGGTAACTTAGCGTTAGTCGTTAACCAAATCATAAGAGAATGGGAAACTCATCAGGCCAACCTGGTGCCTTATAGGGATTATGCAAGGAGACTGCTGCCTTTCTTCGATAGAGTTGATTTCCATCATATGCCGAGGGATGAGAATCAGATGGCAGATGCCTTGGCCATGCTAGCTTCAATGTCCAAAGTGAATTTCTGGAATGAAACTCCTTCTATCACCATCATGCGTCTTGATAGACCTGCTTTTGTGTTTGCCATTGAGAAAGCATTCGATGGAAAGCTTTGGTATTTCGATATCAGGCATTTTCTCAAGATTCAGGAGTACCCATCTGGGGAATCCAGCAAGGATAAAAAGAATCTGAGGAGGTTAGTTGGAAATTTTCATCTGAACAAGGACGATGTGCTCTACAGGAGAAACTTCGACATGGTCTTGTTGCGTTGTGTTGATAAACTTGAAGAAAACCTGTTGATGGAGGAAGTCCACGAGGGTTCTTTTGGCACTCATGCCAATGGACATGCAATGGCTAGAAAATTGTTGAAAGCTGGATATTATTGGATGACTATGGAATCTGATTGTTTCAAATACGCCAGAAAGTGCCATAAATGCCAGATTTATGCTGACAAGGTGCATGTGCCACCAACTCCTCTGAATGTGTTGACATCTCCTTGGCCTTTTGCCATGTGGGGCATCGATATGATTGGAAAGATTGAGCCAAATGCTTCTAATAGACATCGTTTCATTCTGGTCGCGATTGATTACTTTATAAAGTGGGTAGAAGTAACGTCCTTTGCCAATGTCACGAGACAGGTGGTCGCCCGATTCATAAAGAAGGACATCATTTTTCATTATGGAATCCCTGAGAGAATCATTACTGATAATGGTTCGAATTTGAATAACAAAATGATGAAGGAACTGTGTCAGAGTTTCAAGATTGAACATCAGAATTCTTCTCCATATCGTCCGAAGATGAATGGTGTTGTTGAGGCAGCTAATAAGAATATCAAGAAGATTGTGTAGAAGATGGTTGTGACCTACAGAGACTGGCATGAAATGTTGCCCTTTGCTCTTCAGAGTTATCGTACTTCGGTACGTACATCAACTGGGGCAACTCCTTTCTCACTAGTGTATGGTACGGAAGCGGTCCTGCCATTAGAAGTTGAGATTCCTTCTTTAAGGGTTTTGTCGGATGTGAAGCTTGACGAAGCTGAATGGGTGCGAACCAGGTTGAATCAGTTGAGTTTGATTGACGAGAAGAGATTGGCAACCATTGCGCATGGCCAGGTGTACCAGAGTAGGATGAAGAAAGCCTTTGATCAGAAAGTGCGTCCTCGGTACTTCCAGATGGGTAATTTGGTGTTGAAAAGGATCTTTCCTCCTCAGACAGATCACAAGGGAAAGTGGACTCCTAACTACGAAGGTCTGGCGGAGCCTTATTGCTATCTACAATGGATGATGAAGATTTTTCGTCCCCTATGAACGCGGAAGTGGTTAAAAAATACATTTCTTAAAAGAGTCCCGCTGGATACAAAAAGAAAAGTCCAGGCAAAAATGGGGCATCCCGGCGAACCATAAAAAATAAAAGGTTCGGGAAAAAATTAGGGATAAAAGAAAAAGAATGAACCCGCAAAGTTGAAAACCTGAAAAGGCAACTTTGGCAAAAATGGGTATCCCAGTGGATTGAAAACCCGAAAGGGCGGTCCAGGCAAAAGTTAGGGATTTAAAAAGCAAATGATCATGGTCTGCGTTCGATCTGTAAGCTTGTGAGCAATTATCTTGAAGGAAAGGAATCAGTCCAGTCAGTCTTGTCAGAAGGCGAAACATGGGGAACATCGAAGACATGCAGGTCATAGCCGAATCAACACATGGTGGTTGTCTGTTTCCACATTGCCGACATTTGTATTTTATTTGTTTTCTCGTTTTTGAGCAATTACCTCTTTTCAGGAATTCCATCCGAATTGTAATTTGCCTATTTATAGGCTCTTCATCAATAAAGTATTCACTTCAGTCAAAGAGCTTTCTTTTTCTTGTCCGTTTTACTGTTTTATTTGCGAAATATCTGTTATTTTGGTAAACATTGCAGGTAAAGGTAAGAGGTTGTACAGAGCATAACGAAAGTGATGACTTTGCTTGCGCGACAAGTATCATGGATGGTAACTGAGGTAACCATTTCACATATAGAGCATTTCTGGTGTTTTTCTTTGTTGTAGGTCAGTGAGGTTATTCTCAGCCAAGCGAGATTTCCTTATCCTCAGTAGCTCAAAATCGTGGCAAATGACAGTTGTTGTCGGCCGGGTATTCTCAGCAGTTTAAGTGTGATACTTCCGGCATAGTGGACTTGCTCCCAGCAGGTTAAATGTAGTCAGGCATGAGAAACAAGGACGTTTGCTTCTCCATAGCAGAGATTTTGCTTCCCCAGTAAGTTGGTCGTTTCCTTTCTCCGACAGAGTAGTTTCCTCTCCCTGGCAGAGTCTGATTGTCAAGTGAAATGTTGTATCTCCAGCAGAACAAAGTTTTGTCTTCGTGAGAAAGTGAGTCCCCAGCAGGGTGGAGTTTGCTCCCAGCAGAGCAAGATAGAAGTGGTTCCCTCAGCAGCAGGGTGGTTTGTAAACCAGTTTTCTTCTCCAGTAGAAGCAACATCGGTGACGCCCTTTCCCAACGGAGTCGATATTTAGGATTTTCTCTAGCAGGGTGCAGTGTTGATTCCCTCGACAGAGTAAGTTGTAGAACATGAGTGTGGGATTTCCCTAGTAGAATGGAGTTCCTAGTAGGAGTATCTGATATTCCTCAGCAAGACAGGTTGCTACCAGATGTAATCCCAAGCAGAGTGGATTTTTTTCCCAAGCAGGATGGAGTTTTCTAGAATGCCAGTCAGGGCTGATTTCCCGAGTAGAGTAAGGTCCATCTCGGCAGTTGGCCGTATTTCTCTCACAGGGTCGGTCTCCTCAATAGAAGGGGTTTGATTTAAACAAAGGGTTGTTTGTGTTCCAGCTGAGCTTTTTCGATTCCCCAGAAGAGTTGTATTCTGGAGGGCCATCCAGGGCATTTTCTCAGCAGGATGTGATTTAATCCCCAGCGGAGCAGATTTTTGTTCTTGAAAGAGCAATACTCTAGGTATTGTTCCAAGAGGCCTTCCAGGGCTTGTTTTCCCAGAAGTCCAGTTTGTTGGCATGTGCCAACTATCCCCGGTAGGGTTGTTCTCTCTCCCCGGCAGAGTTGGTATCTTTTCTCCCTAGCATTTATTTTGCTGGGGTTGGTTCTTTTGCATTTTCATTTTTGCATTAGCATCCTCCCAAATGCGTAGCATTTCCATTTCGTATGGAGCATTACGCCATTTTCAAATATACACATGTGAAACATAAGCCAGGTTGTTATCTATTTATTTCAGGTGTTCCCCGGAGAATTAATCTTTTTGCCCTTGGTATCCAGACCATGGTAGCTTTTGGTTAGCCCGCATGGTATCCAGACCCCGGCTTACGGTATTCCCCAGCAATATCATTGGATTTCAGCTGATTATGTTGTTTTAGGACACATCTAGTAGTCAGACCTTGCTGAGTGTGTGTGATGAATGCCTCTGTCCGTCGAGTACCCAGCCTCCGGTCAGTTGGTGATGTTTTTCGCTCTCCGTTGAAGGACAGTTGTGGTATTCATACCATGGTGATGTCAGACATGTGTTCTTTGTCCGTTGAGTATTCAAACTCCGGTCAATGTAGTCGAGTATCCAGACTCCAGCAAACCTTCGATTGCAGAAGTGTGTTCCTGTGTCGCTGAGTATCCAGGCTCCGACAGACTTCATTGATTCATTTTGTCCGTGCAGTATTCAGACTCCAACAGTTCAAGATGGTATTCTTAAACTCCCATGGTATCCAGACCATGACAACTCTCGTTAGCCCGCGTGGTATCCAGACCCCGGCTTGTGTTATTTCCCCCAGCGGTGTCGTTAGACGTTGATGGGTGATATCTTGATAATCTCAGGTGGTATTCAGACCATAATGAATGTTTCTTCGTCCATCAAGTATTCAGGCTCCGGTCAATGTTTGTTGAGCAATCAGGCTCCGGTTATTTCGTTGAGCGTTCAGGCTCTGGTCAATCTTCGTCGAGCGTCCCGGCTCCGGCTATTTCGTTGAGCATTTAGGCTCCGGCTTCTCCGTCGAGTATTCAGACTCCGGTGAATTTCCAATTCGGGTTGCATTGCTTTCTTCGTCGAGTAATCAGGCTCCGGTCAACTTCCGTCGAGTATCCAGGCTCTGGTAAATCCCCATTGAAGTTGCCAGTTCCGTAGAGTATCCGGGCTCCGGTTATCGTGTCAAGCATCCAGACTCCGGTCATTACGTTGAGTATCCAGACTCCAGTCAGTTCGTTGAGCATTCAGGCTCCGGTAAATCTTAGAGGTTATTCCGTCCATTGAGTATCCAGACTCTGGTCATTACGTCGAGCATTCAGGCTCTGGTTCCTTTATTCGTTGAATATTCAGACTCCGGTCATTGCGTTGAGTATTCAGACTCCAGCAAATTTCGTTGATTCATTCTGTTCGTTGAATATTCAGATTATGACGATTTGAAGTATTACATTTCAGCCGATATGGTATTCAGACCATGGCATTTTTTGATGAACGTGTTCATTTTGTTATGAATTCCCCGCAGAGTTACCTGGTTAAGTTCCTCTTATTCCCCGAGTAGAGTTATTTGTTTAAATTTCTCTTGTTTCCCCGCCAGAGTTGCTTGCTCTATTCCTCAGCGGAGTATACAGATGGGTATTAGATTCAGCTACTTCCGGAGATTTCTATCCCCAATCAGAGTTTGCAGTTTATTTTTACGGGTGGAAAATTTTCGGGTTCTTTGGTATTCAATCGTCTTTCACCTTGATTGTTTGAAAGTCGATGCTCTCATCCCTTCAGGTTCAAGTCCATTGAATAGGGGCAGCTATAGCACCCCAAATTTTGCCCTTTCGTTTTAACCGTAACTGGCTTTTGTTTCTTTGCATTTTGCATTTTTGCACATCATAGCATTTGTCCTCGAGGCATGTGATCGAGGTATTCCTATGGCTCAAGTTCATTTCGGCACAAAGGACTGAACAACGAACAGTGAGCATCAGAGGCTCGGGCATTTATTTTGCCCGGCGGTCAGGCGACCGATTTTATTTTTATTTTGCAGGAGAACAACAGTTTAGAAAGCAGCACTCAGGCTCATGTCAAGCGTTTTTACAGTGATAATGTTCAAGAATGAGATTCAGAAGCTTAATAAAGCTCCAAACAGTTGAAACAGGGCAAATGGACAGATTTCCCTCCAAAAGGCGCCAAATTCAAATTTTTGAAGGTGTTAATCGGTTAACCTATATGGTTAATCGATTAACCAAAGGAAAATCAGGCCAGATTTGAATTTTTAAAGGTGTTAATCGGTTAACGCATATGGTTAACCGATTAACCAGTGCAATTTTAGCCTTTGTACGTTATTTTTCAATGCAGAGCCATTTGGGGTCCAATTTTGATCACTTAAATTCAAATTTGTAACTTGGGAAGGATCTAGAATCATTTCATAATTTCATTTCCCTCCAAAAACCCATTCCTAGTGCCAAACCACAATTCATAAACCAATTTCCAAGCCTTTCCTGGGGATCCAAACCTAGATGATATTTAAGTGATTCACTCCAAACCAAAGTGATCCAATCTTCATTTTTCACTCTCATTTTTTAGAATTCATCTCAATTCTCTCTCAACTTTTCAATTCCAAAACCCTCACTCAAAGCTCTTTTTCATTGAATTCTTTGATTCTTCATTGGAATCAATGAATTCTTGAGCTCTAACCTCCATCCATCATCTCCATTGAAGGGCTTTCTCCATCCAATTTTCGTGCACAATTGGATCTAGACCTGGAAGTGATTATTTGGCTTATTTTGGATTGATCTTGAAGGATCTCCATTGCTACAACAAGAATCGGTGTGGATCTTGAAGTATTTCGGACTTCTAGCATCAGATCTGTCCAATTCCAGTTAATTCAACATTAACCGAAGCAAATCTCCGCTTCAAAGGTTGGAATCCTAAATCTATAGCATTTTTGAGCTTATTTGCATGTTCATGATGATTTTCATATTCGATTGAATTTTGGTTGATATGATCTGTGATGTTGCTGTTTGGATCTGTATACATGTTGTTGGAATCATGTTTTTCTGATTTAATTTCGTGATTAAATGATTATGTGATCATTGGCATGTTTGGAGAAGTGATAAGCTGTTGAAAAGCGATTCTGCTTTACTGTTTTCTGCTGTCAGCACAGTGTTAATCGGTTAACGCATATGGTTAACCGATTAACCATCACTGATTTTCAAATTTTTCAAAGTTTTCAAAGCGTTAATCGGTTAACACATATGGTTAACCGATTAACCAGTTCAAATTTTCAAATTTTTCAAACGTTAACTGTATGTTAACCAATTAACCCTGGGGGTTAACCGATTAACACTGTGCTGGCAGGCCTGTTTTCCTACTTTGTTTGATTGTTTGCATACCGTTTCATCTCGAATCATCATAGATCAGTGTGATGCATTAGGGATGAAATGTTTCTGGATATATGTCGCTGTTTTGGTGGTTTAATCGAGATTTCACCGACATTTGTGTTTTTCCACTTGAATGCATACTTATGGATGTGGTTCAAAGTGATGATCTCTTGCATGTTCATTTGCTTTCATTTCTTTTGCGCTTCCTTCATGTTTGCATCATTCTTGCATCGCTGTTAAGGTCGAGACGAGCTTGTGGCGGCTGCTGCCCCACACATTTTTCCTCCCTCCCACCATTCTAAGTGTTGCATTTTCATGTTTGCATCTTTTACTTGCGATTGGATTTACTTGGTGCTTTCTTGTGCTTTTTTCCATGATTCTCATAGGGTTCCTAGTCCCTCCGTTTAGGATGGGAGTATGAGAGACATTAGGTGGTCAATCCAAGCATGCTAACATTAGGGTAGATGTTTCCCCTTTTCAGAAAAAAGAGTGTCATTAAGCTTCGGTTCTACCGCAAACAGGCTTTGTCCCTAACTGCTGGAACGGAGGTTTAACCTTACTCAGTTAAAACACTTAATCAACCTATGGTTTCGTGTCAGCCCGAACTACGTTTGCTCTGATCTTTCATACCAGATGAAAGTACGTAGGCACAAGACGTGATGTCTTGGCGAGCAACCTTCCCCCTTTCCCCCATAGTTAGCCGAACTACGTTGACTCTGAATTTCCTATTGCACGAGGGAATACGTAGGCACAAAGCGGCGATGCTCTGCCGAGTCTCTTTTCTTTTTCTTTTTGTCCTGCAAGCCTGCAGCGTAGATAGTTTAAACACACCCTTAGATAGACAACAAGCGTGGATCCCGTAGAGTACGACGAACGTGAGGGGTGTTAATACCTTCCTCTTGCGTAACCGACTCCGGATCCAGGACTTGGTTGCGATGACCTCGTCTTTTCCCTTTTTCATTTGGTTTTTCTGATCGTTTACTTTCCCTCTCCTTGGGATAAATAACGAAAGGTGGCAACTCTTCTGTTTTCCTTCGGGTGTTTTTCGCAGTGGCGACAGTTGGTACTGATGAGGTTACACCTGGCCTTTACCTCTATAGGATGATATTACATTCGCATCTCCCTCTCTCCTCTTTGGGTTACCATTGTATGGCTTTTTCATCCCTCCTGATGAAGATCCTGCTCTATTTGGTATCTTTCATGTCTTAATACCGTTCTCTACCCTCTCCTGCCATCACCAAATCTGAAAAACTCCCAGACATACATCCAATTAATTTTTCATAATATGTTCCTGGCAAGGTAGCCATGAACATATCAATCAACTCCCGCTCCACCATTAGAGGTTGCACTCTAGCAGCTAACTCTCGCCACCTCTGGGCATACTCTTTGAACCCTTTGTTGTTTCTCTGTGATAGATTTTGCAATTGCACTCTATTCGGCGCCAAGTCATTGTTATACTGATAGTGGCGAACGAACGCTTCCTCCAATTCTCTCCAACTTCTTATGTGCGTCCTTTCCAGACCCATATACCATTCAAGAGAAGGACCTGACAAACTGTCTTGAAAGAAATGCATTTATAACTTCTCATCATCTGAATAGGCAGACATCTTCATGAAATAAGCCCTGAGGTGTACTCTAGGGCAAGTTATCCCTTTTTACTTATCAAAATCTTGTACCTTAAACTTTGGGGGAATCCTGACCCCTGGCAATAGTCCTAGATCTGACATATCGAGTCCCAAAGAGTTTTGGTTATCAAAGGCTTTCATTTTTTCTTCAATCAATTTGAATCTCCTATCAGCTTCTATGGGGAGATCCACATCCAAGTCTCTCATCAAGAATACATCATCCTTATTGTCTTCTTCCCATTGGGAATCAACAGCCCTCTGAACAGCACATACGCTAGTTCCAGCCCCTCCTACATGAACTCCACCCTGATTACCTCCGCCCGGAGGGTTAACAATTGTTGGAATACCGTTGCCATGAGGAATATTGCCATCAATTGGAGGAGGAATAACAGTAGTTCCTCCATGTAGAATACCATTACCATCAACCCGTGTTATTAACAGTTGAACCAAGGTTCTCAGCTAATCCTGCCTATTGGCCATACTTTGCATCATTTCCATAAATTGTGTCATTCTGTCTCTAACCTCTTGGAGCTCGTGCTGCACTTGATCCAGAGTTCTTCCTTGATTTCCTCTCGTAGAATATCTATGGAAAACTAAATCTGCAATCATGTTAACTGTTGAAGAAAATCAAGCAGAGATATAAGACTGAAAGCTCCAAGAACACCTGCTATGCAAATGAAAATAATAATGAAAAATGCAAACATATGTATATGTTTCAAGGGGATCTCCCCTTCGATTCTGGCTTCAACAGATAATAACAGAACAATAGAGATAAACGGAAGAACCAAAAAACCATCTCATAAATAAAATGAGAACAATAGTCAATGTATACAAATCACCAATAGGAAATACAACTGCATACAGGCCTATGACCCCATCCAACGGATCTGGTGATGGTCAAAATATAAGACAAGAAAAGAGAAAAGATAACATCAGACAGCTTCTTCAACTACTGTAGGCCTTGTACCAAGTCTGAGCTTCCTCTAACATCTCCTTTGTATCTAGATGCTCAGGTCTTGCAATCAGCTCCTGGATGAGGAGATCCCTTATGCAAATATCATCCTTCAAGCCCTAAACATAGTTGTCGCGCTGAGAATTGGATATCAAGTTATTGACTAACTTGTATCACAAATGATTATTCACCACCAGTCTTTAATTTGTCCAAGGGAAGGGTAAATGATCAAAATAACCCATGAGTATGCAATGCCATGCAAAGCTAGAGAACCTAAGGTTCGGGGGTTACTTAAACTTAGGGAAGGTATTAGCATCCTAAACATCTGTAGTACTCTACAGGAACCTCTTATTTTAATGTGTTATTTACTATTTTGTCTGCTAAAGGGTGAAAAGAAATGGGAGACCTAAGGTCTTACTCCTAAGTATTCTCGCCAAGACATTTCATCTCGTGCCTACGTATCCTGATGGGAATGGAATCAGAGCAGCCGTAGTTCCCCTCAAAAGAGTAAGGAACTCTTGACTATGGTCAAGGTTCTAGAGGGAGATGTTTGTTGATTGATTTAGGAGAAGAGGAAAGTTGTCATCTTAAGGAGAATACTCGACTTAAACCATCACAAACATGCAGAAGACGGTCTTTGTGTCACATTATGAGAAGAAATCTCACTCGAATATAGAACCGACGAGTATGCCACATACCTCTCTCAAGTGGAAAAGAATCTACATCCTTCTCAACTATGTCACGGGGTAGGAGAATTATATCTCGACTAAGGATGGCTCATGTCTAATTCTCTCATGGGAGAAAAGAGAACCTAATTGTAGGTTGTTTAGTTAACATTCTAAGGGAACTAACCTAATTTTATGAATCTAAAATCAGATTAAAGGTAAAGTCTAACCTAATGTTATCATGCAATAGAGGTCAAAGCCTAAAGCCTATATTGATTCAATTTGTTGAAGACAAGGTTGATCAAATATTCTAAGGGATCATGAGAAAGAACAATTATCTATGCACGCCAAATCTTGAATTCCTACCTTAATAATGATTCACTAGGTAGTGTCACAACTTTAAACCAAGCAATCAAAGTGCTCGAGAAACTATCAAATAATCAATCACAATCCTCAAATAAAAATCCAAATATAAAGGCCCCATATATTAATTAGAAGTTAATCACCAATAAACTTCAAAAAAACGACGTCCTAATCTCATATTAAAACTCCTAATTAGTAAGAACAAACTATTCAACAACGAACTAAATTCTAATTAAAACACATTATAATTTCAAAATCAGAATCTAATAAAATACTAACTAAATATAGTAATAATTAATAGTTGAGAAAAAAACAATATAGTGTAAGATAAACAAATAAGGGTGTGTTAGAAGAAAAAGAAAAAGAAACATGGGCCTGGGACTAGGCACACACGGACCCATGTAACACCCCAAATTTATTGGAATATTTATTTAATTTATTTAAATATGAATATTCGTATTTTTGGTGATTTTCGGTGATTGATGTGAAATATTGAGTATTATGGATTTTAGGGTATTTATTTAAATAATAGTATATAATATGAATATATTGGTATTATTATTAATTTAAATAAATATAATTTAACTAAGGGAAAATTGGACAATTAAGGAGGAGTTAGTGAGGGTAATATTGGATAAGCCCAATTTATAAGCCCAAAGTTAGGTTTAACAAAAAGGGATTTTTGAGGGAATTAGGATTCATTCTTGTTAGACCGTGAAAAGAGAAGAAATAGAGGTCATAGCTCTGAGGAAGAGGATTGAGGCAAAAGGTTTGCGAGGTTCCCACAAATCAAGGAGAAGGCTTAGAGTCGGCAATTAAGGTATGGGGAGTATTGCCTTCATGATTTTCAATATGTGATTCAATGTGTTTAAAGCTTATTTAAGGGTTTAAAGGGGTTTGAGGTTGATTTGAGATAAAGGAAATTAGGCCTTCGTGGCTAAAATCTATTATTGAAGTTTTAACCGTATAGAGATTTGAACTGATGGTCTGATAGGTTCAAGGTCGATTTGGGTTTGAGGGAAAGTAGGCCTTCATGGCCAAAATCTCGAGTAGAGGTTTCAACCCTGTAGGATAATTAGATAGTGAGAACTCTAATGACTGTGGGGTAGTTATAAGGAAACTGTGGGAATTAGAGCGTAAATATGATACGGGATTGGCCTAATAAGTCGTAGATTTTGTGCCTATATCGTCGTAATACCTTAGGAATGATTTAGGGATGTTTTGGGTTATTGGGGAAGTGAATCATGTGGATGTGTGCATCATGCATTCATGTGCATTCGAACTTTGGTTCAGGACCTTGATTTCTTTGGCTTCAATCACATTGTGCAGATGTGAGGTATTTTTATGTGCTCTGGTTCTTGTATAGAATCGATCCTATTGATGGGGATCTATGGAGGGTTGATGGACCAGTATCCATCGAGTTGTGATGATTGGTACCACATGCATGAGTCTTGTTGCATTTGCATTTATGAGATAATCTTGAGTAATTTATGATGTTGTGGCCTTTGATGCCCATTGATGAATATGATGATGCATAATATGAAAATGACGTTGTTTTATATATTAATTTCCTATATTGATTATTATGAATCGTTTTACTCACCCTGCCTGTTTAATTGTTGCCTCCATGTGGGTAACATGCAGATGACCAGGTTTAGTCGTGGATGTCGTCGATCATCTTTTTGTCGTTTTGAGTTGTTGGTCATTTTGGTTAACTTAGAGGGTCTTGCTCTGATAGTGTAACATCGGGTTGGGGTCTTTGAGTTAAACCATGTTTTATTTGAATTTTTTTGTTATTGTGATTATGTTTTCGTACAAGGAAAACTTTGGATTATGCCTTTTTTAGTTCTGATGCCTTTTGAGCAATTTTTGATAACTTTTGGGAAAACCCGTTGTTTACGGAGCCTTGTCCTATATTTGATTTATTGGGAAATGTACGCCCTTTATGGTGATTTTTTTGAGTTTAATATTTTACTCTGATAAATGTGAATATTTTGCCATTAAAATTGTGGGGTAGAAAAGAGTGTAACATTAGTGGTATCAGAGCACGTCGGTCCGTCTGGCCAATTTTTTATGTTGTTAGTCCTCTTTCAGTCAATAGTGTGAGAACACTATTGGATGAGTTGTTTCTTTTAACTCTGTTGGTGTTTGCAGATGGCTGGTGCGCTGGAATCACTTGCCCAAGTTATGGCTCAGAATGGTGGACCTCCAGATGAGTTTCGTGCTTTGGGGAAGTTCCAGAGGAACAATTCGCCGACTTTTGTGGGCACTCATGATCCTGATGGTGCGCAGAAGTGGCAGAAAGTGATTGAGAATATTTTCCAAGTTATGGCATGCACTAATGCTCAACAGGTGCAGTTTGGTACGTATATGCTAGCAGAGGAAATTGGGGATTGGTGGGATAACACCCGTCAGAGATTGAGAGGTGTTGGCATTACAATAACATGGGCGGTGTTTAAGGAAGAATTTTTGAGGAAGTATTTTCTTGAAGATGTTCGGGGAAAGAAAGAGGTGGAATTCCTTGAGCTGAAACAAGGGAATATGACTGTGGCTGAGTATGCAGCAAAGTTTGAGTCTTTAGTAAAGTTTTGTCCACATTACAATCGTGCTGACGCAGAGATGTCAAAATGTATCGAGTTTGAGAAAGGATTGAGATCAGATATTAAGCAAGGAATTGGGTACTAGTAGATTCGTCGGTTTGCGGAGCTGGTGGACAAGAGCACAATTTATGATGAGGATAGCCGAGCTCGATCTACTTACTATAAGCAGCTGAGTGAGAAGAAAGAGAAAGGTCAGTATAGAGTGAAACCGTATGTGACTTCTGGTGATAAAGGGAGGCCGAAGGCTTCATATGGGAAAACGTCAAGTGAGGGAGCGACTACTGATCCAGGCAAGTGTTATAAGTGTAGCGAGTAAGGTCATCATGCTGAGGTTTGTAGAGCACTGAGATGTTATCATTGTGGAAAGAGAGATCATAGAGCTACTGACTGTAAATATGAAGCTCTAATTCGCTTCAACTGTGGAGAGAAGGGTCATATCAGTACCCAGTGCCAACAGCCGAAGAAGACTACTGCTGCTGCTCAGACGAATGGCAGAGTGTTTGCTTTGAGCGGTATGGAAGAACACAAGACAAATAACTTGATCAGAGGTAATTACTTTATTAATGATGTTGAATTGATTTATATTATTGATACTGGTGCTACTCATTCGTTTATTTCGCTTTAATGTGCTAAGAGGTTGAATTTGAAATTATCTTCTATGGTTAAGAGTATGGTTATCGATACCCCGGCTAATGGTTTTGTGACTACTGTGTTAGTCTGTTTGAGCTATCCTCTGACCATTTATGATAAGAATTTTGTGATGGACTTGGTCTATCTACCTTTGCATCAAATCGATGTTATTCTTGGAATGAACTGGTTGGAGTACAACTATATTCATATCGATTGCTACAATAAGACTGTGAGGTTCCCAGAGTTTGGTGATTATGGAGAGCTGATGTTTGTATCTGCTAAGCAAGTAGAAGAACTCTTAGAAGATGAGGCTCATATGTTTGCATTATTTGCATCACTTCAAGTTGATTGTGAATCAGTGAGCATGGAGCTACCAGTTGTTTGGGAATTTCCGGAAGTGTTTCCAGATACGTGAGTGACTTACGTCCTGAGCGTGAGGTAGAGTTTACTATTGATGTGATATCGGTCACTAGTCCTGTGTTGATGGCTCCTTATTGGATGTCTACATATGAATTAGGGGAATTGAAGAAACAGTTGGAAGAGCTGCTTGAGAAGAAGTTTATTAGACCAAGTGTTTCTCCATGGGGTGCTCATGTGTTGTTGCTGAAGGAGAAAGATGGTTGCATGAGATTGTGTGTGGATTATCGATAGTTGAATAAAGTAACAATCAAGAATAAGTATCCACTTCCGAGGATTGATGATTTGATGGATCAATTGGTGGGTGTTTTTGTGTTTAGAAATATTGATTTGAGGTCTGGTTATCATCAGATTCGCGTTAAGCCTGATGATATTCTGAAGACAGCTTTCAGGATGAGGTATGGACACTATGAATATACTGTTATGCAGTTTGGTGTATCTAATGCACCTGGTGTATTCATGGACTATATGAATAGGATTTTTCATCCTTATTTGGATCATTTTGTGGTAGTGTTTGTTGATGATATCTTGATATATTCTAAGTCCGAGGAAGAGCATGCGCAACATCTAAAAGTGGTATTGCAGGTTTTGAGGGAGAAGAAGCTTTATGGCAAGTTGTCCAAGTGTGAGTTTTGGTTGAAGGAAGTGAGTTTCCTTGGCCATGTGATTTCTAGTGGAGGGTTGTTGATCCGTCGTAAGTTGATGTTGTGTTGCAGTGGGAGACTCCAAAGTTTACTACTAAGATTCAAAGTTTCCTTGGATTGGATGGTTATTATCTTAGGTTTATAGAAGGATTTTCAAAGTTGGCACTGCCATTGACCTAGTTGACTCGAAAGGGTCAAGATTATGTGTGGGATGTTGCTTGTGAGAAGAGTTTTGTAGAACTCAAGAAGAAGTTGATGACTGCTCCAGTGTTGATTTTGCCAAATCTGAGTGAGTCTTTTGTAGTGTATTGCAATGCATCAAAGATGGGTCTTGGTGACGTACTGATGCAGAATGGTCAGGTCGCTTCTTATTCTTCCAGACAACTGAAGGTTCATGAAAGAAATTATCCTACGCATGACTTAGAGTTGGCTGATGTGGTGTTTGCCTTAAAAGTTTGGAGACATTATCTTTTTGGGTCTAGGTTCGAAGTGTTCAGTGATCACAACAGCCTGAAGTATTTGTTTGATTAGAAAGAGTTGAACATGAGGCAGAGAAGATGGCTTGAACTTCTGAAGTATTATGATTTTGAGTTGAGTTACCATCCTGGTAAGGCTAATGTTGTGGCTGATGCGTTAAGTAGGAAGTCCTTACATATGTCGATGCTTATGGTTCAAGAGTTAGGACTGATTGAGCAATTCAGAGATACGAGTTTGGTTTGTGAAGAGACTCCTAGCAGTGTAAAGTTGGGTATGCTGAAGTTGACTAGTGGTATTCTCCAATAAATCAGAGAAGGTTAAAAATATGGTTTGAGTTTGGTGGATTGCCTCACGTTAATCAATCAAGGCAACGGGGGTGATTTTCGGATCGATAAGAATGGTGTGATGAGGTTCAGAGATAGAGTGTGTGTTCCCGATGTGCCAGAAATCAAGAAGAGCATTCTTGAGGAAGGTCACAGAAGCGGGTTAAGTATTCATCCTGGTGCCACAAAGATGTATCAAGATTTGAAGAATTTGTTTTGGTGGCCGAGTATAAAGAAGGAAATTGTAGAGTTTGTGTATGCTTGTTTGACTTGTCAGAAGTCAAATATTGAACCATTAAATATTCCATAATGGAAATGGGATAGCATTTCTATGGATTTTGTGACAGGTTTACCGAAGACCTTGAAGGGATATGATTAAATTTGGGTGATTTTTGATAGATTGACCAAATCTGCTCATTTTATACCGATGAGGATCAATTATTCATTGTAGAAGCTTGCCAAATTATGTATTGATCCGATTGTGAAACTGCATGGTATTCATTCAAGTTCTGTGTCTGATAGAGATACGAGATTTACATCGAGGTTTTGGGAGAGTTTGCAGACAGCTTTGGGTACTAAGTTGAGGTTGAGTTCTGCCTATCCAGCCGTTAGAGGATTTGTTGAGAACTTGTGTGTTGGATCAGGGTGGATCATGGGATAGTCTTTTTCCGTTGATTGAGTTTACCTACAATAACAGTTACCGTTCTAATATTAGAATGGCAACGTATGAGGCTTTGTATGGTAGGAGGTGTAGGACTCCTTTGTGTTGGTATGAGTCAGGCGAGAGTGCTGTACTCGGACCTGAGATTGTGCAGGAGACGGCTGGAAAGATCAAGATGATCCAAGAAAAGATGAAACCGCCGCAGAGTCGTCAGAAAAGTTACCATGATAAGAGGAGGAAAGCACTTGAACTCCTTTGTGTTGGTGGCTGGTGTTGGTTGAGCTTTGAAGTCTCGAAAGATCATATTGCGTTTTGTTGGTCTGTATCAGATTTCGCAGAGGGTGGGGGAAGTAGCATATCAGATTTCTTTCCCGTCGTCGCTTGCGAATTTGCATGATGTGTTTAATGCGTCTCAGTTAAGGAAGTACATTCAAGATCCGTCACATGTGATTCAGATGGATGATATACAAGTGAGAGATGACTTGACTGTTAAGGCATTGCAAGTGCGAATTGATGGACGAGGAGTGAAGCAACTGCGAGGTAAAGAGATTGCCTAGGTAAAGGTATTGTGGGGAGGACCAGCTGGAGAAAGTTGGACTTCGGAGCATGGAGATCAGATGAGAGAGTCGTATCCGACTCTGTTTCCTTTAGGTAATTTTTGAGGGCGAAAATTGTTTTAAGTGGGGGAGAGTTGTAACACCCCACATTTATTGGAATATTTATTTAATTTATTTAAATATGAATATTTGTATTTTTGGTGATTTTCGGTGGTTGGTGTGAAATATTGAGAATTATGGATTTTAGGGTATTTATTTAAATAATAGTATATAATATGAATATATTGATATTATTATTAATTTAAATAAATGTAAGTAAACTAAGAGAAAATTGGACAATTAAGGAGGAGTTAGTGAGGGTAATATTGGAAAAGGCTAATTTATAGGTCGAACGTTAGGTTTAACAAAAAGGGATTTTTGAAGGAATTAGGATTCATTCTTGTTAGACCGTGAAAAGAGAAGAAATAGAGGTCAGAGCTCTGAGGAATAGGATTGAGGCAAAAGGTTCGGGAGGTTCCCGCAAATCAAGGAGAATACTTAGAGTTGACAATTAAGGTATGGGGAGTATTGCCTTCATGATTTTCAATAAGTGATTCAATGTGTTTAAAGCTAATTTAAGGGTTTGAGGGGTTTGAGGCTGATTTGAGATAAAGGAAATTAAGCCTTCGTGGCAAAAATCTGTGGTTGAGGCTTCAACCTTGTAGGATAATTAGATAGTGAGAACTCTAATGACTGTGGGGTAGTTGTAAGGAAACTATGGGAGTTAGAGCGTAAATATGATACAGGATTGACCTAATAAGTCATAAATTTTGTGCCTATATTGCTGTAGTACCTTAGGAATGATTTAGGGATGTTTTTGGGTTATTGGGGAAGTGAATCTTGTGGACTTTTGGATTGGTTTTGGTTCAGGTGTGTAACAGCGTTTTGCTGTAATCATGTGTTCGCATAGCGAATAAACTCTCCCCAGACTCGCATAGCGAACTTGGTAGCGAATGTAGCAGAGTCTCTCGAATTCTGATTTTGTGCAGTGATGCCTTGATATTTTGATGTTATAATTTCTTTGACAAATTAATGAGTATGACTGTGATTTCTATGTGATTAGCACATGATTATATGATGAAATCTATGATGATTTTGATGATGATGATTTTGATGAACGATGATGCACCTATGATGTTATTATGAGGATGATTATTGATGTGTGCATGATGCATTCATGTGCATTCGGACTTCGGTTCAGGACCTTGATTTCTTTGACTTCAGTCACATTGTGCGGATATGAGGTATTTTGATGTACTCTGGTTCTTGTATAGAATCGATCCTATTGATAGGGATCTATGGAGGGTTGATGACCTAGTGTCCATCGAGCTGTGATGATTGGTACCACATACATGAGTCTTGTTGCATTTGCATTTATGAGATAATCTTGAGTAATTTATGATGTTGTGGCCTTTGATGCCCATTGATGAATATGATGATGCATAATATGAAAATGACGTTGTTTTATATATTAATTTCCTATATTGATTATTATGAATCGTTTTACTCACCCTGCCTGTTTAATTGTTGCCTCCATGTGGGTAACATGCAGATGACCAGGTTTAGTCGTGGATGTCGTCGATCATCTTTTTGTCGTTTTGAGTTGTTGGTCATTTTGGTTAACTTAGAGGGTCTTGCTCTGATAGTGTAACATCGGGTTGGGGTCTTTGAGTTAAACCATGTTTTATTTGAATTTTTTTGTTATTGTGATTATGTTTCCGTACAAGGAAAACTTTGGATTATGCCTTTTTGAGTTCCGCTGCCTTTTGAACAATTTTTGATAACTTTTGGAAAAACCTATTGTTTATGGAGCCTTGACCTATATTTGATTTATTGGGAAATGTACGCCATTTGACGTGATTTTTGTGAGTTTACTATTCTACTCTGATAAATGTGAATATTTTGCAATTAAAAGTGTGGGGTAGAAAAGGGCGTTACAACTCACATCAACAACAACAACATTGCATGTCGAAGAAAAAAAAAAGGAAATGGACAAAAAGACATTGTCCAGTACTCTCTCCCTCTCGCACGCAGTTTGTCTCAATCGGACAAACCACCAAATTAATCACAAAACAAAGACTTTCATAATATTCACACAATACTAATCAAATTGGAGCGAATAACACAAGTTAAAGAGGACTTCGAGTAATTCGTAAAGAAGAAACAACAACTAAGCAACACACGAAGGTGAAGGGAACTTACCTGTCGGAGTTCGTCTGACACGTCTTCGGCGGTAATGCGAATAAGATGAAACCTGGGCTCTATATATGTATGACTCAAATATCCTTCCTCTTTATGCAACAATTTTGTTTGTGAGTGTGTGGTAGTTGTTGTTGTCTCTTCTTTTGCAATGTATGCACTCACCTTTTGTAATGCGTGAAAAAATTATGTTGGGAGTGATTCTCTTGTCCTCTTTGTTTTTTCTAATGCATATATATAGGACTAGAAAATAGACAAGAATGATAATAACAATTAACACAATATTTTTTTGTTTTTTATGATAAGACAAGAATTAAAAGAATTAAAACTCATGTTTTTCTATTTTTTATGATAAAACAAGAATAAAAAGAAATTAAAAATCATGTTTTTTTGTTTTTTATTATAAGACAAAAATAAAAAGAATTAAAAATTATATTTTTGTATTTTTTTTATAATAAGACAAGAATAAAAAGAATTAAAGATCATGTTTTTGTGTTTTTTATAAAAAAGAAAATATTAATAAACTAATTAAAAATAAAATTAATAAATAAAAATAACAATTTAAATTAAAAATATAATTAAATATAAATAAATTAAATGATTATTTAACTAAGTAAATAAAAATAATTAAAAGAACAAAATAAAAAGTCTGACAGAAAAGTGCTCGAAAATATAAAATGAACACACCAAAATAATCAGTGTGAAATAAACATATTGGAAAAATATAGCGTTTGGTTATATTTAAAAATAAATTTAGACCAGTTTGTTTGTGAATCCAATAAATTTATTGTGACTGACATTTCAGATACTATGCAAGATGAAGTGCATGATATGCTATGCAGATGATGCAAAACAGAATCTTAGGGTCAAAAATTAGGGTATGAAAGATGCCCCTATTTAAGTTAGTTCTATCTGGAGATACTGAGATTGAAATCTTCGTCTCGATGTGATAGGAGAGACTTAAATACAAACATGCATAATTTTTGGCCCTAAGACGCCACAAAATGTTTATGATATGATATGATATGATATGTGTCGCTTCCGCAAAAATAAGGTGCCGGCAAAACAGAAGAGTCGCCACCTTTCGTTATTTATCCCTCAGAGCGGGAAAGGAAACGATCGGAAAAACCTGACGAAAAGGTATAAGACAAGGTCATCACAACCATTGTCTGGGTTCGGGAGTCGGTTACGCAAGGGAAAAGTATTAGCACCCCTCACGTCCGTCGTACTCGATGGGATCCACGCTTGTTGTGTTTACTGGACGAGTTGGTTGTATCTATCTACCTATCAAGGCTAGCTCAAAAAGAAAAGAAAATGACTCGGCAAAGCATCGCACTTTATGCCTACGTATTATCATCAGAGAATGAGAAATCAGAGTCAACGTAGTTCGGCTAACTACGGGTTACAGGGAAGGTGGCTCGCCAATACATCAGTATTGTGCCTACGTACTCTCAACATGCATGAGAGATCAAAGCTTACGTAGTTCGGGATAATACGGATTACGGGGATTCAGATTCATCTGTTTTTTCGAGTAGGGTTAACAAACAGTTCCAGCAGTTTGGTGTACGCAGCTCGACCCTTGGAGACTTAGGCGTTACCGTTTACGGTAGAACTGGGAGTTAACGACACTCTTTTCTTCAGAAAAGTTTTCCTTTGAATTATGGGCCCACGGGGCAAAAAGGTTTGAAGTTTATTTTCTGTCTTTTACGGAAGAACTTTTTTTTATGGTTGTTTGGACCTAGCATCGCACTAGAGACTATGACCTGAGAGTGAATGCGTCGCATGTCACCCAAAGGGTACCATGCTAAACATCCAGACTGTTGAAAAAAACTCTCCAACAATCCTTTCTCAGATAGCTTAAGGCTCGTAACGTACGACGTCAGTTAACCATTATTACTGTATTTTAATTTGTTTCGAGATGAGAAGAGAGCGAACAGGTTCAACTAAGGGGGAGACTATCAAGTCCTAATGTTGTCATGCCAAGGATTCATCCTATGGTTGAGGTTTGAAACAGGGATCTCCTAGAAGTTATCATGCATGGGTTTCAACCTAAAGTTCTATCATCACTTCCTTATCAAAGGAATTGAGATTCCTAGGGGATCATGTCAATGACAACAGAAACAGATAAAGCATCAGCTTAAACAGTAAACAGATATACAGTAAATGATAGTAAAATACATGCAATGCAAGTGAGGGAGGAAATGTGTGTGGGGCATCAGCCTCCACAAGCTCATCTCAACCTCAAGCCAGATATGAATAACTGCAATCATACATAGGAATAAAATGCTATCAAGCAAAATAGAAGTAACTGCAATCATACAGAGGAAATGAAATGCTGTCAAGCAAACACAAATCACATAGGCAAGGGAGCTGGGCTCTACCAAATACCCGCAAGAAAAGCCATACAGTAAAAATACAAGCAGAGGGAGCAACTCAACCTCTAGTGCAATCATGCTCCTAGCTTAAATCAAACTAAACATGAACTTATTCTAATGCATCAACCAAATCAAACAAGTCACATCAATACAGTTACACAGAAAGAAAACAGACAGTCAAGAAAGCAGATCAACCACTCCCACAGCTTCACAGCAAAGCAATCTTCTGACAGCAGTTCAGTCATCAGTCCTCAACAGCTCTTCAAGGCCATCATCTTCAATAGCAAGTGTCAACTTTCTTCTTCAAGCTTCCACATAAGTATCCACCTATATTTTCTTCTTCAAGCTTCAGCTCTTCAGTAAATCCCACCTTCAGGCTTCACTCCTAACTGCAAGTGTCAACCTGATTCCTTCAGGCTCTCAATGTATCAACATAAGTGTCAACTTATCCTTTGTTCTCCAAGCCTCAGCCCTTCACTCAATCTCAATTGGATCTTCTTCACAAATGTCAACTTGCTCTTCTTGACCTTCAGGCTTCAGTCCTCTCCTTCTTACAAGTACCTACTTGTCTTTCTTCATCTACAAGCTTTAGCTTCTTAGAGTAGTCTTCAAACACAAATAAGTATCAACTCCAACCTTCAATCTTCTTCAAGCAAGGAACTCCATCCTCTAATAAGGGAGAAATATTCATCTATCAATAGCAAAGTTTGGATGATTGGTAGCAGAGTGAAGACCAAAGGTCACCACTGAGCTTCCTGTCATCAGAGAAAGGGACCCTAAAAGGTTCTACCAATTTGCAAAGAGCCACACATCCTACGAAAGGAGGGATGAGGCCTTTACAAAGGGACCTTTCATCATAGGGAAGAATAGAAGTGATCAACATCATCCATGTTTATGAAGGAAGAGAACTATCTAGAAGCTCTGCCTACAAAACCCTAATCTTAACCTAATCAAAATTACACCACAAGAAGGGAAGATCTTCACATCCAAGCCTCTTCAATCAATCCAATGCATCTTCAACTTGCCTTCATCATCATCCAAGAGCAAGCAAAGCAACACCCTAATCTAAGGGAACTAAAGAAGTTAATCTAGTGGAATTAGTGCATTAGAATCATCTAAAACTAGCACCTAAACTAAAATCAATCAAAAATAGTAAACTATATTATAAATTTCTACAAAAATTCCTAAGGGACCCTAATTCAATTAAGAATGCCTCATACTAAAACCAGGGACTAAATCATCTATTAAGTCCTAACATTAAGTCCTAAATCCAAAGGTATCAACCATAAACCCTAAAAATGGAGCTTCTAAAGGTTTCAACCTAAACTACCACTTATGCTCATCACAAAAATGTGAGAAAAATCTATGGGGATCATGCATATCTATGCTAGCCACACACAAAAAATCAGGATCAAAATCACCATCCATTAATCACACAAAATTCCACAACATCAAGCATCAAGCATGACTATTTTAATATCAATTAAAATGTAAAAACTCCCATAAAATCAGAAAATGCATGAAATAAAAATATTTTTTATCTAAAAAATACTAGATTCAATCGTGAATCCAATGCAAAAAGAATGAGATCAATTGAATTATTTTTCCATTTTTTATGATTTTATTAAGAACCATGAATAAAATGAAAAAAAATAAAGAAAATCAAGCTAAAATGACAAACACACGGTGCAGATAGTAATGAAAATCAGTTCATTAAAGCAATTGGGCCATCAGGGGGGTGTGAGTAGCGCTTGGATCCTTAAGCCCAAAAACCACTGATTAATGAAACACATCGTTTCAATTAGTTCAGACCTCTTCACAAAATGAGACGCACGCGTGGTCGTTGGATGAGGTTCCTAGTCAAAGTCCACCTATGATCTAATGGCTATCAAGTCATCTTCCTCGTTTCAAATCTCTGCAACTCAGGTCACCTGCGCGCCCAAAACCACCGCCGGTGACTTTCTCCGGTCATCTTCTCACAACCCTAGTTTGCCATAGAGTCCACCATTGGCCACGATCCCTTAATGAAACATGTCCCAAATTTCCTCACGAATTCATTCATGCCCTTAATTCTCTCTGAAACCTCAAGATTCACAAGAACCAACTCTCAACCGAAAATGGCAACATCCCTAATTGGTCACTAATTCTCAAATTAACGATCTGAAAACCTTCCTACACCGTTCTACAATGCATCTAACACCCTAATTCCTCTTAATTCTAACTAAAACAAGCTAGAGATTGAAGGTTACCAACCTAAAAAATTCGTGTGCACAGAAGTAGCAAGACCTCAAATCAAGCCCTCAAATGCTCCAAACTCCTTCAGTGAATCACTTCCAAGCTTCTGTATGCAATAAAATTGATTGAAATGGCTTCAATTCTTGGATTCGAATCTGAGTTGCAGGTGGAAAAATCTGAGCTCAAGAACACCAATCAACCAAGAATTTCCCTTGATTATGATCTGGAATCAATCCCTAGCATCCATGGAAGAGATTGCAATCAAGAAAATGGATGGAAAGTGAGTGAAATGATGTAACCAAATTCAGTTGCAAGCAAGAATTTTCCAAACTCAATCTCTGCTCTCTCCTTCAATCATCACCAACCTTGGCCTTGGATCACCTCTACTCAATATATAGAACATGTGTGGATGATCTAGAAACCTCTAGATCCTTCTAATGAGAAGTCCAATCTCTCATGTCATGAGAATTTCAATCACATGCCATGGTGTGCTCCACTCTGCTAACAGCTTGAAATCAATCCCATTCCCTTCCAATTTCTCCCCTAGTCACATTTTGGATGTGTTTGGCTTGCAAGGGACCTTGGTTATGCCTTGATTCTAGGTTTTGCAAATGTTACTTAAGATGTAAGTAACTACTTTTCAAAGCAAGTCCACAAATTACACTTCAATTCAAAAATATGGCTAAACCAATGTTCTTAAAATGTGTTTTAGAATCAAAATTATATATTACATGCCTTGGTTTGGACATGTAGATCAAAAATATCAATTTCCAACTTTGATTCATTTAACTTATACCCTTATTTTAGGTCATTTTTGCAACTTTGAGCTACAAGCACTTCCAACATCTCATGACCTCTTGAATAGCCTTAAAACATCATTTTGAACAAGTTTGATGTTGAACATTTTCCCATTTGAAGCTTGGAAATAGGAGTTATGGCCTTATGCTTGAAATGACCTATAATTTCCAAATGACCAAAATGCCCTTGACTTGTCAGAGCCATAACTTGAGTTCTACAAATCCTATCAAGGACTTATAGTACTCTCTAGAAAGCTAAGATAATAAGGAACAACATTCAAGTTGACCAAAAGTTCATAGGAATCATACTTCTAGGGCAAAAGTTTCATGCAAGTTGGACAAATTTCAAGCCCCCAACTTCATATACCTCAGATAACCTGTAACTTGTCAAGGTCATAACTTGAGTTCTACAAATCCTATCAAGGACTTCTAGCATTCAAATTAAACCTAAGACCATGCTCTACAACATTCATGTTGGGGGTAAGATGAGATGACAATCACATCTTGAGCTAAATTTCCTTGAAGATAGGGGTCAAACTAGGGGATTTTACACTGTCAAGCCTTAGAAACCCTAGCTTGAAACTTCTCAAACTCTTCAATCATGATGAGTTGACCTTGGAATCATCCTTATAACATCTCAATGTATCAATCCATGATCACATGGCTCTTGGATTAGGTCTCAACCTTGCCCAAATCATCAGTTGACTTAGGGTTGACCCAGTCAAACTCTAATTGCACCACTCATGGCTGAGTCTTCTTAATCTTGCACAATGACCTGTCTAGGCCTCAAAGTAATCTTCAACACTTCTCATGAGCTCTCTCAAGATCTCAAATCTAACTTCATGGCTTCAGAATCATCTGATGGTCTTCCCCATAACTCTCAAGTTAGGAAACACCCACTCCTGGTTTCAACCACTCTCTCTGAGGATCTTTTAACTTCTCTGAAAAGGATATCAACCCTTGAGCATTTGAATAAGCTTCTGAGCTAGCTTCAAGGTCTTGTGTAGCTCTTGATTGGTAATCATACCGCTTGATCTCGTGCATACATGTCAATGAAATGCAAATGATAATGCTAATGTGCATGAAATGAAACATAAGCTAGGTAAAGAAAGGTTGGGCAAATTTTGGGGTGCAACAGCTGCCCCTATTCAAACGGCTTGGACCTGACTGGGTGAGAAGCGAACGGCTCTCAAACAATCGACGTGAAAGATGGTTGAATACCAACAAACCCGGAAATTTGCCAATTGCACAAGTATACGGTACTCTGATGGGGACAAATCTTCGGAAACTGAAATATTAGCTGCACGGCAACTAGCTGGGGAATTGGTCACACGGTAACCGGCGATACAGGGTCGATCATGCCGTCAGGCATCAAGACTCCTCGGGACTCGTCAGGTCAACAATCACGTTAATCATGCCATCGGGCATTCAAAGAAATTTTTGGGCATCAGCCGGACTTCATTACCAAGTCGGGAATAGAATTCTCTGTCTATCATGAGCCAATTGGGGATATCCAAACTTCTGCCATCGGGCACTCCGCATCGGCTGAGAGAACTGCTTCGTTAATACGGTTGGACTTCAATCATCAAGTCTTTCAAGGGAAGTTTCAACTTCTCTGTTCAGCAACCTGCTGGGGATGACGCATCTCCGCTGGGGATTCTGGAGAACTATCAAGTAACTCTGCTTCGGGGCTTCAGAAATCATTCTGGATGAGTCAACTCTGCTGAGGACTTCAAGAATCATCTTGGACAAATAACTCCGTCGGGGATTTCAAGAATCATCCTGAGCCAATAACTCTGCGGGAGACTTCAGGGATCATCCTGAGCAAACACTCTTCCGGGGACTCTAAGCGTCAACTTGAGCAACCCTCTCTGGCGACTTCATTGGGGATTTTAAGAATCATCTTAAGCATACCACTTTGCTGTGGAATTCAAGAATCATCTTGGGCAAACGACTTTGTTAGGGAGTTCAAGAATCATCTTGGGCCACATAACTCTTCCGAGATTTCAGGAATCATTCTGAGCACACACCCTGCCGGGGAACACCTGCAAAACAAGAACGACAACAACCTAGCTCATGCTTCATATGCATATGGTTCGACAATGGTGCAATGCTCCACACGGTGGAAATGCTACGCGTTTTTAGGGTAAATGCTATGCAATCATGCAAAATGCTACGACCCCATCAACAAGATAAATGTTGAAGGGAGAATCCTCCTGTCAAGGAGAAGGAACCACTCTGGTGGGGGAAGGAATCATCCTGCCGAGGAGAAGAAGTCACGCCGATCTCAAGCGGAGTCCGCCTGGGGAAACGAACTTCAGTCAACTACCGCAGGGGAATAAAACTCTACGAGAACCTGAACCCGCTCAATTGGGTATTCAAAACCACAACTGCTGAGGAAAACGATGTCAATCGCAGAAATAAACTACACGGCATTCGCAGCAAAACTTTCCTGGAGATAACGACTCCGGTGGGGAAATACAGCATCAGCTTTTCAACACTCTACTAGGGAAAAAAACCAATCATGGCCTGAACGGCTTCCAAGGACTCGGCTCTCTTGGGGATCTGCAAACTCGGTTGGGGAAGAAGGAAACGTCTTGCTTACTGGGGAGAATACGACTTTGTGGGGAATTTCAATTTCGCTAGAGACTTCAGTCTGGAACCTCCGAGTACTGCATACTTCAGTATATGACTCAGTTGGGGAGATGACATTCCTTCAGGATACATCTGATTGGGGAGAGAATCTTATCTTCCTGGGGAGACATATAAATGCTTTACGATCTCACGTTCAGCCTCTGTTGGGAGAGGCTGCTGAACTTTGCTGGAGAAGAAGGAATCATCCGGCCTGGGGACGCACACGGTGTACTGCCTGGTATATGCTACACCTACAACAACACAAACAAACAGACAAGACACCCTTCTCAAAGGGACCTGTCAAGGTTATCATCTTGTGACCATGTTCAAGTAATTCATTGTTTCAACAATCAGTGGCCTAGGCCAGTAAGTTTATGTATGCGCATTTTATCAAAAACATTGGCGTTCTTTTTCGCAAACAAAACAGATAAATGCTAAACAAACATAATTGCTGAATAGTATACATTTTATTGATAACGAACCCCTGAATGGGAAAAATGTTTTACAACAGATGCAAGCTCCTGGAATGAGGAAGCTGCGCAGATATAAAACATAAATATACATCAGTATATACACAAATGTCGGCAATGAGGCGTAGACGAACACCATGAGTTGATCCCTCTATGACCCACTCGACTTCGATACCTCTCCGACGCTTCAGCTTCAGAAGAGATTGATTCAGACAAACGACCCTCAGGTCCTCCAAACCACTAAACAAATGCAGTCCACACGCGGAACTCAGTCATTTGCTTTTTCAAATCCCTAACTTTTGCCTGAATCGCCCTTTCGGGTTTTCGATTCACCAGGATACCCTTTTTTGCCAAAGTCGCCCATCCGGGTTTTCGACTTTGCGGGTGTACATTCTTTTCTTTTATATCCCTAATTTTTTCCCGAACCTTTTTCCTTTTTTATGGTTCGCCGGGATGCCCCATTTTTGCCTGGATATTCTTTTTCTTTCCAGCGGGTCATTTTTTAAACAAAGTATTTTTTAACTGCGTCCGCGTTCACCGGGGACGCAAAATCTTCGCCATCCATCGTGGATAACAACAAAGCTCCTCCCGAGAAGACCTTGCTAACGACGTACGGACCTTCGTAATTGGGAGTCCACTTGCCCCGATGATCGGAGTGTGGAGGAAGAATCTTCTTCAAGACGAGATCACCCGTCTGAAAGCTTCTAGGACGCACCTTCTTATCATAAGCTTTCTTCATTCGGCTTTGGTATAGACGACCATACGCAATCGATGCTAATCTCTTCTCGTCCATCAGGCTGAGTTGGTTTAGTCGGTTCTTAACCCATTCTGCCTCATCGAGTTTCACGTCAACCAAAACTCGTAGAGAAGGGATCTCCACTTCTAACGGTAGGACAGCTTCCATACCGTACACTAAGGAGAAAGGGGTTGCCCCGGTTGATGTACATACCGTTGTACGATAACCGTGCAATGCGAATGGCAACATCTTGTGCCAGTCCTTGTAGGTCACAACCATCTTCTGTACAATCTTCTTGATGTTCTTATTGGCCGCTTCAACGGCGCCGTTCATCTTCGACCGGTAAGGAGATGAGTTGTGGTGTTCAATCTTGAAACTCTGGCACAACTCCTTCATCATCTTATTATTCAGATTCGAACCATTATCAGTAATGATCCGTTCGGGAAGTCTGTAACGACAGATGATGTCCCTCTTTATGAATTTAGCCACAACCTGCTTGGTCACATTAGCGTACGAGGCTGCCTCCACCCACTTGGTGAAGTAGTCGATAGCTACTAGAATGAAGCGATGACCATTAGATGCAGTGGGCTCGATCTAGCCTATCATGTCGATGCCCCACATGGAGAACGGCCACAGGGAGGACATGACATTCAACGGGCACGGTGACACGTGAATCTTATCAGCATAAATCTGGCATTTATGACATCTCTTCGCGAATTTAAAGCAATCCGATTCCGTCGTCAGTCAGTAATATCCTGCTCTCAGGATCTTTCTCGTCATAGCATGCCGGCTGGCGTGCGTACCAAATGTGCCTTCATGGACTTCTTCCATGAGCATACTCGCCTCTTTCTCATCTACACATCTGAGTAGCACGAGATCGTGGTTTCTTTTATACAAAACTCCATCAGGATTGAGATAGAAATTTCCAGACAGCCTCCTCAGAGTCTTCTTATCCTGGGTTGACGCTCCCGCAGGATACTCCTTAGTCATAAGGAAAGTTTGGATATCATGGAACCATGGCTTGCCATCGAAGGCTTCCTCGATCGCAAAGACGAATGCAGGTCTATCAAGACGAGAAAAGACAATTCTTGGAGCTTCATTCCAAAAATTGACTTTATACATCGAAGCCAACGTGGCTAAGGCATCAGCCATCTGGTTTTCGGCCCTGGTCACATGATGGAGTTCCACTCGATCAAAGAACGGAAGTAGCCTTCTGGCATAGTTCATGTACGGCACCAAATTTAATTGACGAGTCTCCCACTCCCCTTTAATCTGGTTGATCACAAGCGCCGAGTCACCATATACATCTAGGTTCTTGATTCTCAAATCAATTGCTTCCTCTAGACCCATGATGCATGCTTCGTACTCCGCTTCGTTATTGGTGACCGGAAACGTCATTCTCGCAGTGAACGGGATGTGGGATCCATGAGGAGTCATGATGATTGCCCCAATGCCACTTCCATAGGAATTAACCGCCCCGTCAAATATCAATTTCCATTGGGATTTCCTATCTGGCCCCTCGTCGGGCAACGGCTCATCGCAATCTTTCCCCTTGAGAAACATGATATCCTCATCAGGGAATTCAAATTTCATCGGCTGGCAATCTTTGATCGGCTGTTCGGCAAGGTATTCAGACAATACGCTTCCCTTGATGGCCTTCTGAGAAACATACTGAATGTCATATTCCGTCAACACCATTTGCCATCTGGCAATCCTTCCCGAAAGCGCTTGCTTCTCGAAGACGTACTTGATCGGATCCATCTTCGAAATTAGCATGGTGGTGTGATTGAGCATGTACTGTCGTAAACGTTTGGCAGCCCAGCCTAGTGCACAACACGTCTTCTCCAGCATCGAGTAGCGAGATTCACAATCTGTGAACTTTTTACTCAAGTAGTAAATGGCATGCTCCTTTCTGCCCGTCTCGTCGTGTTGACCGAGAACACACCCCATACTATTCTCAAGAACTGTCAAGTACATGATTAAGGGTCGTCCGACCACTGGGGGTATCAAGATTGGAGGTTCCTGTAGATACTGTTTTATCTTATCAAATGCCCTCTGGCAATCCTCGTTCCAGATAATCGCCTGATCTTTCTTTAACAGTTTGAACATCGGTTCACACGTGGCCGTGAGCTGAGAAATAAACCTTGCAATGTAGTTTATCCTGCCCAGGAAGCCACGAACTTCTTTTTCTGTTTTTGGCGCTGGCATTTCTTGTATCGCTTTTATTTTTGTAGGATCAACCTCAATGCCTCTTTCACTCACGATAAACCCCAGTAGTTTTCCGGACCGTACTCCGAAAGTACACTTGTTAGGATTCAGCCTCAACCTGAACTTCCTAAGCCTCTCAAAAAGCTTCAGCAAATTGACCAGATGTCCCTCCTCCGTTTGGGACTTCGCAATCATGTCATCAACATAGACTTCGATCTCATGATGAATCATGTCATGAAACAAAGTAACCATTGCTCGTTGGTAAGTGGCCCCTGCGTTCTTCAGAACGAAAGGCATTACCTTGTAGCAAAATTTTCCCCAGGGTGTAATAAATGTAGTTTTCTCCATGTCCTCCGGCGCCATCTTGATCTGGTTGTAGCCGGAGAAGCCATCCATGAACGAAAACACGGAGAACTCAGCCGTATTGTCGACCAACACATCAATATGAGGCAGCGGGAAATCATCTTTAGGGCTCGCCCTATTCAAATCCCGATAATCGACGCACATTCGTACCTTACCGTCCTTCTTCGGTACAGGCACTATGTTGGCGACCCATGGAAGGTAAGTAGTGACCGCTAAGAAGCCAGCATCAAGCTTCTTCTGCACCTCTTCTTTTATCTTAACGGCCATATCTGGTCGTGTCCTCCTAAGCTTCTGCTTAACGGGAGGACAATCTTCTCGTAGCGGAAAGTGGTGGACCACGATGTCAGTATCAAGTCCGGGCATATCCTCGTATGACCAAGAAAAGACGTCACTATACTCTCTCAGCATCTCGACCAATCTCTGCTTGACATCGCTCTGCAATGCAGCCCCTATCCTGACGTTCCTGACAAGTTCTTCAGAACCCAGATTCACAATCTCAATCTCCTCCTCGTGAGGCAGAATAACTTTATCTTCTTGTTTCAACAAGCGGGCCAACTCTTCGGGAAGGTCTCCGTCTTCATCAATCTCTTCTTCGGCTTGATAGATCGGGCAATCGAAGTCGAAGTGAATCGTAGAAGGTCCAGAGTCGACGTCATCTGTTATGTGGATCCTACAACAACAAGGGTTAAGCTTAAAACAAGGACATGCAGGTTAGCACAAACCCCATTGCCATTTTATTGTTTTTCAAAACAAATATAAAACAGGAATAACAGAGATCACAATATTTGAATACGAAGAAAAACGCCTTTTGATTTATTGGTAAAATGCCTGTACATAATCAAACGAGGCCCTGACAATAAAACCACTATGCCCCGGGTAGGACATAGGGTTGTACAATGATTGGAAAAAGTAAATCATTACTCTTTGCTTGTCATCTGGATGATATCCCTGACGGACCAGTTGTTGAGGCTCTCGCCTGGTCTGCTTGGCTGGATCCAAGAGTCTAAGTCACATTCGCTATCTCCGCTGTCTTCAGACACTGCGTTGACGCTTTCAAATATCACCCCGCCACTGGTAAACTGGATCGGCCCTTTACCTCGCGATGCACTGCTGGAAGAGGAGGCTTCAGCTCCAGGAGAATATCCCAACCCAAACTTGTCTTGCTTGTTAGGTATCTCCAAAATTCGCCTCCAGCCTGGGCTAGATCCGGCCTAGACAACGGCCCGGGCTTCCTTGAAGGAAGAGAGAGTCATCTCTGGCTTCTCGGTGACTACAGGAGCTACGTTCTTGACTTTAATAGCTTTGAACGCTTGACATAGGGTTTCATGGATTTCCCCATCCATCTTAACATACTTGAAGGACGACAAATGGCTCACCATTATGTCTTCCTCGCCACATACAGTCACGATGCTACCTCCGACAGCGTACTTGAGCTTCTGGTGCAACGTGGAGGTCACGGCTCCAGCAGAATGGATCCACGGCCGGCCTAAGAGACAGCTGTAGGCAGGCATGATGTCCATAATGTAAAAGACCGCATCGAATGTTTCCGACCCGACTTGGATTGGCAACGTCACCTCCCCGAAAACATGGCATTTGGTTCCATCGAACGCTTTCACAACCAGATCACTGGGTGTGCAAATCACTCCACGAGTATCTAACTTCATTAATGCCTTCTTCGGAAGAACATTGAGCGATGACCCTGTGTCTACCAACACGTGAGACATAATCGTTCCCCTACACTCTATCGAGATGTGCAGGGCACTATTGTGGTTCCTCCCCTTCGGCGTCAGCTCTAGGTCAGTGAACCCTAACCCATTTCCAGCATTCACGTGGGCTATGACCTCTTCCAACTAGTTTACCGATATTTTCTGCGGCACGTACGCGGCATTCAACACCTTCAGCAGCGCGTTGCGATGTGCCTCAGAACACAACAACAGGTTCAAGATGGAGATTTTTGAGGGTGTTTGATGGAGATGATCCACGATTTTGTAGTCACTCTTTTTAATCAACCTCATAAACTCTTCGGCGTCTTTAACAAGTAAGTCTTTTTCTACCCCACAAGGTATCTCTTCAACGACTTTACTTTTACCTTTATCAGTTGCATCAGCTCTGTCCGCTTTGTCCGCCACGACCTCAGGTGGTGCAAATACTCTTCCGCTGCGAGTAATTCCGCTAACGCCCGCTAGGTTCTCCGCACATGACCCTGATGGTTCCAGTTCTAACTTCTGTCCGTTGCAGTAGACCTCTGCCCCATAATGCCATGGGACGACATTAGTGCTTTCGAACGGTATCGGTCCAGCCTTGGTGATGGTAATCATGGGCGGCCTGGGTGCAGAAATAGTTATCGTCCGGCGAGGGATGGTGATGGTGGCAACCTCATCATCTTGCCTCAGCATTACCTCTCCTGATCCGCTTTCGGCCCTTCGGCTAAATTGCAGGATTCCTTCGGTCATCAGACTTTGAATCCCCCCTATCAACTATTCACATCCATCAGGACAAGTCGCACAGCCCATACACAGCTCTCCACAACCTGGAAAGAAACCTCTTTTCATCAGCTTGGCTTTAACGAAGCTAAGCGGTGTCTTCAGATCCTTGACGTCAGTCAACAAATCCAAGCTCCCGTCTTCAATAATGGCGTTTACCCTACCTCCCCTATGATTCGGCATAGGATTCTTCGTGACGTTTGGCACATTATCTGAGAAGTTGATGATCTTAGCATCCACCATGTCCTGCACCTTGTGCTTGAAGGCTTTGCAATTTTCTATTGTGTGTCCTGGTGCCCCTGAGTGAAATTCGCAAGTCGCATTCGCGTCATAACCTGGCGGAGGTGCCCCTGTCAAGGGAGCCAGAGTTCTCTTCTGGATCAGCTGTAGTTGGAGCAGAGTCTGTAACAGCTGCGCATACGACATAGGCGGTGTCTCGAGGTGACGGCTCGACAGAGGTGCCCGGTTCTGATACTTTCTGTACCCTTGTTGATTCTGCTGCTGCTGCTGTGGCTGTTGGACTGCCGGGATAGTTATGCTGGCCACCTGTTGGTGAGGGCCTTTACCCTTCCTTCGAGCGTTGGTCACGACGCTCGTTTCTCCTTCCCGTCTTTTGCCACCATAAGGTTTCTTACCTCCTCCAGCTGAGGATGAATCACCTTGAATTTTCCCCAGTTTGATCCCGTTTTCAATGTGCTCACCCGTGATAATGAGATCTGAGAAGGTTCCAGACATACTGCTGACCAATTTCTCATAATAAACCCCTGGGAGGGTGGCTACGAACATTTCCACAAGCTCACGTTCAACCATCGGCGGCTGAACCCTGGCTGCCAATTCACGCCACCGCTGGGCGTATTCCTTGAACCCTTCGTTGTTCCTTTGCGACAGATTCTGCAGTTGGACTCGGTTCGGAGCCAAGTCGTTGTTATATTGGTAGTGGTGCACGAATGCTTCAGCAAGTTCCTTCCACGTGCGCACACTGGTAGGTTCCAGACTCATGTACCATTCGAGGGAGGGTCCGGACAGACTGTCCTGAAAGAAGTGAATCAGCAACTTCTCGTCCTCAGAATGAGCTGACATTTTCCGGTAGTATGATCTCAGGTGGACGCGAGGGCAAGTGGTGCCCTTGTACTTTTCAAAGTCAGGTACCTTGAACTTGGGAGGCACCTTGAAATCAGTAATCAGTCCCAACTTGGACATATCAACACCCATGGTGTTCTGGTTCTCGATATTCGTCATCTTATCCTCGAGGGCCTTGAACCTAAGACGTGCTTCAGCAGTCAGCTCCCCTTCAGCATCTCTCTGAGAGAACACATCGTCTTGACGGTCTTCTAACCACGGCTGAGGCCCGAACAGATTTCCAACACCCGCATTGCCGTTGCCCAGCCCAACATTGACGTTGGCTTCAAAATTCCCATTACCGACGCCCGTCGTATTACCGTTGAGTCCCATATTAGCTATCACATTGCCGTTGGCACTGCCATTCCCCCCGGTCACGGGGACGCCATTCTGAGGAGTTTCAATTGGTGGAGGGGTAGGCACGGTCCCGCCATGGAGTACGCCATTGCTATCGACCCTTGAAATCAGAGGCTGAACCAAGGTTCTGAGCTGATCCTGGCCATTGGCGACTGCTTGCATGAGCTCCATGAAGCGGTCCATTCTTTCGCGGAGTTCTTGAACATCAGTTTGCACTTGCTCCATGATTCTGGTTTGATTTGCTCTGGTCGGATAGCGGTGGATAGGTCTCTGATCAATCCTGGAATAACCTGAAACAACCTGAAAACACAAAAGGGTTAGAAAAAATGACAAAGTGCTCGTTATGCAAATGCTTCATGCAAATGCAAACGTGTGTCTGTGCGTTAGGGAGGTATCCCCCGATCCTAGTGCCTGAGTGCCAGTGCTGATAATAAGAAGTCCGAGTCCAGTCGTGGAAATAACATCTCATATATAAAGAAAGCCCATCAAGGCAGTACATAACGTCACTGAATACAAGCTGAATCAATAGCATGACCTTGACCAACAAGCCTGGTGATGGTCAGCATACAACAATGATCAACACAAAAGGATTGCAAATAGTCAAGCACGGCCACGGGCGCGAAACTCTTCTAACAACCCCTTCGTTTCTGGATGATCAGGCCGAGTGAGCAACCCTTCGATGAGTAACTCCCTCTGCACAATGGTGTACTGAAGACCTTCGACCGAATCTTCCCATGCTCCTTCGCCGAAACAATCTTCCAACTTCCGCTTCTTGGACTCAAACGTCAGTTTGCGCTCCTTCAGGTTAGCAAGAGCCCTGTTGAGCTGGCCTTCAGCGGCATATCTGCGAGCGGTTTCTTCATCAAACCTCTTCTCACTAGCCTTCACCTGGGCTTTCAGCTTGGAGATCTGCTGCATCAGCTTATCCTCCCGCTCTTTCCTGTTGGCTAGGGAGGCCTTCCAATGTTGGTTAAACTTGGATATCCTCCGATACGCTTCATCCAAGTGCTGCTTCTTAGTGGCCAGTACATCGTTGACAGCTTTGAAGTCTCAACCCATGCGCTCGCGCTCCGCTATCTGCCTAGTCAAATCTGTCCCCAGCTGGTTCACCAACTTTGTCTGCCTCTTGAAGGAATGAATGGCCTCGCTTCTCTCGCTTCTGAGTTGAGCCAATTCTTTCTCCAGTTCTTCATTGGCCTTCTTCAGCTCGTCTCGCTCAGCTAACACCTGATTGTGCTGCTGAATAGGCACGGTGGTAGGCTCTTCAATCACTGGAGGGCTTTCTGGCTTGGCAGGAGGAAACGTCATCCCTATAGCATCTGCTCTGGCTCTGATCCAAGGCACATATGGAGCGTAGGCTTGAATATTACTTTTCCAGCAATGGTTTTCCCCGCTTACTGATACCCTTCCAAGCGTGCTGAAGCTTGGACAACATATCCCCCTCTGGAAGACCAGTGAGGTACAGAGATTCATGCACCTCTTCATCCTTCGGTGGAGCTCTCAAAGCATAAGCAAACTGTCGTACCAGCAAAGATGGATTATAGTTTATACAGCCCTTCCTGCATATCAAAGGCACGTTCAGAAACCCGCTGCAGCTGAAGAAAATCTCAGTACCCAACCTATCTCTATCAAACCAGTCAATATCCTCTGTTGACAGACTCATCAAACGCTCGAACCACTCAGTCGTGGGTGCAGACGAAGCAAAGGGACCCCTCTTGGGTAGATGACTATCAAGCCATCTATAAAGCAGGGGCACACAGCACGAGACATTCTTGCCCCTTCTGTTCTCGTTTTTGTAGTGTATGGAATGTTAGACATCTCCTATCAAGGTAGGGACTGGATTCCCTGAAGCAAAGATGTGGAAGGCATCGAAGTCCACAAAGTCAGGCATATTGGGGAACAGAATGATGCCATATATGCACAGAGCGAGAATGGCGTTGAACACAACCCAACATCCGTATTTGGCGCACTGCTGAGCTTTTCCCACCAAGAACTGCAAGGAGAAACCAGGAACCTTGTTCCAACTAGACAATACCAACTCGGAGGCATCCAAATGAAGTGACGGAGCTAGACTAGCCAGATTAGGCTCAACATCCATATGGACAAAGGGCATCTGACTCTTGATAGGCACACCTAACAAATCAACATACTCCTCTAGCGTGGGTGCGAGAATAAAATCCTGGAAAGTAAAGCATCTCAACGGAGGATCGTAGAACTGCAGCAGAGCGTGCAACCCATTCAACTCAAACACAACGGGTTTACGAACCAAACTGAGCAGTTTACCGTAAGACTTTCTGAATTCATCTCTCACAGAATCATCTGCCAAAGCAATCAAACCAGTCAGCTGAACGACATCAGGAGTGGGGAGCTTGTAAGCCACGGTCTTCCTCAGAGAACCCATAATAGCACAATAGAAGGCAAGAAATCCTGAATCGGGGAAACGGTACCTGCAACACAGACACACGTTAATGAAATGCAAATGAGTATGCAAAGCAATGTAAAATTCAATCATGCCGCAGGAGATCAAGGCAACTGCGTTGTTGAAGAGATGAAGGTGAAGATTTTGTATCAACAAAACCACAATACTGCTCTGTCAAGAACAACCACTATCTCTGATAAGAAGAAAACCCTGATATCAGACCATAAATCTGCTCTGTCAAGAACACCCATATCTGATAATAAGGACCTCTGATGCAGGACCAAAACTCTTCTCTGTCAAGAACAAACATCTGATAATAAGGACCTCTGATACAGGACCAAAACTCTGCTCTGTCAAGAACAAACATCTGATAATAAGGACCTCTGATACAGGACCAAAACTCTGCTCTGTCAAGAACAAACATCTGATGATGAGAACCTCTGGTACCAACAAAACTGATTCACTATCAAGAAAACCAGGTAGTCTGAAGGTTAAGGTTTCCTGCAACAAACCCGACCTTGCTCACAGGTATGGACCTAAACTGACTCAAGTTCGGCATCCTATGTGGTCATCAGCGTCACAGACATTCAAGAGGGGTGATACGATACCCAGAAGGTGTGGCATCACCATCTCCTGAAGCAGCCTCACTCGGCTGAATCCCAAATGATCGGTCCCCAGAGTCGACAATCCTCCAAACCAACAACCCCCTCAACCCAAAGGGTTGAAAAAGAAGTCAACCGGGAGAACCTCGTCTGAGCGTGGATTTCATGAGACACTAGTGCCTGCAAAGCAAGCACGCGTCCACTAATTTCCACAACTAATGCTATGTATACTCAATCCTGGGTCTGGCTTCTCACTCATCAGAATGCCCCTCCCACAACAGCATAGATAATCATATCATACTGAAAATAAAATGCGGGAAGTAAAATGCGATAAATAAACACAACCCAACAAGTAATCATACAAGCGCTAGGATTGACTCTCGCAGGGGATGCTGGATCCCCAAACTGACTCGCATTCGGGACGTTGGATCCCAGGAAACTATCAAGTCCCCAGCAGAGTCGCCAGCTGTCGCTTCTGCGAAAATAAGGTGCTGGCAAAACAGAAGAGTCGCCACCTTTCGTTATTTATCCCTCAGAACAGGAAAGGAAACGATCGGAAAAACCTGACGAAAAGGTATAAGACAAGGTCATCGCAACCATTGTCTGGGTTCGGGAGTCGGTTACGCAGGGGGAAGGTATTAGCACCCCTCACGTCCGTCGTACTCGACGGGATCCACGCTTGTTGTGTTTACTGGACGAGTTAGTTGTATCTATCAACCTATCAAGGCTATCTCAAAAAGAAAATAAAATGACTCGGCAAAGCGTCGCACTTTAGGCCTACGTATTCTCATTAGAGAATGAGAAATCAGAGTCAACGTAGTTCGGCTAACTGCGGGTTACGGGGAAGGTGGCTCACCAATACATCAGTATTGTGCCTACGTACTCTCAACATGCATGAGAGATTAGAGCTTACGTAGTTCGGGATAATACGAATTACGGGGATTTAGATGCATCTGTTTTTTCGAGTAGGTTAACAAACAGTTCCAGCAGTTTGGTGTACGCAGCTCGACCCTTGGAGACTTAGGCGTTACCGTTTGCAGTAGAACTGGGAGTTAACGACACTCTTTTCTTCAGAAAAGTTTTCCTTTGAATTATGGGCCCACGGGGCAAAAAGGTTTGAAGTTTGTTTTCTCTCTTTTACGGAAGAACTGTTTTTTTATGGTTGTTTGCACCTAGCATCGCACTAGAGACTATGACCTGAGAGTGAATGTGTCGCATGTCACCCAAAGGGTACCATGCTAAACATCCAGAATGTTAAAAAGAAACTCTCCAACAATCCTTTCTTAGATAGCTTAAGGCTCGTAACGTACGACGTCAGTTAACCTTTATTACTGTATTTTAATTTGTTTCGAGATGAGAAGGGAGCGAACATGTTCAACTAAGGGGGAGACTATCAAGTCCTAATGTTGTCATGCCAAGGATTCATCCTATGGTTGAGGTTTGAAACAGGGATCTCCTAGAAGTTATCATGCATGGGTTTCAACCTAAAGTTCTATCATCACTTCCTTATCAAAGGAAGTGAGATTCCTAGGGGATCATGTCAATGATAACAGAAACAGATAAAGCATCAGCTTAAACAGTAAACAGATATACAGTAAACGACTGTAAAATACATGCAATGCAAGTGAGGGAGGAAATGTGTGTGGGGCATCAGCCTCCACAAGCTCATCTCAACCTCAAGCCAGATATGAATAACTGCAATCATACAGAGGAATAAAATGCTATCAAGCAAAATAGAAGTAACTGCAATCATACAGAGGAAATGAAATGCTATCAAGCAAACACAAACCACATAGGCAAGGGAGCTGGGCTCTACCAAATACCCGCAAGCAAAGCCATACAGTAAAAATACAAGCAAAGGGAGAAACTCAACCTCTAGTGCAATCATGCTCCTAGCTTAAATCAAACTAAACATGAACTTATTCTAATGCATCAAGCAAATCAAACAAGTCACATCAATACAGTTGCACAGAAAGAAAACAGACAGTCAAGAAAGCAGATCAACCACTCCCACAGCTTCACAACAAAGCAATCTTCTGACAGCAGTTCAGTCATCAGTCCTCAACAGCTCTTCAAGACCATCATCTTCAATAGAAAGTGTCAACTTGCTTCTTCAAGCTTCCACATAAGTATCCACCTATTCTTTCTTCTTCAAGCTTCAGCTCTTCAGTAAATCCCACCTTCAGGCTTCACTCCTAACTGCAAGTATCAACCTGATTCCTTCAGGCTCTCAATGTATCAACATAAGTGTCAACTTATCCTTTGTTCTCCAAGCCTCAGCCCTTCACTCAATCTCAATTGGATCTTCTTCACAAATGTCAACATGCTCTTCTTGACCTTCAGGCTTCAGTCCTCTCCTTCTTACAAGTACCTACTTGTCTTTCTTCATCTACAAGCTTTAGCTTCTCAGAGTAGTCTTCAAACACAAAGAAGTATCAACTCCAACCTTCAATCTTCTTCAAGCAAGGAACTCCATCCTCTAACAAGGGAGAAAGATTCATCTATCAAGAGCAAAGTTGGGATGATTGGTAGCAGAGTGAAGACCATAGGTCACCACTGAGCATCCTGTTATCAGAGAAAGGGACCCTCAAAGGTTCTACCAATTTGCAAAGAGCCACACATCCTACCAAAGGATGGATGAGGCCTTTACAAAGGGACCTTTCATCATAGGGAAGAATGGAAGTGATCAACATCATCCATGTTTATGAAGGAAGAGAACTATCTAGAAGCTCTGCCTACAAAACCCTAATCTTAACCTAATCAAAACTACACCACAAGAAGGGAAGATCTTCACATCCAAGCCTCTTCAAGCAATCCAATGCATCTTCAACTTTCCTTCATCATCATCCAAGAGCAAGCAAAACAACACCCTAATCTAAGGGAACTAAAGAAGTTAATCTAGTGGAATTAGTGCATTAGAATCATCTAAAACTAGCACCTAAACTAAAATCAATCAAAAATAGTAAACTATATTATAAATTTCTAAAAAAATTCCTAAGGGACCCTAATTCAATTAAGAATGCCTCATACTAAAACCAGGGACTAAATCATCTATTAAGTCCTAAAATTAAGTCCTAAATCCAAAGGTATCAACCATAAACCCTAAAAATGGAGCTTCTAAAGGTTTCAACCTAAACTACCACTTATGCTCATCACAAAAATATGATAAAAATCTATGGGTATCATTCATATCTATGCTATCCACACACAAAATATCAGGATCAAAATCACCATCCATTAATCACACAAAATTCCACAACATCAAGCATCAAGCATGACTATTTTAATATCAATTAAAATGTAAAAAACTCCCATAAAATCAGATAATGTATGAAATAAAAATATTTTTTATCTAAAAAATACTAGATTCAATCATGAATCCAATGCAAAAAGAATGGGATCAATTGAATTATTTTTCCATTTTTTATGATTTTATCAAGAACCATGAATAAAATGAAAAAAATAAAGAAAATCAAGCTAAAATGACAAACACACGGTGCAGATAGTAATGAAAATCAGTTCATTAAAGCAATTGGGCCATCAGGGGGTGTGAGTAGCGCTTGGATCCTTAAGCCCAAAAACCACTGATTAATGAAATGCATCGTTTCAATTAGTTCAGACCTCTTCACAAAATGAGACGCACGCGTGGCCGTTGGATGAGGTTCCTAGTCAAAGTCCACCTATGATCTAATGGCTATCAAGTCAACTTCCTCATTTCAAATCTCTGCAACTCAGGTCACCTGCGCGCCCAAAACCACCACCGGTGACTTTCTCCGGTCATCTTCTCACAACCCTAGTTTGCCATAGAGTCCACCATTGGCCACGATCCCTTAATGAAACATGTCCCAAATTTCCTCACGAATTCATTCATGCCCTTAATTCTCTCTGAAACCTCAAGATTCACAAGAACCAACTCTCAACCGAAAATGGCAACATCCCTAATTGGTCACTAATTCTCAAATTAACGATCTGAAAACCTTCCTACACCGTTCTATAATGCATCTAACACCCTAATTCCTCTTAATTCTAACTAAAACAAGCTAGAGATTGAAGGTTACCAACCTGAAAAATTCGTGTGCACAGAAGTAGCAAGACCTCAAATCAAGCCCTCAAATGCTCCAGACTCCTTCAGTGAATCACTTTCAAGCTTCTGTATGCAATAGAATTGATTTAAATGGCTTCAATTCTTGGATTCGAATCTGAGTTGCAGGTGAAAAAATCTGAGCTCAAGAACACCAATCAGCCACGAATTTCCCTTGATTATGATTTGGAATCAATCCCTAGCATCCATGGAAGAGATTGCAATCAAGAAAATGGATGGAAAGTGAGTGAAATGATGTAACCGAATTCAGTTGCAAGCAAGAATTTTCCAAACTCAGTCTCTACTCTCTCCTTCAATCATCACCAACCTTGGCCTTGGATCACCTCTACTCAATATATAGAACATGTGTGGATGATCTAGAAACCTCTAGATCCTTCTAATGAGAAGTTCAATCTCTCATGTCATGAGAATTTCAATCACATGCCATGGTGTGCTCCACTCTGCTAACAGCTTGAAATCAATCCCATTCCCTTCCAATTTCTCCCCTAGTGACATTTTGATTGTGTTTGGCTTGCAAGGGACCTTGGTTATGCCTTGATTCTAGGTTTTGCAAATGTTACTTAAGATGTAAGTAACTACTTTTCAAAGCAAGTCCACAAATTACACTTCAATTCAAAAATGTGGCTAAACCAATGTTCTTAAAATGTGTTTTAGAATCAAAATGATATATTACATGCCTTGGTTTGGACATGTAGATCAAAAATATCAATTTCCAACTTTGATTCATTTAACTTATACCCTTATTTTAGGTTATTTTTGCAACTTTGAGCTACAAGAACTTCCAACATCTCATGACCTCTTGAATAGCCTTAAAACATCATTTTGAACAAGTTTTATGTTGAACATTTTCCCATTTGAAGCTTGGAAATAGGAGTTATGGCCTTATGCTTGAAATGACCTATAATCTCCAAATGACCAAAATGCCCTTGACTTGTCAGAGCCATAACTTGAGTTCTACAAATCCTATCAAGGACTTCTAGTACTCTCTAGAAAACTAAGAGAATAAGGAACAACATTCATGTTGACTAAAAGTTCATAGGAATCATCCTTCTAGGGCAAAAGTTTCATGCAAGTTGGACAAATTTCAAGCCCCCAACTTCATATACCTCAGATGACCTGTAACTTGTCAAGGTCATAACTTGAGTTCTACAAATCCTATCAAGGACTTCTAGCACTCAAATTAAATCTAAGACCATGCTATACAACATTCATGTTGGGGGTAAGATGAGATGACAATCACATCTTGAGCTAAATTTCCTTGAAGATAGGGGTCAAACTAGGGGATTTTACACTGTCAAGCCTTAGAAACCCTAGCTTGAAACTTCTCAAACTCTTCAATCATGATGAGTTGACCTTGGAATCGTCCTTATAACATCTCAATGTATCAATCCATGATCACATGGCTCTTGGATTAGGTCTCAACCTTGCCCAAATCATCATTTGACTTAGGGTTGACCCAATCAAACCCTAATTGCACCACTCATGGCTGAGTCTTCTTAATCTTGCACAATGACCTGTCTAGGCCTCAAAGTAATCTTCAACACTTCTCATGAGCTCTCTCAAGATCTCAAATCTAACTTCATGGTTTCAGAATCATCTGATGGTCTTCCCCATAACTCTCAAGTTAGGAAACACCCACTCCTGGTTTCAACCACTCTCTCTGAGGATCTTTTAACTTCTCTGACAAGGATATCAACCCTTGAGCATTTGAATAAGCTTCTGAGCTAGCTTCAAGGTCTTGTGTAGCTCTTGATTGGTAATCATACCTCTTGATCTCCTGCATACATGTCAATGAAATGCAAATGATAAGGCTAATGTGCATGAAATGAAACATAAGCTAGGTAAAGAAAAGTTGGAAAAATATAGCGTTTGGTTATATTTAAAAATAAATTTAGACCAGTTTGTTTGTGAATCCAATAAATTTATTGTGACTGACATTTCAGACACTATGCAAGATGAAGTGCATGATATGCTATGCAGATGATGCAAAACAGAATCTTAGGGTAAAAAATTAGGGTATGAAAGATGCCCCTATTTAAGTTAGTTCTATCTGGAGATACTGAGATTGAAATCTTCGTCTCGATATGATAGGAGAGACTTAAATACAAACATGCAGAATTTTTGGCCCTAAGACGCCACAAAATGCTTATGATATGATATGATATGATATGATATGCAAGGCAGAAATCTTGTGAGGAATGACGTCATAGGGGATAACTGCATACAGAAAACATTGAAACATAGTTAAAGAAAGGAAGGCCCGATGAAGAACAACTTAGCAAGACTCCATGAGGAAAGGTCCAACTCCACTAGGGATGAGACTCAACTCCACCGAGGAAAAGGCACTTAACCACCACTTGGGATAACTTAAACACATGGTATCTCCAAAATAGAACAAATGTGTGTATCGCCTACTACCAAGAACATGGTAGCCTAAGCAACAGGCAAGAAACTTGGAAAGATGGATAACCTACTACCAACAGATGGTAGCCTAAGCGAAGGTATCCAGTTGAAATGAAATAACGTATATTACCTATTATCAAGTACATGATAGCCTAAGCAAAGGTAATAGACTTGAAAGGAGAGATCACCTGCTACCAAACACGGTAGCCTAAGCAAAGGTATCTGACCAAAAAGATACGGTATATTACCTACTATCAAACATATGATAGCCTAAGCAAAGGTAATAATCAAAATAAGCTTCCATGATCAAAATATGATTTAGCTTCTTCTTTAACTAAATGATTCATTTAGAAAGGGTAAATAAACTTCCCCACGCCTCAGGTCATAAGTTACGAACTAGTCTCAGATTCTTCTTTAATCAAGTATTCCACTTGAAAAGGGTACAATAAACCTCCCCTCATTTCAAGGTTGTATGCCATGAATGGGTCTCAGTTTCTTCTTTGATCAAGTATTCCACTTGAAAGGATAAAATAATCCTCCCCTCGCTTCAAGGTTATATGCCATGAACGAGTCTCAGTTTCTTCTTTGAAAAGGGTAAAATAAACCTCCCCTCGCTTCAAGGTTGTATGCCATGAACGAGTCTCAGTTTCTTCTTTGAAAAGGATAAAATAAACCTCCCCTCGCTTCAAGGTTGTATGCCATGAATGGGTCACAGTTTCTTCTTTTAAAAGGGCAAAATAAACCTACCCTCACTTTAAGGTTGTATACCATGAACGGGTCTCAATTTCTTCTTTAAAAATGGTAAACTAAACCTCCTCCCGCTTCAAGGTTTTATGTCATGAACAAGTCTCAGTTTCTTCTTTAATCAAGTATTCCACTTGAAAAGGGTAAAATAAACCTCCCCACGCTTCATGATTGTATACCATGAACGGGTCTCAGTTTCTTCTTTGAAAAGGGTAAAATAAACCTCCCTTCGCTTCAAGGTTGTATGCCATGAACGAGTCGTCGTTTCTTCTTTGAAAAGGGTAGAATAAACTTTTCCTCGCTTCAAGGTTGTATGCCTTGAACAGGGTCTCAATTTCTTGTTTGAAAATGTTAAAATAAACCTCCTTTCGCTTCAAGGTTGTATGCCATGAACGTGTCTCAGTTTCTTCTTAGAAAAAGGGTAAAATAAATCTCCCCTCGCTTCAAGGTTGTATGCCATGAACGGATCTCAGTTTCTTCTTTGAAAAGGGTAAAATAAACCTCCCTTCACTTCAAGGTTGTATGCCATGAACGGGTCTTAGTTTTTTCTTTGAAAAGGGTAAAATAAACCTCCCCTCGCTTCAAGGTTTTATGCCATGAACAAGTCTCAATTTCTTCTTTAATCAAGTATTCCACTTAAAAAGGGTAAAATAAACCTCCCCATGCTTCAAGGTTCTATGCCATAAAAGGGTCTCAGTTTCTTCTTTGAAAAGGGTAAAATGAACCTCCCCTCGCTTCAAGGTTGTATGCCATGAACTGGTCTCAGTTTCTTTTTTGAAAAGGGTAAAATAAACCTCCCTTCGCTTCAAGGTTGTATGCTATGAACGGGTCTCAGTTTCTTCTTTGAGAAGGGTAAAATAAACCTCCCCTCCCTTAAAGGTTGTATGTCATGAACGAGTCTCAGTTTCTTCTTTAATCAAGTATTCCACCTGAAAAGGGTAAAATAAACCTCCCCTCGTCTCCGGTCATAAGCCACAAACGAGTCTGAGTTTCTTCCTGGAAAGGTGAATACTTATGGGAGAGTATCTTCATAGGGGATTGGAATTTTACTCCAGATTTATGAATTCAATGGGGATCCATAATTTACTGGAGATTAGAAAACATCGTCAAGGATTTAAAAGAGATGCAAGCCGATTGATTTTCAAAATATGTCTTCTCAAATAAAGAGAAAGATCATCTAAATCTTCATCAAACTTCTCATAGAGATGTCATTTGATGGGATCAGATTGAATAGTGGACTCGCTGGGGAAAACATCACTGAGGAGCATCATTGTAGTAGTTTGATGTTGTATTTAAGCAAATAAAGTCCTTGTATCAGGAATTCTCAAATAAAGAGAAACACTTGTAAAGTCTTCACCAAACTTCTTTGATGGATTTCCGGTGATATGCCATTTAATGAAGGATAAGTTGATAATGTTGATAAACGCATTGGGGATAGCTAAACTGTCTTGAGGAGACTGCCATTTATCATCCAAATAGAAAACCTGAGAATGAAACAAGCTGCTCAAATAAAGAGGTGCCACTGTTATCTGGGTATAAATTGCTGATAAAATGTTGTAACACTTCTGCTGAGGAAATATTTTGTCTTTAATGGTGATCCTCAAATAGATTCTTCCCGAGGGGAAAAAGTGAAAAATAAATGCATGCTCAATCCAGGTTCAAAAGCCTAGAGAGACTCAAAATTGTGATTGCCAAAGATCAAAGTTCAATTCAGGAAATAACTGAAGAGAAATGGTCAAGCAAGACTCTACCCATTGAGGGATTAACTCAACTGAGGTTTATCTTTATCCAAAAATGGAAAAGAAAACTAAAGCAACCATATTCCACGAGAATCGAACTTAGTGGGGAATTAGAAAGGATGTGCTCTTTTTGCTTAGGGATGATGACTCTACTTGGAGGGAAAAGACAAACCCAGTCACTTAGGGATAAACACGAACAAAGTAAACAAACAAACAAACAAAAAAATGAAAAATACATAGATACCATGTATCCATATAAATTAATGTATGTTTTATTATGCTTATCATGACAAAAAAATATGGAGAAGTAAATCGGAGATGAAATAAACATCTCGACGCGGATACTCGGCCAAACTTCGCAAGATAGAAGCATCATTGGGGTGAATGGAAAGCCACACATATAATCATAGTCTTTCTTCAAGGCTTCAAACTTCTCTGGGGAAAAGAGAGCACTCCACTTGGGGATATTATATCATGACTTCCCTTAAGGGATTGTCAAGATGAATCTCGCTACTCTGTTGGGATGAGAAAGATTCACTAGGAAAGGATCAAACTCATGATCGAAAAAACTTCATAGGGGATAAAATAAATATCCATTATGAACTAAAGTAGACTGAAAGGAAGTCATTACCGGAGATGCCAGAGTTGAGGCCTCACAGGGGATAAAATAAATATCCACTTCATTAGGGTAACTCGGATCAAAGTTGTAGCTGCAAATATCAGAGTTGAGACTCTATGGGGATGAAATAAACATCCACTTTGTCGGGGAAGATTGAGGTTCTAAGAAGTCCGTTGAGGAGTGAAACAACATCCACTTCACTGGGAAGGTTGAAACCAAGGAAATTCACTGGCGGATGCTTAGGTTACCAATAGGGGAAATCTTGCACCAGACATGCCATAACTGCTTGAAGTGGAGATTCACCGGGGAATGGTCATGACTACCTGTGGTAGAGACTTAATGGGGAATCATCACACCACTTGAGACAGGAGCTCTTTGGGGTATGGGTGAAGAATGCTATGAGAACAAAGTAGCTATGTGTTGATGAACTGCGTTGTAGTCGCCATTTTGAACAACATTTGTTGTGAATGGATAAAATAATCTTCAATTCTCAAATGCCCCAAATCACATGGTTTATAAGTCATCTCAAGAGGATTTTATAGAAAACTTGGCATCCAAAATGTTCCAATGTCTTCAAACTCTCTGAGAGATTTATCGAATCTCGATGTAGCTGCCCCAGATTGACTGCATTTTGTATAGCTGAAACTTTAAACTTGCCCCCTTAGGGATGGTTAGTGTGTGAAAGCAACAACTGGTAAACAAACTTGCCCCTGGTCAGCAGAGTCTTCAATCAACATGCCCTTGTTAGGTCACAAATTCGACGCCTCATATATAGATTAAAATATTTAAATAAAATATTTTGGTCTTTTGAGAATGAAAAAGGTTTCGAGCGAGGAGACCTTCGAGTGGGAATTCAAGTGTTTTGGGACTTAGAGAAATTTCCAAACATTAAGGAAAATGGTCTTCGACCGAGACATTGGCTGAAGAGTAGTGAAGTTTTTGAAATTCAAATAATGGAGGGACTAGTTACACCTTCCCATGACTAAGTAGGATAAGTGGCGTTCTTTTAGCAAGTGACTACATGCACTATGACACTTGTCGGAAGCTGATGGTTTTAGGAGGTTATTGATAGTTATTTTTACTATTATAAATAAGATTTTTATACATAGAATTCAGGGTGTTGTAATTTACTATTTGTACAAGTTACTCCCAAATTTACTCAAAGTACCTGAGTGTAGAGAAACGAGTTCAAGGAGAATGTACGTTATGTAAACACACCATCTTTACTTTCAATGAAGTTTGATTTACTTGCTTAATTTTAAAAAAGCTTTCCTTTACTTTTCCTGCGATCTGCCCCTTCTATGCATTTTACTTTATTTTTCCAAACTCTTTTCAAAGTTCTTTACTTCATTTCCTGCAATCCTCTATCTCCTCTCTTTAGTCAAACAAACACTTTTATGTTAAGCCTTTTACCAAAACACTATCGAAGTGTATGGATTAGATAGGCTAGTTCAAAATATAACTTTTAGCACATGTCCTAGGATCAATCTGACCGATCCTCTGAGTCACCACGTTAGATTTGGAAGATCAGCAATTGTTTTCCATTTTTTAATGGAAACAAAATGGCACGCCCAGTGGGACCGTGCTAAAAAGTTTTTTAGTTTTGCAAAAAAGTTCGCAAAACTGCAGCTTTATTCATCTTTCGTAAAAATTCATTATATGTTATTAAGAAGTGGCAAAGTCGCCGCTATAAATGAAGAAAGACCAAGAAGAAAGTACGTTAGGGACATGGTGACATATGCAAATCAGCCAAATAACCCTAATCCTCGAGGAGATGGTTCTAACCCTCAGCCTAGCACCATTAGTCCTCACGAAGGATTGAGAAATGACGTAGTTTCACCCTCAATACCTTCGACTAGAGAGCAAATAGCGCCTCCCGCGAGACCGTGCTAAAAAGTTTTTTAGTTTTGCAAAAAAGTTCGCAAAACTGCAGCTTTATTCATCTTTCGTAAAAATTCATTATATGTTATTAAGAAGTGGCAAAGTTGCTGCTATAAATGAAGAAAGACCAAGAAGAAAGTACGTTAGGGACATGGTGACATATGCAAATCAGCCAAATAACCCTAATCCTCGAGGAGATGGTTCTAACCCTCAGCCTAGCACCATTAGTCCTCACGAAGGATTGAGAAATGACGTAGTTTCACCCTCAATACCTTCGACTAGAGAGCAAATAGCGCCTCCCGCGAGATTGGAACCAGTACCATCAGTATTGGGGCCTGGGTCAACAAGCGTAAGGACTTACACCTAGCCGGTGTTGGAATATATTGGACCTTAAGCGTCAAATTCCCAAACTCCGCCAAGAGGAAATTCGACGTCTAGACAGTTTGTCCCTCTATGGTTTTCACAACTATTACCAAGAAACCCTCCATATGGAATGCCAACAACTGTAATGCAAGGTCTCCAGAATGCCCCCCCCCCCCCCCCAAATTTTTTCAGATAATGCAATGGCTTCACAATTACAAGGATCAGGGTCTGGGGTGAACATCGGTTGAAACCCCCAAAGTTTAGGCTTGGGATATTCCACACATGGCCCTAATTTGACCAATACTTTGATAGCGTGTTTGAGACAGCAAATGGATGAGAGCAATTTGCAAATGGTTCAAACTTTGTCCCAGACTATGGGTGAAATCTTTCAACCTTTGATCCAAAATACTACTCAAACCAACCAACAGTTAGCAGTACAATTGACACGGCTGGCTGAATTCATGGGTGTACCAGCCGCTGTTAGAAACACAGCTACTATGGAAAACATTCCACGATAAGACTTAGGAAACCTACCTGAGCCCAATTTAGAGAATCAAAGGAGGGTTGAACTCCCCAGGCTTGAACCACACAGAGTCGAACCACCAAGGGATCAAATACCAATCCCAGAGGAAAGGGACCCAGGATTAATCATAGTAAACCGAAACCAAGATGCAGACAATGTTATCTAACAGGTTCGACGTAACAACATAGCTATCGAAAATAACTTAGCAGCCATGGTCGAAAGGATAATGGCCCAAAACAGGGTAAACACTGGTTTTACTAGGCCAAATTACACGTCACCAATAGTGGATTATATTCTCCAGTCAGAATTACCTCCTAGGACAAAGGTGCTTAAATTCACCAAATTCTCAAGGGACACGACGGAATCTACTGTCAAACATGTGGCTTGTTATATAATCGAAGCCAGAGAAATAGCTAATGATGAAAGCCTTAAGATAAAATATTTCTCTAGTTCTCTCACAAAAAATGCATTTACCTGGTTTACGACCTTACCCCCTAACTCGGTTTGTAATTGGACCCAGTTAGAGCGTTTGTTCCATGAACAATTCTATATGGGGCAAACCAAGATCAGCCTACAGGAACCGGCTAGCGTGAAACGTAAGTTTTCTGAACCAATAGAAGAGTACCTGAATAGGTTTCGACTACTCAAAGCTAGATGTTTCACTCAAGTACCTGAACACGAGTTGGTCAAAATGGTCACGGGGAGCCTCGACTACTCCAATAGAAAGAAATTGGACACCCAGTACCTAAGGGACATGGCCCACCTAGCCGATAGGGTTCGACAGCTAAAGCGTCTTAAAGACGAAAAAGCCAAATTCAATAAAAGTAAGAAAGTAGCTTATGTAGAATATAACAAAAACATCGAAGGTGTACGTGAGAACCCATTATACTTCGACGAAAATGAAGTAGATGTTGCTGAACTAAAATAGGGACCTCCTTACGCTTGTAAAGTATTGGCCCCCCACATGGAAAACATTTTGTCGAATCTGAAAAGAACGACAGATTCCCAAAGAAAATATACACTTTCGATATCACAAAATGGGACAAAATTTTCGATTTGTCAGTTAAAGATGGGTAATGATAGTACCACCTGGTGCTAAAATTCCATCTTTAGAGCAAAGGAAAAAGATAGGGTTTTATAAATACCATAATTTTTTGGGCCATAAAACGTCTCAATGTTTTCTTTTTAGGGATTTGGTTTAAAATTCCATCTAAGAAGGAAGATTGAAGTTTGGGGAGAAAGCCAATGGCTAGATGAAAGTCGACAATGACCCTCTACAAGTAGTGGACGCTCACTACACGGAGCCCACGGAGGCAAATGTGGTCGAAGCTACTGATGGCTATATTTTCTCAATCAACATGGTGGAGATCACTGAGGATTTTGCTGCTGGAGTTGTAATGGCCAAGACCATTGTAGGCTTTGGACAAGAAAATTGGCTGAAGGAGGTTGTTGATGGCCTCGACAAGGGTGTTGATGATTCAAGTCCCAGAGACAGAGAGAGTTCAAGCCTGATACTGGTAACCAGAGAAACTATTGATAGTTTCAATAAGGTGGACCAGGCCACTAAAGGCCTGGAGCTGGACCTAGGTAAGCTCAACCTGAGGGAGGACGTCGACGTGAATATGGTCGAAATAACGCCACATGAGACCATGGGGAATGATGAATCCTGTTGTCAGGAAGAACACAACAAAGTGGCCTATCCAAGACACAAGGAGTCCATCGTCAAACTCCTCCACCGTTGCCAAAAGAAGGGATCCAGTGTTATGTTGTGTCCTAGATGTAGTGTCATCTTCGACATGAAGGCTGCCCAGAAACTCGAAGGGGCATGCAAATCAAAACAAAAATGGGAGAGACCTAGTTTTGACCCTCGAGGCAGTATCCCAAGAAAGTCTTAACCTAACACGATCTCAGTGGAGAAGAGAGCAGCAGAGAGGGAAAGCCCTTAGGGAAGTCTCATTGAAAAACCAGGAAGAATCCAACACTAATGCCCTTACTGAAAATAAAGGGGGCCAGTCAAAGACTACTGAGAAAATGCTTGTGGGACGAAGGTTGTTCCCTTCCCAAGAAGTGGGATATAAAAATCCAGTTGAAGATGATGACGAGATGACAGACAGTTTCGACTCTGACTCTGACGCTTCTCTAGATATCCTAGTTAATGTATTGTCAGTAATTCCTAGGGATTTCGACAGAATCTCAGAGGTCGAAAATCTGGATACCTAAACTGAAGCAGAAATGGCGGCACACAAACCTGTGTGTTACTATGTTATGAACAATGGTTGCGTGGAGGTGAAAAATGCCTTTTTCGAGCGGCCCACAGAGGCAATGAAGAAACATTTGAAGCCCCTCTATATCATAGGAAAGGTGGAAAATGTGCCAGAAAATAAGATTCTAGTAGACTATGGCGCAATGGTGAAATTGATGCCACATTTCTTGCTGAACAAAATTGGCAAATACGACACCGATACAAAGCCACATAACATGGTCTCGTCGATTTATGAAGGCAAGGTTCGTTTGATAATGGAGGTGATACAGGTGGATCTAACGGTTGGAACAATAACAAGACCTACCGTTTTCATGGTGGTGGAAACGAAGGCCAATTATAATCTGCAGTTAGGACGAGAATGGATTCATGGAATTGGTGCAGTACCATCTTCAATGCACCAGTGAATTGCTATTTGGAGGCCAGACGACATTGTGGAGAACATGAAGCTGACTAAGGGTACTTCAGAGTGCCCACAAACCATGTCGACCAGAGGCAGTTCGACAAACATCTGGCTAGCATAGGCCCATGTGCCCCAGCAGATTTCGAATTTGTCCCAGACGAGGAAACGTTCTGCTCACTATATTTGCACCCCTTCGACGGTTTCTGTTGGGACAAAGAGGTACCAGGGGAGAGACTTCAGTACCTTGGCAAACCTCCAGTAGACCCCACAGGTTGGGGAAGCAAATTTAGTGACAATGACTGAGTTCGAAGCACTACAAAGAATTTTGGCCTACGTGGCTGAAACTAAACTTCAGGCGGCCTTGGATGCTGCTAATAACCAGATGGCTGAAAAGGCCAAGTTAGAATCTTGCCAAGAAGGTCCTGGCCTGGACTTCAACCCAGAACCACCTGGCAAGATTCAGGACGGAGAGCAAGGCCAGAGGCTTGATGCCATCTATGATGAAGAGCCTCTGGGATTCGAAAAGGATCCACTGGCGAATGATGTCAAGATGCTAGCGCAGGACCCATTGGAGAAGGTTGATCTAGGGGAAGGGGTGGTGAAAAGGCCAACATATGTAAGTGCCAACCTTTACCCTCAACTTAATGTTGAAACCATTCAATTACTGCGAGAGTACAAAGACTGTTTTTCCTGGGATTACGATGAGATACCTGGTTTGAAGAGGGATTTGGTCAAGCGCAAGCTACCAATCAAGCCTGGGAAGAAGCCAATCAAGCAAAATCCAAGGTGTTTCGCCCCAGGAATTCTCTCGAGAATAAAAGAGGAAGTCGAAAGACTCCTTCGATGCAAGTTCATCCGCACTGCCAGGTATGTTGAATGGTTGGCTAATGTTGTCCCAGTCATTAAGAAAAATGGGTCTTTAAGAGTTTGCATAGACTTTAGGGATCTAAATTCAGCAACTCCTAAAGATGAGTACTCCATGCATGTGGCAGAGATGCTAGTCGATTCCGCCGCAAGACATGAGTACCTTAGTATGCTAGATGGATACTCTAGATATAATCAAATTTTCATTGCAGAAGATGATGTTCCCAAAACAGCTTTTTGTTGTCCTGGAGACTTAAGCATCTACGAATGGGTAGTGATGCCTTTTGGCCTAAAAAATGATGGGCAACATATCAACGGGCAATGAACTCAATTTTCCATGATTATATAGAGACTTTCATGCATATATACATTGATGACATTGTGGTTAAGTCAGTTTCAGGAAAAGAACATGTGGACCATCTTTGATAGTCCTTTACAAGGACGAGGAAATATGTTCTTAATATGAACCCTCTAAAGTGTGCATTTTGTATGCAGGTGTCATACCTCGAAAAATATGATCCTCGCGATGGACGCGAAAAATACGTTCGAAACAGAGTCGCCACCGAACTTTATTCATTCTAAGGATGGAGTAGGAAAATATCGATAAAATATTTAAGGAGATAATAACCTAGTCGTCACAACCAAATTCTAGGTTCGGGAGTTGATTACATGAGGGGAAGGTATTAGCACCCCTCATGTCCGTTGTACTCAACAGGAATCTCTTGATTTGATTCGAGAGTAAAGTTAGCTATGCTTGTTTGTTTTCTTATAAGATTTCTCCTAAAGGGGGAAATGGGTGGTTTAAAGATAGGGTGCTCACCAAGGATTAGGGCCCTTGTGCCTACGTATCTTCACTTGTAAGAAGTGGAAAATCAGAGCATTCGTAGTTCGTGGGACTACGGGAAAAAGAGGGAAATATGCTCGCCAAGATCATCGCAATCTTGTGCCTACGTATCTTACATTCAGAAGAGAATGAAGAATCAGTGCAGCCATAGTTCAGAAAACTACGGTATAAGGGTTTGAAAATGAAAGAGTGTTTAGGCCGCATTCTAACTGCTAAACATTGGCTTGTCTGCTCGCTAGGGGAGGCTGAAGCACGAGTTTGTTATGCGTGGAAGAAAGGACTAGACAATGTTCTTGGTAAAAGGTGTATTTGAGTCGAACGAGTGTTTAGGTCACATTCTAACTGCTAAACATTGGCTTGTCTACTCGCTAGGGGAGGCTGAAGCATGAGTTCATATGCGCGGAAGAATGGGCTAAACAATGTTCTTCAGGAAGAGTTGTTTGAGTTATAGGGATCGCGCGAGGGCGAGGAATTAGGTTTATCGTATTGGATGTTTTGGTTTGGGAAAGAGGATAAATTTGAATAGGTTTAAGGTTTCGATCGCACGGGGGCGAGAAAGAGGAGTTTGGTTAGGTAATTTGATGGAGAATGACGACTATTTGATAAACGAGACGTCGACCTCGTAACCAATTAATTGGGATATCGTTGGAATGCTAGATCCCCACGACATCTTTTTCATTCCATTAATTATGAAATATGTTTGAATAGACAATGACGGGTATTAGGGTTTGAACTCGATCGCACGAGGGTGAGAAACGAGGTTAGACGGGTTAAAAATTTAGAAGGAATGACGACTATTCGATAAACGAGACGTCAACCTCGTAACCAATTAGTCGGGATATTGTTGGAATGCTAGATCCAAACGACACATTTTTCATTCCATTATAAAATGTTGTAATAAAATTAAACTACCTCTCCTTTTCTTTTACTTAGCTAATACAAGACCAAAATGTTAATTAGCATAATTTACAGGTAATATTTTAATTAAACCCTAACCTAATTAACTAAGTGAGATTAAAATGAGAATATCCTTTACTAATCCAAATGAGCTCTAATCAGCCCCCAAAGTCATTGGGCCTTATAGACTGGCCTACCTACTAAACCCGGGTCAAACTAGACCTGGTTTGCTCTTGCAATGAAACTCGGAACATCAAGAGTGACACTTCACGAGCATCAGGTAAGGCATAACATTCTTTTGGCATGGACTTGGTAGTTTGGTGTTTTGCAAGTCTTTTTCGCATTTGAGTTTGCAAGGAATATCTTTGGTGTGCTAATTGTTGCTTTTTTGTTTGTGTTCAGACGTGGTGTTGCTTGGAGCTGTAGGCTTTGAAATTTACAAAATCACCGTGAAATTGTTGCTTTGATATTTAACATGGAAAGAGTTATGAAGCGTTTTTCGAAGCGGTTTACTGAGTTGTTCTTAAGTAGTAAAGGGGTGGTGGTGTGGTTGTTTGATAGTTTATGAAGTGTTATTTTAGTGCTATGGTATAGAAAGGAAATGATCAAGAAGTTTTACAGGTAGCTCTTATTGTTGTTTTGTGGTTTGAAGAGTATCAAAACAGTGGTGGAAATTTGGTTAGGTGTGTTTGCACGGTGATGAGGCAGTTAGCTGTGAAGGTGTTGTGTTGCAATCTTAGTCATTTAAGTGACTTTTGCTTGTTTTGATCTGATCTTTACGTGACAGGGCTTGGCCTCTTCAATATGATCCTGGCCTTGTTGGGACATAACAAATGCAACTTGGAAATTTGACTAACAGAGATTTTGAAGAACTAGGAGGACAAGGGTATTGCTGGCAATATCTGTTACGACATAAACGCACGGAGTATGGAACATAAGGTGCACGTAACTTCCAAGTCACGGTCTAGTCAAAGCTTCAATATTTGATAGATTACATGTACAAATTTGAGTCATTCTGAATTTATTTGGGCTTGTGAGTTTCTCGTGTATACTGTGTTTTTTTTGCTAAAATTTTCATTCTACAGGTGACACGGATTCTTCGTGGCTCATATGACTCATTTCAATTTACACTTCCACAACAACTTCTCCACCTTCTCCAAACAGCAGTGCTCCCTGATACGGAGACGTTTTCACAATGACACAATTGCTTATGTCTAGGAGCTGACCAACGGAAATAATTAACGTTTTCAGGCATTCATGAGCTTAACAGTATTTCAAGAGAAGATGTACACGTTGCCTCCCATCCTAGTCCTTAAATCGGGAAAGGATGAGCGCCGAAAAATTGTAATCACATCTGTTGCACGGTGGCTTGGTAGTTGTTCACATCTAAGCTTCCCCGCAACACCTAATTACTGAAGATTCTTACGCACGAAACGCATCCTCATCTGATGTTTCTCTGTTATCAGCTTGTTGTTTTTCTTTTGTCTTGAACATCGCTTTTTATGTAACCAAGTAATAATTACAACTCCTTATCCACAAGCTAAATGGTATGAGATTATTATTGGTTTTAACTTATGATTCACACCCTGCTTCACTTAGCTTAATAGCAATACACTAATGAGCGTGGCTAACAAGTATTATTAGTAATAATATTGTCGCCTTTCTGTCATGAAGAAAAACAACTGCTCTTAACCAGACCTTGGCTCATAGTTTGTAATTACAATGAGTTTACACACGTCATGGCTTTGAATTGAGGCCTCTCACTATCTATTATTTTACTTGGCCAAGATTTAGTCCCAGGCAACAACAACACGCCAAGAAGGTAACAACAACACGCCAAGCATACACCATACATATGGGCTCTGTTTGATTATGGCTTAAAGAAAATGAGAACAAACTAAAATAAACCTGGTTTGAATCTTTTCATCAACTTAAGATTAATTCAACACGATTTGGTGAGTAGTATTAATTTTCATAACTTGGTTTTGTGTTTGTAAGTAACTCACATATGTCTTGAATTACATTAAAACCATCTTGACTTCTAGCCTCGAAGACCAACGTAAACATAGCTAATCCAAAGAAGTAAAACCAAATCTCCAACAACAAGATTCAAAAATCAAACTCCCACCATTTAAGTATTAAAATACATTAATCACATTTCATGGATCATGAGTTACGGAAAGTGGGCATTGTCTTAACTAACTACTCACTAGGAGGAGAGTATATACTTTCCATTTCATTTGAAATCAGGCGTCCATTTAATCATATCCATATCAATGAGATTGGCCTTGAGACTGATGGATTTGTATAATAAGGGTGGTCCATTCCTCAAACATAGCTTGTATGGTTAGGAACTAATGAGCACACACAAGGTTTTTATAAGCGAAGTCTTAGAGAATCATGGCCAGAAGTCATGAAGCATTAAAACATTCATTAATTACCAAAGTAGGACAAATTTGGGGTATGACAGATGCCCCTATCTAATTGCCTTAAACCTGAGAGAATGAACTGCTGCATGGCATTCATTTTAAAGGTGGAAGTCAATTAGATACAAGAAGACCCCAAAATTTGTCCGGTAGAGAAGTGAAAAGTACCATGAATGGGTTGACAGGATGAGAAAGATGATCAATATAATTTGACATTCTCTGGGTGGTCGAAGCAGTCCCTTATCCAATAAGGTCCTTCGCGATACCAGAATAATATCTCTAAACACATGAGATTCTTCGAGTGGTCGAAGTAGTCCCTTATCCAATAAGGTCCTTCGATGATACCAAAGCAGTATCTCTGAAAACACATGAGATTCTTCAGGTGGTCGAAGCAGTCACTTATCCAATAAGGTTCTTCGATGATACCAAAGTAGTATCTCTAAACACATGAGATTCTTTGGGTGGTCGAAGCAGCATCTTATCCAATAAGGTTCTTCGATGATATGAAAGCAGTATCTCTAAACATATGAGATTCTTTGGGTGGTCGAAGCAGCATCATATCCAATAATATTCTTCGATGATACCAAAGCAGTATCTCTAAACACATGAGACTCTTCGGGTGGTCGAAGTAGCATCTTATCCAATAAGATTCTTCGATGATACCAAAGCAGTATCTCTAAACACATGAGATTCTTTGGGTGGTCGAAGTAGTCCCTTATCCAATAAGGTTCTTCGATGATACCAAAGCAGTATCTCTTAAACACAAGAGATTCTTCGGGTGGTCGAAGAAATCCCTTATCCAACAAGGTTCTTCGATGATACCAAAACAACATCTCTAAACACATGAGATTCTTCGGGTGGTCGAAGCAGTCCCTTATCCAATAAGGTTCTTCGATGATACCAAAGCAGCATCTCTATACACATGAGATTTTTCGGGTGGTCGAAGAAGTCCCTTATCCAATAAGATTCTTCGATGATACCAAAGCAATATCTCTAAACACATGAGATTCTTCGGGTGGTCGAAGCAGCATCTTATCCAATAAGATTCTTCGATGATACGAAAGCAGCATCTCTTAAACACATGAGATTCTTCGGGTGGTCGAAGCAGTCCCTTATCCAATAAGGTTCTTCAATGATACCAAAGCAGTATCTCGAAACACATGAGATTCTTCGATTGGTCGAAGCAGCATGTTATTCCATAAGATTCTTCGATGATTCTAAAGCAGTATCTCAAAACACATGAGATTCTTCGGGTGGTCGAAGCAGCATCTTATTCCATAAGATTATTCAATGATACTAAAGTAGTATCTCTTAAACACATGAGATTCTTTGGATGGTCGAAGCAGCATCTTATCCAATAAGATTCTTCGATGATACCAAAGCAGTATCTCTGAACACATGAGATTCTTCGGGTGGTCGAAGCAGTCCCTTATCCAATAAGATTCTTCGATGATACCAAAGCAACATCTCTTAAACACATGATATTCTTTGGGTGGTCGAACCAGTCCCTTATCCAATAAGGTTCTTCGATGATACCAAAGCAGTATCTCAAAACACATGAGGTTCTTCGGGTGGTCGAAGCAGCATCTTATTCCATAAGATTCTTCGGTGATACCAAAGCAGTATCTCAAAACACATGAGATTCTTTGGGTGGTCAAAGTAGCATCTTATTCCATAAGATTCTTCGTTGATACCAAAGAGGTATCTCTTAAACACATGAGATTCTTTTGGTGGACGAAGCAGTCCCTTATCCAATAAGGTTCTTCGATGATACCAAAGCAGTATCTCTAAACACATGAGATTCTTCGGGTGGTCGAAGCAGTCCCTTATCCAATAACGTTCTTTGATGATACCAAAGCAGTATCTCTGAAAACTTAGTGGGGAATAATTGAGCCAAAATTCCTATTTAGAGGAACAATGTTGTCCGAACTTTGCAGGGGTAAAGTCTTCAAGAAACTTTTTAAGAGAACCTCTGCTTGGGGAGGTACAAGAGCAATAACTGTTGGGTATTATCATCATCAACTGCATAGATGGGAACTGGACTTTAAAATAGTTTTCTAGACGGGAACTGGACCTTGAAATGATTTGCCAAGCGGGAAATGGACTTTAAAATGGTTTGCCAGACGGGAACTGGACTTTAAAATGGTTTTCCAGACGAGAACTGGACTTTAAACAAGGTTTTCCAGGTGAGAACTGGGCTTTAAAGGGTTTGCCAAACGGGAACTGGACTTTAAACAAGGTTTGCCAGGTGAGAACTGGGCTTTAAAGGGTTTGCCAAACGGGAACTAGACTTTAAAATTGACCTGTACCAGACGGGAACTGGTGTTAAAAGTTGATATGTACCAGACGAGAGCTGGTGTTTACTGATGGGTTGACCAGATGAGGACTGGTTTGAAGGTTTTCCATATGAGAACTAGGCATTGGAAATGATTTAGGTTACCAGGTTTTGACAGGTAATAAGTTCAGGCCGTGGGGATGAAACCCAATGACAGAGAGGCCCTTTCAGGAGTTTAAGGTTATTTGGTGGGGTGATGGCATGATTCCCCAGCACTCAACTCTTGCTGTCGAGAATAAACTTGCTTGAGTAACTGCCCCAATGTTGTTCAACTTGCCCCAGTCTGGGTCTATGAAGAAATTTTCCTTGAACGGAAATTGGAAGCAGTCGTACCATGAGATGAACTCGAGATGGCTTGCCCCAGCATTCCAATACGTGAAAGGAAGTTGGAAACAGTTGCACCATGAGATGAACTCGAGATGGTTTGTTCCAAAATTCTAAGTCATGAAAGGAATTCGGAATTAGTTATGAGATGGTCTCGAGATGGTTTGTTCCAAATTTTTGTCAGGAAGGGTTTTGACCTTGATTAACTGACCCTTGGGGTAATTGGCTTCAAATTACTCTTGAGGTAGTCTGCCCCAGAATGAGTGTCGAAGCGACGTAACTTGTGTTGATTGAGCGTTGGAGGGACTCTCCCTTAATCAAAAGAAATTCTAGGTAGCCTTCCCCTAGTTGGATCTTTTGCAGAAGTGGTATACTCGTTCTGGTAAGAACCTAACTTCTAGCTGATACGTCATGACGACTTACAAATGTTGAGCATAGCGACTTATCCAAAGCATGTTGACTGTACGAGCGTAGCGACTTAACCCACGTGTGTTAGTCATGCGAGCATAAAGATTTAACCAATGCATATGGATTGCGCGAGCGAAGCGACTTAACCAATGCATGTTAGTCGTACTTTTGCTCAACCCTAAGGCTTTTGACGCTTGTTGACCTCAACCATTGTTGATCTCTGGCATGGTCATCTTGACCAATTTGAAAGCATGAAGGGAAATTTCCCATGTTCAACTAATCTGCCCCAGTTCAAATGGTCTGCCCCAGTCTGCTGGGTATTTGAAGGATTTCTTCTGGGATGAGAACTTTGGCAGTGATTATACCAGAATAGAGCTTGAACCCATTTGCCCCAGTGTCTGAACCTTGTAGTGGTCTGTGTAACGCCCATTTTAATTATATTTGGTTTCTGTGATTATTTTATTCGTGGGTGTATTTTGAGGATTATTGTGAAGGTCAAGAACTCATAATATTAATAAATTGTGATAAAATGTGATAATTGATAGTAATGTAAAAATTATTATTAATTATTATCATTATTATTGCTAATATTAATATAAATGAAAAAATGTTATTAATTGGATTTTTGAATTAAAGGAATTAAGAGAATTATATTTATTTTGGATTAAAAAGAAGATTATTTGGGATGAGGGGTAACATTGCCATTTTGGAAAAAAAAATAGAATTGGAAAGAAGAGGAGAACACGGTTTGAGGAAGAGAAAGAGCACGATCAAGAACAGCAACTTGGCAAGCGGATTTCGTGTGGATTGAGGAGCTTGTTCATCATCAAACCTTGATTTGAGGTAAAGGGGGAGAATAATCGGTTAAATTGGGTAAATGCATGATTAATCGGTAGAAAGGGGGAAATCCCTAATCCCCATAGATTTCTTGATGTTTGATGTCGATTGCATGCTGTTTTTGTTGTGATTGTTTTGTTGTTTGATTGTTTAATTCGTTGCATGTGCTGAGAATGTTAGATTTGGATGAGTTTTGGGATTTTCGGTCAAGTTCGAAGTTGAGCCGGAAGTTGGTTTTGAGAGCAGAGTTGATGATTAGTCGGATAGAATCGGGGATAGACCCTGTTGCTAAGTTGCAGTATATGGATGGTTGTGGGTTTTGATTTAATCGGGCGAAATCGGTGTGGGAGGCGATTCTGGTGCGCAGAATTTTTCTGAATACGCAGGTATTCGCTGGGAGAATGGGGGAGAGCCTTCGCCAGGCTTCGCCGGGCGAACTAGCCAGCGAGTGCTGGCAGAAGCTTCTATCTGGATTCTCCAGAGGGTTCGCCAGGCGAATGGCAGCGAGTGTTCGCTGCGGGGTTTCGCCGGGCGAATGTGCCAGCGAGCCCATCAGCAGTTTTGTATTTTGCTGCTGCTTTTGTGTTGTTCCGCCGTGGACTTGGACCCTCGTTGGTCTTGTGCGATGAGAGGCTTGCTGGAGATGCTGATGTGAGCGTATGTTGGTGGTTGTAGGGATGATTAGCCGACGTTTATCGCAAGTGGCCTAATTGGTGGAGTACGCATTATGTATGAACCAGTGTGGATGCGTACGTGAGATATGTGCACCGTATGTGTGTTTTGTGTGTGATGTGCGGATCAGTATGATCGTGGCACCTTGAGTGAGTTTTGTTGGTGTGTTGTGGGGAGTGGATCCATGAGGATCGATACGCTTATTATGCGTTGCTTTTGTGTGCTACTATGTGATGTATTGGGTCAGTAGGACCGACATGCCTTGTGTGCATTGTATGTGATAAGTTGTGTGGTGAATGGATCCGTGAGATCGACGCACTGTGTGTGCTTGTTATGTATGTATTTTATGATGTGAGTGGATCCGTGGGATCGGTACGCCTTGTGCGTCGTGTATATGTATATGTTGTGTAAGGGGTGGATCAATAGGATCGGTGTGTGTCGCTACTGCGAAAATCGGCGCCGGCTGACAGAAGAGTCGCCACCGTGCGTTATTTATCCCACGGGAGGGAAAGGAAACGCTCAGAGTAAACCTCGCACAACATGGGAAAGGTATGGTCGTCGCAACCAAAACCTGGATTCGGGAGTCGGTTACGCAAGGGGAAGGTATTAGCATCCCTCACGTCCGTCGTACTCGACGGGATCCACGCTTGTTTTCGGGTATGGATTGTTATTCTATCTACGCTAAAGGTCTGGGGTTAAAAGAAAAGAAAAATGAAAATAATAAAAAAAATGACTCGGCAAAGTATCGCACTTTATGCCTACGTATTCCCGTCTGGAACGAGAAATCAGAGTCAACGTAGTTCGCCTACCTACGGGAAAGGAGGGGAAGGTTGCTCGCTAGGATATCGCATCCTATGCCTACGTACTTTCATACAGCATGAAAGATCAGAGCAAACGTAGTTCGGGCCACGTACGACACAAGTCTGTCTTGATTGATTTTATTCCTTCTGAAAAAGGTTTTTCTGATTAACAGTCCCGGCGGACAAAAATGACGTTTTGATGAGTTCACATTCTTTTACGGAAGAAGTGTCTTTTATTGTGTTTGAAATCTTTATGTGTTTTTCTGTTTGTTTTGAGAAAGAAAGAGACAGAACTCTAACCTACGGTTGCGAAGGGAAACAAACTAACCTAATGTTATCATGCATGGGTTAAGACCTAGTGTCTATCATGCTCCTCTCTTGCGCAGAGAGAAACAGAGATCCTAAGGGATAGGCAGAAACAGAAACAATATCAGATATATACAGTAAAACAGTAAAATGCATGGATGCAACAATACAAGCGAGGCAAGGGAGTACCACTCAACCTCGAACCTAGAAAACAATAGGCGAAAGTGAACAGGCTTCACTTTCAACCCAGCAGGGTAAACAGCAAACAATACAGTTCAGAAAACCAATCAATACATCAACAAATGAAATACAGCAAAAGAACAAACAGCTTCAGCAGCTCTGAATCAACAACTGGCTTCAAGCAATCTCCAATCAGCTACAGGCTTCAACAAGCATCAATCTCCATCTTCATGGCCTTCAGACAAGGGCTTTGATCATCAGTCTTCCATCTGCAATGGCTTTTCTTCAAGCTCAAACCTCCAGGATGAGGGATTAGTCACAAGAGTGAATTGGGTGTTAAGCAATCAGTTGACTACCAAGGGTGGTGAACAGACTGCTTCTAACACAAGAGACATTTCCTCTCAAGAGTTCTATCTCATAGACACTATCACCAAGCCTTCCAAAGGAAGGGGGTGAGTGTCTTAGAGAGACTCTGAATCCCAGAGAAGAATGGATGCAGACAAGGCAATCCATGTTTGAGAAACAAACTTTCTAACCTAGAGCTCTGCCTAGCTCCTAAACCCTAGTTCCTCAGCATCTGCTAGCAAGAATCTTCTCTTCAACTCTGGAAGTTGAACTTCAATCTCTGGATCTTCAATAGCTTTATCTCCACAAATCTTCAGCTTCCCCAGGGCCCCAGGCAAACCCAATACCCAAACAAACAATCAATAAACCCCAGAGGGCACACCACACCAAACAGCAGATATACAAACAGTAATAATATCAGTAGGGGAATCCTAACTGTTCTCTAAGGGATCTAATAGCTACCCATAGCCCCTATAGTCCCATAACTAATCTATTCAAACCCTAAGTCCTAAGGGAGAAAATTGAACTTCCTAAGTTGTCACCTAAAAACCCTAGTTTTGATCATGATATTCAAGCATTTATTAATCACCTAAAATTAACTCCTAAAAATGGGAACTAAAATATTCCTACAAGCTTAACATCTCATCTAAACAATATGAAAAGAATGATCAAAAAATATTAAAGCATGTGAGAGAACAAAAATCATAAAAATGATGCATGAAATGTAACTATTTATTATGACATTTATTTAGAAAATATGGAAAAAATATGAAATAAAACCAAAAATGAAATTTTATTTTCCTATAATATTCTAGACATTTTAATGAAAATATGGTAAAAAGAAGGGGTTAAAAAACATTTTTTATGAATTATTTATGATTTTATGAAAATTGGTAGAAAATTAAAATGAAATTAAGAAAATAAAAGTGAATTAAATGAGGGGAGGGGGTATGAAAAGAAATTCGCTCAGTTCATTATTGGATGGGCCCTCAGACTGGAGGGTGTTGGTAGCGCTTCTGGCTTAAGCCCAATACACATTCAGAATTAAAAAAAACAAATAAACGCTGGGGGGTAGGAATAGCATCAGAAACACGTTACAATTGGTATTGGGCTCAACCTTGGGGGTGTGGTTATCAACAGCACTCAGGCCCGCCCGTTTCAATTAATGAAACGGTGCGTTTAGGGCCAGGGTAATCTCCCTCCAATTTCAGATTAAACAACAGCCACTAGATCCTACCCTAAGTCAAAGGTCTTACTCTAAACGAAGGGTCACGATTTCATCTTCTTCCCTTGGCCTGAAACTAGGGTTTCCAACACCATGAACATCCATGCACACACAGCTTTCTCCCTCTCTGTTCTCATCATACACGCAACCAATCCCCATGCTGTAAACATGAAATCTGTTCCAAATCTCTCCCTCTTCAAGCTTAGGGCATCAATTTGCTTTGAAATTCACCACATCAACAAATTCGATTGAATCAACCTTCGGCCTCCATTGAAATGCACTGGTATAAACCTTCACCATTCTTCCTCAGACTTAGCCTAAATTAAACTACACCTAATGGAGACTAACACATGCTATCCAGTTGCAATTATAACACATTCATCCAAGAGATTCGAACACAAACAGATTATGGCACCTGTCACTAACCATCACCAAAACTCTCCAAATTCATCTAACCTAATCTCCTAACCACCTAGATCAATTCTACACTAACAAGATCATGCCTAACTAACTGGATCAAGCAGTTTGATTGAAAACTTACCTTGTAAGAAATCTTGAGAAACAGCTATGGAGATGAAAGATCTGAGGCTTTCAAGTGTTGAATCCTGATCAATCCTTGAAGAACTTAATTCTGTATGCACAAACTTGGAGGTTCCTTGCTTGAATCATGCAATCCACTTGAACTTTTGATTTTGATGATCTTGAGAAAAGCACTCGAAAATGGATGATAACCACCAGAAACTTGCTTCAATTATGATCTATGATGATGGTGGAGTGGAATGGAATTGATTATGATGAAAGTTGTTGAAGGTTTTGAGAGAATTGTAATGAAACTTTTATGGAAAAGTATGAGAGATTTTGTGGAATTCTTGGTGCAAATGAGGCCAACCCTTGATCAATGCACATCTCATGAATATATAGACCCCAAATGAACATTCTAGATCCCTCTTGCACATTCCCTTGTTTTCAAATTTTGATCCATTTTGATTATGTTTCTTAAATGATAAGCAACCATGGATAACTTCATTTTTTCCTTCTAAACTCAAAAAAGTGTGTGAACCATTGTTCTTAGAATTGTTTTTCCATTCAAAATCATATATTGGAAGTCTCCATTTGGACTTGTAAATCTCCCAAACCATTTTCCAACTTGAAATTATTCACTTTATAAGCCTTTTTAGTTCATATTTTGACCAATTGTGCAACTCCATGCTATGAGCTTCTCCAATAACTTGTGACCTTCTTTCTAGACTTAAAATCCCATTTGGAGCAAGTTTGATGTTGTAAGTTTTTCCATTTGAGGCCTCCTTGTATGAGTTTTGGGTATAGGTTAAAATGACCTGTAATTCACAAATGCCCAAAATACCCTTTGCTTGTCAAGACCATAAGTTGAGTTCTCCACATCATATGAAGGCATACCATACCATTCTAGAAAGCTAAGACAATGAGGAACAACTCTTATGTTGACCAAGAATTCATTTGAAATCTCCTTGAGGGGCAAAACTAGCTTGGAAGTCAAGTCACTTTCACAGACAAAAATTCAGACACCTCAGATGACCTGTAACTTGTAAGGACCATAACTTGAGTTCTATAAATCTCCTTGAAGTCTTCCACCACTCAAATTAAAGGTCTTGAGATCCTCTACAAGTTTCATGTTGGCCAAGAAGCCATTTGAAGCTAGCATTTTGACTTATCTTGCTTGGAAGTTTGACCTAAACTAGGGGATTTTACAGAGAAACCCTAATTTAGTAACTCCTCTTCTCCTTGATTTTCTCTTGAATTCTCCTTGTCATATCTCCATATCCTTCTTTATATGTCAAATGTTGACCCCCACATCTCTCCAATAGCCTTGAATGCCCTCTTAAGTCAGTCAATTGACCTAGGGTTGACCTAGGGTTGACCCAGATGAAACCCTAGTTGACTGTCTTCAACTGTAGCTCTTGTGCCTTCATCAATGACTTGTTTTCTTCTCCAAATGACTTTGTAAGTCTCTCATAAGGTCTAGATGCTCTCCATACCTTCACTCCACAGCTCACAACCCTCTTGTTGATCCTCAGATACCCTCAGCTAGGAGATGGACTCAAGGCTTGATCTGCTGAACTCTTTGCTTTCAAATTCTTTCCTGATGACTTGAATGAGATTGAATTGGGATAATAACCTCTTGATAGGCCTCTAGAGATGAAAATAATGATTGGTCCCCTGTTGAATGACTTGCTATGCTTATGCTATGCAGATGGTTAGTCTATGTACATGACTCTATATGCAAATGCTAATGATAATGAAACATGAATCCAAGGAATAAGGTTGAGCAAATTTTAGGGTGCAACAGCTGCCCCTATTCAAGCGACTTAGACCCGATTGGATGAAGAGCCCGGAGCCTTCAGACATTCGCGGTACGAGACGGTTGAATACTAGTGAAACCAGAAATTTGCCAACCGCAGAAATAAACTACGCTCCTGCTTGAGGAATGACATTCGTCAGCTGAATCTGACTGTTACAATAACCCACTGATCTCGCACGACCGTGCTGGGGATTGTCTTCATCGTTCTGAAGAGGATTCTGTCATAACAGATTGCTTGCTTGTCCACGTTAGGACTCTGTCTGTCGTCAATACAAAGAAATCTCAACTAAAACCTGTCCACGTTAGGACTCCACTTGCTGTTATCCCAGAAAAATCTCGGCAACTCCGCTGGGGATAATTCGTCTGCATTTCCATAAACCGCATCGTCCACGTTAGGAATAAAACTCTTCCACGTTAGGAGTAACACCTGTCCACATTAGGAATCATTTTTTCTGCGTCTGTCCACGTCAGGACTAACCCTTTCATCTTTCCACGTCAGGAAACAATCTTCTTTCCGCGTTAGGAAAACTACATCAATCTATCCACGTAAGGACTCCAATACCACTTGCCATGTCCCCGTCAGGACTCCAGCCTTTCCACGTAAGGAATACAACTATTTCTGAACTTGTCCACGTAAGGACTCAACTTTTCTTGCACCTGTCCACGTTAGGACTAATTTCCTTCTTCTTCCACGTTAGGAATATCTTCTTCGATCTGTCCGCGTCAGGACTAAACTCTTCCACGTCAGGAATAGTCCACTTCTTTCCACGTCAGGAATCAATCTCGATACGTCCGCGTGAGGACTCAATCTTTCCACGTAAGGAATACCAACTTCTTTCTGATTTGTCCGCGTCAGGACTCATTTTTCCACGTAAGGAATGCCATCTTAACCTGTCCACGTAAGGACCTTCTCTTTCCACGTTAGGAATACTGTCATTTCCACGTTAGGAATCACTTCTATTGATAGGTCCGTGTAAGGACTACATCTTTCCACGTTAGGAATCTCCGTCTTTCCACGTTAGGAATGATAATCTCTTTGCTCTGTCCGCGTTAGGACACTGATCTCGCCTTGATTTGTCCACGTTAGGACTCAGGCGTCTTCGACTCACCGAGGAAATAAGACTTGTCCACGTAAGGACTCACGCGCCTTCGACTTGCTGGGGAAATATCCGCGTTAGGACTTACACTTTGCCAACAACACGAAGAAGGATAAATTTGTCCACGTCAGGATTCTTGTATCTTGTCATCACAAAGAACTACAAACTTGTCCACGTCAGGACGCACATTTCACCATTACGAATAAAGATATCTGCCGAAAACAAAATGATCCACGTCAGGATACCAACACGAATAGCAACCAATCTCTTATCAACGTCATGACCTCCCTTTCTCCAAATTTCAAAAGACCGAATCTATCCACGTCAGGATTAACACACCTTACCAATCCGGTAAACAAACCTGTCCACGTTAGGACGCCCACTTCTGAAGAGACCCCGTCATTCTAGGAGTAAATGGTCCACGTCAGGACTTAGTTCTTCAATGATCCTCACCCATAAACTTCTTAGCACTGACGTGACAGCGACTTTGAGGCGGACTCTACTGGGGATGTCTGAAAACCAACTATCGGACACCTGCTTCGAAATTCTGATTCATGCGACTCGTTGATGACAAACGAACTCTGCTTGGGAATAAGGAGATTCTTATCCTGGCCACTCTGGCTGGGGAAAATAAGATACATTTGCATGAATGATTCTGCTAGAGGCAAAGAGAGTTTTATCACGATAACTCTGTGGGGGGAATACCGCCGAAACTGACATTGTCATTGAATATCTCCTGCCGAGACCTTGACTGTTTGGTAATTTATTTGAGCAAGAGCTCTCTCCACCTGGACTACTAGAGTACATAAACTGCTTCAGCAAAATAAATGCTGGAAGGATAACGACGACTCGCCGGGGATAGCCTGACGCTACAAAATAAATGCTGGTAGGATGAAGTCGACCCTGCTGGGGATAGCCTGATGCTACAAAATTATTCCGGCAAAATAAATGCCGGTAGGATGAAGCCGACCCTGTAGGGAAGTTGGGAACTCAAACCACACGTCTTGTTGAAGTAACCCCCTGCCGGGGAATAATAACTCTGCTGGGGAATAGCAGATGCACCTGGTATGATTGATCTTTCTGCTGGAACATGAACTGATATCACCAGTATTCCTGCCAAAATAAATGACAGGACCCACCATCGACTCTGCGTTAGAGAGCCTTGACCTTCGAATTCCACTGGAAGGAAAGAACATTTACTGAAAAGAGAACTCCGCTGGGGATGACTGGATTCTCTTGGGGAAAACTAACTGACTCCACTGGGGAAGAGTGCATGACCCTGCGGGGGAATGAACCTGTCTGAATACAGCCTTACGATCTCATAATCACTAAACTCTGCTGAAGACGAGTAACTTCTCTGGAGCACGTCCTTTGGATAAGTTATGGCTAGCTGGGGAATTCTATCCTTCTTCAGGAAGAACATGCATGACCTGCGTGGGGATCAGGCCTTTCGCTATTGCAATCTTTTGATCACCTTCCTCGTACGGTTATGAAACCTGCAACAACACAAACAAGACACGACAAGCCTATGCAATCGAATCAATTCAGGTTAGTGACGCTACACTCAGTTAATTCAAAGCTTTAACAATTGTTGGCGAGGGCCAGTGATGTTATACTCATGCTAGCTTCAATAAACTTAGGCGTTTTATCATGCGCAAAAACAGTAAAGAACAGGCATCAAGTACTGAATAACACATTTTCATTGATTGGGCCCCTGAATGGGCGGAGTTTTTGTACACGGGATGTAACTCCTGAAAAGAGGAAGCTACGCAAAGCAAATATACAAGTATGCAAGTATTCACAAGAAGCATAAATATTGACAAATTAAATTTTGTACACATGTCGGCAACTGGATGGAGATGAACACCACGAACTGATCCTCCCATGACTCGTCCGACTCTAATACTTTCCCGGTATCCCTACTTCTGAAGAGGTTGTATCCGATAACTGACTCCTCAAACATATTCTCCCGCATTGATGCTTATTGAATACCAAATTCGGACCGCAGTCATTTGCTTTTCTCATCCCTAACTTTTGCGTGAACCGCCCTTTACGGGTTTTCAGTTCACCGGGATACCCCTTTTTGCCGAAGCCGCCCAGTGTAGGTTTTCAACTTCGCGGGTGTACATTTTTTCAATTTTATCCCTAACTTTTGCCCGAACCTTTCATTCTGTTTTTGGTTCGCCAGGATGCCCCATTTTTGCCTGGACTCTCTTTTTTCTGTCCAGCGGGTCTATTTTAAGCAAAGTATTTTTTAACTGCGTCCGAATTCACAGGTGATGCAAAGTCTTCCCCGTCCATTGTGGACAACAATAAAGCTCCTCCTGAAAAGACCTTCTTGACAACGTATGGCCCTTCGTAGTTGGGGGTCCACTTGCCCCTGTGGTCTGCTTGCGGCGGGAGAATCCTCTTCAGCACAAGGTCGCCCGTCTGAAAGCTTCGCGGAATTATCTTCTTGTCGTACGCTTTCTTCATTCGTCTTTGATACAAACGACCGTATGCCAGAGAAGCTAGCCTCTTCTCATCCATCAAACTCAGTTGGTTCAATCTATTCGTTACCCATTCTGCCTCGTCCAGCTGAACGTCTCGCAATACCCTTAGAGAAGGGATCTCAACTTCCAATGGTAATACCGCCTCCATTCCGTATACTAACGAGAACGGAGTTGCCCCGGTTGACGTGCGTACCGTCGTACGATAACCGTGCAAAGCGAAAGGTAGCATTTCATGCCAATCTTTATAAGTCACCACCATTTTCTGGACGATTTTCTTGATATTCTTATTGGCCGCTTCGACAGCGCCATTCATCTTGGGTCGGTAAGGGGAGGAGTTGTGATGTTCGATCTTGAAATTCTGACAGAGCTCCTTCATCATTTTGTTGTTCAGATTAGAACCATTATCCGTGATTATCCGCTCAGGAATTCCGTATCGGCAAATGATATCTCTCTTGATGAATCTAGCCACCACTTGCTTCGTTACATTTGCGTAAGACGCTGCTTCCACCCACTTGGTGAAATAATCGATTGCTACGAGAATGAACCGATGCCCGTTAGAAGCCGTCGGCTCAATCTTTCCAATCATATCGATTCCCCACATCGAGAATGGCCATGGAGATGACATCACATTCAAAGGACTCGGAGGCACATGTATTTTGTCAGCATAAATTTGGCACTTATGGCACTTTCTTGCAAATTTGAAACAATCAGTTTCCATCGTCAGCCAAAAATAACCTGCCCGCAGCAGTTTTCTCGTCATAGCATGCCCCCCAGCATGCGTACCAAAGGCACCTTCGTGAACTTCCTCCATGAGAAGCTTTGCCTCTTTCTCGTCTACACAACGCAACAACACCAAGTCGTGGTTTCTTCTGTATAAGACGCCATCCGGGTTCAAATAGAAATTACCCGCTAATCTCCTGAGAGTCTTCTGATCTTGACTGGATGCCCCAGCCGGATACTCTTTATTCTTCAGGAAATTAATGATATCAAAATACCACGGTTTGTCATCAGATGCTTCATCAATAGCAAATACATAAGCTGGCCTGTCTAACCGAGAGATAGTGATTTGGGGAGCTTCGTTCCAGAAATTGACCTTGTACATGGAAGACAAGGTGGCAAGGGCGTCAGCCATTTGATTTTCTGCCCGTGGCACGTGATGCAATTCAACTTTGTCGAAGAAAGGCAACAATCTCCTTGCATAATTCACATAATGTATCAAATTAGGCTGCCGTGTCTCCCATTCCCCTTTGATCTGATTCACCACCAGAGCTGAGTCTCCGTATACGTCTAAATGTTTGATTCGCAAATCAATGGCTTCTTCAAGCCCCATTATACAAGCTTCGTATTCTGCCTCATTGTTGGTAACAGCAAAGGTCAATCGGGCAGTAAACGGGATGTGCGACCCGTGTGGCGTAGTGATAATTGCCCCTATTCCGCTACCGTAAGCATTCGCAGCTCCGTCAAATATCATCTGCCATTTGGACCCCGGCTCTGGTCCTTCGTCTGGTAACGGCTCTTCACAATCTTTCATCTTGAGATACATGATATCCTCGTCAGGAAAGTCAAATCTCATCGATTGATACTCTTCAATAGGCTGCTCCGCCAGATACTCAGACAACACACTCCCCTTTATCGCCTTTTGCGAGACATATTGAATATCATATTCGGTCAAGATCATCTGCCACCTGGCAATTCTACCTGACAACGCCTGCTTTTCGAATATATATTTGATCGGATCCATCTTCGAGATAAGCATGGTTGTATGATTCAGCATGTACTGCCTCAAACGCTTGGCGGCCCAGGCTAGCGCGCAACAAGTTTTCTCCAGCATTGAGTATCGAGATTCACAGTCTGTAAATTTCTTACTCAGATAATAAATTGCATGCTCTTTTCTCCCTGTCTCGTCGTGTTGACCGAGAACACAACCCATACTGTTCTCAAGAACCGTCAAATACATTATCAAGGGTCTCCCTGCCACTGGGGGTATCAAAATAGGAGGCTCCTGCAGATACTTCTTTATTTTGTCGAACGCCTTTTGACAATTATCGTTCCACGTTACAGCTTGATCTTTCTTTAACAGCTTGAATAATGGTTCACACGTGGCCGTTAGGTGAGATATGAACCGGGCAATGTAGTTCAATCTCCCCAAAAACCCGCGCACCTCTTTCTCTGTTTTAGGCGTCGGCATTTCTTGAATCGCTTTTATTTTAGCAGGATCGACCTCTATTCCTCTTTCGCTTACTATGAACCCCAGGAGCTTACCCGATCTCACCCCGAAGGTGCATTTGTTAGGGTTCAGCCTCAGCCTGAACTTCCTAAGCCTTTTAAACAACTTCAACAGATTCACCAGATGCTCTCCCTCCGTCTGGGATTTGGCAATCATATCATCAACATAAACTTCAATCTCTTTATGCATCATGTCATGAAAGAGAGTTGTCATCGCACGCTGATACGTTGCCCCAGCATTTTTCAAACCAAAGGGCATCACTTTATAGCAAAATGTTCCCCAAGGCGTTATGAAAGTAGTCTTCTCCATATCCTCTGGCGCCATTTTAATTTGATTATAGCCTGAAAAGCCATCCATGAAGGAGAATACAGAGTATTGAGCGGTATTATCAACTAACACGTCAATGTGAGGAAGTGGAAAATCGTCTTTTGGGCTTGCTTTATTCAAATCTCTATAGTCCACGCACATTCGAACCTTGCCATCTTTCTTTGGCACTGGCACGATGTTAGCAACCCATGAGGGATACTTCGTCACAGCCAGGAACCCCGCGTCCCACTGTTTCTGAACCTCCTCTTTGATCTTCATTGCCATATCTGGTCGAGTTCTGCGAAGCTTTTGTTTGACAGGCGGACAGTCTTCTTTCAGTGGCAGACGATGCACAACCATATCTGTATCGAGCCCTGGCATATCTTGATACGACCAAGCGAATACATCATTATACTCTCGGAGCATTTCAACCAGTTTTCGCTTGATATCACTCTGCAGTGCGGCTCCGATACGAATATTCTTCTCAACCCCTTCCGACCCCAAATTGATAACCTCGATAACCTCGTCATGAGGCAGAATGGCTCTTTCCTCTTGCTTCACCAACCAAGACAGTTCTTCAGGAACGTCGCTATCTTCGACAACCTCTTCTTCGGTCTGGAATACCGGGTGCTCGAAGTCGGGACGAGTCATATGTGGTTCAAAGATGTCATCTGAAAATGGTATCCTGCAAAAGAAAGGGTTAAGTGCTTCAAAATGCGTATAAAGCGGATAACCACGTTGCCATTTTATTGAAAAATACAAAACAAGAAAGACAGGGATTACAGTATTTGCACATGAAAAAAACGCCATTTATTTAATGATTAACGAAGCAATGTTTATAACAACACAGCCCTAAGCAAATCCTGATGCCCCGGGCAAGACATCAGATTGTTCAACAATTAATAAAGCAAAGCATTACTGTTTAAAAGTCACAGGAACAAGCTCCTGAATGGACCAGTTGCACAGTCCTTGTCCTGGCGTGCTTGGCTGAATCCAGGCATCCATATCACAGTCGCTGTCCCCTTCGTCAGATTCTGAAGCAGCATTGACAGATTCATGGCATACTCCACTGGCAGAGATGGTGATTGACTTTCTGAAATGAGGGGCCCCCACGGAAGGAGTTGATGACGACGGTCGGTACCCCAGTCCGAACCGGTCCATTTTCACAGGAATGTCCAATACTTTGCCCCAGCCTTTGGCTTCTCCGGCTTCCACTAGAGCTCGAGCTTCTTTGTACGATGAGACAGCTATCTCTGGCACTTTGCTTGGCCCGGGACTCTTGTCCTTTATGCGCAAACCTTCGAACGCCTGGCATGGCGTCTCGTGGATCTCCCCGTCGACTTCCACATATTTGAACGAAGAAAGATGGCTGACCAGGATGTCTTCTTCTCCGCACACGGTGACTACACTGTCTCCGACCATATACTTTAACTTCTGATGCAGGGTTGACGTGACAGCCCCCGCCCCATGAATCCAAGGTCTTCCCAGCAAGCAGCTGTACGCAGGCTGTATATCCATGATATAAAACTCCGTTGCAAACACTTCCGGCCCCACTTGCAGAGGCAAGGTGATCGATCCGAAGACTGTTCTCCGCGTGCCGTCAAACGCTCTGACTACCAAATCACTTGGTGTACACAAAATCCCTCGAACATCCAGCTTCATCATAGCCTTCTTAGGCAGCACATTCAAAGACGACCCGGTGTCAACCAATACGTGCGACATTGTCGACCCTCTGCACTCAACGGATACATGTAATGCCATATTATGATCCCTTCCTTTCGGAGTCAAGTCGAAATCAGTAAAGCCCAGACTGTGGCCTGCATTTACATGTGCCAATACTCCTTCTAGCTGGTTCACGGAGACATCCTGTGGTACAAAAGAAGTGTCCAAGACTTTCAGCAAAGCGTTCCTGTGGGCTTCTGAACACAACAGCAATGACAGAATAGATATTTTGGACGGCGTTTGCTGCAGATGCTCCACAATTTTATAATCGCTTTTCCGAATTAAGCGCATGAATTCTTCTACGTCCTTTGACGCTGCTTCTTTTTCATTTGCTTGAACCGGAACATTTTCCACCGCTTTCCCTTTTCCTTTCGCTATCCTTTCGGCTTCCACTTCAGGAGATATAAAGATCCTGCCGCTTCTCGTCATGCCTCCTGAGCCCACAACATTATCCACAATCTCCGCTGACTGCTTGTTAACATCGATTTTAATCCCGTCACAATACACCTCTAGCCCATATGACCATGGTACCGCTTTCGTGCTCTCATACGGGATTGGCCCGGCTTTAGTTATAGTAATCGGTGGCCGCTGAGCTGGTGCTGAAATAGTGATCGTCTTCCTAGGAATTGTCACTGTGGCAACATCACTCCGATTATCCACTACTGCCCCTGCCGGCTCATCAGTTGCTGTTCTATCAAACTGCAATACACCTTCATCAATCAAGGCCTGAATGCCTTTCTTCAAATCCTCACACCCCCCAGACAGGGCCCAACAATCTAAACAGTACTCATTACAACCCGGGTAAACACCTCCTTGCAACAGTCGGCTTTTGATTTCGCTCAGCGGCGTCTTTAAATCCTCAACATTCATAATCAGATTCAGACCTTCCTCAGCCAGCACGGCATTCGCCCCATGATTAGGCATGGGTTTCTGGACTATATTCGCACCGGTCGTTCCGAAGTTGATAGACTTGTTGTCCAAGAGATCCTGCACAACGTGCTTAAAAGCATGACAACCTTCTATATCATGGCCCGGGGCCCCAGAATGAAACTCGCAGCGCCTATTCGCATCATAGCCGAACGGGGGAGTTCCCGTTATCGGTGCCAAGGTTCTTTTCTCCACCAGATTCAATCCCAACAAGGTCTGCAATAAATCAGCATAGTTAGAGGGAGGCTTCTCGAACACTCTTCTCGGCTTATTACCCTGAAATCTTCTCTGAGCTTGCTGTGCCCCCTGCTGAGGCTGCTGCTGCTGTGGCATTGGTTGCTGCTGAACCTGTTGTTGTTGCTGGATTGGTTGTTGTTGATACGGGATGGTGACACTCGACACTTGCTGCGGCTGACGATATTGATTTCTTCCCCTGCCTCGGCCTCGGCCTCGGCCTCCAAATACAGCACTAGCTTCGCCCTGACGGCGCCCACCATAAGCTTTCCTATTACTGCCAGATGCAGCTGACTCGTCAACTTGGAACTTTCCTTGCTTAATGTTCCGCTCAATCTTTTCACCCATTAAAATCAAATCTGAAAAACTAGCCAGAGACGTATGAAACAGCATATCATGAAACAGCCCGGTGAATGTGCCAACAAACATATCGTTCATTTCTTTATCTTCCACAGGAGGACGGACCCTGGCAGCCATATCGCGCCACCTTTGCGCGTATTCTTTAAAACTCTCCCCCTTCTTCTGCGAAAGCCCGGCCAACTGGACCCGATTGGGTGCCAGGTCGCTGTTATATTTGTAATGGGCTACGAACGCCTCTGCTAATTGCTTCCAAGTCTTGATATCAGTGGGCTCCAACCCCATGTACCACTCTAAGGAAGGACCCGATAGGCTATCCTGAAAGAAATGCATGAGCATTCTTTCGTCAGTGGAGTATGCAGACATCTTTCTGTAATAAGCTCGTACATGCACCTTCGGGCATGTATCTCCTTTGTACTTATCGAACGCAGGCGCTTTGAACTTGATTGGCACCCTCAGCCCAGGTACCAAGCCCATAGTTGCCATGTCCAGACCCACAGCACTCTGGTTTAGGACTCCTTTCATTTGCTCTTCCAGCATTCTAATCTTTTGAGAATCATCCATCGGCCCTTCAAAGCCCCCTCCAGAGAAGGCGTCCTCCTGTTGATCCTCTTGCCACATACCGTTTCCAGCCCCGTATCCATCATACGCATTATTACGTCCAGCTCTGACTTGATTCATCCCTGGAACTCGGCCTCTGTTGCCGTACCCTTGAACACCTCCAACAGGACCTCCAGCCATAAAACCAGCACCGTTTCCGTTTCCAAAACCTCCGTAGCCCTGATTGACCATACCATAACCATCTTGCCCAAAGCCTTGAGCATTAAAGCCATACTTGCCAGTGTTGTCGAATCCCTGATCGTTGAATCCGAACCCAGCGTTGACAAAGCCATTGCCTCCGAGATTATCTCCCACATTGACATCACCCAGCCCAGCGTTGTGGACAGCAGTTTCATTTCCAACTCCGACGTTACCATTCACAGCAGTGGTAGCGTTGTTGACGTTAGCAGCATTCATATTGACGACAGGCGGAGCCACTGGCGTTGGAGTGCCATCTCCATGAGCAGTATCAACCCGGACAGACTGATGATCTTCGTTACCATGACCAGCGTTGCGAGCCAACAGAGGCTGGACCATGGCCTGCAAATTCTCTTGCCCTTTTGCTATAGCCTCCATGGTCTGCATGAAGAGGGCGAGCTTCTCGCGTACATCCTGCATCTCGTTCTGAATCTGGTCCATGACTTTCCGACAGTTGGATCGTGTAGGATAGCGGTGCGGATGTTGATCTGGAATCCTGTTAAGTACCTGATACAGAGCAAGAGATAAGACACCATTCATAGCTTACCTGTTATGCAATATGAATATGAATGCAATGCAATGTGTCTGTGCATTAGGGAAGTTCATTCCCCCAGTTCTAGTGCGAAGGTGCCGGTGCGGTGACAGTGTTGACAATAAGAATACCGGAGCTGAATCATAGAAAGCCTCATATATAACAGAGAGAATCAATAAACCCAGGGTACAGTATCACTGAGAGTATAAAGATGGCATGACCTCAACCAACAATCCTGGTGATGGCCAGCACTATGCAAATAAAGCATACAAATAATGGAATGATCAGATCCTCCCAAAAGTCTGGTACTCCTCTATCAACTTCTTGGTCTCCGGATGGCTTGGTCGATCAAGCAGCCCTTCAACAAGCTGGTTTCTCTTCTTAAGGACACGGCGTACGTCTTCAGCCGTTTCTTCCCACGCTGCTTCTCCGAAGCAATCTTCTAACTTTCGCTTCTGGGACACTGCTTCATCTCTGGATTTGATTGCCTTGTTTAGTGCATGCTGAACACTATACCGGTTCATCACTTCTTCCTCGCACTTCTTGATGCTAGACTTCAACTTCTCTTCGAGGTCGGAAATTTGCTGCTTCAGCTTATCTTCCCTCTTCTTGTTGTTGGTGAGTGTGGCATTCCAAGTCTTATTGCAAGAAGATATCTCTCGGTGTGCTGCGTCGAGCGCTTTCTTTTTGGCTTCCAGCATGTCATGGGAGCTTCTGAACTCTTGCCCCAGACGTTCGCGCTTCTTCTTTTCCTCGGTCAACTCAGCTCCTAGCCTGTTTACCAGCTCAATCTGTTGTTGGAAAGCATATACGGCCTTGTTCTTCTCACTGCGTGCCTGGGCTAGCTCTTGCTCTAACCCTTCATTAATCTTCATTAAGGCTTCTTTCTCCCTCACAACTTGTTCATAGACTTCCCTAGAAACAGTGGTCGGCTCTTCTACCGGAATAGGATCAAGAATTGGTGCCTCTGGAAACGGCATCCTCAATTGACTAGCCCTCTCTTGAATCCAAACTCTATAAGGGGCATAGGCCTGACAGTCATTCTTTCCTAATAACGACTTCCCTTTGCGGTTAATACGCGTCCAAGCATGTCGCAACTTGGCTAATAACTCCCCCTTCACGTCACCGGTGAAGTACAGAGATTCCTGTACTTCTTCCTCTTGAGGTGGATTCTTCAGCGCATATCCAAACTGGCGAATGAATAGAGAAGGGTTGTAATTGATACACCCTTTTCTTCCTATCAACGGTACATTAGGGTACCCAGAACAACTGAAGATGAGCTCCGATCCCAACAGGTCCCTATCAAACCACTCCATATCTTCCGACAATAACCTCATCAAACGCTCCGGCCAACCAACTGGAACTGTAGTCTCTGCAGCAGATCTTCTCTTAGGAAGGTGACTCTCAAACCACATACTCAATAAGGGTACACACAGATGAACATTCTTCCCTCTTCCCTTCTCATTCTTGTAATGCAGTGAATGGTAGAGATCTCCGAGTAAGGTAGGTACAGGATTACCAGCAGCAAACAAGTAGAAAGCATCGAAGTCCACGAAATCCGGTATATTGGGGAATAGTACTATGCCATAAATGCACAAGGCCAACACAGCATTGAAAGCAACCCAGCACCCATTCTTGGCGTACTCCTGGGCTTTACCCACTAAGAACTGAAATGAGAATCCTGGAACTCCACGGGAAACAGTAGTCACAAGTTCAGAAGCATCAACATGCAAGGCTTTTGCCAATTCCTCCGGCTTGGGTTTGGCATCATAATGGATGAATGGAACCTGGTTCTGCACGGGCAGCTCAACATACTCAGCGTATTCCTCCAGAGTTGGTCCCATAATAAAATCAGAGAACGTAAAGCACCTCAAAGCAGGGTCGTAGAATTGCATCAAAGCATACAGCCCCTCTAACTCTACCTCTGTAGGTTTGCACACCAATCTCAATAATCTACCATAGCTCATCCGGAAACTCCTACGAACACCCTCATCAGCAAGAGAGATCAACCCCAGTAAAGGAACAATATCAGGCGTAGGCAATTTGTAAGCAACCGTTCTCCGTAGGCTAGTCATGATCAAATACTCAGAAGTCTGGGCACTAGAACTAGGGAAATGCAAATGCACCTACAGCACAGACACACGTTAGTGAAATGCAAATGATAATGGATATGCAGGGATGCAATGCAAGTAACATTCAACAGGGACCAAAGCTGCAGCTGAATAGCCTAAACCCAATCAAGAAAGGTCTCAGATAGACCATCCAGAAGTCACCAAACCCTGGCCTCAGATAGACCTAGAATAAAACTTCAACACTGGTCTCTGACAGACCTCAAACCACAACTCCAACTGACCTCTGATAGACCTCAGATCACATCCATAATGGGTCTCTGACAGACCTCATAACACATCTCCACTTGGTCTCTGACAGACCTCAGAATAAATCTCCACATGGTCTCTGACAGACCTCAGAATACATCTCCATAAATAACCAGGATCTCTGATCAAGAAATAACCGGTAGTCTGGAGGTCTAGTTACCTGCATAACCCTGAATCCCCTCACAGGTGGGTGGCCCTATAACTGGCACAAGGTACGGCATCCTATGCGGTCGTCGGCGTCACAGACTTTCAGGGTTGATGATACGATTCCCAGAAGGAGTGGCATCATCAATTCCTGAAGAGGCCTCACTCAGCCAACTTCCAAATGATCGGTCCTCAGAGTCGACAATCCAACTAACCAGCAACCCACGCCAACCAAAGGAAGGGGCAGGAGGCCAACCAGAGGAACCTCGTCTGAGTGTAGATTTCATGGGACACCAAAGCAAGCAAAGCAAGCGGGCGCCCACTAATTTCTACTCTAATTCTAGGTGCACTCAAGCCCAGGTCCGGCTTATCTCTCAATATCAGAACACCCGTCACACCCCAATACAGCAATAATAAACAATATATATAAAGCTGAAAAACACAGGGTTAGAAATATACAATAACTCCATACAAAATCCTCGACGGGAAAACAAGCGTTAGGATTGACTCTCTCAAGGGACGTTGGATCCCAAATGCATAAGAACCATCGCAGTCCTTAGCAGCCAGGGGACGTTGGTTCCCCAGCAGAGTCGCCAGCTGGAGCTACTGCGAAAATCGGCGCCGGCTGACAGAAGAGTCGCCACCGTGCGTTATTTATCCCACGGGAGGGAAAGGAAACGCTCAGAGTAAACCTCGCACAACATGGGAAAGGTATGGTCGTCGCAACCAAAACCTGGATTCGGGAGTCGGTTACGCAAGGGGAAGGTATTAGCATCCCTCACGTCCGTCGTACTCGACGGGATCCACGCTTGTTTTCGGGTATGGATTGTTATTCTATCTACGCTAAAGGTCTGGGGTTAAAAGAAAAGAAAATGAAAATAATAAAAAAAATGACTCGGCAAAGTATCGCACTTTATGCCTACGTATTCCCGTCTGGAACGAGAAATCAGAGTCAACGTAGTTCGCCTACCTACGGGAAAGGAGGGGAAGGTTGCTCGCTAGGATATCGCATCCTATGCCTACGTACTTTCATACAGCATGAAAGATCAGAGCAAACGTAGTTCGGGCCACGTACGACACAAGTCTGTCTTGATTGATTTTATTCCTTCTGAAAAAGGTTTTTCTGATTAACAGTCCCGGCGGACAAAAATGACGTTTTGATGAGTTCACATTCTTTTACGGAAGAAGTGTCTTTTATTGTGTTTGAAATCTTTATGTGTTTTTCTGTTTGTTTTGAGAAAGAAAGAGACAGAACTCTAACCTACGGTTGCGAAGGGAAACAAACTAACCTAATGTTATCATGCATGGGTTAAGACCTAGTGTCTATCATGCTCCTCTCTTGCGCAGAGAGAAACAGAGATCCTAAGGGATAGGCAGAAACAGAAACAATATCAGATATATACAGTAAAACAGTAAAATGCATGGATGCAACAATACAAGCGAGGCAAGGGAGTACCACTCAACCTCGAACCTAGAAAACAATAGGCGAAAGTGAACAGGCTTCACTTTCAACCCAGCAGGGTAAACAGCAAACAATACAGTTCAGAAAACCAATCAATACATCAACAAATGAAATACAGCAAAAGAACAAACAGCTTCAGCAGCTCTGAATCAACAACTGGCTTCAAGCAATCTCCAATCAGCTACAGGCTTCAACAAGCATCAATCTCCATCTTCATGGCCTTCAGACAAGGGCTTTGATCATCAGTCTTCCATCTGCAATGGCTTTTCTTCAAGCTCAAACCTCCAGGATGAGGGATTAGTCACAAGAGTGAATTGGGTGTTAAGCAATCAGTTGACTACCAAGGGTGGTGAACAGACTGCTTCTAACACAAGAGACATTTCCTCTCAAGAGTTCTATCTCATAGACACTATCACCAAGCCTTCCAAAGGAAGGGGGTGAGTGTCTTAGAGAGACTCTGAATCCCAGAGAAGAATGGATGCAGACAAGGCAATCCATGTTTGAGAAACAAACTTTCTAACCTAGAGCTCTGCCTAGCTCCTAAACCCTAGTTCCTCAGCATCTGCTAGCAAGAATCTTCTCTTCAACTCTGGAAGTTGAACTTCAATCTCTGGATCTTCAATAGCTTTATCTCCACAAATCTTCAGCTTCCCCAGGGCCCCAGGCAAACCCAATACCCAAACAAACAATCAATAAACCCCAGAGGGCACACCACACCAAACAGCAGATATACAAACAGTAATAATATCAGTAGGGGAATCCTAACTGTTCTCTAAGGGATCTAATAGCTACCCATAGCCCCTATAGTCCCATAACTAATCTATTCAAACCCTAAGTCCTAAGGGAGAAAATTGAACTTCCTAAGTTGTCACCTAAAAACCCTAGTTTTGATCATGATATTCAAGCATTTATTAATCACCTAAAATTAACTCCTAAAAATGGGAACTAAAATATTCCTACAAGCTTAACATCTCATCTAAACAATATGAAAAGAATGATCAAAAAATATTAAAGCATGTGAGAGAACAAAAATCATAAAAATGATGCATGAAATGTAACTATTTATTATGACATTTATTTAGAAAATATGGAAAAAATATGAAATAAAACCAAAAATGAAATTTTATTTTCCTATAATATTCTAGACATTTTAATGAAAATATGGTAAAAAGAAGGGGTTAAAAAACATTTTTTATGAATTATTTATGATTTTATGAAAATTGGTAGAAAATTAAAATGAAATTAAGAAAATAAAAGTGAATTAAATGAGGGGAGGGGGTATGAAAAGAAATTCGCTCAGTTCATTATTGGATGGGCCCTCAGACTGGAGGGTGTTGGTAGCGCTTCTGGCTTAAGCCCAATACACATTCAGAATTAAAAAAAACAAATAAACGCTGGGGGGTAGGAATAGCATCAGAAACACGTTACAATTGGTATTGGGCTCAACCTTGGGGGTGTGGTTATCAACAGCACTCAGGCCCGCCCGTTTCAATTAATGAAACGGTGCGTTTAGGGCCAGGGTAATCTCCCTCCAATTTCAGATTAAACAACAGCCACTAGATCCTACCCTAAGTCAAAGGTCTTACTCTAAACGAAGGGTCACGATTTCATCTTCTTCCCTTGGCCTGAAACTAGGGTTTCCAACACCATGAACATCCATGCACACACAGCTTTCTCCCTCTCTGTTCTCATCATACACGCAACCAATCCCCATGCTGTAAACATGAAATCTGTTCCAAATCTCTCCCTCTTCAAGCTTAGGGCATCAATTTGCTTTGAAATTCACCACATCAACAAATTCGATTGAATCAACCTTCGGCCTCCATTGAAATGCACTGGTATAAACCTTCACCATTCTTCCTCAGACTTAGCCTAAATTAAACTACACCTAATGGAGACTAACACATGCTATCCAGTTGCAATTATAACACATTCATCCAAGAGATTCGAACACAAACAGATTATGGCACCTGTCACTAACCATCACCAAAACTCTCCAAATTCATCTAACCTAATCTCCTAACCACCTAGATCAATTCTACACTAACAAGATCATGCCTAACTAACTGGATCAAGCAGTTTGATTGAAAACTTACCTTGTAAGAAATCTTGAGAAACAGCTATGGAGATGAAAGATCTGAGGCTTTCAAGTGTTGAATCCTGATCAATCCTTGAAGAACTTAATTCTGTATGCACAAACTTGGAGGTTCCTTGCTTGAATCATGCAATCCACTTGAACTTTTGATTTTGATGATCTTGAGAAAAGCACTCGAAAATGGATGATAACCACCAGAAACTTGCTTCAATTATGATCTATGATGATGGTGGAGTGGAATGGAATTGATTATGATGAAAGTTGTTGAAGGTTTTGAGAGAATTGTAATGAAACTTTTATGGAAAAGTATGAGAGATTTTGTGGAATTCTTGGTGCAAATGAGGCCAACCCTTGATCAATGCACATCTCATGAATATATAGACCCCAAATGAACATTCTAGATCCCTCTTGCACATTCCCTTGTTTTCAAATTTTGATCCATTTTGATTATGTTTCTTAAATGATAAGCAACCATGGATAACTTCATTTTTTCCTTCTAAACTCAAAAAAGTGTGTGAACCATTGTTCTTAGAATTGTTTTTCCATTCAAAATCATATATTGGAAGTCTCCATTTGGACTTGTAAATCTCCCAAACCATTTTCCAACTTGAAATTATTCACTTTATAAGCCTTTTTAGTTCATATTTTGACCAATTGTGCAACTCCATGCTATGAGCTTCTCCAATAACTTGTGACCTTCTTTCTAGACTTAAAATCCCATTTGGAGCAAGTTTGATGTTGTAAGTTTTTCCATTTGAGGCCTCCTTGTATGAGTTTTGGGTATAGGTTAAAATGACCTGTAATTCACAAATGCCCAAAATACCCTTTGCTTGTCAAGACCATAAGTTGAGTTCTCCACATCATATGAAGGCATACCATACCATTCTAGAAAGCTAAGACAATGAGGAACAACTCTTATGTTGACCAAGAATTCATTTGAAATCTCCTTGAGGGGCAAAACTAGCTTGGAAGTCAAGTCACTTTCACAGACAAAAATTCAGACACCTCAGATGACCTGTAACTTGTAAGGACCATAACTTGAGTTCTATAAATCTCCTTGAAGTCTTCCACCACTCAAATTAAAGGTCTTGAGATCCTCTACAAGTTTCATGTTGGCCAAGAAGCCATTTGAAGCTAGCATTTTGACTTATCTTGCTTGGAAGTTTGACCTAAACTAGGGGATTTTACAGAGAAACCCTAATTTAGTAACTCCTCTTCTCCTTGATTTTCTCTTGAATTCTCCTTGTCATATCTCCATATCCTTCTTTATATGTCAAATGTTGACCCCCACATCTCTCCAATAGCCTTGAATGCCCTCTTAAGTCAGTCAATTGACCTAGGGTTGACCTAGGGTTGACCCAGATGAAACCCTAGTTGACTGTCTTCAACTGTAGCTCTTGTGCCTTCATCAATGACTTGTTTTCTTCTCCAAATGACTTTGTAAGTCTCTCATAAGGTCTAGATGCTCTCCATACCTTCACTCCACAGCTCACAACCCTCTTGTTGATCCTCAGATACCCTCAGCTAGGAGATGGACTCAAGGCTTGATCTGCTGAACTCTTTGCTTTCAAATTCTTTCCTGATGACTTGAATGAGATTGAATTGGGATAATAACCTCTTGATAGGCCTCTAGAGATGAAAATAATGATTGGTCCCCTGTTGAATGACTTGCTATGCTTATGCTATGCAGATGGTTAGTCTATGTACATGACTCTATATGCAAATGCTAATGATAATGAAACATGAATCCAAGGAATAAGGTTGAGCAAATTTTAGGGTGCAACAGTGTGCACTTGGTGTGCTAGATGTTTGATGCGTGCGAATATTGTGTTGTGCTCCCGTAGTGGAGGGTGATGGCCATGTGTCCATCGATGTTATTGTGTTGTGCTCCCGTAGTGGAGGGTGATGGCCAGGTGTCCATCGGGGATGTGCTCCCATTGTGGAGGGTGATGGCCAGGTGTCCATCGGTATTGTTGTGGTGCTCCCATTGTGGAGGATTGATGGCCAGTTGCCCATCGGAGTGGTGTGCTCCCTGAGTGGAGGGTTGATGGCCAGTTGCCCATCGGATTGGTGTGCTCCCTGAGTAGAGGGTTGATGGCCAAGTGCCCATCGTTGATATGTGCTCCTGTGTGGAGGGTTGATGGCCCGGTGTCCATCGTGATGGTGAGTCGGTACCAATTGTTAAGAGTTGTGTGAGTGCATTTGTTGTGTGATTGTGTATTGTGGTTGATGGTGGGACCGTGAGTCCGGATGATACATATATGAAATAGTATTATTATTGATTTCTGCCTTTTATTTCATGTACTATTATGCCATTATTATTTGATCGTAATTCTCATCCCTGTGTTGTTGTTGTGGTCTGTGCTTCTTCGGAAGTACAGACAACCCAGGTGTTTAGCTTGTTGGATTGTGGTGTCTCCGTAGGGCTGCTCTGATACGTAACACCGGGGCGTTTTGGGAGTTTTATTATGTATTTTGATATGTGTGCCCCTGTGGCGTATCTGTTTTTGGTATTTGTGTGGTGATGTTTGATGATGTTGTGTATTTTGGGGCTAATGGTCGTTATTGTATATATGATGATGAAGATGGATATGGATGGTGTATGTATATAATATTTTGTGTTACGACAGACCGTATCTTTTTCTGCTGCAATTTTATTGAAAACTTCAGTTGAATTATTTGGAAAAATATTTGTGGGAATTTTAATGTATATTGTGGCACCCCTTTGGGAGAGAATCTTTGATATGTGTTTTATTTGTTTGTTTTATTTTATTTTGGGAACGGGGTGTTACAAGTTGGTATCAGAGCAGGTCGGTCCGTCCGGCCAGTGTAGTGTGTTGAGTCTGTCTATAGAATAGAGTTGCTTGTTTTATGTTAACCTGGATTGTTGTTGTTGAACAGTATGGTTGGGAGAAATGACGCGGCGTTGGCTGCGGCGATGCAGGCTATGGCACAAGTGGTGGCCAACCAGAATCTGGCTGCGGGAGCTCAGTTTAGAGACCTGACGCAGTTCCAGAGCAACAAGCCACCAAAGTTTGAAGGTGGAATTCCGGATCTGGTAGCTGCACATAAATGGCTGAAGGAAATAGAGAAGATCTTCATAACCATGGGGTGCAGTGAAGAGCAGAAGGTGAGGTTCAGTACTCACATGCTCGAGGGGGAGGCCGAGGCTTGGTGGGATAATTGCCGTCAGAGGATGGAAGCTTCGGGGACTCCGATTACTTGGGAGGTGGTTCGGTCTGGATTTCTGGAGAAGTATTTTCCAGAAGATGTCAGAAGTGCTAAAGAGGTGGAATTTTTGGAATTGAAACAAGGAAGTATGTCGGTAGCCGAGTATGCGGCTAAGTTTGAGGAGCTGGCTCAGTATTGTCCTCATTATAATACTGAGGAAGCTATGACTTCGAAGTGTCTTAAATTTGAGAATGGGATGAGGCCAGAGATCAAGATGGGAATCGCATGTCAGAAAATCAGTAGCTATCCTGAGTTGGTGAGTAGGAGCCGTATCTATGATAACGATAACCGTGCGAGGATCACACACAACAAAGCGGCAAGTGATCGTAAGGGTAAGCAAAGGTTCGGTGGTACTCCTTACAGTGTTCCGACTGGTAAGGGGAAATTCAAGGGTACTTTTGATAGGAAGCCCAGAGAGGGTAGGGCGTTGGTCGGTACGAAGTGTTTCCGGTGCGGTGGCATGGGTCATCGTGCCAATGATTGCCCTCCTGATGCGAAAAAGTACTTCAAGTGTGGGAAGTCGGGCCATGTGATGGCGGATTGTAGGACTAATATGCCTACTTGTTATAACTGTGGTGAGAAGGGCCACATTAGTACTCATTGTGAGAAGCCGAGGAGGGCTCAGGCGCCTCAGGTGGCGGGTAAAGTATTTGCAGTTGTGGGAACTCAAGCAGAAGATGGAGAACGTTCGATCAAAGGTACTTGTTTTATCAATAACATTCCTTTGACTGCTATGATTGATACAGGTGCGACCCACTCGTTTATCTCTGTTGATTGTGTGAAGAGGTTAGGTTTGGTGTCGACTACTCTTGAGCGGCAGATGACTATTGAAACTCCCTCGATTGGTTCAGTGACTACTTCGCTAGTGTGTTTGAAGTGTCCACTGACTATCTTTGGCCGAGACTTCGGTGTGGATCTGATCTGTTTGCCACTTGGTGGTTTGGATGTTATACTTGGTATGAACTGGTTGGAGTTTAACCGAGTGTACATTGATTGTTTTCGGAAAGTGTTATTGTTTTTGACTCCTGAAGAAGAAGCGTTGGCAGATTCCTTGTCTGGTAAGGAATTGAGAACCTTGTTGGAAGATGAAGCGAAAGTGTTTGCTTTATTTGCATCACTGTCTATTGACAACAAGGCATTGTTGGATGAGTTAGCTGTGGTGAATGAGTTTTCGGAAGTATTCCCGGATGATATTACAGTGTTGCCTCCAAAGAGAGAGGTTGAGTTTAGCATTGATCTTGTTCCTGGTACGAAGCCCATTTCTATGGCGCCGTACAGGATGTCGGCAGTGGAGTTAGCCGAGTTGAAGTCTCAGAATTGAGAGTTTTTGGATAGGAAGTTTATTAGACCAAGTGTATCACCATGGAGAGCTCTAGTATTGTTAATGAAGAAGAAGGACGGTAGCATACGTTTGTGCATTGACTACCGACAGTTGAACAAAGTGACCATCAAGAACAAATATCCTCTTCCAAGGATCGATGATTTGATAGATCAGTTGGTGGGAGCTCGTGTGTTCAGTAAGATCGACTTGAGGTCGGGTTATCATCAGATAAGAGTGAGAGAAGGTGATATTCAGAAGACGGCGTTTAGGAATCGATATGGACATTACGAGTATGCAGTAATGCCTTTCGGAGTGTCTAATGCGCCAGGCGTGTTTAAGGAATATATGAACCGTATCTTCCATTCTTATTTGGATCAGTTTATTGTCGTGTTCATTGATGATATTCTGATTTATTCTAAGTCTAAGGAAGAGCATGCGGAACATTTGAGGATTGTTTTACAAGTGTTGAAGGATAACAAGTTGTTTGCTAAGTTATCGAAGTGTGAGTTCTGGTTGAAGACGGTGAGTTTTCTGGGGCATGTTATTTCGGGTGGTGGTGTTTCTGTGGATCCATCTAAGGTGAGTGCGGTGTTACAGTGGGAACCGCCGAAGACGGTAACAGAGGTTAGAAGCTTTTTGGGCTTAGCAGGGTATTACCGAAGATTCATTGAAGGCTTTTCTAGATTGGGTTTGCCGTTGACTTAGTTGACAAAGAAAGATCAAATGTTTGTGTGGGATGCTGCTTGTGAAGAGAGTTTTGAGGAACTGAAAAAGAGATTGACTTCAGCGCCGGTGTTGGTGTTACCGAATCCGTGTGAGCCTTTTGTGGTATATTGTGATGCGTCCAAAATGGGATTGGGCGGAGTTCTTATGCAGAATGGAAAAGTGGTAGCCTATGCTTCGCGGCAGTTGAGGGTGCATGAGCGGAACTATCCTACTCATGACCTTGAATTGGCTACGATAGTTTTTGTGTTGAAGATTTGGCGACATTATTTATATGGTTCGAGGTTTGAGGTATTCAGTGATCACAAGAGTTTGAAATATTTGTTTAATCAGAAGGAGCTGAATATGCGGCAGAGGAGATGGTTGGAATTCTTAAAGGATTATGATTTTAATTTGAGTTATCACCCCGGGAAAGCGAATGTGGTTGCGGACGCGTTGAGCAGAAAGGCAATTCATATGTCGGCATTGATGGTAAAAGAGATGGAGCTTATTGAGTAGTTTCGTGATTTGAGCATGGTTTGTGAGTTTACATCGGATGGTGTGACATTGGGTAAATTGCAAGTAAAGAATGATTTCTTGGACATGATTAAGGAACATCAGGAATTGGATGTGAAACTTGTGGATTTGACGCAGGAGGCCGGAAGCGACTCCGGTAGTGATTTCAGGTTGGATAGTGCGGGTGTGTTGAGGTTTCGGGGAAGAATTTGTGTACCAGATAATGATGAGTTGAAGAAGTCGATTTTGGACGAAGGAAATCGTAGTAGCCTGAGTGTTCATCCAGGAGCTACGAAGATGTATCAGGACTTGAAAAAGTTGTTTTGGTGGTCGGGAATGAAAAAGGATATTCCTCGATATGTCTATGCTTGTTTGGTTTGTCAGAAATCGAAAGTGGAGCATCATAGACCTTCTGGGATGATGCAACCGTTAGGGATTCCGGTTTGGAAGTGGGATTGTATTGCTATGGACTTTGTTACAGGTTTGCCGAATACGGCGAGAGGATTTGACACCATTTGGGTGATTGTGGATCGGCTTACGAAGTCTGCACACTTTGTACCGATCAGTATTAGCTTTCCGTTGGAGAAGCTTGCAGAGATTTATATTCGGGTAATTGTGAAGTTGCACGGTATACCATTGAGTATTGTGTCGGATAGAGATCTGAGGTTCACTTATGTATTTTGGAAGAGTTTACAAGAGGCCTTGGGTACCGAGTTGAAGCTGAGTTCAGCTTATCATCCGTAGACGGATGGGCAGTCGGAGCGGACTATTCAGACCTTGGAGGATTTGTTGCGGGCTTGTGTGTTGGAGAAAGGTGGTACGTGGGATACTTATTTGCCTTTGGTAGAATTCACGTACAACAACAGTTACCATTCCAGTATCGGGATGGCACCGTTTGAGGCTCTTTATGATAGGAGGTGCAGGACGCCTTTGTGTTGGTATGAGTCGGGTGAGAGTGTGGTTTTGGGACCAGAGTTGGTACAGCAGACTACTGAGACAGTGCAGATAATCCGTGAAAATATGAAAGCATCTCAGGATCGGCAGAAGAGTTATTATGATAACCGCATGAAAGAGTTGGAATTCAGTGTGGGTGACCATGTATTCTTGAGGGTTAACCCAGTGACGGGTGTTGGATGTGCTTTGAAGTCCAAGAAGTTAGATCCGAAGTTTATCGGACCATATCAAATTTTGTAGAGGATCGGTGTTGTGGCTTATAGGGTGGCGTTGCCGCCGGAGCTTTCGAACTTGCATGACGTGTTTCACGTGTCGCAACTTCGAAAGTATGTGCACGATCCGTCTCATGTGATTCAGAGAGATGAAGTCCAAGTTAGAGAGAACCTAATTGTGGAGACGTTGCCATTAAGGATCAAGGATCGCAAGACGAAGCCACTCAGAGGGAAAGAGATACCGTTGGTGAGAGTGGTTTGAGGAGGTGCTGCAGGTCGCAGTGTGACCCGGGAATTGGAAAGCAAGATGCGGGAAGCATATCCGGAGCTGTTTCCATAAGGTATTTTCGAAGACGAAAATAATTAAAGTGGGGGAGAGTTGTAACGCCCATTTTAATTATTTTTTGTTTCTGTGATTATTTTATTCGTGGGTGTATTTTGAGGATTATTGTGAAGGTCAAGAACTCATAATATTAATAAATTGTGATAAAATGTGATAATTGATAGTAATGTAAAAATTATTATTAATTATTATCATTATTATTGCTAATATTAATATAAATGAGAAAATGTTATTAATTGGATTTTTGAATTAAAGGAATTAAGAGAATTATATTTATTTTGGATTAAAAAGAAGATTATTTGGGATGAGGGGTAACATTGCCATTTTGGAAAAAAAATAGAATTGGAAAGAAGAGGAGAACACAGTTTGAGCAAGAGAAAGAGCACGATCAAGAACAGCAACTTGGCAAGCGGATTTCGTGTGGATTGAGGAGCTTGTTCATCATCAAACCTTGATTTGAGGTAAGGGGGGAGAATAATCGGTTAAATTGGGTAAATGCATGATTAATCGGTAGAAAGGGGGAAATCCCTAATCCCCATAGATTTCTTGATGTTTGATGTCGATTGCATGTTGTTTTTGTTGTGATTGTTGTGTTGTTTGATGTTTAATTCGTTGCATGTGCTGAGAATGTTAGATTTGGATGAGTTTTGGGATTTTCGGTCAAGTTCGAAGTTGAGCCGGAAGTTGGTTTTAAGAGCAGAGTTGATGATTAGTCGGATAGAATCGGGGATAGACCCTGTAGCTAAGTTGCAGTATGTGGATGGTTGTGGGTTTTGATTTAATCGGGCGAAATCAGTGTGGGAGGCGATTCTGGTGCGCAGAATTTTTCTGAATACGCAGGTATTCGCTGGGCGAATGGGGGCGAGCCTTCGCCAGGCTTCGCCGGGCGAACTAGCCAGCGAGTGCTGGCAGAAGCTTCTGTCTGGCTTCTCCAGAGGGTTCGCCAGGCGAATGGCAGCGAGTGTTCGCTGTGGGGTTTCGCCGGGCGAATGTGCCAGCGAGCCCAGCAGCAGTTTTGTATTTTGCTACTGCTTTTGTGTTGTTCCGCCGTGGACTTGGACCCTCGTTGGTCTTGTGCAATGAGAGGCTTGCTGGACATGCTGATGTGAGCGTATGTTGGTGGTTGTAGGGATGATTAGCCGACGTTTATCGCAAGTGGCCTAATTGGTGGAGTACGCATTATGTATGAACCAGTGTGGATGCGTACGTGAGATATGGGCACCGTATGCGTGCTGTGTGTGTGATGTGAGGATGAGTATGATTGTGGCGCCTTGAATGCGTTTTGTTGGTGTGTTGTGGGGAGTGGATCCGTGAGGATCGATACGCTTATTATGCGTTGCTTTTGTGTGCTGTTATGTGATGTATTGGGTCAGTAGGACCGGCATGCCTTGTGTGCATTGTATGTGATAAGTTGTGTGGTGAATGGATGTGTGGGATCGACGCACTGTGTGTGCTTGTTATGTATGTATTTTATGATGTGAGTGGATCCGTGGGATCGGTACGCCTTGTGCGTCGTGTATATGTATATGTTGTGTGAGGGGTAGATCAATAGGATCGGTGTACACTTGGTGTGCTAGATGTTTGATGCGTGCGAATATTGTGTTGTGCTCCCGTAGTGGAGGGTGATGGCCATGTGTCCATCGATGTTATTGTGTTGTGCTCCCGTAGTGGAGGGTGATGGCCAAGTGTCCATCAATGTTGATGAGATACTCACGTAGTGGAGGGTGATGGCCAGGTGTCCATCGGAGATGTGCTCCCGTTGTGGAGGGTGATGGCCAGATGTCCATCGGTATTGTTGTGGTGCTCCCATTGTGGAGGGTTGATGGCCAGTTGCCCATCAGAGTGGTGTGCTCCCTGAGTGGAGGGTTGATGGCCAAGTGCCCATCGTTGATATGTGCTCCTGTGTGGAGGGTTGATGGCCCGGTGTCCATCGTGATGGTGAGTCGGTACCAATTGTTAAGAGTTGTGTGAGTGCATTTGTTACGTGATTGTGTATTGTGGTTGATGGTGGGACCGTGAGTCCGGATGATACGTATATGAAATAGTATTATTATTGATTTCTGCCTTTTATTTCATTTACTATTATGTCATTATTATTTGATCGTAATTCTCACCTATGTGTTGTTGTTTTGGTATGTGCTTCTTCGGAAGTACAGACAATCCAGGTGTTTAGCTTGCCATGTTAATCTCCATGTGTGTTTAGGTCTGTAGATTTTAATATCAAAACCCTTTTTTATCAAAACCTTTTTTTAAAATCAAAACCCTTTTTTATTTATTATTAAAACCTTTTTTTTAGTAAGACCTTTTTTAAAAACTGAAAAGCCTTTTTGTTCCGAAGAAAAAAAAAACCTTTTTGTTCCCAAAAAACCTTTTCCCAAAAAAAAAACTGAAAAGCCTTTTCCCAAAAAAACTGAAAAGCCTTTTCCCAAAAAAAACTGAAAAGCCTTTTTTTTGGGATGAAAAGTCTTTTTTGTTCTAAAAAAAAACTGAAAAGACTTTTCCCCAAAAACTTTTTTTTATAATTTAAACTTAATTTTTTTTATAATTTTAACTTAAATATTTTTTATTAAAAAAATTAAAACCTTTTTTTTTTATAATTAAAATATTAAAAAATTAAAACCTTTTCGTAAGGAACTCCTGATGTTTGATGTTTGTTGTGTCATTTTATGTACCCTTTTATTACTTTTCTTTCTTTTGGCATTTCATGTGCATGCTCGAGGTTGAGATGTGCTTGTGGTGGCCACAGCCCCACACTATTTTCCTCTCTCACTTCATTCTAAGTGTCATTACATATTTTCATATTCTTCATGTTTTCAGAAATGTTTTTTTGTTTCTTTATACCCTCTGCCTTTATTACTTTTCTTATTTCTGTACCTTAATTATTCCTCCATATAATGATTTGTCATATTTTCACATTTTTTACAGTTTTATCCCTCCGAAGGATTAGGTCTAGCCGTTTGGCCGCCACGCCAATAGTCCTCAAAACTTCAAACCCTTACAAACCCTAACTTTTCACAAATGTCTCGCCGTGGACAAAAATTACAAAACTACCCCTAGTTTTAGGTCAAAGAGTCGCCGCACTCATTTTAGGGTTTCCCGCCGCGGAATCCCTAACCTAACCCTAATTCACTTAACAATTTACAACGTAGATATTGGAGTTTCTACACTCCGCGTAAGCGTGTCCCTAAGATACGTTTATTCCCCATTGAAACCTTGGCCACAGTCAAGACGTTTCTAACCTCCCTTTTGAGGGGAACTACGATTACTCTGATTCCATTCCCGTAAGGATACGTAGGCACAAGATGCGATGTCTTGCCGAGTAAACTTAGAATTAACCCCTTAGGTCTTTTAAACCCTTAATCCTTTGTACATACCCTTAAAGCAAAAAAATGGAACAAATAAAAAAATAAACAAAAGGTTCCCGTAGAGTACTACGGAAGTTTAGGGTGCTAATATCTTCCCTAATCTTAATCAACCCCCGAACCTTAGATCTCTCCCCTTTAGGTTTTTCCTTTCTTTAACCTTTCCTTCGGATAAATCAAAGACCGGTTGTAAATGAGTTAAGATTCAAGTTAATCAATAGCTTGACATCCAAATTTCACCGCAACAGAAAATGGCGACTTCACTGGGGAGTCCTAATTTTTGAGGGTTATCCCTATCTTGTTTATTTTTCTTCATATATTTTTTTCATTAATATTTTTACTCATTTGTATATATGTTGTTCAGGGTACCTTGCTTGGGAATTACTGTGTTGTGAGATAAGTCCTACACCCGGACTTGAGTGACACTATTATAGGATGGCGATATATTCGACGAGGCTTATAGGGAGTGAGTCCCGACTAAGCTAAATCGAGAATCACCGCTCAGTTGAGACACTTTCGAAAATGGTTCGGTTGATCGAGTGTAATCGTGAAAACTTTTACCATTATCGATTAGAGTTTGTGATACTGAGAACCGTAGTACCTTTACACCATCTTGGCCTTATCTAGGACGTAGTGCGGGAACTATGTGGGAGTAGTCCTACAATGGTTGCTACGCGATACTGCACTCGAACGAGGTTCTCTTGAGAATATTATCGACCCTTGAGTCAGTCGAGAAGTTGATAATATCCGAAAGATGGGCTGATAACTTTGGGCACTTTTTTAGAACCCTTGTTCTGCAGGTACAATTAACCTATAGTACACACCACTTTGGGAAGGGTAGACCTTGACTCCATTCATTGTTCCTCTAACTTAGGACCTTTTGTTTACTTATGTGTATTTGTGCTTCGCATCCATAAAGCATCATATCATTTCTAGTTTCAAGGAATTCAAAAGTCCTTTGCAAATTCAAGAAGTCCTATATTTTAAAGTCTAAAATTTTTCCCACTTTCCTAAAAGGGAATGTTTGCAATCGACTGTTGAAATTCTTGAGACCATTGCATGGAATTAGCATCACATTTTTGCATTGCATTTATCCCCCGGTTTCTCATTCTTGGTCCTATCGTCTTCCAGTGTACCTTTGAGTCGTTAAGCTGATTCCTCGACACAGATATCAGACCAGAAACGGAACAGGAGTCACTTTGATCTTATTCTCATGACTTACACAGAGCTATATCCTGACTTAGCCCGGCAAGGACTGATTACTACAAAGGCTTTACCACCTCCTCTTAATCCTCCGGCTGGATTTAGGGCTGATCTCTATTATGCTTCCCATGAGGGTGCCCCAGGCCATGACTTGGAGCATTGTTTTGCATTGAAGGCTAGAGTATGTGAATTGGTTAGAACTGGAATACTTGATTTTACAGACAGTCATCCGGATGTTCAGAAAAATCCCTTGCCAGTACATCAGAAATGAAGTTTTGTCACTAGGCCTTTTGTTTCTCGTTGTTTGCACTTTCCTTATTTTGTTTAAGTTGTTTGCTTTTAATTATGTTTGTACTTTCATTAATGAAATAAGCATTGCGACTTTTGATTCAATTCATTTCCGTCCATTTATTTGCATCTTTATGCTTTATTTTTCAAATGTTTACTTCTTGTCCAAAATTTTGATATGCTAAGATTGGAGGGAGGATGATGAAAACGTTATACCCATAATTGTTGTCAGTATGCTTTCAATCAAACCTTGTTGACGATGTAAGGCATTGTTTCAATTCCCAAACACTGGAGAAATAAGGAAGTTAATCCCTCGTTACCCCCTTCGAGCCTAGAAGTTGGAGTTTCTTTCGTTACAAAAAACCCATAATTTTAACCTTGGGATGGGTAGTTCTCAGTTAACTTGGTTGTGTGTTCATACGATACACCTTTCATTAACAAATTTTCCTTCGCACACGTCAAACAAGTGTCGAAGATGTTTTCTAATCAAAAGGTCGATGATGGTTCACCGTAATCATTAAAATCAAACAGTCACTTTCCTTCACACAAAAAAATAATATAAAAAAAGCAAAAGAAGCCCGCTAAGTCAAAACCTATGAAGGAGACTTAGGCAAAACTGGGGCATCCCGCTGACTGTAAACTCTAAAATAAACAGTTCAGGCAAAATTTAGGGATAATACAAAGAGATTTTTAAATCCTTATCTTGAAAATCCTCAATGTCAAAACAATCAAATGTTATAGGGGAGTAGTGGCTGCCTTTTCATAGGTCCCTTTGACTTCTGAATCATCACTGCGACGATCAATGAAATCCGTAACTTATGGGAACCTGAATGCATAGTATGAGTTAATTGAGCATAGGACTGAAGATCATCATGTAGATTGGGTGGGTACAAATAAATTTTGAGCCTTTATCTTTTGTTTCATAAACCGTGAACCAGGCCACGTTACAACCCTCAAAAGACCTAACTGAAACAGGGTTATTTAGAAAGTATACTACAACAAGGTTGCGTAACCTGACTCCAAAAGATCCTTGCGAATCATTTATTTTGGCAATACACTTTTATTTTAAACTTTGAGTGTCTTGAACCGCCTTGTTCTGACTAACGACTCATGTATTTTCCATCTTTCAAAAATAATTTTTCAAAAATCGCATGAACTTTGCATTACCATGTTTGTATGAATATTTTTGTTTGCAAACTGGCTTTCCTCTAAGGAATTTTCAAACAATGAGAAACTTGGTCAAGTGATCTTATCGGGGGCAAGTTCCTTTTACATCCTGTCAAAGAATTAGTTCAAGATTTGTTCAAGGCAATATCTTCTCAGATTTGGTTTATCCAGAGAATTGTTCAAGACCCAGACTGGGGCAAGCCCTCCGAGGATACAGCAAAACAGTCAATTCCATGAATCAGACAGCTGAAGCAATTATCAATTCATTTGACCTGGGGCAGTTTACTTGCATAATCCCCAAGCAGTTATTTATCATTCCTACAGTGACTATCAACTTGATACAGTTTAACAGAATGATAGTGATCTCCGTGTGAGGAATCAGTCCTCCAGTTTTGTCATCTCACAGAAAGAGTCGAGCCTTGTCGTCGATGTCTGCATTTGCATTTGATCATATGTCATAGCATAATTCCTATACATGTGCATATCTTGGGTGCTTTACTCCCCATTTACATTTCTATCTTGGGTGCTTTATTCCCCATTTACCTCTCTATCTTGGGTGCTTTACTCCCCATTTCCATTTCTAGCTTGGGTGCTTTACTCCCCATTTACATTTTTATCTTGGGTGCTTTACTCCCCATTTACATTTCTATCCTGGGTGCTTTACTCCCCATTTACATGTTTATCTTGGGTACTTTACTCCCCATTTACATTTCTATCCTGGGTGCTTTACTCCCCATTTACATGTCTATCATGGGTGTTTTATTTCCCATTTACCTTCTATCCTTGGGTGTTTTATCCCCCATGTACCTTTATCCCGGGTGTTTTATTCCCCGTTTACCAGATATTCCTGGGTTTACCTAACATCATGGTGTTTTACCCCCATTTACTTTTTTTTTCCCTGAGGTCGTGTTTTACTCGCGTCTTACCTTGTGGGCAAAATTTATTTACTTGGCATCATGGGTGTTTTATCCCCATTTGCGTTTTTCTCCTGAGCTCGTGTTTTACCCGCGTCTTACCTTGCGGACAATTTCTAATTTACTTGGCACCTATCAACAATTCTGTGTCGTGTCTATCCGACGTTCTTCCAGATATGACATGTCTTCTTCCCTAGTGCAATTCCTCGATGGGTCGTCCCCTGTGACGTTTCGTCTGTATCCGTGCATTTTTCATTTTCATCATACGCATCATATCAGATTCATATCATATTTAGCATTATAGTTCGTTTTGTTTTGTCCATATCATTGCATAGCACTGCGTCTAAAGGCAAAATTTTCGGTTATCTGTATTTAAATCCCTCCACCATGATTTCTCGAGTCTCCGTTGCTCAAATCACCCGGTGAAGTTATTTAAATAGGGGCAACTGTAATACCCCAAATTTTGCCCTAAGATTTGTCGTCGCATTTCATTGCATTTAATCAATTACTAACAAATTTGTGTAGTCGTTTGACTTTTTGCAGGTAAATATCATATGGCATGTATTTTTTTCTAAAAAGTAAAAATGGCACAATTGGCAAGAGGACATGTGTAAGGAGTTGTGAGTGTGAGAGGTTGAGAGTTCGAATCTCACCTTAGTCACTTTTTGTTTTTTTATTATTTTTACTCTAAATTTTTCTATCTTTCATTAAAAAATAACAAAAATAGTTTTTATTATTATTTAATTATTATTTTCGTATTTTAATTAAATCATTTTTTAAAATATTATTTTTTTCACTTTTTTCTAAATTATTCATAAAAATATCCAAAAAATTATAAAATAAAAAATATTAGAAAAAATTGTCTTTTTATAATATTTTTGATTTTAGGAATCAATAGGATTATTAGTTTTTATTTTAAGTTTATTTTAATTATTTTAAATTATTTAAATTTTATTTTTTCTTAACTAATTATTTAGTTTGGGCTTTAAAATGGGCTTTAGGAACATTATTGACAATTTGGTGTTAACCCTAATTTGTTCCCTATATATACATGTGTTGCCTTGTTGAAAAAGGGGTCAGAAGGTTTTCTTCAGAAAAGAGGAGAGAGAGAGGGAGAAACAAAGGAGATCCCCAGAGAAGAAAGGCGGTCGTTCCCACAACTCGTCAGAGGGATTGAAGCTCTCCAGTGTTCCCTTATTCAAACCTTTTTCACATTTACCGAAGCAAACCTCCGCTTCGTAGGTTAAATTACTAAACCTTTTGCCTTTTCATGTTTATGTGCATATTTTGCCATGTTAATGCGTTTAGGTCCGTTAAATTACTAAACCTTTTGCTTTTTCATGTTTATGTGCATATTTTGCCATGTTAATCTCCATGTGTATTTAGGTCCGTAGATTTTAATATCAAAACCCTTTTTTATCAAAACCTTTTTTTAAAATCAAAACCCTTTTTTTATTTATTATTAAAACTTTTTTTTTAGTAAGACCTTTTTTAAAAACTGAAAAGCCTTTTCCCAAAAAAACTGAAAAGTCTTTTCCCAAAAAAAACTGAAAAGCCTTTTTTTGGGATGAAAAGTCTTTTTTGTTCTAAAAAAAAACTGAAAAGACTTTTCCCCAAAAACTTTTTTTTATAATTTAAACTTAATTTTTTTTATAATTTTAACTTAAATATTTTTTATTAAAAAAATTAAAACCTTTTTTTTTATAATTAAAATATTAAAAAATTAAAACCTTTTCGTAAGGAACTCCTGATGTTTGATGTTTGTCGTGTCATTTTATGTACCCTTTTATTACTTTTCTTTCTTTTGGCATTTCATGTGCATGCTCGAGGTTGAGATGTGCTTGTGGTGGCCACAGCCCCACACTATTTTCCTCCCTCACTTCATTCTAAGTGTCATTACATATTTTCATATTCTTCATGTTTTCAGAAATGTTTCTTTGTTTCTTTATACCCTTTGCCTTTATTATTTTTCTTATTTTTGTACCTTAATTATTCCTTCATATAATGATTTGTCATATTTTCACATTTTTTACAGTTTTATCCCTCCGAAGGATTAGGTCTAGCCGTTTGGCCGCCACGCCAATAGTCCTCAAAACTTCAAACCAGGGTTGTCAAACTCGCGGGTAGACTCGTAAACTCGTACGAGTTTACGAGTCTAGGAAGCGAAAACGAGTAGACTCGCGCATAGAATCATTTTTTGATAGACTCGAGTAGACTCAGGTAGACTCGCATAAACTCGTATAGACTCGCGAGTCTATGATGAGTTTACGAGTTTATAATTTTTTTTTGTATTTTGTTTTTTTTTAAACCCAAAAAAGGCGTAAATTCTCCAAAAGATTTTATTTTATTTTTAAAAACCCCTTATTTTTTTGTTTGTACGAGAATTATAAATTCTTTCTCCTAGTCTCTTGTTTTGACAAGGTTTCTTCCTCCCTTCATCCTTTCATAGACGTGTGTGTTTATTAGGTCTCTTGCTTTATTCACGTTTGTTTTTGTGAGTTAATCATTTGTTGTGTAATTATTTTATAATATGCTTCACTTGAATGTTTCTCTTGTATATTCTCTTGTGTAAAGATGATGAATGGATAATTGAAGATCCTAATGTGGAAAATATGCAAGCTGAAGTTAATGTTGAGTAACATGATGTTATAATTAACAATGTTGTGGAAGTTGTTGTTTTTGTTAATAATGTTGTGCGAAGTGGTGGTGGTGGTGGAAATATTGAATTAGGTGGAAGTGGAACTTCAAGAAATCCAATTTTGGTTAATGATAAAGAAAGTGTTTCATCCGAGGTAGAATTTGTTGATGATACTCATGATACCGATGAAGATAATGGTGATGATTTCACTGGAGTTTTGGATGTTTAAAGCCATTATCATATATATTTTATGATTTTATTTTTTCTTTATATAGTAGTCAATTGAGAAGAAATTAGTACTTTAAGTTTTTAAATACATACTTTTCTATTTTGTTTGTTTTATTATTGATTTTTTTAAAGAAATTTGGAGTATGAAATTTAAATTTTGATGTTAATTGGTATTCTATTATATATAAGTGTAAAGATGACGCATTTATAAGTTTAAAAATACATATGTGTGTCATGTATGTGTCACATATATGTTTTTGAAAGTTAGTTTTAACTTTCCATAGACTCGTACGAGTTTGCGAGTCGAGTCTACGAGTCGAGTCTGCAGACCCTTTACGAGTCTGAGTAGACTCGCGAGTTTGACAACCTTGCTTCAAACCCTTACAAACCCTAACTTTTCACAAATGTCTCGTCGTGGACAAAAATTACAAAACTACCCCTAGTTTTAGGTCAAAGAGTCGCCGCACTCATTTTAGGGCTTCCCGCCGCGGAATCCCTAACCTAACCCTAATTCACTTAACAATTTACAACGTAGATATTGGAGTTTCTACACTCCGCGTAAGCGTGTCCCTAAGATACGTTTATTCCCCATTGAAACCTTGGCCACAGTCAAGACGTTTCTAACCTCCCTTTTGAGGGGAACTACGATTACTCTGATTCCATTCCCGTAAGGATACGTAGGCACAAGATGCGATGTCTTGCCGAGTAAACTTAGAATTAACCCCTTAGGTCTTTTAAACCCTTAATCCTTTGTACATACCCTTAAAGCAAAAAAATGAAACAAATAAAAAAATAAACAAAAGGTTCTCGTAGAGTACTACGGAAGTTTAGGGTGCTAATACCTTCCCTATTCTTAATCAACCCCCGAACCTTAGATCTCTCCCCTTTAGGTTTTTCCTTTCTTTAACCTTTCCTTTGGATAAATCAAAGACCGGTTGTAAATGAGTTAAGATTCAAGTTAATCAATAGCTTGACATCCAAATTTCACCGCAACAGCTGCCATTTATTGAAAAATTCAGTTGAATTATTTGGAGTAATATTTGTGGGAATTTTAATGTATATTGTGGCATCCAGTTTGGGAGAGAATCTCTGATATGTGTTTTATTTGTTTGTTTTATTTTATTTTGGGAACGGGGTGTTACAGTCTGCCCCTGTTTAAACCTCAGAAGGACTTGCCCCAGATTCGCAGGGTTATGAGAAAGTCTTAATTCAGGTCAACACTAATGAGTGATAAAGTTCCTCTTTGATTGCACTTTGTTGGAATTTCTATAATGTCAAGTACTGATTTGCAGTTTAAAATTTCATTCAAAAATGGTAATTTTAATGTGACATTCATGTAAGTTTTGAAAATATCATTTATTGGGAATAATATGAAGGTGTGTGACGAATTGGACCATTAGTCCAAACGTAATGTTGATTTAACTGGTGCGAAAGATATAGCAAGCATATGACACCAATACAGGATATTAGCAAATATGTAGGAGTCAGTTTACCCAACCTTGCTGTAGTGTGCTTTCAGAATAAAACTCCGCCTCAATTAGGTCTTTTGAGGGTTGTATTGTGGTCTGGTTCACGGTTATAGAAACAGAGGATATAAGGCTCAAAATTTAATTTTAACCCACCCCTTCTTCGTGATGAACTCCAGTCCTACGTTCAGTTAGTTCAACGCACGTATTTAGATTTTGACGGTGTAAAAGTGAAGATGAAGATTCGAGGGTTTCTTGAAATGGCAGTCACTTTATTTTTTGATGGATGTCAGTGACCCTTTTGATTCTTGATATGGTGTTTACTGAATCTTATTTTGTTTTTGTTGAGGATTTGAAGACCTCTTTTGATTTTTTCTTTTGATCCCTAACTTTTGCATGGACCGGTTTTGCTTTTCAAGTCCATCGGGATTGCCTTGATTTTTGCCTAAGTCTCCTTTTGAGGTGTTTGACTTAGTAGGCTTTTAATTTTTTTGGATTTTTGTTGGAGGATTGTGATTGCCAAGTCATTGGTCTTTGATGAAAAACCGTCATGTCTTGGATTGTCTCGTGATTTGAATGTGTAATCGGGTTAACTGAACACTACCCATTCCCTAGGTTAAGCGGAAGGTTTTGTAGATCCGAAGGAAACTCCTACTTCTAGGCTCGAAGTGGTTAACTAGGGACTAACTCCTTATCTCTCCAGTGTTTGGGGATTCGAAACAATGCTTGTACATCATCAACGAGATTTTATCCAAAAGCATACCATCAGCAATTATGGGTATTTAGTTTTCGTCATCCTCCCTCAAATCTTTGTTAAACAGCAGTGCGATAAAGGAAGTGAAGTGAATTTTTTTATTTTTTGCAATAAGTGAGTAAATGTGAGTGAATACAAATGGATTTGATAAAAAAAACATGCATAATTATCACATTAACAATACCATTAATAAACGACAATGTCTAAAATCAAGTAGCAATTAACAAATGCTTAAATAAACATGATTAAAAAATGCAAGCATGGAGGAACTAGGCTTTTCTTCCTTGATCAGTTGTCTAGAGAAGATGGATCTTGAAATCCTCAAACTCGTTCAGGTGCGAGGCGGATACGCACAACCAAACTCCCTTCTTGAAAGGATATGCATCCCCCGTCAATCAATTGATGTACCCTGGCCTGGAAAGCTTTGCAATCTTCTATTGAATGCCCCATTGATCTAGCATGGTATCCACAATGTGCCTTGGGATCATACCCAGGAGGGTATGGTTCTGGCACTGGCTTAAGAGGCTTAGGCTCCACTAGTGAATTTCGAATCAAATGTGGCAAAAGCTGAGTGTAAGACACAGGAACTACATGGAGAGGAGGGTTCCTTCTTCCCAAATTATTGCGAGGCCTATGTTGATTTGCATAGGGAGAAACCAAGGGTTTCTGACATGATTCCCTAGGTATTGTTGGTTGTCCTCTTGGGATCCAAAGGTGGATGTCGTCATCTTCCTCAACATCAGTGGGAAGCTCTCCAAAGTGTTTCTTCAAGGTTTCTTCAGCAGATACAACCCTTTTAGACTTTTCTTCTAGCTCTTCTCTTGAGGTGGTAGTTTCAACATGATTATCATAGGATAAAGACCCCTCATCTGCCAAAAACTCAACCTTTTCCTTGTGGTACCGGATTCTGATTGGTCCACAACACTCTTGTGCTTTCTCTTTGCCAGATCTTTGAGTTGAACCATTTAAGTTAGGGTCTTTCTTTGTGGTCAATCTTTGCAACTTGTTTCTAAAGCTTTCACACTCTTTAACAACATGCCCTATGGTTCCAGTGTGATACCCACATTCTGCACCCGGGTTGTCTTCCTCGAAGACTAGGCGTTTGTTATTAATCAGCTCTCGAACCTTATTCTTAAATGACTAACAACCTTCGATAAAATGTCCTCTCGCCCCTTTATGGTACTCACACTGCGCATTAGGATCATATCCAGGTGGAAGAGGAGTACGAGCTGGCCCGAGGGATACAGGTACCGCCAATGAACTCTTAATCAGGAATGATAGCTGTTGTCCACACGGTATAGGAATAAGGTCGAGAATAGGGCGTGAATGAGACTTCTTACTGCCTCTCTGGTTTAAATTCCCCTGTTCTTGGGATAGAACAGGTGATGATCGTTGATTCTGAGGCTTTGGAAGAAACGGTTGGGGATAAAGACCAAGAGGAGCCACACACGATAGGCTATTCACTGCATGTTGTGGAGTGGGAGGAACTATGGGAGTAAAACTCCTAGTTGTGGTACCTTCTTGAAGCTTTTCCTTTCTTCTTTCCACTTCTGGCGTCTGCTTCATTTTGCCTTCCCTGCTATTCTCGTCTTTTCTCAGCTCAACTTGATTCTGCCTCAAGTGTTCCATGGTCTTCCAGCACTAAGTCAAGTTCAATACTTGTGTCGGGAAATCATCTGCGGATTATGGACAAAGGATGGATGAGCTTTTTGGTTTAGGAAGATATGCAATGCAAATGAAATGCAATTGCAATGCAGGCAGGATCCAGGATAACATAAGCAGGTCAAAGTGCACTAACCGGTAGACTATACAAGGCAAGTTCTAGATTCTGTACCCACAGACCCACTCACGGGGTAGCTTCTATGTTGACGGATAAGGTTCCCAGGATCACGGACACCAATCGCATCAACATCATGCAACAGACTAGCTGCATTATTACAGTAATACGAAAAGGTCTCTCCTGAGTGAAGTCCTCATGCTAGGCACACAAGGAGCGGGTCCTTGGAGACTAACACTACACGACCACCAATATAGAAATTGGTTCTAAGAGTGGTTCCCATAGTCACAGACCCTTCATGAATCAAATCATGCAACAGGCTAGCTGCGTTATGACAGGATCTACGAAAAGATCTACTCTTAGGGGAAGCTTTCATGCTAGGCATACAAGGAGCGAGTCCTTGGGGACTAACACTAATCACTTACAAGAATCTAAACTAAGTTTTCTGTCTTTTTTTTCCAATGCTCGGGTGTAGAGCTTTACTTGCAATGTTTTCCCTGAATCCAACAGGCAGGTATAATAAACAACACACAATAAAAAGAGAAAGCAATAAATAAATAATAGGAGAAAACCATTATAAAGAAAATAGTTAAGAAAAAGGTTAGTACTCTCTAATCGAGTCAAGTGAGGCTTGACTTTCTCTTGCATAGGGAAATACATATCCCAGTAGAGTCTTCATCTGTCGTACCTCGAAAAATACGATCCTCGCGATGGACGCGGAAAATACTTTCGAAACAGAGTCGCCACCGAACTTTGTTCATTCCAAGGATGGAATAGGAAAATATCGATAAAACATTTAAGGAGATAAGAACCTGGTCGTCTTAACCAAATTCTAGGTTCGGGAGTCGATTACATGAGGGGAAGGTATTAGCACCCCTCATGTCCGTTGTACTCAACGGGAACCTCTTGATTTGATTCGAGAGTAAAGTTAGCTATGCTTGTTTGTTTTCTTCTAAGATTTCTCCTATAGGGGGAAGTGGGTGGTTTAAAGATACGGTGCTCGCCAAGGATTGGGGCCCTTGTTCCTACGTATCTTCACTTGTAAGAAGTGGAAAATCAGAGCATTCGTAGTTCGTGGGACTACGGGAAAAAGAGGGAAATATGCTCGCTAAGATCATCGCAATCTTGTGCCTACGTATCTTACATTCAGAAGAGAATGAAGAATCAGAGCAGTCGTAGTTCGGCTAACTACGGTAAAAGGGTTTGAAAATGAATGAGTGTTTAGGTCGCATTCTAACTGCTAAACATTGGGTTGTCTGCTCACTAGGGAAGGCTGAAGCACGAGTTTTTTATGCGCGGAAGAAAGGACTAGACAATATTCTTGGTAAAAGGTGTATTTGAGTCGAACGAGAGTTTAGGTCACATTCTAACTGCTAAACGTTGGCTTGTCTGCTCGCTAGGGAAGGCTGAAGCACGAGTTCATATGCGCGGAAGAATGGACTAAACAATGTTCTTCGGGAAGAGTTGTTTGAGTTATAGGGATCACACGAGGGCGAGGAATTAGGTTTATCGTATTGGATGTTTTGGTTTGGGAAAGAGGATAAATTTGAATAGGTTTAAGGTTTCGATCGCACGGGGGCGAGAAAGAGGAGTTTGGTTAGGTAATTTGATGGAGAATGACGACTATTCGATAAACGAGACGTCGGCCTTGTAACCAATTAGTCAGGATATCGTTGGAACGCTAGATCCCACGACACCTTTTTCATTCCATTAATTATGAAATATGTTTGAATAGACAATGACGGGTATTAGGGTTTGAACTCGATCGCCCGAGGGTGAGAAACGAGGTTAGACGGGTTGAAAATTTAGAAGGAATGACGACTATTTGATAAACGAGACGTCAGCCTCGTAACCAATTAGTCGGGATATCGTTGGAATGCTAGATCCCAACGACACCTTTTTCATTCCATTAATTATGAAATATGTTTGTTGGACATTGAATGCAATTGTCCAAATAATTATGGGAAGTGTTTTAGGAACGAAAGTTCGAATGACATACTATTCAAGACGTACGCCTCAATAGTGGTCACTCTCGAATTCAAGGAATGCTCGACTCCAAGAACGCGATTCTTTCGTAATTTTAATTAAGAAAATAATTTGAAAATCTTAGCGTGTTTAGATTAGACGCGGTAGGTATATCGCTCGAATTAGGGTTTGAATACTTTGAAAGATTTAGACAAAGTTGAGGTGTTTTATCGATGAAAGACGAAACGACCACAACTCAAGGTGTGCACCTCAAAAGTAGTTGTCTAAGGATCCAAAGAGTGCTAGACTCCAAGGATCCACCATTTCATATAAATTTAAAAAAAAATATTTGTACTAAACTTATTAAGGGAATATTTATTATTCTAAGTTAAGAAAAAAACAAGTATTTAGACTTAATTAAAAAGATAATAAATGTATTTGAAAATATTAACATAAATTAAAGATTTATAAAATGTTGTAATAAAATTAAACAACCTCTCCTTTTCTTTTACTTAGCTAATACAAGACCAAAATGTTAATTAGCATAATTTATAGGTAATATTTTAATTAAACCCTAACCTAATTAACTAAGTGAGATTAAAATGAGAATATCCTTTACTATTCCAAATGAGCTCTAATCATCCCCAAAGTCATTGGGCCTTATAGACTGGCCTACCTACTAAACCCGGGTCAAACTGGACCCGGTTTGCTCTTACAATGAAACCCGAAACATGAAGAGTTCCAAACCCTAGCCGTTTGAAGCTGACATGGGTTAATGACACCTTCCCACTTATGGAACTTAAACGATTCCAATTCCAAAACAATAATGAAACCCCTAGTTGACTGCCTTGGGTATTGAGACGCCATAATAATTATTGCCACATTTTGAAAATCAAAAAGAAATATTTAAACTTCTACTAAGAATCTAAATTCATTAAAACGAAATATAAACCTAAATATTAAACTAACCTAGAGTTGAAAACCATCAGTGAGATCAAACACTTCTACTTGGCCCACCTCTCCCTCTCTAAACTATAACCTTCAATTCATCATCGCCACAATGTGGCTTCATCCCCAATTCATCTCGTCTCTCTTGTACTAACAAATTTCTTTCTAAAACCTAAATCAAACCTTAGTTCTAGCAGATAAAAATCCTAAATCAAACAAATCAAAGCTTAAACCACACATAGAACAATCAAATTCAAGCATATAGATTAAGGGCGAGCAAAAATCAGGTGAAGAGGGAACTCACCAGCTTCGAGTTGTTCCAATGGCGAATCCTGAGGTAACCAGTTTGCGCTGTGTATTTCCTCGCCTTTTCCTCTTCCTTATTCGTGTCCTGCTTACTCTCGTTCCTGGATTTGAGTGATGCAGTTATGTTCGAGTTGGGTAGAGCTTCAATGTGAAGCTCTATCAACTTTTAGGAAGAACTTTGGAGTGATTTTAGATATTGTGAGGATTGGATTTCGTAGAGCTTTGCTAGGGTTTTTCTGTGTGTTTTTTGCTAAAGATTGGGATGGTATATATAGGGGATTTTAGGGTTTGTCCTAGTACGTGCAAAATCCAAATTTGCTGATGAAAAATTGTTTGATTCGTGTGAGGTTTTGTGTAGGACAATGAGGTGCATTTTTTGTAGTACAAGTCCGTTAGGTGCTAATACCATGATTCATGATTCTATGGGATTTGAATCATAGTGACTTCTGAGTTTTGTCTGTAGTGTGGGAAAAATATCTGGTTTTTAACTCTGAATTTTGCTGCGTAAAAACGTTTTTACTGTCATGAACTTACTGATGTGGCATTTGCTGACTCTGCTTTATTTTTCTCTGTAACAGAAATTAATTATCACTAATCTTGACTCGTGCTGCTTTTGTTTCATGTTAAAAATTATGCAAGGTGTGAGCATTGGGATTTGGCACTTGGATGAAGCTATGGTTTAAGTTTGAAAACAGACTAAGGACTTGTACCCCCTTCTTTTCATCACCTATTGTAAGGTATCCTGGTTCGTCATCCCTGTCAAGTCTGTTCTGTGATATGTCTGGTCCTTTTGACTTGAAAATTTGCATCCATGTCGCTTCGTAAATATTCATTGTATGATGTCATTGTTCTGCTTAATCCAAACATATCTCACTATTTCTTTTCATGTGCATTCCATGAGTTTGGTGCAAGGCACATTTAGGAACCAGCCTGTGGACAGCCTACCATGAATCTCCTGGTTTTAAGAGGCTTGAGAATGACACTTCATGAGCATCAGGTAAGGCATAACATTCTTTTGGCATGGACTTGGTAGTTTGGTATTTTGCAAGTCTTTTTCGCATTTGAGTTTGCAAGGAATAACTTTGGTGTGCTAATTGTTGCTTTTTTGTTTGTGTTCAGACATGGTGTTGCTTGGAGCTGTAGGCTTTGAAATTTACAAAATCACCGTGAAATTGTTGCTTTGGTATTTAACATGGAAAGAGTTATGAAGCGTTTTCCGAAGCAGTTTACTGAGTTGTTCTTAAGTAGTAAAGGGGTGGTGGTGTGGTTGTTTGATAGTTTATGAAGTGTTATTTCAGTGTTATGGTATAGAAAGGAGAGGATCAAGAAGTTTTACAGGTAGCTCTTAATGTTGTTTAGTGGTTTGAAGAGTATCAAAACAGTGGTGGAAAGTTGGTTAGGTATGTTTTCACGGTGATGAGGCAGTTAGCTGTGAAAATGTTGTGTTGCAATCTTAGTCATTTAAGTGACTTTTGCTTGTTTTGATCTGATCTTTACGTGACATGGCTTGACCTCTTCAATATGATCTTGGCCTTGTTGGGGCATAAGAAATGCAACTTGGATATTTGACTAACAGAGATTTTGAAGAACTAGGAGGACAAGGGTATTGCTGGCAATATCTGTTACGGCATAAACGCACGGAGCATGGAACATAAGGTGCACGCAACTTCCAAGTCACGGTCTAGTCAAAGCTTCAATATTTGATAGATTACAAGTACAAATTTGAGTCATTCTGAATTTATTTGGGCTTGTGAGTTTCTCGTGTATACTGTGTTTTTTTGCTGAAATTTTCATTCTACAGGTGACACGGATTCTTCATGGCTCACATGACTCAAATAAATTATACTTTCACAACTACTTCTCCACCTTCTCCAAACAACAGTTCTCCCTGATACGGCGACGTTTTCCCAATGACACGATTGCTTATGTCAAGGAGCTGACCAACGGAAAAAATTAGCGTTTTCAGGCATTCATGAGCTTAACCGTATTTCAAGAGAAGATGTACACGTTGCCTCCCAACCTAGTCCTTCAATCGGGAAAGAATGTGCGCCGGAAAATTGTAATCACATCTATTGCACGGTGGCTTGGGTAGTTGTTCACATCTAAGCTTCCCCACAACACCTAATTACTGAAGATTCGTACGCACGAAACGCATCCTCATCTGATGTTTCTCTGTTATCAGCTTGTTGTTTTTCTTTTGTCTTGAACATCTCTTTTTATGTAACCAACTCATAATTACAAATCCTTATCCACAAGCTAAATGGTATGAGATTATTATTGTTTTTAACTTATGATTCACACCCTGCTTCACTTAGCTTAAAATAAATACACTAATGAGCGTGGGTAACAAGTATTATTAGTAATAATATTGTCGCCTTTCTGTCATGAAGAAAAACAACTGCTCTTAACCAGACCTTGGCTCACAGTTTGTAATTACAATGAGTTTACACACGTCATGGCCTTGACTTGAGGCCTCTCAATATCTATTATTTTACTTGGCCAAGATTAGTCCCAAGCAACAACAACACGCTAAGCAGGCAACAACAACACGCCAAGCATACAACACATATATGGGCTTTGTTTGATTATGGCTTAAATAAAATGAGAACAAATTAAAACAAACCTGGTTTGAATATTTTCATCAACTTAAGATTAATTCAACACGATTTGGTGAGTAGTATTAATTTTCATAACTTGGTTTTGTGTTTGGAAGTAACTCACATATGTCTTGAATTACATTAAAATCACCTTGACTTCTAGCCCCGAAGACCAACGTAAACTTAGCTAATCCAAAGAAGTAAAACCAAATCTCCAACAACAAGATTCAAAAATCAAACTCCCACCATTTAAGTATTAAAATACATTAATCACATTTCATGGATCATGAGTTACGGAAAGTGGGCATTGTCTTAACTAACTACTCACGAGGAGGAGAGTATATACTTTTCATTTCATCTGAAATCAGGCGTCCATTTAATCATATCCATATCGATGAGATTGGCCTTGAGACTGGTGGATTTGTATAATAAGGGCGGTCCATTCCTCAAACATAGCTTGTATGGTTAGGAACTAATGCATTATACCATAAACCTTTAAAATGAATCGAAATATCTTCTAGACGAGTTGCATCTAAATTCTAGTTCAATTATGACTTGAAATTTGCAAGCTAAATCTAAGTTTGTCACAAACTGATTTAGAATCCAAACATAGCTTGATGCTTGTAATCAATTCGAAAAAAGCTTGAGGCAAAATCGACCGTGTCTAGAAGCATGATGTGAAGTATCTTTGAACAACTCGAATTAAGGGCATATCATAACAAGCAACTTGTAGTGAGACTTAAACAACCTTTAGAGAAGTTTGTAATCATGTTGGAATAGGATTTAAATTTCTTGAAACCCAACAATTGTGTTGCGAGATAGATCCAATCATGTACTTTATGCCATTGACCATATCATATATGTCTGATCGTGAGAACGAGGACACACATGAGTTTAGGTACAAGGGGCTGGAGGCACATTCTTCCCACAAGAATTCAACATAAATTGTTAGGGATTATAACCACAATGAGCACACACAAGGTTTTTATAAACAGAGTCTTAGAGAATCATGGCCAGAAGTCATGAAGTAGTAAAACATTCATTAATTACCAAAGTAGGACAAATTTTTGGGTATGACAGCAGGCGGGGGATTTTTTAGGTTTTGTGGTCCACAAAAAGGGGATCGAAATCAACCAAAACAAGACCAAAGCTATCATGGAAGCAAAAGTGCCATCGACTAAGAGGGAGCTGCAGTCACTACTAGATAAGATAAACTTCTTGAGAAGGTTTATATCAAACCTATGCAGTAAAACACAGGCCTTCTCACCATTGCTTCGATTTAGTAAAGAAGGGTTCAAATGGGGGACGGATCAACATGAGGCTTTTAACAAAATCAAAGACTACCTGAGCCACCCTCTAGTGCTTTCGCCACCTTGTGGGAGCAAGAGCATGAGGTTGTACATAGTAGCATCAGACAAGACTTTAGGTAGCATGTTAACTCAAGAGGATGAGAATGGCATCGAAAGAGCCATTTACTACCTCAGTAGAGTTTTGAATGATGCAGAAACTAGATATAGCATGATAGAAAAGTTATGTCTATGCTTGTATTTCTCTTGCATAAAACTGAAGCAATATATAAAACCAGTTGATGTGTATGTCTCTTTGCATTTTGATATTATCAAACACATGTTGTCTAAACCTATTTTGCATAGTCGAATAGGGAAGTGGGCACTAGCATTAACTGAGTATTCTTTACCTTATAAACCTTTGAAGGCAATTAAAGGACAAATAGTGGCAGACTTCATTATTGACCACTCCATATATGAAAACATTTTAAATTATGTCGAATTAGAAACCTGGAAGTTATACTTCGACGGCTCCAGCCATAAAAATGGGACGGGCATTGGTTTGTTGATTATTTTGCCTGATAAAATTCCAACAAAATTTAAATACAAAGTCGAAGGGCTTTGCTCCAATAATGAGGCTGAATATGAGGCCTTGATAGCAGGACTTGAAATTTTGTTAGAATTGGGGGGTAACCCGAGTCAAAATAATGGGAGACTCAGAATTGGTGATAAAGAAAATAACAAAAGAATACAAATGTGTTAAAGAAAACCTCATTATGTACTTTGTAATAGCCAACATTTTACTCAAAAAATTTGAAGTATCAACCATTTGACATATACTGCGAATAAAAAATCAAGTAGCGAATGACTTGGCACAAATTGCCTCTGGATATAGGATTTCAAAAGAAAACCTACAAGAAGCAATCAAAGCTAGAGGTAAGGTCGTGTCTGTTGGCTTACGCCAGTCAGATTTAGAAGCAACAAAGTTTCGCTATGCTGACGAAGAAAATTTCGATTTTTTTGTGGTGGAAGGTTTGACGGATAAAGATTGGAGGAAACCTTTAGTTGAGTACCTTCGAAGTCCATCAGCATCTACAGAGCCAAAAATTAAGTATCAAGCTCTAAGCTACGTTCTTCTAGGAAATGAGCTATTCAAAAAGACCTCTGAGGGGGTCTTTCTTAAATGCCTTAGTGAATCTGAGGCATATTTGGCCCTATCAACAGTCCATAGTGGGACATGTGGGGTACACCAAGTAGGCCACAAGATGAAATGGTTGTTATTTTGTCAAGGCATGTATTGGCCTACTATGTTAGAAGATTGCATCGAATTCGCCAAGGGCTTCCAGGAATGTCAGGTCCACGCTGGCATACAGGACATCCCAGCAAGCGATTTGCACTCTATAGTTAAGCCTTAGCCTTTCAGAGGATGGGCCTTGGACTTGATCAGGGAAATTTGACCAGCGTCCTCAAAAAACCAGAAGTATATTTTGGTAGGAATATACTACTTTACGAAATGGATTGAAGCGATACCTCTACCAAAAGTAGATCAAGAGGATGTCATCGATTTCATTCAAAAGTATATCATTTACAGGTTTGGAGTGCTAGAGACAATTACAACAGATCAGGGGTCAGTATTTACTGGTCAAAAGATGCAGGAATTCTCTAAAGAAATGGGATTCAAACTCCTAACCTCGACACCTTATTATGCCCAAGTAAATGGTCAAGTTGAGGCAGCGAATAAAGTAGTGATTGGGTTGATAAAAAAAGAAGGTGGGGAAGAAACCAAAAAATTGGCATAAAACATTGGACCAGATCCTCTGGGCATGTCGAACATCCCCCAAAGAAGCGACCAATAACACCCCTTATCGACTAACTTTTGGCCATGTTACATTGTTACTTGTTAAGATCTACATACAATCAGATAGGATTCAGAGACATCATGAAATCCCTCGTGAATTTATTGGGACATGATGCTTGATGAGTTGGTAGATCTATATGAAGAAAGACTTAAGGCTCTAGAACTCTTGAGAAGGCAAAAGAGGAGAGTAAAGTCATATAACAATAAGGTTAAGGCTAAGACCTTTCTACCGGGAGATCTAGTTTGGAGAGTGATCTTACTTATGGATCAAAAGGTTAGGTCTTTGGAAAAGTGGTCCCCAAAGTGGGAGGGCCCGTTCCAAGTCACGAAAGTATTCTTCAATGGAGCGTACGAAGTAGAAGAATTAAACGAAGATAGAAGAATCCTAAAAGTAAATGGTAAGTACTTGAAAAAATACAAACCAGCGCTTCAAGAAGTTAAAATATCAACAGAATAATTCAAGACACAAAGCAAAGCCATAAATGGTATTTATATAGGCCAAAACGGCTCAAGTCGTTACACCATTAAGTCAAAAGACTACGGCACCCAAGGGCCAAGAAAAGAAAAAGCATTACAAAAGGTTACAATAAACTAAAAGGGGAGATTCTCCTTCATCCTCAAGTATCTCGACTTCTGGAGTTCGAGGCGCTTTTGACACAAGTTCTTGTCAGATTCTAGTTTGGCAACCTCTGCTTCCAATCGTCGAGCCTCCTTAGCAAAAGTAATGGTGTGGTTAAGCTCTGTTGAAAGACTGGAGTCATCGAAAGTAGATAACTTTGTATTTCTCTTTTTAGCCTTCGATATCCTATTTCGAAGCTTCTCAATCTTTCGCTCCCAGGAAGAGATGTTATTTTCATTAGCAGCAATCTCTTGTTGATGGTTGTCCTTCTTCTCCTGCAGCTCCGCTATTTTACCTTCGGATTCAACAGCGGCGGTCCAGGAAGCAGCCTCACTACCAGCTTTAGTCGAGATAGCTTTCTCGATCTGAGGCAGCAGTCTGAGGTCACTATAGACTTGGTCGATCAAAGTGCCAATTTCCAGGATGATGGTGGTAGATTTGAGGGAGATGGAATGAATGTCCACTTGCTGAAGAAAGATGGGTAACTTGGTCCATTTTCAAAATGGAGAAAAGATCTCCCTTGAAGATTTTCCCTTTGACCTTCTCGAGGATGCTTTCTGTTGGTCTGCTCGAGGCTTGATCCTCAGAAGTCGAAGTGCTAGGGACCTTGCCAAAGGAACTGCCTCGATTCCCAAGAAGAATCTTGATATACTGTCGAGGGTTGGTGAGTTTTAAGGCGTTAAGTTCTGCACTGGTAAGACTTGCCTCACATCTGGTGGGCCCTAGTTCGCTTTCCTTAATAGCAGCAATGCTTGGAGTAACAGTCACATCGACAGGGCAGGTTCATTAACTGGGCTTCCCTCAAGCTTCTCTTCCTCACTCTGGCCATCACCTGCTTGGTCTTCGTCCATTTCATCCCTAGTACCTTCATCACTAGAACCATCCAGTTTTGATTGGTGCATGGTTTCATCCTCGACAGCGTCCTTATCCCTTGCTGCCTCAGTATCTTTGACAACAAAGGTATGATCTAAAGGGTATTTACTTGTGTCAACTAGAGTTGTATCTTCCTCCATGTGAGTGTCCTTTGCATCTGCTTCCTCTAGAGTCTGTGGCACATTATCTTCTTCATGATCAGACCCATCAGTTTGGGACTGTTGGGTAGCTGTTTTGGTGGGTGAAAGAGGAGTTGTTGCAAATTCAGGTTTGTTAATTTCACCAAAAGAACTCATACCAGAGCCCACGTCAGAGGTGGGATGGTAAGTAGGCTCACCTTGGCTATTTAAAATAATGGTTGGAGAAGGAGACTTGGTTGAGGGAGGTTTTGAACCACCAGCACCAGCCTAGATAAAGAGGAACTAGATATGAGAAATAAGAACAAGGTATAAGTGAACCAGGACTTCAAGAGGAACTAAGGCATAAAATGTACCTTGGTGCCCTCATCAGCAGGACTAGAATTGTCGCTCTCGACGGGGACTATGGTTAGAATCTAGTTACCCTCAATAGAAGCCTCAACATTATCACGGATAGGGGTAGTCAGCTTCAAAGTCTTGGCTATTGAAGGTTCAGATGTGGTGCCATCAGTATCCGTCCCTTGGCTGATCTTCCGCCTCTTCTTCAGCTGTAATTCTTCAGGAGGAGATTCGCCATCATCCTCTGAGTCAATAATAATTTGGGCAGAAGCCCTTTTAAGTTTCTTTTGGGGTGTGGGTGGCTTGCGAGACACCTAAAGCATTAAGAGATATGAGAAACAACAAAAAAGAGAAGTATCAGAACAACAAAGGGATGCAAGTTACCTTATGACCTTTGGCTTTTGCCTCAGTTCTTGGCGGGGGGCACTCCTTTTAGGGGCAGTTATAAAACAAATTCATGTTGTTTCCAGTTAGTAACAATAAATTTCAATTAAGGGAGTCCAAAATCGAAGGATGACGACCTTTAAGGATTTCGGATTCGATGCGAACATCTTCGATACCAACATGAAGGTGCCCTTTGAAATTAATGAGTGTGTGTTTAGTTGGAACCACCCGCTGCGCTTTCGATTTCGACTGTTGTCAAAGGATTTTTATTGAATCTCCACAGATAAACCAATCTGGAAATGGAGGGGCAAGAGCTACTCCAAAGTCAGCAGTTGGCAATCGAGGGATCTTCGGGGGGAATAAAGCGAAGGCTACTTCATAGCGTTTCTTACAAGGAACGTATGAAGGGATTTTTAAATTCTCCATTTTCTTTGAAAACTTTTCCTTCAGGGTGACAACAGCCTCACGGATGGTTCGACTAACGTCATCTAGTCGATAGGCAGTTTCAAAGTACTTTTGGAAGGCTTGAATCTCCTTGATGTGAGTAGATGTACCTTTCTCGATCTTCTCCTGTACATAATGAAAGCTTGGTCAATCAAGCGAACAAAGCTTGAATCGTCAAGAAATTCTGAGGTGTAGTGACTGGACCACCAGTTATAGAATTCTTGGGAGCAGAGATAAGAAATTTTGGATGGCGTTTAGTTTAGCTGATCTACCACTCGGTAGTCGTTTCTACGAATGATCCTTAGGAATTCCTCTTCATCATCCTTGAGGGGCTCCTTTCCTTTGTTGGTAGGTTCTTCAGTGACAGCTTCTCTTGGAATAGGCCCCTTAGCTACAACTTCTTTTGGAATAGATCCCTTAGCGGCAGCGGCATTGGGAGTGGGAACCACTAGCGGAGGAACTATATTGTTTATCCGAGGTTGATACACACGACCACTTCGAGTCATTCTACTCCCACCGGCAACATAACCTACACTCCCTTGTCTTCTTTCCCTGAAGATACTTTCACACCATGAATAATCTTCTTTTGGTGTTATGGCTCTAGGATGAGGTCTGGATCCTTTTCTTGGCTCGAACCTGGACTGATCCCTCCCGAATCTGGGTGGCACGTCGTCACGAAATATAGGTTGGACGTTTCTTTTTCCATTTGTATTATTGTTGTCGGGGTTTCTGAGTACAGCCCTCTTGTAGGGTTCCTCGGGCATATTGAACACGAGTTCAATTACCTCTATATCCTCTTTCTTTTTTCTGTGACTGATTTCCAACATTCCTTGATCCAGTAATGCTCGAACATCCTTCTATACAAGGTCACAACCTTGTGGATCCAGCATACACTGCTCGCAATTATCATGAGACGTCTTGAGCGCCCAAGCTTGAGCAAGGCGTTTGTATAATTCTACCAACGACACCTTGATTTCTTCAACAGTTGTAACATTCTTCATTTTCGACCCTTTTCCTTCCTCAGTGATAGCGTTTACTCCACCATGATATGGTAGGGGGTTATTCTTCACATTTGGGTGGTTGTCTTCAAAAGACAGTATCTTCTTCTCAAACAGTTCACGAACTAGGTGTTGGAGTGCAAATCATCCTTCTAAATCATGTCCCTGAGCATTTTAGTGGAATGAACAGTGTGCGTTGGCATTGTAGTAGTATGGAAAAGGGTTAGGAGGTGCGCCTAACTTTCTTGTTTTAATAAGCCCCCTCTCTATTAGCATAGGGAATAACTCGGTGTAGCTCATATGGATGGGTTGAATCTTCGGCCGATTTCCATGGTGATTAGCCCTTGGAGCCCAAGCCTGAGGCTGCTGACCTTGTTGACAGTATTGTTGATTTTGACTGGGTGCCCCTTGTTGAGTACCCTGCTAAGCTAACCGCAGAAAAATAGGTGTTATAGCTGCCACATAAGGAGATGGTTGATAGTATTGTTGACGATGATTTTTTGAATTCTGCGCCCTTTTCCCATATGTCACATCACTTACATCACCTTCCTTCTTCTTATGGAAGTTGTTAGTTGTCTTCTTAGCAATGTTGGTGCTAGAATTGGCGTTTGAGGTTATTATCTTTCCACTTTTCAAACCAGCTTCGACCTTGACTCCTACTATGACAATGTCGGAGAAGTTGGAAGTAACACTGTTGATTAATCTTTCGTAGAATTCTAGTCTAACCGTATCCACGAACCAATCTTCTAACTCTTTTTCAGAGAATGGTGGCTCAACCTGAGCAGTAGTTCCACACCATCTTTGCCCATACTCTTTGAAGGACTCAGTGCTTTTTCGCGTCATACTAAGAAGTTGACAAGGATCTGGAGCCAGATCCATATTATACTTGTACTGTTGGATGAAAGCATCTGATAAGTCTTGGAAACTCTGGATTTTTGCTTGGTCCAAGCTTAAGTACCACTTGGTTGACGCTCCCTTGAGATTGTCTTGAAAGCAGTGTACCAATAATTTGTCATTCTCAATGTGCGGAGCCATCCGCCTACAATACATTATCAGATGTACTTTGGGACAGGTAGTTCCCTTGTACTTATCGAACATGGGCATCTTGAACTTCTGTGGGAACACCAATCCGGATACCAAGCACATGTCCTTAGCATCGGATCCAAAGACATTACTTCCTTCAATGGATCTCATCCTATTGGCCATAATATCCATTTCCACTCTCAACTTTTCATGTTTTTCGTCCTCGGCCTCGGAACCGTCGGGTATGACGAAGATGGGTTACTGGTGGTTGAAAGTAGGTCGGACTTGAGTTGGTCCACCTGCTTGAGTGAATATAGGTTTCATTGCCATTGAATCAAACAGTGGATGAAAACCGGAGGACTGTAGATTGTTGACTGGTGGCAGGAAGTCCCTAGATATGCCGAATGGGAACTCCGTAGAGGTAACTGGAGCTGTTGGGAGATTTGATGCTACTGTAATGACTTCGGAGACCACTGTAACTTGCGTGTCCATCTTAGCTCTAATTATATTAAGGATTTCCATGATTTGGCTGACATTGTCCTTGATTCCCTCGATATCATTGTCTATCTAGTCGATTCTATGATTATTGTCTGCCATCTTTCGCTGAGCTTGAGCCCGAGTGTTGTATCTGTGCGGATTCAGCATGACTTCCCCTTTCCTGACGAACAAGAACAACGGATGAGCTGCGGAACCTGAATGCAAGACCAATGCAAGATGAGGTATAAATGCAAATGCAAATGCACAAACCATTCAAGGAAAAACAAATTTCATTTACAAACAAAAAAATGGAACAACATGTAACGACGTGCTTTAAAAAGCGATTTTTTTCATTAATAATTCAGAATCTATTACAATGGATGGCTCTTGCTAAAAAGCAAGACCTTTATTACAACAAAAGCAACAAAAGTAAATGCAACATAGTATTACAATCCTTTTTAAGGAAAACAGGAAATAGTGAAGTGTTGATCATTCTAACAAGATGATCCTTCTACTTTTTGAGCTTCGGTGCGAGCTTGATACTGGTGAATGATCTCCCATAGGTATTCATTTTCGTGATGATTTTTTATCAAGGCATACTTTAATTCTTCCCTAATCATAGGGACTTCTGGTTCCATTGTTATCTTATAATCATGAGTGTAGAACATTGTCAAAGCTATCTCTTTTGACCAAAGTAGATAAGCCCTAGTAGTCAAACAACTTATATTCTCTATTGCGGTTATCCCTTAGATGTGAGGGTGCCTCCAAGCATAGCTGGCTCGGGCTTCTAACTCTCGATTGCTACCTGTTTCACAAAAGTAAGGTCTTAACAACTCTGGCTCAGGCTCCGGCCCGGTTGGATACCCATACTGGAGTTGAGCAAGAATTTGGTTGTAGCTGATAACACCTCTTGTTCCAATGAGGGGTACGTTGGGGAAGTCCCCACAGCTAGGGATCATGGCTATACCACTGAGCCTGGGATCATACCAAGTGAAATTCAGCCATTTCCATCAATGGCCTGGCCTCCATTCCATAGAAACCTCTTTTTGCTCTCATAGTAGGTAACTCTGGCCTAAGGTGTAATGCTTTGTCCAAGTCTCTTCTTCTCGGTTTCCTATAAGGAGCCTTGATGGTTAGCGGAATCTTCAGATAATCAGAATATTCTTCTATGGTTGGAAGTAATTGGAAATCCGGGAAGATAAAGCAATGGTATACCGGATCATAAAACTCAAAGAGGGCATACATCATGCATCTATTAACTTGAGCGTTAAGTAACAGCAGAAGATCTCCATATTTTATGATGAATGCGGCGGGATTCCTAACAAGGCCTGCCAGGATCTTAAGGTTGTCCAACTTCAAATCTGGGAATGGGAGCGCGCTTCGTTGTACCATGTTTTTATCTGCAAAGAAAATTTTGAATTTCCTTGAATGGTTAGGATATGCAAATGCAAAAAGTGTCATGGAACTCAGATATTTGCAAACATCAAAAAGTGTTATAGGCTTAACTTCATTTCTCAACAAGATTGAATCATAAAATATCGATACTTCTTACAAGAGTTTTAAACAGAAAGCTAAATAAAAGCTAACAAAAGTCCATAGAAGGTTCTGCTAATAGCCTCATGTTAAGCTTCTTGATCTCTTCTTCCATCCGGGCCTTCTCGAGAATGAGCTTATCCACAATCAGCTTCCATGGAGTCGACTGAGGATTAGAAGAACACAGATCCTCTTGCGCCTTCCTCTTCTTACAAGAGAGTACTTCTTCATTCTTCAACTGTAGTTGTTTCTAGAGTTTTGTATTTTCTTCAACAACCACTTGATACTTGTGCTTCCAAGCGTCTTCTGTTTGTCGTGCTTTACTCAAAGTAATTCTCAACTTCTCTTCCTCAGACATGAAGATCAAGGTGCATTCCTCCTTCAAAACTATGGGTTCTTTCTGAGGATAAGGCATCTTCAATGCAATGGCTCTCTTTCGGACCCATTGGAGATATGGTTCCAAAGAGACACAATTAAGTTTTCCTATGTCCTTCTTCCCTTTCTTATGCAAATGAATCCAAGCTTTTAGGATCTTTCCTTTCAGCTCCTGGCCACTCTTCTCTTCCTTGAAGAAAATAATTTCCACATGAACACTGTTGGGCTTCTCCTTCAAAGGATATCCTAACTGTCGATGAGCGAGAACTGGGTTGTAACTAATTCCTCCATTAGTACCAAGAAGAGGTACGTTACCAAAATCTCCACAACTGTCAATGATCATTACTCCATTATAGTCATGGTTGTACCAATCAATGTCGGAGTGAGTGAAAGTCATGATCTTCTGTGACCACCAACCTTCCTTCAGATCCCAAAAAGTGTTAGCTTTAGGTAAGTGTGAAATAAACCACTTGTATAATAAAGGAGCACAACAAGTGATCATCCCTCCATTGTGAAAATTCCTCAGATGAACAAAATGATAGGCATCTGCTAGCAAAGTAGGCACAGGGTTCTTCTTCAAGAAGATTTTGATGGCATTGAGGCCCACAAAATTTTCAAAGCTAGGGAACAAAAAGATACCGTAATTGAGCAAGGCAAGGATAGCCTCGAATGCATCATGCTCAAATGATCAGCATAATATTGAGCTTTCCTAATCAAGAACTCTGCAGTTAACCCAAAAACTCCTCCTTTTGTAGTCATATTGTTTTTAATATCAACCAATCCCATAAGTGTAGCCTTGGCAATATCCTGCTCCTTAGGTTCTTTCTCCATGATTGGAAAAGGAGACTCGTCAAGAATGGGCAATCCAACCAAATAGGAGTATTCCTCTAGCGTGGGTACTAGCTGATAATCGGGAAAAGTGAAACAATGGTAGATTGGATCATAAATCTGGAGAAGCGTGGAGAGAAGTCCATTATCCATCTTCACCTTCAATAGTTACAACAATTTCCCATATCTGCTTTTGAATCCTTCTAGGTCTTTCACCAAGGTGCTCAACCTCCTTAGGTCATCGAAGTTAAAACTCTTGTAAGTGTACTTTAAAGTTTTCTTCCTTTTTCCGTCCATAACAACCTTGATGTTTACAAACAAAAAGCCTGAGTTCCATGAAACTTTATGATATGATGCTCATGAATGCAAGAATGCACAATCACATGCAAGCAAAGATTCACATATGCACACAGAAAAAAGCCTAGGTTTAGAGAACACGAGTGTGGAGCCATGGTCTACCCACCCCAAAAGGTGTGTAATATGGATTCTCAAACCTGCAAAACAGGGTTCTAAAAGATTCTCAGAGTCAACAACCCATCTTTCGGATATTATCAATTTCCCAAATCACTCGGTAATCGATAATATTCTCAAGGGGGTCTCGTCCAAGTGTAGTATCACGTATCAACTACTTCGGAATACTCCCTCATAGATATCGCACCACGTCTTAATAAGGCCAAAGTGGGGTAAAATGTAATATAAATGTCCATAGTTTCATGGGCACCTACGTCGAAAGTAGCAATATTTTCACGAATACTCTTCCAACAAAACTACTCTCAAGTGGGCCTCCACTAAGCGGTGGTTTCTCAAGTTAGCTTGGTCGGGAATCAACTCCCCATAAGCCTTCTTGAATATACCACCATCCTATCATAAGTCTACTCGAGTCCGGGTATAGGACTTCCTCACCACTCAAAGCACCAAATATCCCACACACAAATAAATATATTGACAAATATAGGTATTAAGCAAATATTTACAAATATAGCACGCAATCAAACAAAATAGGCTAAACCCTCAAGTTTAAAGATATCCCCAGTGAAGTCGCCATTTCTGTTGTGGTGAGAATCGTGATATCAAGCTATTGATTAACTTGAATCTTAATTCATTAAATTGACAACCGAACTTTAATTTATCCAAAGGAAAGGTTAAATAAAGAAATACCTTTTGCACAATGTAACAACAACGCTAAGAGATCGGGGGTCGGGGGTTGGTTATGCCTAGGGTAGGTATTTCGCATCCTAAACATCTGTAGTACTCTACAGGAACCTTTTGTTTGTTTGTATGCTAAAACTTGCTAAATGTTTGCTATGGTTTAGGATTGGGTATAAGGTTAAGGGTGAAGACCTAAGGATAGTTTCTAAGTTTGCTCGCAAAGATATCGTATCCTCTGCCTACGTATCCTAACTAGGATAGAACAGAGCAACTGTAGTTCACCTTACTTAGGATAGATGAACACTTGATTATGATCAAGGTCCAAAGGGGAACAAACATAACAATGCTTGTATAGAGCTTGACAAAAATCTCTAGATCTAAGTTGTATACTCAAAGGAATGGGAGTAAGTAATCATCTCCATGATTCTTACATAGAGTTAACAAACTCTATCTAGTTTTACGTTGCAAGACCAATTGGTTCTAACCAAAAGGAAGGGGAAGGATGTGCTCGTCAAGATATCGCATCTTGTGCCTACGTATTCTTATTAACAAATAAGAAATCAGAGCGTCTGTAGTTCGGACACGAACTAAAGAATGACTTTAACAAAAGTCAAAGGGGAAGGTAAGATATCATCATTATGATTCTTACATAGAGTTAACAAAACTCTATCTTAAAAGTTCTAGTTGAAGATACTCCTAACAAGGGGTAGGTCTTTTATACTTTAAGCAAAGTCTAGTGGCTTGATTCAAACTTAACTCAGATGGAGATGACTTAACAAATTCAAGGGGAGTGTTATGAGCTATCTATGACCTCGAGGGTCAATAGAGAGGCTTTCCTTTGGAAGGGAAAAAGAGGAGGCAACTTGGATGAGAACTAAAGAGTTCCATCACTTGGGGGAAATATTTTTAACAAAGCAATAATCATTCAAACATGAGGAATACAAGAGATACGGTTACAACCAAGAACAAGCAAGCATATTACAATATCAAACAATGATTTCAATCAAGATAAATGGTTACAACCAAAGCAAACATCAAGATATTACAATATCATGAAGGGGTAAGTTCTTACAAGGCTCAAGATGAAAGGTAAAAACCAAACGACATGTCTTAACAAAGACGGGGATATATCTTAACAAATATGGAAGTTTATCTTGGTAAGGATATGGCTTTCTAAAGTTGAAGGATGTCATATGTAATTACAAACATCAAGCATAATCAAACAATGTCACAACAATGTAAGTGAGAAGTTCAATACTTCATGGGGGAAAACTTTATAAAGTCAAGAAGTGTATCAATTAGATGCTTACAAGAAAAAGTTTAAACCCAAATCAAGTACACAAAGGAGCTAACAAGCCAAGTTCATAACTTAAAATTAAAACTCAAAGAGAATGAAATCCAACAGTTTGAAATGAAGAAGGAAAGATAGGAGGGTGAAAACCCTAAAACGAATCGTCATTTTCTCATAATGCAAAGTGTTTATAAAATAAAAATTTTAGAATTATTTAAACATTATATGAAAGTATGCATTAATACAAGAATTTAGCAAAAAGAATCATTTAAAAATGATTAAAATTGAGAATGTTATGGTAATTTGAAATTTAATGAAAATTAAATAAAAATCAAGTAAACCAAATGCTAAAAATGAAGAAATGCCTCACCCAAGGCTTGAACCCAAGACCTTGGGTTCATTGGCATAAAATCATGCCAAACCAACCATTAAACACGTGTGATAATACTATTGAAAAAGAAGAAGAAATATTGAAAACCAAAGAAAATCATGAAAGAAATGCAAAACTGCCCTCGCTGAGGGTCAAACCTGGGTTCATACACATGGAAAGTTCTTATGGCAAGGCAATAACCACTGGGGTAGCGATACATCCATTGTATCAAGCCACCCCAGTTGAATATATACCTAACAAGGCATAATTCCTAGGCAACTTCATGGCCAAAACCATGTGAAAAACATCAAAACAGTTTGATTCCAATCTCACCAATTCTTAACCAATTTTAACAAAATAAAAGTCAATCATGCTTGTTTTTTTATGAGGATTACAATGCTCCAAACCAAATTTTGAAATCACCTACACAACTCAAAACCCGATTGGACATGCAAGAAGAGGTTCGAAATGCATTTTTGAATCTATGGATCGCAACTGATGCAACTATATACAAGTGAGGGTTTGTTCAAGTTCTAAATGCGTTGCTCATAAACTTTTTTCAAAGAAAGAACTTAAATCTTTATGGAATCAATACAATGGTTTCAAACTGCAAGCTGGAAGAAATGATACACCTTGCCATTTAACCATGTTAGAGTAATGACAGATGCTCAAAAGGTCCCAATCATGACTGACTAAAGACTCATCACACATATTGCACAAAGCCTAATGGTAATAGGGATGCACTTGGAAATCACAGTTTAGAAAAGTTGTCAATCAATTTGAAAACAGATATGCACATATCACAAACATGACATAAATCAAATTTTACCAATAGAGTGTGCAAGAAGTCAATAGAACAAAGTATTGCATATGAGTTGCAACAAAAATTGAATACCATCAACAAAATGGTTAGTAGCAGAACCAACTTCAATTCAGACCAAATACAAACTCAATAAGTTCAAACAAAGCCAATGATCTAAATTCAAACAGGACCAAGTGCTAATATGCTAAACATCAGCTCATGGCAGAATTAAAGCATAATTAATGAAACATTTATGACAAGGGTGCACACAATACATTTGTATGCTTTAAAACAAACTAACATGATTAAAAAAAACTAATGAATCCTCAGCATTTGGACAGAAGCAAGAACATATGCAAAATGCTTTCTTAACCCAAAACTTAACCTACATGCAATGAGTTTGAGCCAAATGACCTTTTTTAAAAACAACGGAAACCTTGATGAAGGATTCAGTTTGGCAAACTCTTATCAAATGGCAGACAGTGAGCACAATCAGTTTTGAAAAACTAAAATCATAATGCAAGCAGTTTATGAAGGTTGGACAGTTCTGAGGATCAAGGCATCATGTCAATGAAGTTGAAGAACTCTAAACTGTTATGAACTTATGGCAATACCTCTCTCTTATGTACACCAGCAGAGACCAATCTAAACTCAAACAAACCACCTCAAACACCAACAGGCTTCTAAAGGTTAACAGTCACATGGTCTTAACATAAACCAACACTAAATGTAGCCAGTCAACAACCAAAATAAACTATCTCTCAAGGGTTTATAGGCAAACGACAATTTTAAACTCATGACAGCTCTTACTTGGTCCTTCAAATCTGTTCCAAAACCAACAACAAACTGCTCTCCTAACACAAAAAGCTAAATTGAACCAGCCAAACCTGAGTTGACCAACTCAGTTCCTTATGAATGGATATTGATAGCATGGTGACCACCTACTCATGTCCAAATTCCACTAACCAACTAAAACTTAAAAGCCTAAAGACACTTAACTAGCACTGAGAAAATGACAAGATCTTGACATTACAATGCCAAGCCTAAGAGTAATGCAAACTAAAAAGAAGAGTTAACAACTCTAAGTGCATCAATATGAACTGACAAGTTCAACCTTCACAAAAAAATATAAAAGCATATCAAACCTAATGCTCTGGTGATGACAACATAGTATAAACCACTTCTTATTATAAGGAACCAAACTTGGCAGCATGAGTTGACAAGCTCAGCTCTTAAGAACAGGTCATAAACCACATGGTTACAAACCTAAGCAAAGTTCAATCCTTACTCAACCTATCAAACCTAAAGTCACAACTCAAAGAAAAAACTAAGTAAAACCAAGTTAGGGATAAAGTACCCCAAATAGAAGAGTCAACAGACTCAAAGCATGTCAAAATGAAATTGACAGTTCATCCATAAATCCAAGGGACAACCCCTAAGCAAAGAAACCTAATAACAGTCCACAATGCCAACTAAACATACTAGACAAGTCCAAGTACAAAGTACAGAGCTCTCAAATGAGAGACATCAAACCTGTCAATGTTTGAGATCCAACCACCATCTAGGCCTCTCATGTTGACAATTTTCAAAATGGTTTGATGCTGAACTCCACATAAAAATGTTTAAAAACAAAAAAAAACATCAAGTGTCAAACATCATACATTCAAATATGTCTCACCTAATGGGTTATAACCTTCTAACAGCATAAACAAGTATGAAAACATCAACAAGCACATCTTGCCATAACAATATCAATCCCTAAAGATTAAATCACAAGTTATGATGACAAGAACAAATATATGCCAGTCATGATCAATAACTTTTGGATGATGCATATATGAGAAAGAGCAAGGGTTAGAGGTCACCTACCTCTTGTAGACCTCCAATAGCGAGCTAGCAGCTTTAAGCAAGATGTTCCTCCTTCTTTTGAATGAGCTTGTGGAGTTGCCTCCTCTTGAAGCAAGAATGCAAACTTATGGACAGTTGAACTAAATGAGATTCCACTTGTTGTTTGAGGTTATGAACAACTAGTACATCATAAATATGAGGTGTCTTGAGTATTATGATGATGGAAAATGGCTTGAGTAGTGATTTGGCATGAAATGTGCATAAAAGTCAAACTTGAGTGGTGTGAAAGTTGACTTTTTGATTCAAGGGTTTTTTGGTGAAAGTGATGATGGGAACAACGTCAAATGGTCGTTTTGAGGGTGTGTATATGGTCTTTGAGGTGGTTTTGTGTTTGGAACAAGGACTGGTGTGAAAAATGCAAAGTGACCATTTTTGGTGGTTTTGAGAAATTTCTTCACTTACAAGTAAAGAGGGAAGGAGGAGAGATATGAGTTTCTGGTTCTCTTGGATAGCTCTTGTGTGTAGAATAAAGTGGGATGAAGTCTCTATTTATAGGCCATGAGAGGTGTTGTGGCAGAATTGACATTTTGGTCTTAGAGGGAGATTTTGAAAGGAAAATCTGTCCAGGATTTGGTACATGACTGTGATCCCCCTAATCGGGTTCCTCGCGTGCATATGATTTCAAAATTTCAGTCCCTCTGCAAAGGGTCGTGGTATCGCTTTAAGATTTAGCGCCACTAAGGTGATGTGTATCTACACCATCAATCAGACTCAATGATCCACGTCAGAATAAGGTGGTTCCATCTCAGACACGCACCTCGTGCCATCTCTCAGGTGTGCACCTCGTGACTCCTCTCTGGTGGCAACATAACTATAAAATGGTTGAGCATATATATATTATGTTGCATTTGCATATATATATATATATATATATATATATATATATATATATATATATATATATATATATATATATATATATATATATATATATATATATATGCAAATGCAACATAATATTTTCTCAATAATCAATTCATATATTTATTCAAAATCATATGAAAGAATATTCACAAATTTAGCATCATAATATAGACACATATCCCCAACTGAGCACATAAAAAATATCACACATATCCCCAACTCACCACATAAAAAGTATCACGCGTCCCCAATTGAACACACATTCATAACTACAAACACAATGCATTCAATTATATATAATATCGTTAAAATGTGTCCTTACCTTGCACGACATCCTTGTAAGTTTATTTATGTAAAATTGCCCTACGAAAGTCAGCCACTTTGCTCATTCCATCTACACATACACGTTCAAGTTCAATCGATTGGAATATGTGTTTCGCGCAACTTGCCTTTACTAATTGAATAAACTCTCACATTCTTCTACCATTTCAAATATAAATAGAATATAAACAACACCAAACAATTCTAATTTAACCCAAATAAAAAATAATCAATTATTCATCAATAAATTAATAATTTCAAATTTGAGTGGATCCTTTTAAATATCAATATGATTTTTGTTAATATTAATAATACAATACAAATAATATAAGGATAATTTAATAAACCACAAGATTAAAAATTTATATGATTTCTTTATTACTAAAAATATTTGGAATTTAAAATTTAATTCATTAACTGCTATTAACCATTAAAACTTCTATTTTATAAAAGCTGAAATTGATAAAATTTCAAAATTAATAAATAACATTAATTCATAATCATTATATTGATTTCATCAATAAATATTTTTTTAGACTAAACAAATTAACTCTAAAAAAAATCAAAACTTTGGTGAAACCGTAATAATAATATTTTGTTTTTCATATTTTTGTTCACAAGAAATTTCTATAAATTCAAAAGTCAAGTAATATTATTTTCTATATTAAAATGAATCCATACCAACCCAAATCATAATTTAAAATGAATAAGAACTTAATTGTTTTGAACACGAATTAGAGTATTTTTATACACACCAACATAATTCTCTTTCTTTTTCTTTTTGCATAGACAAAATCAATTAGTTGTCATATGAAACCTCTAATTATATGTGATTATATGTGAATATGTCAGTTAACCTTAAATATACTCTTTGATTTGTACAACTCTACGGAAACTCCGTAATGTTTAAATTTATTTCTCAATTTGAATTTTAATCAAAACATGAATTAATTAACTTAATCGAAAAAAAGTGTATTTAAACTAGAATAACATTATTTTATATAAGAAACCAAAATATCATGGCCACAAGATCCAGAAATAATTATAATTAGTGATGAAATTTATAACAAATTAATTTTCTTAAACTCAACAAATAGGTAAAAAATATTAGTGCATGAGACACTTTTAGTGAGTAGAGAAATAGAGAGAATAAGGAAATAAGGGTCTATTAAATGAATTGTACGAATAATGATACATAATATGACTATTTATATACAATCCTAATTGGACTTGGGTTAACACAATTAAATTATATTTAAATATTAAATTTAATCAAATCAAATCAAATATTTCAACATATCCTCCATAATCTAAGTTGTCGAACCTATGCTAATTATAGTCGATCTGAACTATTCCTAATTTCTTTCTCAAATTTAGGAATTTGTCAATCTTCAATCCTTTGGTGAAAACGTAGACCAATTGTGCGTCACTTGAGGCGTCTAACTTCAAGTTCAGCTCGATTTACCTTTTCCTCTAAGAAGTGAAGTCTAGGTTCGATATGCTTACTTCTTCCATGCAGAACTGGATTCTTCGCCAGATTTCTAGCAGACTTGTTGTCGATTCGCAACCCAAGAGGTTTCTTCACTTCAACCTTCATTTCTTCAAGTATCAATCTGATCCAAATTGCTTTACATGCAACATAGGATTCTGATATATATTCCGCTTCACATGATAATACTGCCACCACATGTTGCTTTCTCGAGCACCCTGAAATCGGGGCACCAAACACTTGAAACAAATATCCAGTAGTTTTTCTTCGATCTTCCTTATCTCCGCACCAGTCAACATCTAAATAACAAGTAATTATAGCTTCTTTGCTTTTAGAGTCTCGTCGAAATAAAATTGCATAGTTTGTTGATCCTTTTAAGTATCTCAGAATTCTTCTTGTATCCTTCATGTGTGACACCCTTGGTTCACTAATGTATCTGCTCACTAATCTGATTGAGAAATATATATCAGGTCGACGATTGCACACATATCTTAGAGATCCGAGAATCTGTTTGAACAAAGTTGCATCAACTTTGTCTTCCTTTCCATGCTTCTCCAACTTTAAATTTTGTTCGATAGACGAAGATGCAGGAGTCGAGTAATTCAATATGAATCTTTTGAGTATCTCTTTGATATACTTTATTTGATGTAGCATCATGCCTTGCTTTGACATTTGAAATTCTGTGCCTAAGAAGTATGACAACTTTCCCAGATCCGACATTTCAAATTCCTTCTTCATCAGCTCTTTGAACTTCGACAAGTTCTTCAAGTTATTTCCAGTTACTAGCAAGTCATCGACATAGAAGCAGATTATTGTTATATCTTGTTCCACAACTTAAGCATAGACACCATACTTAGATTTTCATTTTACGAATCCCAATTCAACCAAGTATGAGTCGTTCTTCTTGTTTCATGCCCTAGGTGTTTTCTTGAGACCATAGAGTGCTTTGTGCAACTTGTATAATTTACTTACTTCCTCCTGAATCACAAATCTAGGAGGTTGTGTGACATACACCTCTTCTTCTAAAGGTCCATTAAAAAGTGTTGCTTTCACATCTAAGTGAAATGTTGACCAGCCTTGCTTGCATGCCAAGGCCACCACTAGTCAAACAATTTCCAATCTTGAGACATATGCAAATACTTCAGAGTAGATGAGTCCTGCTCTCTGGAGAAATCCTCGAGCTACCAATCTCACCTTAATCCTTGCTATTGACTCATCAACATTGTGCTTCAACTTGGACACCCACTTTACTTCGATAGCTTTTGCATGGGCTGGTAATTCGACCAACTCCCATTTGTTGTTTCTTTCAATTGATTGTAACTCTTCGTCATAGCAGACTTCCAGTGTTTATCTTTGAAGGCTTTGCTATAGTTTATTGGTTCAACACCTATAAGTAAAGCAAAATGGACTTCATCATCACCAACCACTTCATAATCTTGAAGTCTTGATGGACGAGCTCTAGTTCTTTGAGGTCTCTGACTTGTTCCAGCCATATCCTCTTCTACTTTGACTCTGTTGAGAATGTTAGCAACTGCTTCGACTTCTTCGACTAGAGTATCCATAATGTCTTCGACTTCGACATTATTACTTGCTTCGTCGAAATCATAGCTCATCATTGGCTTGTTAATTGCATTACTAGAATTCCAACCCTAGATAGAATTTTCATCAATCACAATGTCTCGACTCATCACAACCTTCTGATTAATTGGATTGAACAGCCAGTATTCTCTAGTCTTATGATATCCTACCAGAATCATAGGTTCACTCTTATCATCAAGCTTCCTTCTCTTATCATCAGGAATATGCTTGTAGCAAATAGATCCATACACCTTCAAATGACTCACTGATGGTCATTTCCCATTCCACACTTCTTCAAAAACCTTGTTCTTTACCTTCTTGGTAGGGCACCTATTCAGAATATAAACATCAATCAGAACAGCTTCTCCCCATAAGGATTTTCGCAAATTCTTCTGCTTCGGTATGCATCTCGCCATGTCCAATATGGTCATGTTTCTTCTTTCTCCTATTCCACTATGTTGAGGAGTATAAGGAGCAGTTATCTCATGATCAATACCATTTCTGGACATAATGCTTCAAATATCTTGGACGTGTATTCGCCACCTCCATCTGTTTGTTGAACTTAAATGTTCTTTTCACCCTGGTTTTCAATAAGTATCTTGAATCTCTTAAAGATTTCAAATATTTTGTCCTTTGTTTGATCACATAGATCCAGAGCTTTCGATTGTACTCATCGACAAATGAGACGAAATACCTATTTCCACCAATGGTATGCTCTTTAAAAAGACCACATTCATCTTAATGTACAACTTCGAGTATGCAGGATGATCTTATTGGCATAGTCAAAATGAAATACTTTTTGTACTGCTTTCCGACTAGCCAACCTTCACAGAGTTTTTCAAGCATCTCAAGACTTGCTATATCAGTTAGCATATCTTTAGTGATCAGTTGATTTAGCGACCTAAAGTTTAGATGGCCAAACCTCAGATGCCACAATCAACTATTCTTGTGGTCGACAACTATTTTTAAACATTGTACCTCAGTCGAACTGATCATGGTCTTAAATGTTCTATTCATCGACAGAGGACATTTCAAGACCAAGTTATTCTGAATTTCGAAAAGTTCTAAGGATCCATCTTTCATAACCACTGAGAACCCCTTTTTCACTAGTTGTCCAACACTTAGCAGATTGCACTTCATTCCAAAGAGATAGAGTACATCTTTGATCAAGGCTTTTACTCCATTACTCATTTGAATAACTATGTTGCCACTACCTTCTGCTGGAAACGAGCTATTATCATCAAGTTTCACCTTACTCTTCTTCGACTCGTCGAAATCTACTAACCATGTTTTTTTTATCTTCTAGTCATGTGATTCGAACAACCTGAGTCAAGGAACCAGATTTTGGATTTGACATAATCACTTGCAACTGCATCCATAACCACCATATCATCATAATCATTTGAATCTTGACGTGCAAAATTCGCTCCTTCATCCTTGCCTTTTGTCGAACCCTTGTCTTTCCTGTACCAACATTGCTTAGCTAAGTGACCACACTCTTCATAGTTATAGCATTGCACACCTCTTTTCTCTACTTTGTCTTTATGATAGGATTTTTCTTCTCCTCTTTTATAGGATTAAGAAGTTCTATCATCGATCTTATTCTTGTGAGGGTTCGACCAAGAATTTTTGCCCTGAGTGTTATCGGTTTTTCCTTTGAACTTGTTGGAACCACTATTCTTCTTCCACGATTGCGCCTGTAGTGCTTGTATCGAGTCTTGAACTCCTTTCCTTTCGAAAATCCTAATCTCATGAACTTCCAAAGAACCAACCAAATCTTCCAATTTTAGGGATTCACTGCAACCTTTCATGAGATGGACGAGTTTCTGCACCTTCGACACATAGCCTGCAATATTTTCATCTTCTCCCATTTACAATAATTCATATTTTTGTCGCAAAGTTTGCAACTTGACAATATTAACTTTCTCTCCTTCTTCATAGTACTTGACAAGAATGTCCCACACCTCCTACGTCGATTCAACACGAGCGATTATGTCAAATTTATTTGCATCAACCTTCGATTGGATGTAGAACACCGCCTTGCAATGCTTCTTCTTGGAATCCTTGTGAGTGGTTCTTTGTGCTTTTGTTGCATCTTCAACAAGCACAGGAATGTCATTAGTAACCACTTCTATAGTTTCATGAAATCCAAATAAAGATTGCATATATTTTCTCCATCGAAGCCAATTCTTGCCATCAAGAGTTGGAAGAGAGTTTGGTAAATTTCTATTACCATTCATCTTTGCAACAATTAATCAACAATAATCCACAATCCTGGAAACACGACCTCTGACGTGTGATTCTTGAAAACACGATCAAGAATCTAATCGGAGCTCTAGATACCAATTTGTTAGCGCGTGATACACTTTTAGTTAGGAGAGAAAGGGAAAGAATAAGGAAATAAGGATTTATTGATTGAATTGTACAAATAATAATACATACTATGACTATTTATATACAAACCTAATTGGGCTTGGGCTAAGACAACTTGGATTATATTTAAATATTAAATTTAATCAAATCTAATATTTTAACAAAAAATCCACCAGTAGATGAAGATGAAAAAATAGAACAGTCCAACAGTAGTCATCAAAGCTTCCGACCGGTGGCAGCAAATTCTGGTACGGTCGTGGCCGATAGAAGGTGGTCCGATTATAAATTTTATTCGTGTTTTGTATATTTTATCAAGTGGAAGATATTCATCAGTTTATTCTTGTCTAATAGAGTCCATGACACCTATAAAAGAAGAAAGAAGGTGGTGATGTGAAATTTTGAAATTATTCCGATCTAAAATTAAATTATACGATAAGAAAGAGGAAAAAGAGAGGATAACAGTGATGGTGGTAGCTTTTCTATTTGAGTTTATGGTTGTCGGAAATGAGGCGAGAAAAGGGGCCGGCGGCGCTTGATTTGAAGAGAGGGGGAAAAGCGGTTTCTATTGTGTAAAGAGAAGCAGCGCGAAATTGAAATAAAAGAGGAAACTGAATTTTTTGTTTACACTAAGTCCACATGTGTATATATAAAAATTATTATTATTATTACCATTTAATATCTATATATTTTTATGATCTTCAACTTATTAATTTTCTTTCTTCGTTCACTCTCAAACGAGTCGTAATTTACTCACGAACAACTTTAATAAAAATATAAAAATTCTAACATAAATTTCCAATTAAATTAAAAAATAATTTCAAATAAATTTTTATTCTGAATAAATTTTTGTTCCATAACACACACACACACACATACACACACACACACATGCACACACGTGCACACACACACACACACACACACACACACATACACACACACACACATGCACACGCGTGCACACACACACACACACACACACACACACACACACACACACACACACCTGCGTGCACACACGCACACACACACTCACACGTACACGCACACACACACTCACATGTACACATACGCACACACACACACACACAATAGTTAATGACATAAATACCTCCTTTTGATATTTTATCATCTAACACCAAATGATCAAATATTAGAGTTAGCAAAATATCCTCTCTTATACTTATTAATATTGGTCTGTCTCATTTATCAATAATTGATCTCTTCAGAGTCCACTAGTTACTCTATTGGTCCCAACTAAAGACATTTAGAACATTTAAGGGAAATATGGGGTATTACAGAAGACATGCATATTAACCATCATAATCCATATAAAGTGATTCATAGTATGGCTAAACAAACAAGTATAACATCCCAACCAAATAACAAAAAAAATTGACAAAAAACATGTCATCATCGCATAGCGACGAGAAAACGAGGCTTGTCACTTTGCGTTCACACAGAAAATTCAAAGTGAGGGACAGACAAAATAAATACTCTACCATGGTTGTTTAGTGACCGCAAGGAGATATGCTCGCTTTCAGTTAGCGTAAGCTCCCACAGCGACCGTAGCAGAAAAGCAGGTCGCTTTGAGCTCGAGTAAGCTCGATGTGCGAGCACGTTGATTTCTGCATACCGACTTCCATAATAAGACAGTAACAATGGGGTTTCCAAACCACTCCACATAACAATCACTCATGACTTGTAAATATCAACGTATATCACAAACTTTCATTTCCAACACATGAATAACAATCCATTCATAAGATTTTCATGACATTAGAAGCAAAACATATCAAACTCCAACATCTCTCAATTCTATCTAACAATCCTAACTTAAAGCATTTACCTAGAATTCACTTCAAGATGAAGATGAAGAAGTTTTGGATGATGAAGATGAGATGATGATGAGAATGGATGATAATGATCTTCACTTTCTTCTTCTAGGTTTTTTTCCTTATTCTTTATCTTTTCTCCTTTTTCTCTCTATTTCCTTTTCTTTCTATCTTTCTCTTCTAAGCTTTTTTCTCCCACAAAGTTGGAGTGGCAAGAGAAATGAAAAGAAATGTTACATAGTAGCATTACATGAGAAACTTGGCAAGACAAATGGACATGTGTGGTAGAGGAATGATTATTAATTAGTAAAATGTCCAACAATGATGTTATCAAATTGTCTCAATTTAATAATTAATAAAAGGTTGGAGTTGAATAATATTAATTAAATCAACCTGAGATCACTAGTTACTCTAATTATCCCAACTAATAACTCTCATAGCACATAGGAACTCATCTAATCTCAACTAATATTATTTAGAGCACTTTAGAAAATACGGGGTATTACATCCTCCCCCATTAAATAAAAATTTGTCATCGAATTTAAAGTTTACTTGAAAAATGTGAGCGTAAGCTTCCCGCATCTCTGGCTCAAGTTCCCAAGTAGCATCACCCGGATGTGTCTCGTCCCACTGAACCTTAACAAGAGTTTGTTTCTTAACACTTTAGTTTCTCTTCCCACAATACGACTTGATTGAGGCTTAAAAGTCAAATCTTTTTCTATCTCCACTGAATCTGGAAGAATTGGCTCAAAAGGATCAAGAATAAACTTTCGGAGTTGAGACACGTGAAAAACAACATTCATCTCATATATAGAAGGCGGTAAGGCTAATCTGTAAGCAACTTCACCAATCCTTTCTAAAATTTGATATGGTCCCACATATCTCGGACTTAACTTTCACAATTTAAACGGTCCTTTTAATCTCAATCTTGGAGTAACCTTCAAAAACACATGATCACCTTCTTCAAATTCTAAAGGCCTTCTTCGATTATCCTCATAACTATTTTGATGGTCGTGTTCCTTCTTTACCTTGTCATGTATCATCCTTATCTTTTCTGTAGTTTCTTGCATAATTTTCGGTCTGAGAGTCCATTCTTCGCCAGCTTCCGTCTGTTGTACCCCAAAATTTGCCCAACCTTTTTCCTTACTTGGCTTATGTTTCTTTTGCATTTTAGCATCTTGCATGTGCATAGCATTGTCCTTTTCAAGGGATCAAGGGAGGTGTGCCTACTCAAGAGAATAGTTATCAAGGGTTTCAAGATCAACCATGAGTGTTTATTCAAGTTATCTAATGCTTACAATCATCAAGAAGTGGTCAAAGTTCTCTGAGGGAGAAGATTGACAAGTGTTGGTTACCTCGTATCTTGGAGGGCAATTGAGGATTATCAAGGGTCCACAAGTTCATGGTTATGGATAGGAAATGTTTGGGAAGCTCTTTGAGTAATTTTGAAGTCATTGTGGAGCTTATCTATGTATTCATTTCACTTGCAAGAGGTTGCAGTCAAGGGTTGTGCACCTAGGGTTTCATCTGCTTGGTTCAAGGTCAACTGTGAGCTTGAAAGAGTGGGAGACTTGGTTCCAAGTCATTGGAGTTATGGGAAGTTATGTTGAGACATCTAGAATGTCATATCAAGTTCAAATCAAGGAGAATCAAGAGTCTAAGAAGTTACTAAATTAGGGTTTCAGTGTAAAATCCCCTTCTTTAGGAGCTAATTTCAAGGCCCATTTACCTCAAGATACAAGTTGAATCTCAGTTTCTTATAAACATGAGACTTATAGGGCATATTCTTAGATTTCTTTTGAGTACTAGAGCTCATACATTGGGTTTGGGGAACTCAAGTTATGATGCCATCAAGTTATAGGTCTCAGATGAACATATTTTTCTGTCAACACAAGTCAACTCACTTCCAAGGAACTTTTAACCTAGAATCATGTTTCTTCTTAACTTTTGATGAACATGAAAGTTATTCCTCGTGATCTTAGCTTTACAAAAAGTCCTAGAAGTCCTTCATATCATTTTTGGAACTCAAGTTACGAAGCTTGCAAGGAAAGGGTATTTTGGGAAACATTGATTATAGGTCATTTGAATTATAGGTCATTCTCATGCCTTTGAGTACTTCAAATGGAACTTCAACCAACATGAAGGTTGTCCCAAATGACTTCAATTACATCATGAAACTCAAGATTGGCATGAATTATGCATGGTTATGGACATTGGTGAAGAAATTCAAGTGAAAATGCAACTTTAAGAGGTGATTCCAATTGATTTGGTTAGAGGTCTTTTTCATGCTTCCTTTTGATCTAATTTTGTCCACAATACTCCAAAAAGTAAAATTCACAAGTTTACTTTGATTTATGAGGTGCAAAACACGTGGAAATGAGGCTTACTTCACAAAGAAGTTTGACATCCAAACTTCATAATTGGACCATGTACAAAGCTCAATTCAATTCCATGTTACAATTCAAGTCACAAGCTTCAAAACCAAGTGAAATTCAAGTGTGTAGAAAGCTAAATTCACGTGTGCATGAGCACATGCCAAGTTTTGGGCATTTCCGAAATTCAGCCAAACCAAGCCTCATGGGCCTCCAATTGCTTCACATATCTAACATATAAAAGCTCCAAGTTCATTTTGAGAGCTCAGAAGTTCATTTTCGTGCAGAGAGCTCAGAATTCAGTTTTGGAAACTTGAGAGAAAATTCAAAATCATGAATTCAGATCCAAGGTTTTTCAACCCAAATTGAAGCAAGCTTCTTCTTCCTTGAGCTCAGTGGAGTAGATCTGCACATTTTGGAGCAAGCTAACCATCAATTGAAGCACCATCATAGTCCCTCCATTAGGTAATCTTTTTCATCTAATTTCTCTCATGTTAGGCACTGAACTAAGATCATTCTAGTTGCATCTGAAGCCCTACACCATGTAGGCAATGTTTGATAGCTTGATTGTCTTGTTTGATAAAGAATTCAGTTGTGCATCAAAAACTTTCACCGTTCGGTTCTCTTCATATATGCATGTTTAAAACAAATGAGCCTTGGATTTGGAATGTGCGTGAGTAGAGCTTCAACTTGATATAAAATTTGTCACATTTTTGTGAAGTTTGAAGACCTGAACTCCGGCCACCTCGCCGGAGGAGACGACTGAAGCTAGGGCTCCGGCGTCTGGTTCAAACTCAGACAAGGTGATGTGTCACATGTTTGACTTGTTGACTGGATTTGATGAACGGATGAGATTTCTTTGACTTGCATGCATGGATGATTTGAATGCCACATCATTTATTGATACGGTGCGTTTTGGTGTTGAACTGAGTTGGTTTGAATCTGGGCCTTGGTTTCTATTTGCACACCCTTTCTTTGGAGCCCAATGGATTTGAACGTAGCCAGTTGCTATTTGCACCTTTTTGATTTAATTGTTTTATTTTATTTTTATTTGTTTTCTGTTTTGATTTTAATTAATTAAAAATAGCTCCAATCATTATAAAATTCAACAAAAAATATTTTTTGACACTTTAATGTGTTATTTAATTTTTTATATTTTGAGGATGAGTTGAGGTGCCTCTGAGGATGGTTTTGGTCAAAGTTTGAGCTATTTTTGGTTGACTTTGTTGTGCATTTGTTTGAACCTCGACAACCCTCCTTCAAAGGGGAGCACCCTTGTGGATCAATACCTATGATGATGCTTTGAATGGACTATGGTTTTGTGCTTTTGGGTTCTGGTTTCCAACATCTTTGTGAGCTTTGTGATTTTTATTTGGATTTATTTGAATCATTTTCCTATTTTTGGTGTACCATGCAAGTCAAGCTACCCCTAAGGATGGTTCACACATACTAGTTGACCTAGTTTGGGTGGGAAATGACCCTTGTGGATCCCATATGCTTCCAACTCCTCTTGATTCACATTTTTAACACGTTGAAGTTGCTGGTTGAAAATGTTTAGGTCATAAAGTTGTTTGGTTCTTGTTGTAAGTTGCACCTTTGTAATGCTTTCCATTTGTTTTCAAATGTTGAAAGTGTATAGAACTTAGGTTCTTTACCATGCCTTATCTTGCAACTTGCTTTGGCTTGCTTCCTTCTTTGGTTTGCCTACCCTCTTCCCTTGTTCTCACTTCTATCCTGGGACCTTGGGGACTCATCCAAGTTGATTTGGTGCCTCTTGCTTGCACTTTCACTTTGGCTTGGATGAGAGGCCACTTTGAGAACTTTCTTTTGGTTTGAACTTGTTTAAGTTCTTTTGTTTGCATCTCTCATTTGTTTTGCATTCTTTTGTTTTCTTGAAGAGGTTGAGATGTGCTTGTGGTGACTACTACCCCACACTTTGTTCCTCCCTCTTTCTTCATCTTTGTTTTTGCATTGCATGTTTGCATCCTTTCTTTTTCACTTATGCTTTCTTCTTCTTCTTCTTCTTCTTCTTTTGTCTTTCTTTGCCATGTTCCCTTAGGACCTCTAATCTTTCTTGTTCAAGATGGATTATGATAGACATTAAGTATGAATCCAAGCATGATAACATTAGGGTAGTCTTCCCTTTTCATCTCAATCATAGGTGTACATTGCATGATAACATTAGGTAGAGTTTAGTCTCCCTTTTAGAGTGTGTCTTCTCTCTTCTCATCTCAAAATATCTTCAAGACACTTAATAAAGGATAATGAGTGTTGTACACTACGAGCCTTAAGCATTTGGGAAATGATGATTGGGGGGCCTCCTCTCAATTGTCTAGAGTGTTTAGTGTATGTCCTTTGGAGGATATGCGACGCATTCGCTCCTAAGTCATAGTCTTTAGTGCAACATGAATTACAAACACAATTCAATTGACTTCTTCTTCTTAAAAGACTCAAAAACAAATATCAAACCTTTTTTATCCTTCGGGATTAATTGGAAACCATTTTCATAAAGAGAGTTTTGTTAACTCTTGGTTCTACCGCAAACAGGTAATGCCTAAGTCTCCAATGGTCAAGCAGCAATACACCTAACTGCTAGTACTAAGTTTTAACCCTACTCGGGTAAAACACTTGAACCAACCTGTGTTCTTGTTAGCCCGAACTACGTTTGCTCTGATTTCTCATACCTGATGAGGATACGTAGGCACAAGACGACGATGTCTTGGCGAGCAACCTTCCCCCACCTTCACCCGTAGTTTTCTGAACTATGTTGACTCTGACTTTCCCATTGCACGAGGGAGTACGTAGGCATAGAGCGGCGATGCTCTCTCGAGTCTCTTTTCTTTATTTTGTCCCTATGGCCTGTAGCTTAGATAGTTAAACACCCTTTTAGATAGACGACAAACGTGGATCCCATCAAGTACGACGGACATGAGGGGTGCTAATACCCTCCCCTTACGTAACCGACTCCCGAATCCAAGATTTGGTTGCGATGACCTGTCTTCTCCCTTTTCTGTAGGTTTTATCTGATCGTTTCCTTTCCCTCCTTTGGGATAAATAACGAACGGTGGAGACTCTTTTGTCCTTGTCGGCTCCCTCTTCGGAGCGATGCGACACCGTCCAACACAAAAGTGTTATACATTTTCTCCTATACAAAGCTTTGTAAGGAGTCATTCCAAAACTTGTGTGGTAACTATTGTTGTATGTAAATTCAATTAATGGCAAGAGCTTTTTCCAATTTCCTCCACTTTCAAGCACATAAGCTCTCAACATATCTTCCAACATTTGTATCGTCCTTTGCGTTTGAACATCCATCTAAGGATACTTCAATGTACTTAAGAACAACATAGATCCCATGGCTTGATGAAAATCTCTCCAAAATCTTAAAGTAAACTTTGAATCTCTATCGGACAAAATACTAGAGGGGAAACCATGTAGTCTTACGATTTCCACAATAAACAACCGTGCAAGATGACTTGCCATGTAAGTAGTTTTAACTGCTACGAAATGTGTTGAACTTTTCAACTGATCCACAATCACCCATATAGAATCATAACCACCTTGTATATGAGGTAACCCAATCGAAAAATCCATTCAAATTCTATCTCATTTCCATACCAGCATCTCCAACAGTTGCAACAAATCACCAGGTAATTGGTGCTCAATCTTCACTTGTTGGCACACCATACATTCGAACACATACTCCATGATATCCCTTTTTATCCCAGACCACCAATAGTCATTTTTTAAGTCTTGATACATCTTTGAGGAACTGGGATGTATGGTAAAATCGCCTTTATGAGCTTCTTCCAAAATCTTCCTTTTTAACCCTATATCATTCGAAACACAATTCTTTGATTAAAAAGAACAACTCCACCGGTGGCAAGAGTGAAACTCGGTTGATCCAACGTCTCTTGAAACTCCGTATCCGCCCTCCATCCTTGTTGAATTTCTTCCCTTATAGTGGAATTAACATTCAAATTTCCCATTATCACACCATTCCTAGTCTAAATAGAGTGAAGATTAAGGTCTCAAAACTTTTCCAACAACACATACTCAAACATCATCAACTATTTAACGGATCCTTGTTGAATTTCTTCCCTTATTATTTACTTCTTTCCTACTTAACGCATCCGCCATCTTATTTGCTTTACCTAGATTATACTTCAGTTCGAAGTCAAAATCCTTCAAATATTCCATCCACCTCCTTTAACGCATGTTTAACTCGTTTTGATCAAACAAGTATTTTAAACTCTTGTGATCACTAAACGTCTCAAATCACACTGCATACAAGTAATAACGCCACACCTTCAGTGTAAAAACAACAGCTTCCAACTCCAGATCATGAGTTGGATAATTCTCTTCATGAACTTTCAACTGATGAAAGGTATAAGCTATAAATTGACCACACTGCATTAATAATCCTTCTAATCCCTACTTAGAGGCATCATAAAATACTTCATCCGGCTTACTAGAATCAGTAATAAACAAAACAGAAGCAATTGCCAACCTTTCCTTCAAACTCATAAAACTTTTTTCACAACTTGAATCCCAACTATAAGGAATCTCCTTCTGGGTAAGTCGGGTCATCGATAACGCCAACTGAGAAAAACCTTTAATGAACCTCTTATAATAACCTGCCAATCCTAAGAAACTTCTGACATCAGAAGCATTCTTTGGTGTTTCCCAATTAATCACTGCTTCAACCTTTGAGGGATCCACCACCACACCTCCTTGAGATATTACATGACCAAGAAATCTAACTTCCATCATCTAAAACTCACACTTGCTTAACTTAGCAAAAAGTTGTTTCTCTTGCAACACCGATAAAATGATTCTTAGATGTTCCCTGTGCTCTTGTGGAGTATGAGAATAAATAAGAATGTCATCAATAAAGATTACCATAAATTGGTCTAAGTAAGGTTGAAATATCATATTCATGTAATCCATGAAAACAACTGGAGCATTCGTCACACCGAAAGGCATCACAAGGAATTCATAATTTCCATATCGGGTCCTAAATGCGGTCTTTGGTACATCAGAACTCTTCAAACGAATTTGATGATATTCTAACTGTAAATTAATCTTTGAGAACACATAGGATCCTTTCAATTGATCTAACAGGTCGTCTATCCTGGGTAAAAGGTACTTGTTCTTGATGGTGATTTTATTAAATTGGCAGGAATCAATACACAAACGCATACCACCATCCTTCTTCTTTACTAGCAGTACTAGGGCTCCTCGTGGTGAGACACTAGGTCGAACAAAATGTTTAGATAACAACTCTTCCAATTTTCCTTCAATTCTCTTAACTTGAATGGTGCCATCCGATATGGAGAAATGAATATTGGAGTCGTTCCCGGTACCAGGTCAATAGAGAATTCCACTTCCCTTTCTAGAGGAAGAGAAGTGACATGCTTGGGGGAAACTTCTGGAAACTCACAAACTATAGAAATTAGTGAAACTTACTTGTTTCTTGGGTGAGAGCTAAGAGAACAAAGTTCTCCTTCTCAAATAAGAAATTAATCATGCCAACCGTACCTTCCAAAATAGTAGTTAACACATCCTTTGGAGTAGCTTCACTATACGAAATGATGATTAACTTCTCCTCACAACCTATAAACATCGAATTAGCAGAAAGTCATCCCCAATAATACATCAACTTTCTTAAGTGGCAAACAGATAAGGTCAATCTGGAAAAGTCTACCATCCACTGATAATGAACAATTTTCACAAATCAACGGTGTATCAACGACATCATCCATGGCGGTAGTAACCACCATTGGAGGAGACAAAGGAATATCTTGCAAGCCAAGTCGCTTCATGCATTGTATCGACATAAAATATTGTGTTGCTCCACAATCAAATAATATAAAACAAGGATGTCTATTCATGAAACACGTATCGACAATCAAAGTGTTGTCACCATTAACCTTCTTCACATCCAAAGTATAAACCCAACCAATATTCTTCCCTTACATCGGATTCCTATTTCGAGGATAATCTTTAGCCATATGGTTCGTTCCTTGACATTGATAACATCTCAAACCTCTGTTTGTACATATTCGAGAATGATTCTTATCACATATACGACATGAGAGAGGAATGTTAGGTCTAGCATTCTGCATTTCTTTCCCCTTGAAGGGTTATGGTCTAGGTATAAATTAGTGACTTGGTCTTCCTCGGTCCTTCTGGCCAATCCTATTCCAATCCCTTTCTTCCTGAACTTTCTTCAAGCTATTCTAGGCCATATAACATTGCCTTAGGAAATCTTGCATAGGTAGCAAACTCCCTTTGAGACACTATGAGAAATCTCGACCCTTAATCCAAATAAAAACTGGTCAATTTTCCACTTCTTATCTGGTGCATACATAGTCTGCCAAGAATAAGAAGCAATGTCCTTAAACTTCCCAACATAAGTAGCCACCATCATGTTACCCTGCCTAAGATATTGAAATTTAAACTATTTCTAAGTCATCAAGGAGCTAGGAAAATACTTTTCTAGAAAGGTAGTCTTAAAATGTTCCTACATCCTAGGCACTCCTTGGTTAATCATCATATTTGAAGCACTTTACCACCATCTCATTGCAGGACCTCTCATCATGTGGGAAGCAATTAAAACCTTGTTCTCCTCAATACAAAGCACTATCAGAAAGATTCTTTCCATACCAGACACCCATTCACAAGCCTTCACAGGATCTAGCCCGCCATGGAATTCAAGAGAATTCATGCGGAAGAAACCCCAAAAACTCTCACCTTCAGCTTTTGGTGGAGTCAATGGAGGGTGAAGACCTCCATTTAACAATTGCATCATCTGCTGCATGAATTGATTTTGCTGTTGCCGCACCTCTTGCACAAACTGAGGCCACTGAACATACGGGATCATGGTTGAATTTATTCCCAGGGGACAACCCCTATCTCAAGTCTTTTACCCGTAGGCTCCATTCATACACACGAGACTCAAACATATCAAAGTAATAGTGTGTATATCTCAAAGGAGCTCTACATAATCATTAACTCTTGGAACGACACATCTTAAGGGATGTTTCCAATTACATGATCAAGTACATAAAGTGTGATTGTATTCGACAATCACAAGGAGAACACATTAACCTTAATCACAATCATCACAAATACCATACATGTTCCATATAATGCCTCACCTCTCCACTAGACAAATACTTGTCAAAGATGCACACCTAGGCATCATATGCACAAGCATTGTCATCTAAGTCATCCATTATGTCCTAATCATCTTACTACTTAATTTCATTAGTTTTCCATTAAGATTTTCTCACCATTCTTACTCATTTTAATCATGTTATCGCGCGTTCACAAGCAATTATTCATGGATAGAAGACATGCATATTAACCATCATGATCCATATAAAGTGATTTATAGTATGGATAAATAAACAAGTATAACATCCCAACCAAATAACAAAACAAATTGACAAAAAACTGTCATCATTGCCTTGCGACGTGAAAGCGAGGCTAGTTGCTTTGTGTTTGCACATTGAAATCAAAGCGAGGGACGGGAAGAAGCAAAATGCCACCATGGTCTCTTAGGAACCGCAAGTCGAGATGCTCGCTTTCAGTTCACATAAGGTCGTACAACGACTGTAGCAGAAAAGCAGTTCACTTTGAGCTTGCGTAAGCTCGTTGTGCGAGCGCGTCGATTTCTACTTACTGACTTCTAGAATTAGGCAGTAACGAGGGGGTTCTCAAACCACCCCGCATAAAAATCACTCATTACTTGTAAATAGCAACATATATCACAAACTTTCATTAGAAATAGACAAATAATAATCCATTCATAAGATTTTCATGACATTAGAAGTAAAACATATCAAAATCCAACATTTCTCAATTATATCTAACAACCCTAACTTAAATCATCTAGGTAGAATTCACCTCAAGATGAAGATGAATAAGTTGTGGGTGATTAATATGAGATGATGTTGAGAATGGATGATGATAATCTTCACTTTCTTCTTCTTCTTCTTCTTCTTCTTCTTCTTCTTCTTCTTCTTCTTCTTCTTCTTCTTCTTCTTCTAGGTTTTCCCTTATTCTTTATCTTTTCTCCTCTTTCTCTCTATTTTCTTTTCTTTCTATCTTTCTCTTCTAAGCCTTTTTTTCCCACAAAGTTGAAATGACAAGGGAAATGAAAAGAAATGCTACATAGTAGAATCACATGAGAAAGTTGGCAAGACAAATGGACATGTGTCACTAGTGCAGAAAGAGTAATTTACACCCATTTTGTTTTACATTTAACACCCGTTGAATTCAACGGATGAGAAATGTTTGATGAATTTACACCAGTTTTTAAAACAGATGTAAATATATGTTATAATAAACCCTTTTTTGTTGAAATCGGATGTAAATGTTTACATACATACATTTATAGATGGTATATTACACTATGTTTTATAGAAATCGATTGTAAAGGTTTACATGTTGTTAGCTCCTAAATTCGACACCCCTTGCAAGTTAAGATATTTAAGAGAAAGTATTAGAATCTTGCTGGGGGTGACAGTTGGTCAAAAAGTGTAAGACCTTTTGAGCAAGAGGAGTCGAAACACTTGCAAGACTTAAGGAAAAACGTGATACTTCAAGGCTTCGATCGTGACGTTGCTGGGCAGTTATCCTAAAGATTTGAAATTCAAATGAACTGGAGGAAGTGGTTTTGCTTGCTGGATGACTAATAAGGACACGTGGCACCCTGTGGGCGACGTACCCATGCATCACGACAAGTGTCGGAAGATGATAATGTAGGAGGTTATTGGTAGTTATTTTTTACTATTATAAATAGGAGTCTTAGACATAGAATCAATGGTGTTGTAATTTACTTTTGTACAAGTCACTCTTAAAATTACTCCAAGTATCCGAGTGTAGAGAAAGAGAGTACCAAAGAGAATGTACGTGATGTAAACACACCATCTTTTACTTTCCAATGAAGTTTATTTTACTTGTTTAACTTTACAAATTTTTCTTTACCTTTCTTGCAGTTACCTTCTTTCTATGCATTTTCCTTCATCCTCGTCCTCAATCCTTTTCTAAAGCCTTTATCTTTCCCTTTCTAAAAAACTTTATGTTATTTTTCTCTTACAGTCGAATAAATACTTTTTAGAATCTTTTACCGCAATATTGCCAAAGTGAGAAAAACTTAAATAGATTTCCTAAATTCAGAACCTTTTTAGCACATGTCCTAGGATCAATTTGATTGACCATGTGAGTCACCAAAGTTAGATTTGGAAGATCAGTGGTTGTTTTCCAATTTTCAAGGGAAACAAAATGGCACGCCCAGTGGGACAGTGCTAAAAAGAAATTCCTTTACATAATCAAAACTTGTAGAAATTATAGTCTTATTGGTCCTTTCGTGAAAAATACATTTTATGTTACTGAGAAGTGGTAGAATTACCGCTATAAACAAAGAGAGACTAACAAGACGAAACATTAGGAATATGGCGACAGATGAGAATCAGCCAAATAATCCTAACCCTCGAGGAGACGGTTCTAGTGAAAGAGCAGGGAACGACATAGTCCTGCCTTCGATACCGTCAATAGGAGAGCAAGCAGCGCATCCTGTGAGGCCATAGCCAACACCCTCAGTGCTTGGGACTGGGTCGACCATAATAAGACCTTACAATCAACTAGTGTTGGAATATATTAGGCCTCAGGTGTCGAATCCTCAAATGTCATTGGGAGGAAGTTCAACGTCTAGACAGTTTGCTCCTCCCGGGTTTTCGTAATCACCAAGAAACCCCCCATATGGGATGCCCACAACTGTAATGCAAGGGCTCCAAAATGTGCCTCCCATATTCTCAGATAATGCAATGGCTTTGCCATTACAAGGATCAGGATCTGGCGTGAACATTGTTCGAAATCCCCAAGGTTCAAGCCTAGGGTATTCGACACAAGGCCCTAACTTGACCAATACCACTGTTGCGTGTTTAAGACAACATATGGATGAAAGCAATTTGCAAATGGTTCAGAATCTGTCCCAAACCATAGGTGAAATCTTTCAACCGTTAATCCAAAACACGACCCACACCAATCAACAGTTAGCAGTACAGTTGACACGATTGGCTGAATTCATGGGGGTACCTCCCCTGGCCAAGAATCAGTCTCCGATAGCATACGTTCCACGACAAGACTTGGGGCACCAACCAGAAGTGGAAATCCAGGGAAGGAATGGTCATCCCATAGTCGAACCACCTAGGGTCAAACCGTTGAGAGAGCAGATTCATGCTCCAGGGGAGAGGGACCCAGAAGTAATTATAATGAATCAAAACCAGGACGTAGACCATGTTGTTCAGCAGGTTTGACGCAATAATGTGGCTGTCGATAATAATCTAGCAGCCATGGTCGAAAGAATTATGGCTCGAAATGGTTTGAACACTGGGTTCACCCGGCCAAACTACACCTCTCCGATAGTGGATTATATCCTTCAGGCGGAGTTGCCTCCTAGAACGAAAGTGCCCAAGTTTACTAAGTTCTCAGGAGATACGACATAATCAACTGTCGAACATGTGGCTCATTATATAATCGAGGCAGGAGAGATAGCAAATGACGTGAGTCTTAGAATAAAATACTTTCCAAGTTCTCTTACTAAAAATGACTTCACTTGGTTTACGACGCTGCCTCCTAATACAGTGTGTAATTGGACCCAACTAGAACGTTTATTTCTTGAGCAGTTCTACAGGGGCCAAACCAAGATTAGTCTAAAAGAACTCGCTAGTGTGTGTAGCACCCTAAAATTTGTTTTTTCATTTTGGCAGCATCTGGCTTTTGCTTCTTTGCATTTTCGCATTTCTGCATTTGCATAGCATTCGTCCGTGAGTCAAGGGATCAAGGTTTTCCCGTGCCTCAGTTTTCATCTCAGTGCACGAACCTGAATAGCGAGCATCAGAGGCTCTGGCATTTATTTTACCCAGCGGTCGGGCGACCGATATTATTTTATTTTGTAGGGTACTTTCAGCTCAGAAAGCAGCATTCAGGCTATCGCAAGCATTTTCATGGTTATGATATTCAAAAGAAAATTTCAGAAGTTGAACAGAGCTAAAAACAGTAAGAAACGGACAAACGGGCGAATTTCCCTCCAAAAGGCGCCAAAATTCAAATTTTGAAGGTGTTAACCGATTAACCAAGTCAAAATAAGGTCAGATCTGAAGTTTTGAAGGTGTTAACCGATTAACCTATATGGTTAATCGATTAACCAGTGTAGATTTTGCCTATGCACGTGAATTTTCAAGGCAAGCTACTTTGGGGTCCAATTTTGGTCATGTGTAAATCTGATTTTCACTTTGGGAAGGATCTAGAACCTATTTGAAATTTGGTTAATTTCATTTTCCCTCCAAAAGCCCATTCCTCATTCTAAACCAAATTTCACAAACCATAATCCAAACCTCTCATTTGGATCCAAGCCTAAGTGATATTTATGTGATCCACTCCAAACCAAAGGAAAAAAAATCACTCATTCACTCTCATTTTCAGAATTCATCTTAATTCTCTCAAATTCTCTCTCAATTTTCCAATCTCCAAAACCCTCACCAAACTCTTCTCATTGAAATCATTGATTCTTCATTGGAATCCTTGATTTCTAAGAGCTAAACCTTCACCCATTCTCTCTGTTGAATCAATTTCTTCATCCAATTTTCGTGCAAAATTGAATATGAACTTGGAAGTGATTTTAGAAGTGATTATTTGGCTTATTTTGTCTTGATCTTGGTGAATCCTCACTCCTACAACAAGAACATACTTGGATCTCGAAGAATCTATGATTTTCTTGCTTCGATCTGCTTATTTCCAGTGAATCAACACTAACCGGAGCAAATCTTCGCTTCGTAGGTTGGAAATTCTTGATCCGAATCTGTTTTTAGCTTATTTGCATAATCATGTGGATTTTCATATTTGATTGAGTTTTGGTTAATTTGATTCGCTTGATTCATGATTTGGTTGTGTTAATCTGTTTACATGATATTTGAATCATGATTTGCTGGTATAATTTCGTGATTAAGTGATTATGCGATCATCCGGTTGATCGGATAAGTGCTTATTTGCTAACATACTGCTCTGTTGCTATTTTTCTGCTATTGGCATAGTGTTAATCGGTTAACACATTTGGTTAACCGGTTAACCATTACAGATATTCAAAATTTTCAAACTTTTCAAGGTGTTAATCGGTTAACGCCTGGTATTAACCGATTAACACGTCTACATTTCATGATTTTCAAATATTTTTCACAGGTTAACCGATTAACCTCCAGTGTTAACCGATTAACATTGTGCCAACAGGTCTGTTTTGCTGTTTTTCTTGTTTGTTTGAGTACCGTTTCGCACCGGATCATCGTAGATCAATATGATGCATCAGAAGTGAAATGTTTTGGACATTTTGTCGTTGTTTTGATTGTTTAATCATGACTTCATCGACACACATTTTGTTTTCCGCTTGGATACACATGTTTGTATGTGTTGTTCAAAGTGATGATGTGCTTGCATGTTCATGTTTTTCTTTCTCTAATTGCATGTTCTTACCTTTCATATGCATGCTTGAGGTCGAGACGCGCTTGTGGTGGCTGCTGCCCCACACTACTTTCCTCCCTCACTTTCATCCTAATTTTGCATTATATGTTTGCATTCTTGCATTTTCTTTTGCTTCTTTCTCTTCTCTTTGCCATGTTCCCCTTAGGATCTCTAATCTCCTTGTTCAAGGATGATTATGATAGACATTAGGTTTTGAACCATGCATGCCAACATTAGGGTAGACTTTCCCCTTTTAATCCCAACTCTAAGTCCACTTTGCATGACAACTTTTAGATTCGAGTTAGTCTCCCTTTAGTGTGTTCTTTCTCTTCTCATCTTCAAATCATTTCAAAACACGTAATAAAGGTTAATGAATGTTGTGCGTTACGAGCCTTAAGTACTTGGGAAATGATGATTGGGTGGTTGCCTCTCAATTGTCTAGAGTGTCTAGTGTACACCCTTAGGGTGATATGTGTCGCTACTGCGAAAATCGGCGCCGGCTGACAGAAGAGTCGCCACCGTGCGTTATTTATCCCTCAGAGCGGGAAAGGAAACGCTCGAAGTAAACCTCGCAAAAAACGGGGAAAAGGTATGGTCATCGCAACCATAGCCTGGGTTCGGGAGTCGGTTACGCAAGGGGAAGGTATTAGCACCCCTCACGTCCGTCGTACTCGACGGGATCCACGCTTGCTTGGGTTGTCTACTGGATGCAAAACAATCTATCTACGGCTGCTAAATCTAAACGGAAGGGAATTGACTCGATAGAGCGTCGCACTCTATGCCTACGTATTCTCAAGAGAGAAAGTCAGAGTCAACGTAGTTCGGGACTACAGGGAAAAATGGCTCGCCAAGACCTCGCGTCTTGTGCCTACGTACTTCCACTGCATGGAAGATCAGAGCTTTACGTAGTTCAGACTAACTACGGCTAAACAACATTCTCACACAGCAGTGAGAAAAACAACTGGTTTCACAGGGTCGGGAACCTATGGGCAAAACTACGGCTTGGTCTCAAATGCACTTGGGCAAGAGAGAAAAAGGGTATCGATTAGTCGTCAGCGGGAAAGTCTCGATCGCACAGCAGCGAGAGAACAACAAAGTCAGTCGTTAGTGTGCTCGCTAGGATATCGCATCCTATGCCTACATATCTTCGTCTGGTACGAAGAATCAGAGCAGCTGTAGTTCGGCTACTTCGGGACCACAGCTCAAATCTCGTTTTATTAATCTCTGAAAAATGATTACAATGGGTGGATACTGAAAATAAATCTCCTAGGAAAAATCGAATGAAAATAGCCCCCTAACAAATGGGCTTCTAAGCTATCCTAAAAGTCGTAAAATAAAGTCTATGAAAATATACTCTAAAAGAAAATGCACTTAAAAATATTAAATCGACACTTTAATATTTTTTCCTTTTTCTTCTTTTCTTTTCAACATATTTTTCTCTATTTTTTCTCACAATATTTTCTCTATTTTTTCACATATTTTCCAATATGTTTTTCTCAACATTTCTTTTTGCTTTTCCTTTTTTCAAATATGTTTTCTATTTTTCTCTATTTCTTTTTCTCCAACTATTTTTTCAAATATTCTTTTCTACTTGTTTTTCATTCTCTTTTTCTTTTTCTATATCTCAAATATATTTTTCTTTATTATTTCTTTTTTTTCTAGAAACTCTAAACAAAAGAAAGAAAAGAAAATAAAAAAATACAACAAAGAAAGGGAGGGGGGTACACTGCTACACAGGGGAATGATAAGCAAAAATAAAAAACAGCCAGTTGGGATTGGGCCCAACCCAAGTCTCTTCAGAAAAAAAACGCAGAGGGGGGTGTGTGAGTAATCTGGGGGCGTTGCCAGCAGTTAGCTTCATTGGGCCCAAGGCCCAGAACTTGTCCAAAAAATGTGAGGGGGTGTGTTGACCAAAAATTGAACTGGGCCCTGAGGCCCACTCTCTTCTCCCAAGTCCCTTTCTGAAACCCTAGAGTCTCTATCTCCCTTCTCTCATCAGCGCCGCCGCCGTCACAACCTTTCAAACTTCTCCGTTCAACATCCCTCAATACCAACCTCCCTCTCCTTCAATCTTCGTTCTTCCCCAGACTCAACCTCAAACCTCTTCTTTCTCTTCGTTTCTCCTCAAGAATGAAAAAAGATAATGGAAACGAAGATTCGCGGACCCTTGCTCGCGTTTGATGAAGGAGTGAACATGGCAAGTTTCTTGAAGAACCTTTCTGGAAAAGTTGAGGGAATGATGAGGATGCGACCAGATCTTGATGAGTGATGATTCTGATGATGGAGGATTGAACGTTTCTGGAAAACTGGATTTCTGGTGATGATTGTTTGAAGGAGATCTTGGAGTTCATGGAGCGTTCTTCGTTGATGAGTGTTCTGAGAATGTATGATTCGATGATGTTTGGAGGATGATGATTGTGGTTGGTCGAAGGAGAAATCTGGAAACGCGTTGAAGGTGTTCTTGATCTGATGGCGGTTGAGCGTTGTTCTTCTGGAAAACCCTTGATGAACACATGATGAAGATGATTGCATTTCTGGAATTTTGGTTCTTGAATTATTGAGGAACGGATGAACTGATGATCTTCCGGGTGACAATCGGTTGAAGGTTGATGATGTTATGGAGGTCTGGTGATCAGAATCTGGGATTTGGTGGTGGAGATGATGGGAAGAAGATGAAGGTTGGTGAATGATGACCGGAGATCTGGGCGTGTTGGAGTTTCCGGCGACGGCGCGGTGGCCGCCGACCATGCAGGCCGGCCGGTGAGGCTTTTCCGGTGAAGTGGTGTGAAGTGATGGGGGAAGGACGCGTGTGGAGGTGGTGGAGGAGAGGGGCGCATGTGGGACGCGTGTCCCCATGCGTGGCAGAGAGAGATGGAGGCTGAGGGTGAGGTGGCGTCTGGGGAACGTGAAGCGTGGGCCCTCTCTCCTTGGCCAACACGTGTCGCTCTGAGCTTATAAAGGCTGAGATCTTCTGGCGTATTCTAGAAGCTTCTAGCACTTGCTGGAATTAACTGGATTATTGGACATTGCATGCTGGACGAAAACACTCTAACTGGGCCTGCGAAAATGGGGATAAAGCCCACACGAAAATGAATTAAAAACTGCAAAAAAAACTGAATTAAAACCTAGGTTAAAACCTAATTAACTAACTCAAATTAATCCTAAAAATTCTAATTAACTCCTAATTAAAAACTCTAATAAATCTCTAATAAAACTATATTATTCTATTAAAATCTATAACAGAAAATAAAATGAAAAATCTATTTATTTCTATAAAATGAAAAATCTATATATTATATTCTAAAATATTTAATCCCTATTATTTATTATACTAAATCCTAAAAACTATTAAAGCTATTTAAAAAACTATTTAAAAATTATACTAATATTCTAGAAAATCCTATATTATCCTAAAATGAAAAATGCTATTAAATTCTATTAAAATTTCTAAAAACTATATTACTATATTATCTAAAAATATTAAAATCTATTAAAATCCTATTAAATCCTAAAAATGAATTTAAAATCTATTTAAAACCCTAAAAAATGCCAATAAAATCCAGAAAAATCACGATAATTCCCAGAGGGACAAAATGAGCACCGAACGACACAAAAATAATCGGTAAAAATAAACGGGCACCGAAATATCCCAAAAATCTATTCTACTAATTAAAACTGATAAAAAACACCCGAAACACGAGACGAGAGCTGTGATCCCTGATAAAATCAAAATGAATGAACAATGCAATGTATGCAATATGCAGATGCGAATGCGGTTACGCGTCGAAACATCGAGCCAAATGCGAGACCCGGTTGGTCAAATTTTGGGGTGCAACAGCTGCCCCTATTCAAGCGGCTTCGACCTGAATGGGTGAAGAGCGCTCAGCCTTCAAACATTCAAGGTAGATGACGGTTGAATACAAATGGAACCCTGAAATTTGCCAACCGCAAGAATATACTGCAAAGCTGCTTGAGGAATAGCTTCCAATAACTGAAGTTTGGTTGTCACGGCAGCAACTGATCAATTTTCTGATAAATTTTCTTCTCCTTTTCAACACCTGTGTAACGCCACAAGTATTGAAATAATGCTTCGGAAAAGCAAACGACTTGATTCCCATCTCTCTTCTGGGATCAAATCTGGTCAATTCACAGTTCACTGCGAACTTGACGAAGGCGGCAGCTTCAGAAAAGCTTGATATATGTCAATCTCCAATGTTGTTGTTTTTTTTCCGATGCTAATGTAACAACCAAATGAAGAATCACTCCGCTGGGGAAGAGAAGCTTAACCACACCACTCTGCAGGTGAACAAATTCGAAATCCAATAGGTAACCACCCTGGTCTATGTTTCGACATGCGTATGCTTGATAATGATGCAATGCCCTATATGACATGTAAATGTTATGCGTTTTGTTTGAAAATGCGATGCCCAGACGGCATGGAAATGTTATATGTTCGATAGATGCAATGACTATATAGGCAAATGCTAATGCAAGCTCGAGCTGCCAGAGAACACCAGGTCTGAAAACCACTTGGCAAAATAAATGCCGAAGGTAACGCCAACTCTACTGGGGATGAACTGAAGTCACAGAACCATCTCAGCAAAATAAATGCTGGAAACGGGAAATCAAATCCGCTGAGGATAACCGTTCTGCTGGAGAAATGAAAAGGCAACCCTGCTTGACAACTTCACTAGGGAACGAAAACAACTCTGCTCGGGGATGCTTCCTTTAAACCATTGGCAACTGATTGTACTCTGCGGGGACTAACCCAAACTGAGGTTGATTGCGCGCGGCACACTGCTAGAGATGCTCATACTATCAGGGATATCGATCTTTTGACCTGCTGAAGATACTCCTGATCCTACTCTGATACGGGGTACAATACAATCTCGATTCTTCCGGGGATAATACGCAACTTTCATCTGCTGAAGAGTAACAATTCTGATTTAACAACATCTGCGAGGAATTCAAACAGTACTCGGAGCACTGGTATCTGTCGAGCTTCGTATCGGGGAACATGACAACATGCGGGTCATTGGGAAATACTGTGTTAGATACCTTTAGGTTTTTTGTGTTTTTCTGGTTTAGAATAAACATGGATTATGTACACAGTGGAAGATATGGAGAATACTAGACGAGAACTAGCATTCAAAGGTAGACTACCAGGAGAGAACTGATAGGAAAATTGATTATCGGACGAGAATTAATTTTGTGTTTTTGATCATCAGACGGGCTGACTGGATAACAGACTGAGAACAAGACAACCAGGCGAGAACTGATTGAAAGCTGACGTACACCAGGCGAGAACTGGTATAACACTTGAGTTAAAACACACGAGAACTGATTACGCGATGACATGTACCAGGCGAGAACTGATACAACTCTTGAAGAAACGGTAACCAAACGAGAATTGGTTACCAATAAACTGCACCAGGACGGGAACTGCTGCTTACAATAAACTGCACCAGGACGGGAACTGCTGCTTACAATAAACTGCACCAGGACGGGAACTGCTGCTTACAATAAACTGCACCAGGACGGGAACTGCTGCTTACGATAAACTGCACCAGGACGGGAACTGCTGCTTACAATAAACTGCACCAGGACGGGAACTGCTGCTTACAATAAACTGCACCAGGACGGGAACTGACGCTTACGGAAGGGTGGGCCAGACGAGAACTGGTTACCGATTTGCCAGGCGAGAACTGGACTTTGGAAACGACTGGTTACTGACACGTAACAGGTTTAAACTGCAGGATAATGATCCAACGACAACAAGACCTTCTTATTTGAAAGGTTCAGGTTTTGATAAGGGTACTGACATGATTCCCCGATACTCAACTCTGGCTGGGGATAATCAGGCTGGTTTGAACAACTTGCCCCAATACACTCAGCTGGGGATAAAAAGACTGGCTCGCAAAACTTGCCTCAGTGCAATCAACTCGCCCCAATCTATCTCTTGGGAATACTTGCTCTGAGCAGCTTGCTACGAGAATACTTCGAGAATACTTGCCCCGGTATCTGTATGACAACAGAATTCAATCTCCAATACCTAACAACTCAGTTAATTTCAACATCCTCTGAACTGACTTGCCCCTGAATGATCGATCTAGCGACTTAACCCGATCTGATTATCTACTGGAAGGTTCCGCTTTCAAATCTCAGCGCTCTGAATAACTGCCCCTGATTGGCTCTCGAGAAGACTCACTTCTGATCAACTGCTTCTCAAACAAAACTGCCCCTGATCAACTGAAACTCCGGGACTCGTCCTCAGACTGACTGATTCCGAACTTACTGGAGGTCAATGCCCCTGATTCATTGGGCTTCACAACATACACCATTCTGGTTCAGACTGCTGAATTACTCAGTCCTGCTTGATCATTCCCTGCTGGAATTTCTTTCATGCCAACTACTAACCTGCAATTAAAATTGTCTGTCTACGAATGGTAATCTTAATGCAGCGGTTATGCAGATTTTGAAAAAATTTTGAGCTGTCACTCATTTACATGCATATGATTGTGAGTGACGAGTGAACCGAAGTTCAAACGTAGTGCTTACGTGGTCAGTGAAAAATACAACAAGGATGTGACTAGCAAGTCAAGAAGGAGTCAGGTTACTCGACCTTATCGTAATGCGCTTCAGAATAACCCTACCTCAATTAGGTCTTTTGAGGGTTGTATCGTGGTCGGGTTCACGGTTCATGAAACAAAGGATATTCGGCTCAAATTTGATTTGTACCCACCCCTTCTACGTGATGATATCCGATCCTAAGGTTCAGTTAACCTGGCACAAGCGCTCGCCTCTTCGAGAGGTATGTTGAATGGTAAGACCCACAGTTAAGGAATTCACAAGCTTTTCTTCTAGAGTGATAGCTACTCCTTCTTCGCTTTTGGTGTCTGTGTACACGACTTTGTGATTTGCTGGGGAAAATTTTCTTTTTAATCCCTCTTTTTCATTCTTTTGATTCCCTAACTTTTGCCTGGACTGACTCATTTTGAGTTCTTTTCGATTTCTCCGATTTCTTTTTGAAGTCCAGCGGGATGCCCTGATTTTTGCCTAAGTATTAGCTTTCTAGCTTTTTCTTTCTTTTTACTTAGCGGGCTTTCTTTCTTTCTTTTGGAACAAAGTCGTGTGACACTGGTTGTCTTGATTGCTCCGAAAGGATTGTAACTGTCTCACTCCTGATTGGTGAGGTTTGACCTCTTGGAAGGTATAAACTGATTGGTCCTCGAAAGACAACACTCCTCTGGAAGACTTAAACGCTCGGTCAAGCTAACTGACACCTACCCTGCCCCGGGTTAAGATGTGAGGGTTAAAAAGTCCGAAAAAACTTCTACTTCCTGGCTCGAAGTGGTTAACAAGGGACTAACTCCTTATATCTCCAGTGTTTGGGGAATTTGAAACAATGCCTTGTACGTCATCGGTACGGTCTTATCTGAAAGCATACGATCATCGGTTATGAGTTTCAGTTTCGTCATCCTCCCTCCTAACTTTGCTAGTCACAGCGATAAAGTGGAGTGAAAAAATGCAAGTGTCAGTGCAATGCAATAAATGAGCGACAGCGACATGACTAATTCAGAAAAATGCATAGTCACTTTATTATTATCACCATTCAAAACATACAATGTTTAAAAAGCAGGTAGTAACTAACAAAAAAGAAACTACAAATGCAAATGGTAAAAGTCCGAGGGCTGCCAATGCTGAGGCGCCTGCCTGTCTGAACCACTGGCTTTTGCTGGGGAATACCCTCCGAGTCTACGAGCTTAGACAGCTGAACGGTTGGGATGAACAAACAGAAACCCTTCTCGAAAGGAAATGCGATCCTGATCAATCAACTGCTGCACCTTCGCCTGAAATGCTTTACAATCTTCCGTTGAATGCCCCGGAGAGCCACCATGATAACCACACTGAACGTGGGGATTATACCCAGGAGGGTAAGGTTCTGGAACTGGCTTAAGAGCTTTCGGCTCCACCAAAGACTTCCGAATCAAAGATGGTAGCAACTGGCTATACGGCATAGGCACTGGGTGAAAAGGAGCATTCCTTCGTTCCAAGTTGCTACGAGGTCTGTTCTGATTCTGACGCTGATTCTGATAATCTCGGCCACGAGTTTGCTGCTTTGCAATGGAAGCGACATAAGATTCTTGATAGGGTGCCCCAGGCACAGCTGTCTGTTCGGAATAACGAGACGCAGAAGATACTGACCGCTGAGAAGACGGAGAACCATCAGATTTCACCGATTCGACTTGAGGATATCCCACATCTGTCAGGACCGCATTGATCATAGTTTCCTCTTCAGATTGAGAGCTATAGAGAGATTCAGTTTCACTGGCCTGACCTCTTGAAACATACGGGATTCTTCCAGTTTTTACGCCATACTCGATGTGCTCTCCCGTCCTTACCAACTCAGAGAAATTTGGTGCGGCTCCAAGCATTCTTTCGAAGTACGGGCTCTGCAAGGAGTTTACGAACATGCCTTTCAGCTCTTGGTCTAGGAGCGGTGGTTGCACTCTACCAGCAAATTCTCTCCATCTCTGAGCATATTTCCTGATAGATTCATTGTTCCCTTGAGACAATTCTTGCAGCTGCATGCGAATAGGAGCTTCGTCAAGATTATAGTCGTACTGCTTCAGAAAAGCTTTGGCCAAATCCATCCGTGATCGAATCTGATCACGCTCTAACTGCATATACCAACTCAGAGGTGTCCCAGTCAGACTATCTTGAAAGCAATGAATCATCAGCTTGTCGTTGTGCACAAATGAAGTCATTCTTCGGCAGAACATCACCAAATGTTGCTTCGGGCAACTATCTCCTTTGTACCTTTCAAACCTCGGCATTCTGAACTTCGGAGGTAACACTAGGCCAGGAACCAGACACATATCTGCAGCACTAGGAGTAACGGCGATCTTTCCTTTCAAGGCTTTGAATCTCTCCTCTAATGCACGAAACCTTTCAGCATACACGGGAGCTAATGGGTCTTCATTCTTTGCTGTTGGGACCTCTCTTCGGGGCTTTGGCACAGGGAAGGCAAAACCCTGGTAGTCTGAGACATCAACAGAAGGAGGATGTTCACCTCGGACAACAAACTGCTCTCGCAGACCTTGGTCTTCAACAGATGGCTGCACAAGCTGAGCTGCAGTAAGGTTGTTCACTTGCGGAACGTCTTCGTCGGGCGGAGATCCATACAGAGGATTGGGCGTCACGGTGAACCCTGACAAGGTATCAACAAACTGGAAGCCGCTCTCTGACATAGCTACCAACAACTGTCAGCTGACTCCACTGCTTGACTCTGATCAAATCTGCTTCAAATCTGCTTCAACCCCTTGGTCGTCTTCAACACTCACCTTCAGAACCAAAATAACGGCTGGATAAGAGCTCTGACTAGCTGGCGAATGGTATGCAATATGATGCAAAGATGCCTATGCAAATGCAAAGCAACAAACAAATACGGGATCACAGCCCCCACACAATCTAAATACTGCTGCACTGCTGACGGAGTACGGTTGCTCTGAAGAGAAGACCAGAATAACGGGTAGGTTGGAAGTCAAGTTTCCTGCACAAAAAACCCCCCACTCACAGGTGTGGACCTATATCTGACAAGGTACGGCATCCTATGCGGTCGTCAGTGTCACAGACTTTCATGAGGAATGATACGATTCCCAGAAGGAGTGGCATCGCCATCTCATGAAGAGGCCTCACTTAGCTGACTTCCAATTGATCGGTTCCCAGAGTCGACAATCCTCACGTCTGGACTCCCCTCAGATCCTCAGGACCGGAAAGGAGCACCTCTGCGAGAACCTCGTCCGAGCGCGAATTTTTGTAGGGAACTGTGCCTGCTCAGCAGACAGGTTCGTCTACTACTTCTCCGCAACTATATCTAGGTGCATACTCATACTCAAGCCCAGGTCCGGCTTATCTCAATCATAGAACACACGTAACACCCCAACAGCAACAGATAATATCGATGAATAAGCCCCAAATAGACAAGCAAACGAGCGCTAGGATTGACTCTCTCTAGGGGACGTTGGATCCCACATGCATGGGGAACTATCGCATTCCCCAGCAGAGTCGCCAGCTGTCGCTACTGCGAAAATCGGCGCCGGCTGACAGAAGAGTCGCCACCGTGCGTTATTTATCCCTCAGAGCGGGAAAGGAAACGCTCGAAGTAAACCTCGCAAAAAACGGGGAAAAGGTATGGTCATCGCAACCATAGCCTGGGTTCGGGAGTCGGTTACGCAAGGGGAAGGTATTAGCACCCCTCACGTCCGTCGTACTCGACGGGATCCACGCTTGCTTGGGTTGTCTACTGGATGCAAAACAATCTATCTACGGCTGCTAAATCTAAACGGAAGGGAATTGACTCGATAGAGCGTCGCACTCTATGCCTACGTATTCTCAAGAGAGAAAGTCAGAGTCAACGTAGTTCGGGACTACAGGGAAAAATGGCTCGCCAAGACCTCGCGTCTTGTGCCTACGTACTTCCACTGCATGGAAGATCAGAGCTTTACGTAGTTCAGACTAACTACGGCTAAACAACATTCTCACACAGCAGTGAGAAAAACAACTGGTTTCACAGGGTCGGGAACCTATGGGCAAAACTACGGCTTGGTCTCAAATGCACTTGGGCAAGAGAGAAAAAGGGTATCGATTAGTCGTCAGCGGGAAAGTCTCGATCGCACAGCAGCGAGAGAACAACAAAGTCAGTCGTTAGTGTGCTCGCTAGGATATCGCATCCTATGCCTACATATCTTCGTCTGGTACGAAGAATCAGAGCAGCTGTAGTTCGGCTACTTCGGGACCACAGCTCAAATCTCGTTTTATTAATCTCTGAAAAATGATTACAATGGGTGGATACTGAAAATAAATCTCCTAGGAAAAATCGAATGAAAATAGCCCCCTAACAAATGGGCTTCTAAGCTATCCTAAAAGTCGTAAAATAAAGTCTATGAAAATATACTCTAAAAGAAAATGCACTTAAAAATATTAAATCGACACTTTAATATTTTTTCCTTTTTCTTCTTTTCTTTTCAACATATTTTTCTCTATTTTTTCTCACAATATTTTCTCTATTTTTTCACATATTTTCCAATATGTTTTTCTCAACATTTCTTTTTGCTTTTCCTTTTTTCAAATATGTTTTCTATTTTTCTCTATTTCTTTTTCTCCAACTATTTTTTCAAATATTCTTTTCTACTTGTTTTTCATTCTCTTTTTCTTTTTCTATATCTCAAATATATTTTTCTTTATTATTTCTTTTTTTTCTAGAAACTCTAAACAAAAGAAAGAAAAGAAAAGAAAAAAATACAACAAAGAAAGGGAGGGGAGTACACTGCTACACAGGGGAATGATAAGCAAAAATAAAAAACAGCCAGTTGGGATTGGGCCCAACCCAAGTCTCTTCAGAAAAAAAACGCAGAGGGGGGTGTGTGAGTAATCTGGGGGCGTTGCCAGCAGTTAGCTTCATTGGGCCCAAGGCCCAGAACTTGTCCAAAAAATGTGAGGGGGTGTGTTGACCAAAAATTGAACTGGGCCCTGAGGCCCACTCTCTTCTCCCAAGTCCCTTTCTGAAACCCTAGAGTCTCTATCTCCCTTCTCTCATCAGCGCCGCCGCCGTCACAACCTTTCAAACTTCTCCGTTCAACATCCCTCAATACCAACCTCCCTCTCCTTCAATCTTCGTTCTTCCCCAGACTCAACCTCAAACCTCTTCTTTCTCTTCGTTTCTCCTCAAGAATGAAAAAAGATAATGGAAACGAAGATTCGCGGACCCTTGCTCGCGTTTGATGAAGGAGTGAACATGGCAAGTTTCTTGAAGAACCTTTCTGGAAAAGTTGAGGGAATGATGAGGATGCGACCAGATCTTGATGAGTGATGATTCTGATGATGGAGGATTGAACGTTTCTGGAAAACTGGATTTCTGGTGATGATTGTTTGAAGGAGATCTTGGAGTTCATGGAGCGTTCTTCGTTGATGAGTGTTCTGAGAATGTATGATTCGATGATGTTTGGAGGATGATGATTGTGGTTGGTCGAAGGAGAAATCTGGAAACGCGTTGAAGGTGTTCTTGATCTGATGGCGGTTGAGCGTTGTTCTTCTGGAAAACCCTTGATGAACACATGATGAAGATGATTGCATTTCTGGAATTTTGGTTCTTGAATTATTGAGGAACGGATGAACTGATGATCTTCCGGGTGACAATAGGTTGAAGGTTGATGATGTTATGGAGGTCTGGTGATCAGAATCTGGGATTTGGTGGTGGAGATGATGGGAAGAAGATGAAGGTTGGTGAATGATGACCGGAGATCTGGGCGTGTTGGAGTTTCCGGCGACGGCGCGGTGGCCGCCGGCCATGCAGGCCGGCCGGTGAGGCTTTTCCGGTGAAGTGGTGTGAAGTGATGGGGGAAGGACGCGTGTGGAGGTGGTGGAGGAGAGGGGCGCATGTGGGACGCGTGTCCCCATGCGTGGCAGAGAGAGATGGAGGCTGAGGGTGAGGTGGCGTCTGGGGAACGTGAAGCGTGGGCCCTCTCTCCTTGGCCAACACGTGTCGCTCTGAGCTTATAAAGGCTGAGATCTTCTGGCGTATTCTAGAAGCTTCTAGCACTTGCTGGAATTAACTGGATTATTGGACATTGCGTGCTGGACGAAAACACTCTAACTGGGCCTGCGAAAATGGGGATAAAGCCCACACGAAAATGAATTAAAAACTGCAAAAAAAACTGAATTAAAACCTAGGTTAAAACCTAATTAACTAACTCAAATTAATCCTAAAAATTCTAATTAACTCCTAATTAAAAACTCTAATAAAACTATATTATTCTATTAAAATCTATAACAGAAAATAAAATGAAAAATCTATTTATTTCTATAAAATGAAAAATCTATATATTATATTCTAAAATATTTAATCCCTATTATTTATTATACTAAATCCTAAAAACTATTAAAGCTATTTAAAAAACTATTTAAAAATTATACTAATATTCTAGAAAATCCTATATTATCCTAAAATGAAAAATGCTATTAAATTCTATTAAAATTTCTAAAAACTATATTACTATATTATCTAAAAATATTAAAATCTATTAAAATCCTATTAAATCCTAAAAATGAATTTAAAATCTATTTAAAACCCTAAAAAATGCCAATAAAATCCAGAAAAATCACGATAATTCCCAGAGGGACAAAATGAGCACCGAACGACACAAAAATAATCGGTAAAAATAAACGGGCACCGAAATATCCCAAAAATCTATTCTACTGATTAAAACTGATAAAAAACACCCGAAACACGAGACGAGAGCTGTGATCCCTGATAAAATCAAAATGAATGAACAATGCAATGTATGCAATATGCAGATGCGAATGCGGTTACGCGTTGAAACATCGAGCCAAATGCGAGACCCGGTTGGTCAAATTTTGGGGTGCAACAATATGCGACGTATTCGCTCCTAGGTCATAGTCTTTAGTGCAACATGAGTTACAAATCAAACTCAAAACACTTCGTCTCTAAAAGACACAAAAACACGTTCAAACCTTTTTTGTCCTTCGGGGTCTTAATAATGGAAAACCTTTTTCATAAAAAAGAGTGTTGCTAAGCTTTGGTTCTACCGCAAACAGGCATTGTCGCTAACTGCTAGAACGAAGGTTTAACCCTACTCGGGTGAAACATTTTGAACCAACCGGTGTTCTTGTTAGCCCGAACTACGTTTTCTCTGATTTCTCATACCAAATGAGGATACATAGGCACGAGACACGATGTCTTGGCGAGCAACCTTCGCCCCTTTCACCTGTAGTTTTCCGAACTACGTTGACTCTGACTTTCCCATTGCACGAGGGAATACGTAGGCACAGAGCGGCGATGCTCTGCCGAGTCTCTTTTCTTTTCTCTTGTCCTGAGACCTTTAGCGTAGATAGATTAAACACACCCTTAGATAGACAATAAGCATGGATTCCTTCGAGTACGACGGACATGAGTGTTGCTAATACCTTCCCCTTGCGTAACCGACTCCCGAATCCAGGACTAGGTTGCGATGACCTTGTCTTTTCCTTTTTTTGTTAGGTTTTTCCGATCGTTTCCTTTCCCTATCTTTGGGATAAATAACGAAAGGCGGCGACTCTTCTGTTTTCCGCCGGGTGTTTTTTATAGTTGCGACAGCTGGCGACTCTGCTGGGGAGAGGAACACCCCCTATGCGAGTCAATCCTAGCGCTTGTTTGTTTATCTTTAGGTGTTGTATATATATGATTTATTTACTTTCGCATTTTACTTTCCACATTGTATCATTATTGTTGTGCAGTGGGAAGGGAATGTTCCATTGAGAGATAAGCCGGACCCGGACTTGAGGACAAATATAACATTAGTAGTGGAGAGTAGTGGTGGACCTGCTTGCTTAGCAGACACAAGTTCCTATGAAATTCGCGCTCATACGAGATTCTCTTTGATGATTTCCTTTCCGGTCCTTAGGATCTGAGGGGATTTTGGATCTGAGGGTTATCGACTCTGGGGACCGATCATCTGTGATTCAGCTAAGCGAGGCCTCTTCGGGAGATTATGATGCCAAACCAGAAATGGTGAATGTATAATCGTTTCTTGAAAGTCTGTAATGCTGATGAATGCATAGGATGCCGAACCTTATCAGTGGATAGGTCCATACCTGTGATAGGGATTGGGTTATGCAGGAAACCTTGACTTTCAGACTACCCGGTTTTCTTTGCAGTGTGAATCCGTGTTCTTGGTATTAGAGGTTCCTATTATCAGAGTATATGTTCTTGCTAAAGTGGAGCGCTGGTTCTTCTCGATCAATAGCACAACAATCTTGATCCCCTGTTGCATCTTTGCATTTGAATTTGCATCATCATATTACATTTCATTAACATGTATTTATGTTATAGGTGCATATTTCTCCCCCGATTCTAGTGATCTTATTCCTTATTTATGACATGGAGCCCTTGAAGAGGACAGTAGCCTACAGGTTCCCAACTCCGGATGTTAGTTCTTTGCTGAGTCTGATTGCCATGGCTGATGCGAAAGTGATGGAAGACTTCAGGAAATCTTATGGGAGATTGTTGAGATGTGTCTGCAGGCCTTCGGCATGTGAGATCAGTGGTATTTATACACTTCCACAGTTCTATGACCCACAACTGAGGTGTTTCTTTTCCCGGATTATGTTCTGGCACCTACCCTAGAGGAGTATTCTGAGCTGCTGGGTGTTCCTGTCTTAGACCAGATGTTGTTCTACCACATTGATGTTGAGCCTGATCTGGCTAAGCTCGCTGCTGCACTGCATTTGGATGTTTCAGATTTGAAGGGGAAGATGATCAAAAGGAGTGGGATGTTTGGTTTTCCTTTGCCTTTCCTGGTTGATAAGGTTCAGCAGTTCGCCAAAGACGGGTGTTGGATTGTGTTTAGTGCCATCTTAGCTATTTGCATCTATGGTATCATATTGTTCCCTTATCTTCCGGATTTTGTAGATGCAGATGCTTTCTATATATTTGCTTCCAGGAATCCGGTACCCACGCTGCTAGGTGATGTCTATCATTCTGTTCACCACAAGAATGAGAACCGGTGGGGAAAGAATGTATCTTATTGTGTTCCTTTGTTATACAGATGGTTTGATAGTTATATGCCCAAGACAAGTCCGTTTGTTGCTACTGCTGGTACTTCAGAGTGGTCAGATAGGTTGATGGGCTTTTTTGCGGAGAACATTACCTGGTTTGACAGAGATAGGCTTGGTACATAGATCATCTATAGTTGCGGTGGATTTCCTAACGTCCCTTTGGTCGGAAGGAAAGGATGCATCAACTATAACCCATCCTTGTTGGTTAGGCAGTTTGGGTACGCACTGAGAGATCCTCCGAAGGAATAGGAGATACAGGAATCTTTTTATCTCACCGGATTGTTGGAAGGGGATGCCTTAGCCAAAGTGGAGCATGCTTGGGGCAGTATTCGTAGGAAAGGAAAGGCATTATTGGGGAAGAGTAATAATAGAGCCTATGACCCTTATCTGACTTGGATTCGTGATAGAGCTGCAAAGTTCCTAATGTTGTTTCAGTCTATTGAGCCTTTGTATCCTCTTATGATTGAGGAGCCTACCACTATGGACACTCAAAAGTACAACCAGTTATGGTTCAAAAAAGAAGAGTTACGAAAAAAGAATGAGGAGTTGGAAAAAGAGATTACTCAACTTCGAAGTGAGAAGAATGAAGCAACTTATTCTTTGAAGAGGCAGATTAGGCTTGTGAACAGATTAGGTATGGATTTGACCAAGCAAACTAGTTCTCGAGAGTGTTTGGGTTTGGATCTCAAAGCTGTTAGTGATGTTCTCACTTCCAAGAAAAAAGAATTAGACAATGCTTATCTGGAGATCTCTAAGTTCAACGAACAGTGGAATGCAAACCTCACTAATAACAAAGCAGGTGAAGATGGGTTGAAACAACAGATTGCCAAGCTGAAGGCTCAGCTCAGAGTGAGGGATGAGAAGATTTCAACTGAAGCTTCACTCAGGCGAGATAGCGATTGCAGGCTGAACGAAGCACTTGCGACCTTAAAGGACTACAAGCTGAGGGCTGATTCGAAGAGGTGCAGGCTGGAAGAAGTCTTTGGTGAAGGTGCGTGGGAAGACTACGCTGAAGATCTATAGCACACTATTAGCCAGCTTGAGCTACTCATCCAGGAGTTGCTCACTAGATCGGATCATCATGAGACACAGGAGTTGTTAGAGGAGTTTCGGGCCTGGCGTCGCACTTGATGTTTTTTATTTCCTTGTAGCTTGTTGTTGCTATTGTATTGACCATCACCAGGCCTGTTGGTTGAGGTCATTCTATTTGTACTCAGTGTTATGCCTGTACGCTGCCTGTTTGGCTGTTCATCTTTATATATGAGGTTCTTGCTCTATGCTTGTTTATGGGTTCTCCATTGTCGTCCTGTTATTATCGGAACTAGAATCGGGGGGGGGGGGGATTTCCCTGTTGCATATATACACGTTTGTATTTTGCATCTTGCATTTTCATTCGCATCATAGGTGTTCTCAGTGGCTTCTGTTCCTAACTCTGCTTGGTTTTCTTTAGTAACAGGATTGAGGAGTTCAGTTTCCACACGTATTCGACTTGAGGGAATCAGCAAAGAGTAATGGATCAGGTTCAAGCCGAGTTGCAGGAAGTCAGGGCTCACATGGCTCAATTCATGGAGTTGATGCAGATTGTTGCTAGTGGACAGGAACAGTCAAGAACTTTGGTCCATCCGTTGATAGCACGGGTTGACGAAGAGGGCGTTTTTCACGGGGGAGTTGGTGTTATTCCTCCACCGATCGATGGATCTATCCCACAGGGTATCCCTACTGTTGTCATACCTCCGGGCGGAGGAGATACGAATGAGAATGGTAACGTTTCTGGTAATGGAAGTGTGTGCGTTGTGCACGGGGTTGCTGGCCCTCATTGGGAAGATAACCAGGATGATGTATTTTCCATGAGAGATATGGAGGGTGGTTTACCGACTGAAGCTGACCGAAGGTTTAAATTGATCGAGGAGAAGATGAAATCTTTTGAGAATCAGAAATATTTGGGCCTTGATATGGCCAATCTTGGTCTAGTTCCTGGGGTCAGGATTCCTCCCAAATTCAAGGTGCCCGATTTTGACAAATATAAAGGGATGACCTGTCCAAGATTGCATATTCGGGTGTATTTCAGGAAGATGTCTGCTTATTCCAATGATGAAAAGCTGCTGATGCATTTTTTTCCCAAGACAGTCTAGCAGGGGCGTCTTTGGAGTGGTATATGGGACTTGAGAGAACTCATATCCGCAGCTGGAGAGAATTGGCCGAAGCTTTTGTGCATCACTATCAGTATAATAGTGACTTGGCCCCCAAACAGGGTACAATTACAGAGCTTGTCGCAGAAAAGTACTGAGAGTTTCAAGGAATATGCCTAGAGGTGGCGAGATCTAGCTGCAAGGGTACAACCCCCTATGGCTGAAAGGGAGTTGATCGACCTGTTCATGGCGTCGTTGCCTGGTGTGTACTTTGAGAAGTTGATAGGCTGCATGTCTGCAGGGTTTTCTGATCTGGTAATTGCTGGTGAGAGAGTCGAAAGTGGAATTAAGTCTGGAAAGATTCCGAATAGTGGTGGATCCTCTTCGGGAGGAGCAAAGAAACCATATTCAGCGAACCCTAAGAGAAGGGAAGGGGACGCAAACGCTATTTCTCACAAGGGTAAAGGTAGAGCTCAGTCCCGTCATCATCAACAAGTTGCTACAGTAAATATCCTGACCACAACTCAGCAACAAGTCAACGCTCCACGACCTTATACTGCTAGACGCAGAATGCCTGATAGACAGTTTGCGAATCCTCCGATGTTGTATTCCCAGTTGTTACAACATCTGCTGCAGTTACAATTGGTTTAGAAGAGGACTTTGGCTCCTCTCACTGGTACACTGCCTCCTGGCTACGATGCGAATGCTCATTATGATTTTCACTCAGGTGCCTCGGGCCATGATATTGACCATTGCAAAGCCTTCAAGCACAAAGTCCAGGATCTTCTTGATTCCAAAGCTATCAAACTTCACCAATGATGGGCCCAATGTGAATCAGAACCTGATGCCGAATCATGGGACGGCAGGAGCCAATGCCATTATTAAGGGGGAGAAGCTAAATCTGGTAACGGATGTTGGGGATTTGAAGACTTCGCTGGGGTTTGTGAAGGCTAGTTTGTTGAAGAAGGGGGTGTTTCCAGGTTGTTCTCTTGATTGCTCAGAGTGTGAAGTGCATCCGGAGGGTTGCGATCTTTTGAGAAAGGGTATTCAGAGAATGATGGATGATGGATGTTTGCAATTTGATAGAATTGTGAAAGAATAAGCTGATAATAAAGTGAGTAATGATGGAAGCGGAGTTTCTACGATCTCCATTCCATACCGGACAATCAATATTTTAGCGCCTGCTAGGCCGGCTCCGGTTATCATTACTGTACCTGGACCTGTGCCATACGAGAGCACTAGAGCCATCCCGTAGAATTATGGGGGAGAGGTGTTCTGTAATGGGCAAAGGCAGGAAGGGACAGCGTCTACAGACGGAAGTTTGTCGGTTGAGAATATAGTTGGGGTCGTAGGTATCACTAGAAATGGTAGGGTCTTTTCACCACCAGAGGTTAATGCTGATAAGAATGAAAAAGGGAAAAGAAAGGTCGTGATTGAAGAGAATGTCCAACCACAGGTCGGTGCTGATGATCTTTCGAAGGATGCAGAGGAATTTATGAGACTTATTCGAAAAAGTGACTACAAGATTATAGATCACTTAAATCAGACTCCTTCGAAGATTTCTATCATGTCGTTATTGTTGTGTTCGGAGGCACACCGCAATGCATTATTTAAGATCTTGAATGCAGCGTACATACCCCAGGAGATTTCTATTAACTAGTTGGAGGGGGTAGTAGCCCATGTAAACACCGGTAATGGTCTCGGTTTTACTGATTTGGATCTGACTCCTGCTCGGAGGAACCATAACCGTGCTTTGCACATATCTTTAGAATGTATATGTTCTTTGATGTCGCATGTCCTGGTTGATACAGGATCATCCCTCAATGTGCTTCCAAAGAAGGCGTTAATAAAGTTAGACATTCAAGGTTTGACATGCACGCCAAGTGATTTGGTCGTGAGGGCTTTCGATGGATCTAAGAGATTAGTGTTTAGGGAGACCATGTTGCCTATTCAGATACGACCAGAGATCTTTGATGCAACTTTCTACATTATGGATATTCAGCCAACGTACATCTGTTTGCTTGGCCGACCTTGGATACACGCTGTAGGGGCAGTCACCTCAACATTGCATCAAAAGTTAAAGTATATGGTGGAAGGGAAGATAGTCACGGTATGCGGTGAAGAGGATATTATGGTTAGCCATTTGTCATCCTTCAAGTACGTGGAAGTGGATGGGGAGATCCACGAAACACTCTGCCAGGCATTTGAAACAGTTCAGATTCAGGGGAAGTCTCCTATGGAAGCCAAGGGCCCAGAGGTCTTGATGTCATCGCTCAAGGAAGCTCGTCCTATCGTAGAATCCGGTTCATCGCACAAGTGGGGCTAAGTTCTTAGTGTTCCCGTCAAGCAGGATATGCTCGGCCTGGGATACAAACTCTCCAATTCTTCTCAGAGCACTCCGAGCTACAGGGGACCTGTGCAGTTCACCAACAGTGGTGTAATATTTGACAGGATTAATGCCGTTGGAGATGATGAAGGTGACAGTGACTGCGATATGGATGCTTGGATTCGTCCATGTACTCCTGGCCAGAAGCTGTGCAATTGGACTACCGAAGAAGTCATTCATGTCACTACTCCAGAGTAATGTTCATTGTTTTAATTATGCTTAGTCCTACGTTCTGCCCAAGACGTAGTGACCCAATTTATGGGGCCTCTTGTTATTCGCACTTTATCATTAAATAAAGGACGTTTTCGCATTCAAATATTGTGATCCCTGTTTGTCTTATTTTTGTTTTGCATTTATATTAAACAGAAAAATGGCAATGTGTTTTGTTTTTTGCATCGCATAATAAATATAACATCATCATGCATGCCTTTTCTATCAGATGCCATCGATTCAGGTTCGGCTATGACTTCGTATGACTTTGATAATCCCATTTATCAAGCTGAAGAAGAGACTGACGAAGACTGTGAACTACCCGAAGAGTTAGCCAGGCTTCTCAAGCAGGAGGAAAGGATCATTGTGCCTCATCAGGAGGATATTGAGATTATCAATCTGGGCACAGAGGATGATAAGAAAGAGGTTAAAGTAGGGGCTGCATTGGAAGACAATGTCAAGAGAAGATTGGTTGAAATTCTCCGTGAGTATCAGGATATCTTCGCTTGGTCTTACCAAGACATGCCTGGGCTGGATACAGATATTGTGGTACACCGGTTACCTCTCAGAGAAGAATGCCCGCCATTCAAGCAAAAGTTGAGACGAACAAGGCCTGACATGGCCGTCAAGATCAAAGAAGAGGTTCAGAAGCAGTTGAATGCTGGGTTTCTTGCTGTCACGAATTATCCTCTGTGGGTCGCTAATATCGTTCATGTTCCTAAGAAACATGGAAAGGTCCGGATGTGCGTCGATTACTGAGATCTGAATAAAGCAAGCCCGAAAGATGATTTCCCGCTCCCCCATATCGATGTGTTGGTTGATAACACCGCTCAGTATTCTGTGTTTTCGTTCATGGATGGCTTCTCTGGGTATAACCAAATCAAGATGGTCCCAGAAGACATGGAGAAAACTACTTTCATCACACCATGGGGGACTTTTTGCTACAAGGTGATGCCCTTTGGATTGAAAAATGCAAGGGTAACTTATCAGCGGGCAACGGTCACTTTGTTTCATGATATGATTCATCATGAGGTTGAAGTCTATGTTAATGACATGATTGCAAAGTGACAGATGGAGGAGGGACATCTGGTCGATCTTCTGAAATAGTTTGAAAGGCTAAGGAAGTTCAAGCTGAGGTTGAATCCTAACAAGTGTACCTTCGGGGTGAGATCTAGAAAGTTATTGGGTTTCATTGTCAGTAAAAAGGGTATTAAGGTAGATCCTGCCAAGATAAAAGCTATACAAGATATGCCTGAGCTGAGAACGGAAAAAGAGGTTCGTGGTTTTCTGGGGAGATTGAACTACATTGCAAGGTTCATATCTCATCTTACAGCCACTTGTGAACCAATATTCAAATTGCTAAGAAAAGATCAAACGGCCAGGTGGAATGAAAATTGCCAAAATGCATTCGAAAGAATAAAAGAATATCTCCAGGAACCTCCCATACTCATGCCTCCAATTACAGGGAGACCACTGATCATGTACCTCACGATTCTTGAGAATTCAATGGGATGTGTGCTCGATCAACAAGACGAGTCAGGTAGAAAAGAGCATGCCATCTACTACCTGAGTAAGAAGTTCACTGATTGTGAATCAAGATACTCGATGCTGGAAAAAACATGTTGTGCACTGGCTTGGGCCGCTAAGCGTTTGAGACAGTACATGTTAAACCACACAACCCTGTTGATTTCGAAGATGGATTCAATCAAATACGTCTTTGAAAAACAAGCACTCTCCGGAAGGATTGCCCGATGGCAAATGGTTTTAACAGAGTACGATATTCAGTATGTTTCCCAGAAAGCCATTAAGGGAAGCGTTCTGTCGGAATATCTAGCGGAACAGCCAATTGAGGATTACCAGCCGATGAAGTTTGATTTTCTAGATGAAGATGTCATGTTTTTGAAGATGAAAGACTGTGATGAGCCTTTACCTGAAAAGGGTCCTGAGATAGGATCTCAGTGGAAACTGGTTTTCGACGGAGGGGTTAATTCATATGGCAATGGAATCAGGGCTATTATTACTACTCCTCATGGTTCTCATATATCGTTCACTGCCTGATTGACTTTTGCTTGCACCAATAATGAAGTCGAGTACGAAGCGTGCATATTGGGTTTAGAAGAGGCCGTTAATATGAGGATCAAGAATCTGGATGTGTACGGTGACTCAGCGTTAGTCGTTAACCAAATCAAAGGAGAGTGGGAAACTCGTCAGGACAACCTGGTGCCTTATAAGGATTATGCAAGGAGATTGTTGTCGTTCTTTGACAGAATCGAGTTCCATCATGTGCCAAGACACGAGAATCAGATGGCAGATGCCTTGGCCATGCTATCTTCGATGTACCAAGTGAACTTCTGGAATGAAGCTCCAACCATCACCATTACGCGTCTTGATAGACCTGCTTTCATGTTTCTCAAGACTTAGGAATACCCATCTGGGGCATCTAGCAGAGATAAGAGGACCTTGAGGAGGTTAGCCAATAATTTTTATCTGAACAAAGACGATGTGCTCTACAGGAGAAATTTCGACATGGTCTTGCTGTGCTGTGTTGATAAACTTGAAGAAACCCTGTTGATGGAGGAAGTCCACGAGGGTTCTTTCGGTACTCATGCCAATGGACATGCAATGGCTAGAAAATTGTTGAGAGCTGGGTATTATTGGATGACTATGGAATCCGATTGCTTCAAATACGCCAGAAAATGCCATAAATTCCAGATTTATGCGGGTAAGGTGCATGTGCCACCAGCTCCTCTGAATGTGTTAACGTCTCCTTGGCCTTTTGCTATGTGGGGAATCGATTTGATCGGAAATATTGAGTCGACTGCTTCTAATGGACATCGCTTCATTCTGGTTGCGATTGATTACTTTACGAAGTGGGTGGAAGCAGCGTCCTACGCCAATGTCAAGAAACAGGTGGTCGCCCGATTCATAAAGAAGGACATCATTTGTCGTTATGGAATTCCTGAGAGAATAATTACTGATAATGGTTCAAATTTGAAAAACAAAATGATGAAGGAATTGTGTCAGGGTTTTAAGATTGAGCATCACAATTCTTCTCCATATCGTCCGAAGATGCATGGCGCTGTTGAGGCAGCTAACAAGAATATCAAGAAAATTATGCAGAAAATGGTAGTGACCTATAAGGACTGGCACGAGATGTTGCCCTTTTCTCTTCACGGTTATCGTACTTTGGTACGTACATCAACCGGGGCAACTCCTTTCTCACTGGTGTATGGTACGGAAGCAGTCCTGCCATTGGAAGTTGAGATTCCTTCTTTAAGGATATTGTCGGATGTAAAGCTTGACGAAGCTGAGTGGGTGCGAACCAGGTTGAATCAGTTGATCTTGATTGACGAGAAGAGATTGACGGCTATTGCTCATGGCCGGGTGTACCAGAGTAGGATGAAGAAAGCCTTTGATCAGAAAGTGCATCCTCGGTGCTTCCAGACGGGTAATTTGGTGTTGAAAAGGATCCTTCCTCCTCAGACAGATCACAGGGGAAAATGGACTCCAAACTATGAAGGTCCGTATGTAGTAAGAAAGGTTTTCTCTGGCGGAGCCTTATTACTATCTACCATGGATGGTGAAGATTTTTCGTCCCCTGTGAATGCAGACGCGGTTAAAAAATACTTTGCTTAAAGAGACCCGCTGGACAGAAAAAGAAAAGTTCAGGAAAAAATGGGGCATCCCGGCGAACCATGAAAAAGAGAAGGTTCGGGCAAAAATTAGGGGCAAAAAGGAAAGATGTAAACCCGCAAAGTTGAAAACCTGAAAAGGAGACTTTGGCAAAAATGGGTATCTCAGTGGATTGAAAACCCGAAAGGGCGATCCAGGCAAAAGTTAGGGATTTGAAAGCAAATGACAGCAGTCTGCATTCGATCTGTGAGCTTACGAGCAGTTATCCCAAAGGAAAGGAATCAGTCCAGTTAGTCTTTTCAGAAGGCAAAACACGGGGCACATCAAAGACATACGGATCATAGACGAATCGACACATGGTGGTTGTCTGTTTCCATGTTGCCAACATTTGTATACATTCTTTTGCTTTTTCGCAAATGCCTCTTTTCAGGAATTGCATCTGAATTGTAAGTTTCCTATTTACAGGCCTTTTATCAATAAAAATATTCATTTCAGCCAAAGAGCTTTCCCTTTCTTGTTTCACTTTTACTGTTTTGTTTGCAAAAAACGTTCGATATTTTGATAAACATTGTAGGAGAAAACAGGAGGCTTTACAGAGCGTAACGAAAGCAAATGACTTTGCTCATGTGGTAAGTGTCATGAATGGTAACTCATTTCGCATGTGCACATTCTTTTGTTTTATTGCAGGATGGCAGATCTCCCCAGCAGATGTGTTCCTCCACGGCATTGAAATTATAATACAGACTCATTTCTCCCCTAGCAGAGATTTTATCTTACCCGCAGAGTCTCGTTATCAAGTCAGGTATCGCCAGCGGATGTGTGTGGTTATTCTCCAGCGGAGGCAACGTTTTCGACGCCCTCTCCCCAACGAAGTTGATTTTCCGATGTTTTCTCAGTAGTATCGGTATTCAAGGTTTCTTCCCCAAGCAGAGTTCTGTGCTGATTCCTTCGATGCGACAGATGTTTAGGCGAAGCATGATCCATTTCTCGGTAGAGTGGAGCTCTCAGTAGAAGTGTTTGATATTCTCCAGCAGGGTAGAATTTCTTTCCAAGTAGAGTGGAGCTATTTCCTAACAGTTTACTTTACTTCCGGTAAAGTCGTATTCTGAACGGTTCTCCCCGGTTGAGTGTGTTTATTCCCCAGAGTGTTGGAAGGCTGTTCTGGGTGTTTCCCTAGCCTAGGCATTTGATCCCTATAAGAGTTGTTTTCTGGGAAGCCATCCAGGGCATTTTTCCTCAACAGAGTTTTGATTCCCAGCAGAGTGGATTTTTGTTCTCTTTAGAACGGTTGTATCTGAGAGGTGCTTTACAAGGAGGTCATCCAGGGCTTGTTTGTCCCTAGTATGAGTCCGATCGTACTCGGCACGTCCTATTTCTCTCCTGCAGAATTGGTCATTTTTCTCTAGCATCTATGTTGCTGGGGTGGTTCCTTTGGATTTGCATTTTTGCATAGCATCCTCCCAAATGCGTAGCATTTCCATTTCGTATGGAGCATTACGCCATTTTCAAACATATGCATCTGGAGCATAAGCCAGGTTTGATTCAGGAGATTTTCGTGTTGTCCCTGATTGGTGCGGATCCTTGGGCTGGCCATTTTATCGGACTATTCCCAGCCAGTCGTTTGGTTAAACGTTTTTCGTTCTTCAGCTATTTCGTTTGGTTAAATGTCTTTGTTCTACCCAGGTGAGTCGCTTGCGAATGTTGTCTTCCCTAGTCGAGTCTATTGGTCAAACATCACTCCCCCAACAGAATGGTTAGTGAACTGATGGTTCTTGGCAGAGTCGTGTGTTTGAACCTCTCTTTACAAGTCGTGAGTCGATTGATTCTGTTACATGCCTATTCTGGGTGCGTTATTCTAACCTTAGGTTTGTAATCCCCAGCGTAGTCCAAACTATTGTGTTTGGATCTCCAACTTTTGGTTGGTAATCTTCGATTTCCTCTGCAGAGTCCTTATTCCAACTCTTGGTTGGTAATCTTTGTTTTATTCCAACTCTTGGTTAGTGACCTAGTGGCGTTTGGATGTTATTCCAACTTTTGGTGGTTAATCCTTATTTTCCTCAGCAAAGTCGTGGATTCTAACCTTAGGTTGGTAATCCCCAACGTAGTCTAAATTATTGTGTTTGGTATTCCAACTTTTGGTTGGCCTAGAAGGTGATCCCAACTTTTGGATGGTAGTCTCTGGTTTCCCCTCGCAGAGTCTTTTGTTCCAACTCTTGGTTGGAAATCTTTGTTATTCTAACTCTTGGTTAGTAGCTTTTATTCTAACTCTTGGTTAGTAGTGTCGCGGTGAAAATCGGATACCAAACTATTGATTAGTTTGAATCTTTAATTCATTTTGCAACCGAACTTTGATTTGTCTAATGGAAGGGATAAAGATCGAAATTCCCACAATGCAATGCAAATGCAAGGTTTAGAGAGTTATAGGTTCGGGGGTTGGTTAAACTTAGGGAAGGTGCTAGCATCCTAAGTTTCTGTAGTACTCTACAGGAACCTCTTGTTCTATGTTTGTTTATTTCTAACTGTTTATCTGCTTAAAGGTTGAAGGGCCTAGGGGTTTATTTCTAAGTATACTCGATAAGATGTCGCACCTTATGCCTACATATCCTTACGGGAGTGGAATCAGAGTATCTGTAGTTCCCCTAAAGGGTTTGAGGAGTTCTTTGACTGTGGTCAAAGTTCCTACGGGTTTAGGGTAGTTGATTGATTGATTTTAGGAGAAAAGACGAGTTATCATTTTAAGGGAGATTCAACCGCCACAAGTTGTAGGAAAATAGTCTTTGCATCGTCTTAAGAGAAGGGCTCAAGTACTCGGAGATTGACCGACGAGTACGCCTCTATCTCTCTTAAGGCAAAGTCCCTACGAATTAATTGTATTGATGTGGGGTGGAGATTCTATCTCGCTTAAGATGATTAACATCTATTTCTCTATTGTGTTGAATATGTTGTATTTGATTTGTTTTGTTTGTATCTAAGTTGTAAAAGAGGTCCTTCCTATGGGGTAGGATCTAACTTAGAAGATCGACTTGAATGGGATCAAGGATCATAAGGGGGTATGATGTAAATGATGTGCACTACACACGATTGTTGAATCATGTGTAGGTTTTTCTTTTGGACGGAATGCAATGCGATAAAGTAAATACAATAATGTAAATTGCTGAAGGTAAATTGCAGAGATAATAAAGGAAAAATAAGTAAAGCATACACATACGCATGAAAGCGCTGAAGTGTGTGAGAGTGAGTTGTGAATGTGAGGTGCACGATGATTATATTTTACGATGTTGATTATTTTTAGGCGAGATGGAATTGATTTTAATCGAATAGATTAATTTTTTAAAGTGAAATTTGATTTGAGAAAAGTTAGATTAAATTAGGTTCTAACAGGCGAGGTTTTAAATAAAAATGATTTAATTTATTATCTACCTCAAAAAACTTTAATGGAATGGTTTAAGATAAAAATTATGGTTATTATTAAGAGTTAGCTTAAATTATATTGATTTTATTATTTCTAAGAGTGGATTAATATACTAGGGATTTTATTATTAACTAAATAAATTTGACAAAGAGGTATAATTTTTATAAAATAATTTTATTAGTGAATAAATATTTATTTAAAAAAGGTTATTAAATTGAGAGAGTTTAGCAAAATATATTAATAAGAATTAATAAGATTTTTAAAAAAAAAAGCTGCTTTTAGTTATTAAAAAAAGATTATGAGGTTGATTTAAATAAATAGTTATTAGATATGAATTATTAAGAGACTAATTATCTAAATAGTAAAAAAAGATATAAACTGATTTTAATTAAAGAGTTATTAAATTATTTTTAAAAAAAAGATTAGTTAATTAGTTAATTAAAAAGAGTTAAACGCTGATTAGGGTGATTAAACATGGTTAGTGTGGTAGGTGTGTGCGTGGTGTAGGTGATTACAACATAATCAAAGATTAACAAAACAGAAAAAACTGATGAACCCTAATTCCCCAGTTTCCCTTTCCACCCCCAAATCGACGGTTTCGCGAAGTCGCCTTTTTTGCTCTCTTTCTCCCTCGATCGCTCTCTTTCTCCCTCGATCGCTCAGTCTTCTCTCTTCCCAATCCGATTCTCTCGTCTTCTTTCTTCCCGTCCTAATTTTTTCTCGCATTTCCTCCATCTCCCGTGGAGTTTCGAACGTTTCTTAACCTGCTTCACAAAACAAAGAAGAAAATGATCAACGATTCATATTAACGGCTAATGGAATCTTACCGAAATGGGCTTCAAGGCGGCGGTGATGATGATTTGCAGCGGATTTTGGTTGCGGATGATGGATGGAAACCGAGATTTCTGGCAATGAAAGTCTCGACGGCGACGGATTGCGACTTCCGGCGAACCTCCCCGAAAGATAAGTTCTTGATTTTCTTTTACCAATTTAGGGTTTTGAAAGGATTTTTTTTGGATTTTGTGACCATTTGAATTTTTTTGTGAACCTCTGTCTCGTTCTCTATTCCTGAATGCTCCGTCTCTTCTCAATTTATAGGAACACACGGATTCAAATAATAATTGGGAAGGAGACAGAGTTTTATTACCCTTTCCGTCTTTGTTCCATATGTCTGCTTTTGTAATCGATGTGGTAAATGACTTCCCTTTCTCAATTTGATGTGTCTGGTATTTGTTTTTTCATTTTGGAAAGAAATTCAATGTGCATTGTATGTTTGAGTTGCCTTTTTCTCATCTGATATGTTAATTTCTTGCCTCAAATTTGTTTCCCTTTTCAGAAGAAACATGTCTAAAGGAATAAATTTATTTACTTTCCAACTTTCTGATTTTGCTTTGAAGCGTGTAGCTGCTTTCTCATATCTCGACCATTGTTTATGTTCTGCAGGTTTGAACAAACCCAGGAAGGTCAACAGGGCCATCACCAGATGAAGTTGGCACCTCAAAACCGGACCTGTCACTAACTTGTACTAAGCTTCTATCACCTCTAACACTCTTATTCGAAAGCTTATGAATGTGACCAAGGGCTTCAACATGTCCAGGCTTTCCATAGTATTCAATTCCCACAAGATGGTTAGGGAGGAAAATATTCTTGTGAATGTATCATGTCATTATCGAGATTATGACTCTTGCCATCATCAAATTTTACAACAGGCGACTCAGGACCAACTCCTTGATTTTAAGCCAGTGCTACAGCTTCGGTGTGATTATTGTCATTTCTCCCGGAAGGCTCGCAGGTGCCAAAGAAATATGAGATCAGTGCGCATCATTGTCTATGTTTCTTCATCTTGTCTGTAATGTGTAGATTCCTTGGGACGTTCTTTGCCGTCCTTGTCCGAGGCAACACTGTTGATAGATTCACCGACCAGTGATCTTCGAATGGATTCTCTGTAGCTAGATGAGGTTCTATGCGCCTTGTACTCGTCATTACATTTCAGTACTTTATTAGTTTCAACTCCCTGATTCTCCACACCGGTGACAGTAGAAAATCCAGGGATTGTTGAAATGGATTTTACAATACTAGATGGTTTATCAGGTAGTGCAACGGTCATGGGATTTGGTGATCCATTTTGCTGTGCTAACTGCTGAGTTTGGATGCGGCGCGACTTTTACAAATGTGAAGAGTGGTGCTATGTGAGAATGTCTGATTCCAGTTGAATTAATCTGGAGCTAATTGGTCTCGATTATCGGCTGTGTTGAACAGGTAGTAGGCGATGGAAATGTTGAGACAACTCTGGACAAATCCTTGAAGCGAAATTCAATTTACTTCTCTTCCACTGTTCTGTTCTGCTGGTGGGCTTGCTCTTGGAGGAAACCTTGTCAAATCACCGAATTCGAGTTCTTAGAAGATGGCTGGACTTGTGGTTGCTACCTTGTAGATTACCTCTTCGGGAGGAGTCATTAGCATGGTCACGACATGATGGAAAGATGAGTATACTTGGTTTTAAATTTCTTTTCACCTTGATGAACACATGGTTTTAAAACTGATTTTATGCCGAAACCGTAGTTATTTGAAGTTTTTAGATAAACCATCGAAGATAATTTGGCTTTTGACGGAAGCATAATTTGGCTTTTGACGGAAACTACTTGAACACCAACAGCTTTGGGAATTGCCTTGTACTAGAAACGGCACATGTGATAGAGCGACATATATTATAAGCCTTTCCATGAGCCCAAGATCAGCGTATAAGTCGAATTTAAGACTCCTTGTATTGTAAATTGCGGCTTAAAATTATGTGAAACCGCTACATAACCAGCTGTAACTGTTGTGTTTCTCCTTTCATGTAAGCAAGATCATGTCAAGTGTACTTGTGAACCTACTCTTGTAACGCTTCAACGTACAGTTGTAATGGAGCTTTTGGATAGCTATTTCCTTGTAATGATCTTCTACTTTAAAAATTTGGAATGGCTTGTAATGTATCTCCTTAACTTGCAGTGAGTTGTAGTTTTCTTTAATATTTGAAAATTAAACTTGTAAACTTGAGCTATAATTATTTCAAGCTCAATTATCAACTTTGAGTTTGGAGTTCGAGACCTGATGCCGAATTTGAAAATATAAACATCATCGTTTTACTTTGACTGTTCTTGGAAGCATAGAGATGAATTCCGCTTTAAAACTTCTTGCTAAAGGTGATAACCTCACTTCATGAACAAAACTAGCCCTTTTTGATCTGAATTTGACATGTATAATTCGGGATCTGGGTACTTGACTTGAACATTCTCTCATCCGTTGTCCATAATTCGTGCTCCACGCGAACATTACTTTAAAAAGGATCCCTCACTAATGAACATTCCAGCCCTAGCATACTCACCAATCTGAATCTTGAATCCACAATGTCTTGCCCCAGAAGGCCACATAAAACCTGTCAGAGATACCTTAAAAAACAAAATGATCTCGCACACACTCGTTAGTCGTGAAAAAAACATATTAAAATAAAGTCAAATAACAATAGAAAATGCGCAAACAGAAGTGGGATCTTACGGTCAAAAATTAGGGTGTGACAAGTAGCTGTTATTCTAACTCTTGATTAGTAGCTTTGGTTCCGACTTTTGGTTGATGAGGATTTTTCCTGGTGATCCTAACTTTTGGTTAGTAGCTTTGTTACCCAACCCTTGGTTGGATGTTACCCCCTGCAGTTGTTATCCCAACTTTTGGTTGGTGATCTGTTGTTTGATTGGTTGTTGTTCCAACTTTTGGTTGGTAGTCCTCCTTCATTCCTCAGCGGACTCGTTATCCCAACTTTTGGTAGGTAAGGTTTGGTTGACGTTTTCCAACTTTTGGTTGGTAGTCTTTAATTCCCCAGTAGGGTCGATCTTGGACATCTGTTCGTTATCCCAACTTTTGGTTGGTAGTCTTTGATTCCCCAGTAAGGTCGTAATATCCGGTTTGGTCGTCTTGTTGACGTTATTCCGACTCTTAGTTGGTAACCTTTGTTCTTTGGTCGTTGATTCTGACTTTTGGTCAGTATACCTCCCCAGCAAAGTCGTCTCGCCATTTAAATTTCGGTTAACGTTGTGGTGGTTCCAACTCTTGGTTGGTGGTGCTTGGTTGTTATCCCTGGAGAGTAAGTATTATTCCGTCTTTTGGACGGTATCTTTTAATGGACGTTTATCCCGTGTAGAGTCATCTGGTTAGTCTACTCCTTCCCCAGTGAAGTCGTCACAAGGTTGTTTGGTTAAATTTCTCTTTTGTTCCCCAACAGGGTTTTTCTTCCCAACTCTTGGTTGGTATCTTTGGTTGTCTATCCTGACTCTTGGTTGGTATCTGCTGGTTGCTTCATCCCGACTCTTGGTTGGTGTATCTTTGGTTGTATCTCAACTCTTGGTTGGTATCCTCTGTTTGTTATCCCAACTCTTGGTTGGTATCTTTGGGATGAAGTTCTGTTCGTATTGATTTGTTATCCCCAGCGTGTCGTATTCAAACTCTTGGTCGGTATTCGCTGTTTGGCATTCCTGCAGGGTGCAAATTTTTGGGTTCTTTTGTATTCAATCACCTTATACCTTGAATATTTGAAAGCGATTGCTTTTCACCCCTTCAGGTCCAAATTGTTTGAATAGGGGCAACTGTAGCACCCCAAAATTTGCCTTTTCGTTTTGGCAGCATCTGGCTTTTGCTTCTTTGCATTTTTGCATTTCTGCATTTACATATCATTCGTCCGCGAGTCAGGGGATCAAGGTTTTCCCGTGCCTCAGTTTTCATCTCAGTGCATGAACCTGAACATCGAGCATTAGAGGCTCTGGCATTTATTTTACACAGCGGTCGGGCGATCGATTTTATTTTATTTTGCAGGGTACTTTTAGCTCAGAAAGCAGCATTCAGGCTATCGCAAGCATTTTCATGGTTATGATATTCAAAAGCAAGTTTCAGAAGTTGAATAGAGCTCAAAGCAGCAAGAAACGGACAAACGGGCGAATTTCCCTCCAAAAGGCGCCAAAATTCAAATTTTGAAGGTGTTAATCGATTAACCAATATGGTTAATCAATTAACCAAGTCAAAATTAGGTCAGATCTGAAGTTTTGAAGATGTTAGCTGATTAACCTATATGGTTAATCGATTAACCAGTGTAGGTTTTGCCTCTGCACGTGAATTTTCAATGCAAGCCACTTTGGGGTCCAATTTTGGTCATGTGCAAATCTGATTTTCACTTTGGGAAGGATCTAGAACCTATTTGAAATTTGGTTAATTTCATTTTCCCTCCAAATTCCCATTCCTCATTCCAAACCAAATTTCACAAACCATAATCCAAACCTCTCATTTGGATCCAAGCCTAAGTGATATTTAAGTGATCCACTCCAAACTAAAGGAAAAAAATCTCTCATTCACTCTCATTTTCAGAATTTATCTCAATTCTCTCAAATTCTCTCTCAATTTTCCAATCTCCAAAACCTTCACCAAAGCTCTTCTCATTGAAATCATTGATTCTTCATTGGAATACTTGATTTCTAAGAGCTAAACCTTCATCCATTCTCTCCGTTGAATCAATTTCTTCATCCAATTTTCGTGCAAAATTGGATCTAAACTTGGAAGTGATTTTAGAAGTGATTATTTGGCTTATTTTGGCTTGATCTTGGTGAATCCTCACTCCTACAACAAGAAATATACTTGGATCTCGAAGAATATACGATTTTCTTACTTCGATCTACTTATTTCCAGTGAATCAACACTAACCGGAGCAAATCTTCGCTTCGTAGGTTGGAAATTCTTGATCCGAATTTGTTTTTAGCTTATTTGCATAATCATGTGGATTTTCATATTTGATTGAGTTTTGGTTAATTTGATCCGTTTGATTCATGATTTGGATGTGTTAGTCTGTTTACATGTTGTTTGAATCATGATTTGCTGGTTTAATTTCGTGATTAAGTGATAATGCGATCACCCGCTTGATCGGATAAGTGCTTATTTGCTAACATACTGCTCTGTTGCTATTTTTCTACTATTGGCACAGTGTTAATCGGTTAACACATTTGGTTAACCGATTAACCATTACAGATATTTAAATTTTTCAAAGTTTTCAAGGTGTTAATCGGTTAACGTCCGGTGTTAACCGATTAACACGTACAAATTTCATGATTTTCAAACATTTTTCACAGGTTAACCGATTAACCTCCAGTGTTAACCGATTAACACTGTGCCAGCAGGTCTGTTTTGCTGTTTTTCTTGTTTGTTTGAGTACCGTTTCGCATCATATCATCGTAGATCAATATGATGCATCAGAAGTGAAATGTTTTGGACATTTTGTTGCTGTTTTGATTGTTTAATTAGGACTTCATCGACACGCATTTTGTTTTCCGCTTGGATACACATGTTTGTATATGTTGTTCAAAGTGATGATGTGCTTGCATGTTCATGTTTTTCTTGCTCTTATTGCATGTTCTTACCTTTCATATGCATGCTTGAGGTCGAGACGCGCTTGTGGTGGCTGCTGCCCCACACTACTTTCCTCCCTCACTTTCATCCTAATTGTGCATTATATGTTTGCATTCTTGCATTTTCTTTTGCTTCTTTCTCTTCTCTTTGCCATGTTCCCCTTAGGATCTCTAATCTCCTTGTTCAAGGATGATTATGATAGACATTAGGTTTTGAACCATGCATGCCAACATTAGGGTAGACTTTCCCCTTTTAATCCCAACTCTAAGTCCACTTTGCATGACAACTTTTAGATTCGAGTTAGTCTCCCTTTAGTGTGTTCTTTCTCTTCTCATCTTCAAATCATTTCAAAACACGTAATGAAGGTTAATGAATGTTGTGCGTTATGAACCTTAAGTACTTGGGAAATGATGATTGGGTGGTTGCCTCTCAATTGTCTAGAGTGTCTAGTGTACACCCTTAGGGTGATATGCGACGCATTCGCTCCTAGGTCATAGTCTTTAGTGCAACATGAGTTACAAATCAAACTCAAAACACTTCGTCTCTAAAAGACACAAAAACACGTTCAAACCTTTTTTGTCCTTCGGGGTCTTAATAATGGAAAACCTTTTTCATAAAAAAAGTATTGTTAAGCTTTGGTTCTACCGCAAACAGGCATTGTTACTAACTGCTAGAACAAAGGTTTAACCCTACTCAGGTAAAAAAATTTGAACCAACCGGTGTTCTTGTTAGCCTGAACTACGTTTGCTCTGATTTCTCATACCAGATGAGGATATGTAGGCACGAGACGCGATGTCTTGGCGAGCAACCTTCCCCCCTTTCATCCGTAGTTTTTCGAACTACGTTGACTCTGACTTTCCCATTGCACGAGGGAATACGTTGGCACAGAGCGACGATGCTCTGCCGAGTCTCTTTTCTTTTCTCTTGTCCTGAGACCTTTAGCGTAGATAGATTAAACACACCCTTAGATAGATAATAAGCATGGATCCTGTCGAGTACGACGGACGTGAGGGGTGCTAATACCTTCCCCTTGCGTAACTGACTCCCGAATCCAGGACTAGGTTGCAATGACCTTGTCTTTTCCTTTTTTCGTTAGGTTTTTCCGATCGTTTCCTTTCTCTCTCTTTGGGATAAATAACGAAAGGTGGCGACTCTTCTATTTTCCGCCGAGTATTTTTCGCAGTTGCGACAGTGTGAAGCGTAAGTTTTCTGAGCCAATCGAAGAGTACCTTAATAGGTTTCGATTACTTAAAGCTAGATGTTTCACACAGGTCCCTGAACACGAGTTGGTCGAGATGGCCGCTGGAGGTCTCGACTATTCCATTAGAAAGAAGTTGGACACCTAGTATCTAAGGGACATGGCTCAACTGGCTGATCGAGTTCGACAACTGGAACGACTTAAAGACGAAAAGGATAAGTTTAATAAAAACAAGAAGGTATCTTTTGTCGAGTTCAATGAAAATGTCGAAGGGGTATACGATGACCCCTTATACTTCGACGAGAGCGAAGTGGATCTTGCTGAACTTAAACAAGGTTCGCCTTATTCTTGTAAAGTACTGGCTCCCCCACAAGGGAAGAACTTTATTGAATCTGAAAAGAATGATAGGTTCCCAAAGAAAACGTACACTTTTGATATCACGAAATGTGATGAAATATTTGATTTGTTAGTAAAACACGGGCAAATGATAGTGCCACCTGGTGCTAAAATGCTGTCTGTGGAACAAAGGAAGAAAAGAGGGTTTTGTAAGTACCATAATTTTTGGGGTCATAAAACGTCTCAATGTTTTCTTTTCAGGGATCTCGTTCAAAATGCAATTCAAGAGGGACGTCTGAAATTTGGGGAGAAGGCCAACAACCAGATGAAAGTCGACATAGACCCCCTGCAGATGGCAGATGGCCATTATACAGAACCGTTGGAAGCTAACATGGTCGAAGCTACTGACAGCGATGATTTTTCGATCGACATGGTAGAGGTTACTGAGAATTTCATGGATGGGGCTATAATGGCAAACGTTATCATGAGTTTTAGACAAGAGGGCTGTGTAAAGATGGACACTGACGACCTTGACCAGGTTAATGATAATCTAAGTTCAAATGACAAGGGCAATCTAGGTTGGGCAATAGTGACTAAGGAAACAACTGATCACTTCATCAAGATTGACCAGGCCACTAAAGGTTTGGAGTTAGGCTTGAGGAAACTGAATTTGGTCGAAGAGGTCGAGATCAATATGTTAGAAGTCACCCAGTATGAAACCATAGGAGATAGCGAATCGAATTACCAGGAGGAACTCACTAGAGAGGCTTACCCAAAACAGGAAGAATCAATTATCGATTTTCTCCACCGTTGCCAAGGGAAAGGGTCTAGTGTGATGTTATGCCCTTGATGCAGTGCCATCATTGATAAAAAAGCTGCCCAAAAACTAGAAGGAACACGAAGGCTTAAACAAAGTAGGGATATGCCCAGATTCGACACTTGAGGTAATTCCCAAAGGAGACCTGAGCCTCACATTAGGCCCCCGACAGCTAAGTCCACCAGTTTCAAACCCATTGCTGAAGCTGCTAATGGTAAGTGGATAAAACCTAACAAAGATAGACAGAAAGGGCAATAGAGGTGGAAAAACTTTGAGGTAAATCGAGGATCTTCAGTTAGTTATCGAAAGGAGTTCCAGTCTTCAAGAACTGCCCACATCTATGAGAATTACAAGGGAAAGAATCCCATGTCTCGATCACAGTGGAGACGGGAGCAGCGCAAGAGGAAAGCCCTCAGGGAAAGCTCACTAAGGGACCAGGCAGAATCCAGTACTAATGCCCCTATCGAGAATAAAGAGGGACAATCTAAGACATTTGGAAAAACACCCGTGGGACGCAGATTATCTCCTACCTGGGTCGAAGAGCAGAGAAAACCAGTTGGGGTCGACGATGAAATGACTAATAATTTCGAGTCCGACTCCGACGATTCCTTGAAACTATTGGTTAGTATGGTGTCGGTAATGCCAAGGGAGTTCGACAGAATATCGGTAGTTGAAAATCTGGATACTTACACAGATTAGGAGATGGCGGCACACAAGCCTGTGTGCTACTATGTTATGAATAACGGCTATGTCGAAGAACAAAATGCATTCTTTGAACGGCCCACAGAGGCAATGAAAAACCATTTGAAACCTCTTTATATCACAGCAAAGGTGGAAAATGTCTTGATTAATAAGATTCTAGTGGATTGTGGCGCGACAGTGAACCTGATGCCACATTTCTTGTTGAATAAAATTGGCAAATATGATACTGATACAAAACCACACAACATGGTTTTGTCAAACTACGAAGGCAAGGTAGGTTCGACCATGGGAGTCATACAGGCAGACATCACAGTCGGAACCATCACTCGCCCAACTGTCTTCATGGTGGTGGAAACAACAACTAACTACAATCTATTGCTTGGGCGGGAATGAATCCATGGCATTGGGGCAGTGCCATCGCCAATGCATCAAAGAATTGCCATATGGAGACCAGATGGAATCATGGAAAACATCGAAGTAGACCAAGGATATTTTAAGGCACCCATAAACCACGTTGACCGAAGGCAATTCGACAAGCACTTGGCCAGCATAGGCCCCTGTGTTCCTGCAGATTTCGAGTTTGTACCAAATGATGAAGTATACTTCTCACTTTATCTACACCCCGTTGATGGTTTCCGCTGGGATAAGGAAGTACCAGGTGATAGACTCTCATACCTTGGCACACTTCCAGTAGACCCCACTGGATGGGGAAGCGAATTCAGCAATGATGGCTGAAGCCATAGCGCTTCAAAGAATTTCGGCCTACATGGCCGAAACTAAATTACAAGCGGCCCTGGAGGCTGCCAACAAAAAAATGGCTGAGAAGGCCAATGAAGAATCAGGTCGAATGGGCCCTGGTAAAGGCTTCGGCCCTGACAAGATTCAGTATGAAGATCAAAGGCTCTACGCTATTTATGATGAGGAGCCTCTGGGTTTCAAGAAAGATCCCTTGGCGAACGATGCTAAGATGCTTGCACAAGACCCATTAGAGGAAGTAGACCTGGGAGAAGGAACAATCAAAAGGCCAACATATATCAGTATCAACCTCGAACCTCAACTCAAGGTCGAAATTATCTAGTTGCTGCAAGAATACAAGGAATGTTTCGCCTGGGATTATGAAGAGATGCCTGGTTTGAAGAGAGATTTGGTTGAACATAGATTCCCAATCAAACCTGGCAAGAAGCCAATCAAGCAAAACCCAAGACGTTTCGCTCCTGAAATCCTCTAAAAAATAAAGGAAGAAATCAAAAGACTCCTTCGTTGTAAGTTCATCCGCACGACCAGGTATGTTGAATGGCTAGCCAATATTGTACCAGTCATTAAGAAAAATGGGTCCTTAAGAGTATATGTAGACTTTAGGGATTTAAATTCAGCAACCCCTAAAGACGAGTATTCGATGCCGGTGGCAGAAATGCTAGTCGATTCAGCCGCTGGCCATGAGTACCTTAGCATGCTGGATGGTTACTCTGGTTACAATCAGATTTTCATCGCTGAAGATGATGTTTCCAAAACAGCGTTTCGTTGTCCAGGGGCCTTAGGCACTTACGAATGGGTAGTGATGCCTTTTGGCCTGAAGAACGCTGGGGCAACATACCAGCGAGCGATGAATTCAATTTTTCATGATTACATTGAATCTTTCATGTAGATATATCTTGATGACATTGTGGTGAAATCCGTGTCAGGAAAAGATCATGTAGATCATCTGCGTCAACCCTTCATAAGGATGAGGAAGTTTGGCCTCAAGATGAACCCCCTGAAGTGCGCATTTTGTGTGCAAGCGGGAGATTTCTTAGGTTTTGTGGTCCACAAAAAAGGGATCGAAATCAACCAGAACAAGACAAAGGCCATTATGGAAGTGAAAGCACCATTGAACAAGAAGGAACTGCAATCCTTGCTGGGTAAAATAAACTTCCTGAGAAGATTTATATCAAACCTAAGTGGAAAAACGCAGGCCTTCTCACCACTGCTTCGAGTTACAAAAGAAAGGTTCGAATAGGGGAGAGATCAGCAACAGGCTTTCGACAAGATCAAAGAATACTTGACTCGTCCTCCAATCCTTTCGCCGCCTTGTCGAAGCAAGAGCATGAGATTGTACATAGCAGCATCAGACAAAACTCTAGGGAGTATGCTTGCTCAAGAGGATGAGAATGGCATTGAAAGAGCCATTTACTACCTTAGCAGAGTTTTGTACGATGCAGAAACTAGATATAGTGAGATATAAAAACTATGACTATGTTTGTATTTCTCATGTATGAAGTTGAAGCAATATATAAAACTAGTTGATGTGTATGTCTCTTTGTATTTCGATGTTACTAAACATATGTTATCCAAGCCTATTTTGCATAGTCGAATTGGTAAATGGGAATTAGCATTAACTAAGTATTCTTTGACTTATAGACCGCTAAAGGCGGTTAAAGGGAAAATAGTGGCAGACTTTATTGTCGATCACTCCATAAATGAAAATACCCTAAACGTTGTCGAACTAGAGCCTTGGAAGTTGTACTTCGACGATTCTAGACATAAGAACGGGACAGGCATAGGTCTGTTGGTTATTTCGCCTGACAAAATTCCAACAAAATTCAAGTATAAAGTCGAGGGGCTATGCTCCAATAATGAGGATGAGTATGAAGCTTTAATAGCCGGACTTGAAATTTTATTAGAATTGGGGGCAACCCGAGTCGAAATAATGGGATATTCGGAATTGGTTATAAAAAAGTTAACGAAGGAGTACAAATGTGTCAAAGAAAAGCTCATTATGTATTTCGTAATAGCCAATAGGCTACTCATGAAGTTCGAAGTGTTCACTATTCGACACATACCACGACTACACAATTAGGTGGCCAATGATTTTGCACAGATTGCATCAGGATATAGGGTTTCGAAGGAAAACTTGCAAGAAGTAATCGAGGCCAGGGGTAAGGTTGTGTCGGTAGGCCTGTGATCGTCGGACCTTGAAGTGACAAAGTTTGGCTACGCTGATGAAGAAACTTTCGAAATTTTTACAGTCGAAGGTTTGACAGACAAAGATTGGAGGAAACCGTTGGTCGAATACCTTCAGAACCCTTCAGTAGCCACAAAATGAAAAGTGAAGTATCAAGCACTAAGCTACGTTCTTCTAGGAAACGAGTTATTCAAGAAAACCTCTGAGGGGGTTTTGCTTAAATGCCTTAGTGAATCTGAGGTGTATCTGGCATTGTCATCAGTTCACAGTGGGACATGTGGGGCACACCAGGTAGGCCATAAGATGAAATGCCTACTGTTTGGCCAAGGGATGTATTGGCCTATGATGCTGAAAGATTGCATTGAGTTCGCCAAAGGTTTCCAGGAGTGCCAAGTTCACGCTGACATACAACATGTTCCAGCAAGCGAGTTACACTCCATAGTCAAGCCATGGCCATTCAGAGGATGGGTTTGGACTTGATAGGAGATATTCAACCTGTGTCTTCCAAAAACATAAAGTATATCCTAGTGGGGATAGACTACTTCACCAAGTGGATCGAAGCGATACCTCTACCAAAGGTAGATCAAGAGGATGTCATCGAGTTCATTCGGAAGTACATCATTTATAAATTTGGGCTGCCAGAAACAATAACGACGTATCAAGGGTCAGTGTTTACGGGTAGGAAAATGCAGGAGTTCGCCAAAGAAATGGGATTTAAACTTCTCACCTGAACGCCTTATTATGCCCAGGCCAATGGCCAAGTCGAGGCAGCAAATAAGGAGATAATTGGTATGATAAAAAAACAGATTGGGAGTAAGCCAAAAAAATGGCATAAAACGTTGGACCAAGTCCTATGGGCATGTCAAACGTCCCCTAAGGAAGCAACCAACACTACCCCGTATCGTTTGACCTTTGGCCATGATGCAGTACTGCCGGTCGAGATCTATATACAGTCGGTTAGAATTCAGAGACATCACGAAATCCCTCGAGAAATCTATTGGGATATGATGCTCGACGAGTTAGTAGATCATGATAAAGAAAGACTTAAAGCTCTGGAACTTTTGATAATGCAAAAGAAAAGAGTGGAGAAATCATATAACAAGAAGGTTAAAACGAAGGCCTTTTTGGTGGGAGATTTGGTTTGAAGGGTGATCCTGCCTATGGATCGAAAGGTCAGATCCCTAGGTAAATGGTCCCCAAAATGGGAAGGCCCATTCCAAGTTTCAAAGGTTTTTTTCAATAGGGTATACGAAGTGGAAGAGCTAAACGAGGATATGAGAATATTAAAAGTGAATGGCAAATATTTGAAAAAATATAAGCCTGTGCTTCAAGAGGTTAAAATATCAATGGAGTAACAACTAAATATAAAACAAAGCCATAAATGGTGTTAATAAAATACGCCAAAATGGCCCGATGTCTTACAACATGAAGTTAAAACATGGCTTACAAAGGCCAGCAAAAGATGCGCTATTACAAAAGCTTTAATAAACTAAAAAGGGAGATTGGCCCTCATTTTGAGATAGTTCGACTTTTGAAGCTCGAGGCGTTTCTGACATAGGGCCTTGGCTGTTCTCAATTGAGCAATTTCTGCTTCCAAGCGACGAGCTTCCTCAGTAAAGTTAATGGCATGATCAAGTTCATTTGATAAGGAAGAATCATCAAAAGAGGCTAATTCAACATTCTTCTTCTTGGCTTTCGCTATTTTATTGCGAAGCTTTTTGATTTTGCGCTCCCAACAAGCAATGTTTGCCTCATTGGTAGTGATCTCCTGTTGATTCTTCTCTTTTATCTCCTCCAATCCTGCAACTTTTTCTTCAGATTCAGCAACAGCGGTCCAAGCAGCGGCTTCACTACCTGATTTTGTCAAAAGATCATTCTCAATCTGGGGCAATAGTCGAAAGTCTTTATGAACTTGATCAATCAAGATACCAACTTCTTGGATGACGCTCGCCGCCTCGGGGTTGAAATCAAGTTGAGATCCACTTGCTGTAGGAGAGCCTTCAAGGAGAGGTAGTTGACTGGGCCCATTTGTAAACGGGAGAAAAGATCCCCTTTGAAGATCTTTCCCTTGATCTTCTCAAGAATGCTATCAGTTGGTTGGCTCGTGACTTGGCCTTCAGAGGTTGAAGTGCTAGGGGTCTTATCAGAAGAACTACTTCGTTTACTCAAGAGGAGTTTGATGTACTGTCGAGGGTTGGAGACCTTCAAGGCATGAAGTGCTGTTGTGGTAAGATTGGCCTTACCTTTGAGGGGCCCTACTTCACTTTCCTTGAGAATAGTAGCAATAGTAGTTTTAGCCATCTCAACAGGGGTAGGTTGATCAACAGGGTGTTCCTCAAGTTTTGTTTCTTTGCTTTTACCTTCCTCTGTGGCATCTCCTTCCATTTCATCTTCAGTTCCCCCGTCGCTAGACTCATCCAGTTCTGACTGATGCATGGTCTTGTCTTCGACGCCATCATCTTCCCATGCGTCCTTTTCATCAGCAGCCATCGTTTGATCTAAAGGAGAGTTGTTTGTGTCAACCAAGTTTGCATCCTCCTCCATAGGAGTTTCTTCACCATATGCTACGACAGGATTAACTGAAACATTGTCTTTTTCATGGTCGGATCCATCGGTTTGAGACTGTTGGGTCGTTGTCTTTGTAGGTGAAGGAGGAACTGTGGTAAACTCAGGTTTGTTAATCTCACCAAGAGAACTCATACCAGAGCCCAGATCTGAGGTAGGATGGTAAGTGGGCTCACCTTGGCTGTTCAAGGGAAAGGTTGGTGAAGGAGACTTGGTTGGAGCAGTTTCCAAACCTCCAGCATCAGCCTAGACGAAGAAACAGACATAAGAAAGAGTAAGACAAAAACAAATCAGGTTCCAAAAGAAAACAGTTAAATGCGCATTATACCTTAACATTTTCATCAGCAGGACTTGAGTTATCGCTTTCGATAGGAACAATATGCGGAATCGAGGCATCCTCTGCGGGAGCCTTAGTAGGATCTTGAGGGGGAGTGTTCAGCTTGGGAGTGTTGACTGTCGAGGGAGCAGATGGAACATCAGGGGTATCTAGGCCATGGGTAACTTTTTGCCTTCTCTTTATTTGGGCATTCTCACGAGGGGATCCGTCTTCATCATCTGAATCAATGATGATCTGGGCAGAAGACCTTTTGAGCTTCTTATAAGGAGTAGGTGGTTTATGGCTAAACTGAGACAACGTGAGATGTTAGGAGCAATTAAGAAAGACAAGATAACAAAGGCTTGCAGGAGATTACCTTTTGGTCTTCGACCCTGCCTTCGATCTTTGGTGCTGGAGCATTTCTTTTAGGGGCAGCTGCAAAATAAATCATACCACTACCAGTCAGTAACAATAAAGCTCAGTTTAAAAAGTCCAAATTGAAGGGGGGTGACCTTCAAGAATGTCGGATTCGATGCAAACATCTTCGATACTAACATGAAGGTGCCCTTTAAAAGTATCGAGCGTATGTTTAGTCAGAACCACCCGTTGCGCTTTGGGTTTCGATTGCTGTCGGAGGATTTTTATAGAATCTCCACAGATGAACCAATATGGAAATGGAGGGGCAAGAGCCACGCCAAAACCAGCAGTTGGTAATCGAGGGATTTTCAAAGGAAATAGTTTAAAGGCAACCTCATACCGTTTCTCACGAGGAATAGATGAGGGAATCTTTAAATTTTCCATTTTCTTAGAAAACTTTTCCCTTAAAGTGACAGCAGCCTCGCGGATGGTCCGGCTAACATCATCTGGTCGATAGGCAGTTTCGAAGTACTTTTGGAAGGCTTGAATCTCTTTGATATGGGTAGACGTGCCTTTCTTGATTTTCTCCTGCACATCAACGAAAGCTTGGTCAATCAAGCGAGTAAAGCTCGAAACATCAAGAAACTCTGAGGCATAATGTCTGGACCACCAATTGTAGAAATCTGGGGAGCAGAAGTAGGAGGGTTCAAAACAAACAGGTGGAAGAAGAGATTTGTGGGCATGGCGCGCTAGTTGTGTTGAGCAATCCAGGGGGTTAACAATGATAAGAGGGAGTATAATGTGTGATTTCTTATCATACAAACATTTGGGTAAAGTTTGTATTAACCCAAATTGTCGTGATACCAAGTTTGGTTGGTAGGCTATCAATGTGGCTTGTCCTCTGACGAGATTGAGTTTATGAACTAACAGTCGAGGTGTGAGAAATCGATCCCAGATCAACTTCGATTCGTCTTCATGTTTCTTTAGCGGAGAAGGGAAGGGTTTGATGAACCACTCAAGACCGTACTTCCTTTCTGCGAATGGATCCATTCTTGAGGTGAATTCGTGACGTTTGGAGAACATATGGATGAAGTTTGAAAGGTTGGCTCGAAGCGTATGTCCTTTTTCGCTTGGAGTGAGTTGAACCAAGCGGGGCCATTTGACCCGTCTCTCAAACACAGAGGACGAACCCTCATCGACTTCTCCTTTGTTGGGAAGGCTACTTTTGAAAGTAGCATTGAGCCACAACTAGAGTAGCTAGAAGGGACCTGACATTAGCAGGTTGCCATGACTTTCTGGGTCCTTCAGCTTACCAGCATCTTCGCCCAAGGCTTCATAGAGACTGACCAGGATCATCTCGCTCAAACAAATGCCTCTTTTCAAGTGTAGCAAGTTTGCCAAAACAAGATATTTACGTGCCACCTTCAAAGATTTAGTACAGAATACGCAGCGAGACAGCCACATGGCCAAGAAGGCTATATGTTCCTCAGCTTCGACAGAAGTAGTGTTCTTATTGTGATAATGTTGGACGAAGGCCGTGTAGATGTGCTTTGTAGTTGAAAATCCTATAGTATCTTGACTATCGATTTCAGGGTCGTAAACTAATCCATAGGGTTTTAGCCCTACGATGGCGGCTATATCAAACAGTGTGGGTGTCATCATCCCACACAGAAGGTGAAAAGTGTGATGGGTGTTATCCCAGAAATACAAAGAGGAAGCCAGCATAAGAGGATAATAATTGAGGCCGACCTTCAACATCATTATAAGGTCATAGATACCAGTGTCTTTCCAATCCTAGGATTTCACTTTTTCCACTTTTTCTAACCAATTGAGGTAAAGTTCGGAGTCCTTAAAATAAGGGGTGGCTCTAAACAACCTAGCTCCGTCATGGAGGTACTTAAGGTCTACGTCGTAGGAAGCTAGACTATCAGGACCATCAGCGGGAACCTTGCTAGAATCCTTTTGCCCTAAGGGTTTGGTTAGTCTATAAGAAGGGAAGAAGTCGCTGATATTGGAATAATCAAGACCTAAAGGAGGCAATGTGCCATACATTGCTAAGGGTTTACCTGCAACATTAACAGAGATGATTACCTGTGATTCATAGATATGGCAATTTTCCTCCAACAGGGGTTCACGAATAAATTGTTGGTTCTTCACTACTTTAGGACCGCTCAAGGTGGTGAAAGGAGGGAGAACCGATGTAGAAGATTGCCCTTTGGGTTGTGTTTTTTTCTTCTGGTGCTCAGCCATTGTTGAAGTCAGAAGTGTTCTTAGGAGAAAGAGGATATTTGAAAAAAAGTGCAAGAGTTTTTGCTGGGAGTTGGAAATGTTAAAATAATACCTGAGGAAATTATTTATATGGAGTATTGAAAATCAAGAGTTTTTTTAAGTGGCTGGAGTTAGTGGGCCATGTGTGTGTTCTAAGGTGGAGAAACAGGGGTGACAGTTGTAACCTATATCTCCTAGGCTCTAAAATAATGATGATGGTCTGTGATTTCGGTGATTCCTGAGAAACCCGCCATGATGAACATGATGTCAGGAACGTGCTTCAAGGTGACGGAGCAGTTTCTTGCGTGTTCTTTTCTGTTTCCTTCTTTCCTCTCTTTCTTCCCTTTTCATCTTCCCAGACATTAGTTGGCCAAAATATATTGGTTGACACGTGTAAGTTGAAGTAAACGGCGTCGAATTGGATGCTGTAAAAAATGTGCTTTTCTACACAGGGGTCGAAAAGACATTTTTTGGGGGAAAATTTGTTAGCTCCTAAATTCGACACCCCTTGCAAGTTAAGATATTTAAGAGACAGTATTAGAATCTTGTTGGGGGTGATAGTTAGTCGAAAAGTGTAAGACCTTTTGAGCAAGAGGATTCGAAACACTTGCAAGACTTAAGGAAAAACATGAGACTTCAAGGCTTCGACCGTGACGTTGTTGGGCAGTCATCCTAAAGATTTGTAATTCAAATGAACTGGAGGAAGTGGTTTCGCTCGCTGGATGACTGAGAAGGACACGTGGCACCCTGTGGGCGACGTACCCATGCATCACGACAAGTGTCGGAAGATGATGATGTAGAAGGTTATTGGTAGTTATTTTTTACTATTATAAATAGGAGTCTTAGACATAGAATCTACGGTGTTGTAATTTACTTTTGTACAACTCACTCTTAAAATTACTCCAAGTATCCGAGTGTAGAGAAAGAGAGTACCAAAGAGAATGTACGTGATGTAAACACACCATCTTTTACTTTCTAATGAAGTTTATTTTACTTGTTTAACTTTACAAAGTTTTCTTTACCTTTTTTGCAATTACCTTTTTTCTATGCATTTTCCTTCATCCTCGTCCTCAATCCTTTTCTAAAGCCTTTATCTTTCCCTTTCTAAAAAACTTTATGTTCTTTTTCTCTTACAGCCGAATTGATACTTTTTAGAATCTTTTACCGCAATATTGCCAAAGTGTGAAACTTAAATAGATTTCCTAAATTCAGAACCTTTTTAGGACATGTCCTAGGATCAATCTGATCGATCCTGTGAGTCACCAAAGTTAGATTTGGAAGATCAGTTGTTGTTTTCCAACTTTCAAGGGAAACACATGTATACATTTATAGATGGTATATTACACTCTTTTTTGTTTAAAACGGGTGTGTAAATATGTAATATTACACCCTGTTTTTTAGAAAATAGGTGTAAATTTTTAAATAATTGCATTTAAATTAAACATATTTACTTCCCATTTGATAAAAATCGGATGTAAAATGAACAGTATTCGCTCTGGATATTGGCAAGTTTACACCTTTTTTTTAAATAGGATGTAAAAATATGATATATTACACACGATTTTACAATGGATGTTGACAAGTTTACACCCTATTTTCATGATATATTACACTAAATTATACCATGGATGTTGACAAGTTTACACTCTAATTGTTTTATTTTCATAATTATACTATATTTAATTTTATTTAAACCTATTGCATTTAATCAAATATTTTTGTATACCGCTAAACAAAAAGCACAACCAAAACAAACATATCCAAAATCACATATCATCTAATACTAAAAAGTCATTCTTCAAAATCATTTTAACAAAAACTATCTATATATAATTTCTCCTCCTTCACTTTATTTTTGACAATATTTATATGTCTTCTTGATCCTCATGCTCTTCAGCCATTTCCATTTGCTGCTCGTCAGCTCCCGAAGAAACCATTATATTGTGACCCTTCATATTAAATATAAGCAAAAGGCAAGGAGTTTCAAATCATTATAAATATTATTAATGAAATGATCTAAATATAAAATTTTGACCTCCTTAATTTATAACTTAATTAGCTCGTTGGACCTAACATTATAAATATGGATGTTTGTGTTTTCCATTTCAAGAAATGCGACGATGTTATTTTTTTGAGGATTAAAGGCAATAAATGTTGCAGTTGGTGGAGCTCCCTCAAAGTGACACAAAACCTGAAATTCAACTATAACTTGTTACAATAATGAAATGAAACAGAATATATTATCATAAATATTGAAAACTCACCCGAAAAGACACCATGTTAAACAATGCAACTTCTTCTCCATATGAAACAATGACATAGTTATCATTCTTTGAGATGTCGAGACATGGAGTTGCCGTATCACAAGTGGTCGGGAACTCATCAGTCAAACGAAAATAAGAGTATCAAGATGTTCATTGTCTTCTAGATCCTAACAGTGCCTTTATTTAAATTGAAGTTCCGCAGCTATAATTAAATTCAGAAAAGTAGCAGTAACAACAACCACCAAATCATATTATAACTAAAAAATGTGTTATAACACTAAAGGGAGCGTATACTCACGCTTCGTCAGTTTTGACACCAAAAGAGTTTGTGATAAAATTGTAATCATTAAAAACCTATGCTTAATTCAAGGAACACTTTTATTTCCAAATATTTTATAAAAAATTGACTAATAGATTATCTTCTTTACCAACATCAATCTGATCTAAGCTGAAATGCAGTCAAACATTCTGTAGAATTTCAACAATTTTGAGCATTATTACCTGATTCAACACCTGCAATGTTTGGTATATCAGTTATACGACTTGGTTTCACCCATGTATCATTTGGTATAGAAGCTGTATATCTCGGTTCAGCCCCTGCATCATTCGGTTCAGCAGTCACAATATTTCGGTTTAGCAGTCATACAACATGGTTTAATATCTGATTCAACACCTGCAATGTTCAGTATATCAGTTGTACGACTTGGTTTCGCCCCTTCCTCCAGTGGTATGTACTGGTGCTAGAATAGGGATTAGGTAATCCTGGAAGAAGACCCATGCCCTTTCCATCATTGATTCATTATTTTGTGCTTCAATTTGATCGTAGTTTTTGGGCTTCCTAAAAGGTTAGAGAAATTAAATAGTTGGATGAGACACTAACTAAAAGATATCTAAACTATTATCTCTTCTAACTATTAAATATCAGGTTAAAGATACAAGAGAAATTAAATAGTTGGATGAGACACTAACGTAGAGACCATTTAGTTGATGTTAAAATTTAGAGAACCACACCTGAAATCAAAATCAAATGCTAAAAATACATAATTTTTTTGAACAAGATATCCTAAATTAAAGTGCATCATTGATAGAACAAAGTATGTGATAATCACTTAAATTAAATAACATCAATTAATTAATCTCTCTATCACAACTAATAAAAACCCACACATTGACTTGAATAGTCTATAAAACTTATGGCACTACATCAATATAAATTAAAGATCATCCATTATTTGAACACTAGAAATATGGCATGAATAACCCACCATATAAAAACATACATATGCAGATAAAACCAAAAAAATTGAAGGTTGAGTATAAAATCTAGAAAGTAACAATAGTCTTTATAACTAATTTGCATTGCTATATGAGATTCAACATAATGTGCTTCCAAGGTCTAAGAATTGCAATTTTCAACAACATTTATATTATTTTTAACCCATATTTATCATTTAAATATGTACCATGCAGTTTCTTTCACAACACCCAACTGTTTATATATCTTGGTATCCTATCATGGTCGGGTTGTTGCAAATAATCAAGTAGAGGATTGTTACTCACCTCTAAGCAGCAGATTGTCAATAACACTGTTGTAAAACATAACCCCCGATTGGATTTAAGTTCCCGTTTATCTGTCATATGTTAGAACTCATAAGTAGGGACTTAATTAGGAGGCTAATTTGAAAGATAGGATTGTGGGAACTAGTTTATGTGAATTTAGAAATACTTAGTAGGTAGAATCCTAATCTATGTAATTGAAATGTACATTTATCCCAAGAGATTACTTAAATTTGATGTTTTTCAGTCAAAGACAAAGATTTAGACTATAGTATACACAAATAGTAAACTTTAAATATTTCAGATGGAAAAAAAAAAGTTGGACTCGTACCTGGTATGCGGAAGTGTTTGTTCCACAGAGGAAGCCATTTGGGAATTTGAGATATGGTGATTCCATTTTCAAATCCATGGAAACTTTGTACATGTCAATGAGAAGAGTAAAACATGGTAAATAACACAACGTTTTAAAGCCATTTTAGCATTTTCATTCAACTCACTGATGCAACAAACTCTGACTTATTAATTGTCAACTCATTTCCCATTTTAAATAATGTATATGATGAGTCTAATTTAGCACTCCCACCATTTCTAATTTGTAGTTTCTCTTGTTGTATGAATCAACTTAACCTATAGTCAAAATAACAAAAAGAGTTGATGTACGAAAATGGAAGAGAATGAAAATATTCATATTGTTTCTGATTTTGAGATTGATAAATCGCACAGAGAATCGATCTGAGTAATCATTTCTTGTGAATCGAACAATGTAAACTAAGATTTGATTGCATACCTCCTCAAAAGTTATAGAAATTATTTATTGAACAAAAATATAAGTGTCATATCCCAAATTTTGACCCCTAAATTCCATCATCATTCTAGGAGCATCAATCATGTGTTATGTAACGTCCATTTTAATTATTTTTGGTTTTTGGGATTATTTTATTTGAGAATGTGCTTGAGGATTATTTTGAAGGATCAAGAACTCATGCTATTGGTATACAGTGATAAAAAAATAATATTTAATAGTAATGTGATATTATTATTAATTATTATCATTTTTGTTACTAATATTAATTTTATGAGTAAAATTATAATTTAAATGGATTTTTGGAATAAAAGTATTATGAGAAATTATTATTAAAATGAATTATTTGGATTAATAAGAGGATTGTTGGGACTAAGGGCAACATTGTCATTTTGGTGAGAATTAAAATTGGAAAGAAGAGGAGAACACATGCACGGTGAAGAACACAGTTTGAGCAAGAGGAGAGCTACACGATCAAGAACAACAACTTAAGCAAGCGAATTTCGTGTGGATTGAGGAGCTTGTTCATCATCAAAGCTTGAATTGAGGTAGGGGGGATAATCGGTTAAATTCGGTAAATGCATGATTAATCGATAGAAAAGGGGAAAATCCCTAACCCCATAGATTTCTTGATGATTGATGTTGATTGCATGCTGTTATTGTTGTGATTGTTGTGTTGTTTGATGTTTAAATCGTTGCATGTGCTGAGAATGTTAGATGGGATGTGTTTTGGGATTTTCGATTAAGTTCGAAGTTGACCCGGAAGTTGGTTATGAGAGCTGAGTTGAAGATTAGTTGGATGGAATCGGGAATAGACTCCGTAACTAAGTAGCAGTATGTAGTTGGTTGTGGGTTTTGATTTAATCGGGCAAAATCGGTGTGGGAGGCGATTCTACAGCGCAGAATTTTTCTGAGTACGCAGGTATTCGCTGGGCGAATGAGGGGCGAGCCTTCGCCAGGCTTCGCCGGGCGAACTAGCCAGCGAGTGCTGGCAGAAGCTTCTGTCTGGCTTTGCCAGAGGTTTCGCCAGGTGAATGGCAGCGAGTGTTCGCTGCGGGGCTTCGTCGGGCGAATGCGCCAGCGAGCCCGACAGCAGTTTGTGTTTTTGCTGCTGTTTTGTGTTATTCCTCTGTGGACTTGGACCCTCGTTGGTCATGTGTGATGGGAGGCTTGCTGGAGAGCGGATGCGAGCGTATGTTGGTGGTTGTAGGGCTGTTTGGCCGGTGTTTATCGCTAGTGGCATAATTGTTGAATTATGCGTTATGTATGAACCGATGTGGATGTGTACGTGAGATGTGTGCACCATGTGTGTGCTGCGTGTGAGATATGAGGATCAGCATGATCGTTGCGCCTTGAGTGCGTTGTGTTGGTGTTTTGTGGTGAATGGATCCGTGAGGATCGGTACGCTTATTATGCGTTGCATTTGTATGTTGTTATGTGATGTATTGGGCCAGTAGGACCGACATGCCTTGTGTGCATTGTATGTGATAAGTTGTGTGGTGAGCGGATTCGTGGGATCGACGCACTGTGTGTGCTTGTTATGTATGTATTTTATGATGTGAATGGAACCGTGAGATCGGTACGCCTTGTGCGTCGTGTATATGTTGTGTGAGGGGTGGATCAATAGGATCGACGTGCACTTGGTGTGCTAGATGTTGTTGCGTGTGAATATGGTTGTGTGCTCCCTGTGTGGAGGGTGATGGCCCAGTGACCATCGGTATTGTTGATATGTGCTCCCTGTGTGGAGGGTGATGGCCCAGTGACCATCGGTATTGTTGGTGTGCTCCCGGTGAGGAGGGTGATGGCCATGTTGTAACACCCCGTTTCCAAAAATAAAATAAAATGATTAAAATAAAGACATACACAACTCACTATGCAACACATGCACTGGACTCCACAAAATGCGGTACCGACTCAACTCAGGATAGATCGTGTACACTCCCTCTAAGCAACGATATATCCCTACCACGCACCTCCTGAGCTCATATCATCAAATCTCAACGTCCCCCACTTGGGACACGGGTAGTCGCATAGAATCCATCCGAGCAACGATCCAAATCCCGTCCACGCTCCCCACTGGAGCACGCCAGTGAATCATACACTGCGTCCACACGCTCCCCATTTGGAGCACGTGAGCCACACATGCCTCACGTCCACGCTCCCCATTTTGAGCACGTGAGCCACACAGGCCTCACGTCCACGCTCCCCATTTGGAGCACGTGAGCCACACAGGTCTCACGTCCACATGCTATGCAAGACACTATGCATAAACACACAGCACACACAGTGCACACAACCCCATTGGTCCATCGCATCATAATATGCATACATACACAAGCACACAAAGTGCATCGATCATACCGATCAACTCACCACACAACATATCACACATCATGCACCTAAGGCATATCGGTCCTACTGACCCAATCATCACAACAACACATAAACACGATGCATATAAAGCGTATCGATCCTACGGATCCTCTCATCACAACATATCACCACAACTCACTCAAGGCGTGTCGATCCCACTGATCCTCATATCTCACACACAACATATCAATACCACGCGCACACAATTTATCATATATCAAAGATATCTCACTCATCAACACAGCACTCATGGTGCACACGATCCTACTGATCCATCAACGTACAACACACAGTCACAGCACACACAAGGCGTACCCGATCCTACTGATCTACGGTCACTCAACATATGAGCACTACGCACACAAGGCATATCGATCCTACTGATCCACGGTCACACAACTTATAGCACACACATATAATTATACCACATAATCCACCGATCACGTCGAATGTGTTAAACGCCGGCCACATAGCCCTCTAACACCCAACATACACCCAACACCCATAAATCATCACGGTACTTCAGACTGGTCACGCTCAGCAATCACAGCTGCACACAGTTCCAGGGAAAACAAAGTTCTGCTATGCTCGCCACCTATCACCTGAATCTCATACAACCACTTCTCAAGAGTTTCTTACAATATCACATACACTCATAACGTATATCAGGTCACTTATTCGGTTATACAATTACCACGAGAATCACACTCCCGTATCACACGTATTCATTCCTAATCGAAGGATACATAGCCACTTTAGGCATCACAGCGTACTTCGGTTCAATCGTTCATATCAACGAATATTCAAGCACACGTTCCCTACATCACCTTCATGCTCTCAACCGATCCACGATAACCACGTACTCGCTCACGACCAACAAGGGTCTAACCACGCGAGAAACGGAACAGCACAACATAAGAACCATAAAATGTTGTCATGCTCGCTGCCATTCGCCTGGCGAAGCCCCGCAGCGAAGACTCGCTGGGACTCGTCCGGCGAAACCCCTAGCGAAGCCAAACATAAGCAACAGGTAGCATTCGCTGCCCAGTTCGCCTAGCGAAACCTGGCGAAGTCTCGCCCCCATTCGCCCAGCGAATGCACGCGAATTCTGCAGAAAAACTGATGTTCAGAAACAGCCCCACACTCCGATTTCGTCCGATTAAATCCCACGAAATCCTACACTATACCAGTACAGTACTATCCCACAAGACTACACTGATTATCCTAGTTCATACTCGATAAATCCTCAGTTCTACTCAATTCTCCAACTTCCGGCATTAACTCCGAATTTACCGGAAACCCAAAATCATCAAACAACCATTCCATAGCACATGCAATGAACTCAAACACAATAATCACAATTACAACAGAAATCAACAACATGCAACAACATAATTTCATCATTCATCTATGGGGTTTAGGGAATTCCCCGTTCTACCAATTTTTCATGCAATACCAAATTTAACCGATCAATCCCCCCTTACCTTAAATTTGATGCTGATGTTGATGAAGCCTCTCAATCCACACGAAAATCCTACAGTCCAGCCTCCTCTTGCTCAAGCTTGCTCTTGCTTTGACCGTGTTCTTCTCCTTCGATCGTGTTTCCTCTTCTCATGCGTGTTCTCTTCTTCTCCTTTTTCCAATATTCCACCTTTACCCTCAATACCCCCAAAATTCACCTTATTCCAAATAATATATAAATTCCCATAATAATAATAATAATCCCCTTATTTCCTTTAATTCACAAAATCCACTTAATTTCCAAAATTCCATTTAATTATATTTTCCTCATATGTTAATATTAGTAATAATAATGATAATAATTAATAATAATATTACATTGCTATTAATTATCACATTTTTATCACTGCATACCAATATCATGAGTTCTTGATCCTCCAAGTCATTTCACCAAAACACATTCGTGAGTAAAATAACACTGAAACCAAAAATAATTAAAATGGGTGTTACAACTCTCCCCCACTTTAATTATTTTCGTCCTCGAAAATACCTGATGGAAACGATCCCGGATACGCATCTCGCATCCTGCTTCCCGATTCCCAGGTCACACTGCCTCCTGCAGCACCTCCCCAAGCCACTTTCACCAAGGTTATCTCTTTTTCTCTGAGTCGCTTCTCGTTCATTAATCTGAACTATTAATGCCTCAACCATCGAATTGTTTCTTACTTGCACATCATCCATCTGAATTAATGTACTCCCTCAACGGAGACACATGGAACACACCATACCAATCGTGAGCGACAATAGCTAAACGGTCTAACATGCTATTTCTCCCGCGCTTCCGCTGCGCCACTCTGATATAAACCACCGAACACGGTGCGAGCTTCTGAGACTCCAAAAAGTTGACCAACATCAGTCACCGTCGTAATTCTCAAAACATATATTTTCTTGGATCCTCTTGATCCTCCCAGTCGTCTCATGCCCAATTCTCAGATCTGAACACTATACTCTCGTTCGAATCATTCCAACACAAAGAGTCCTACACCTTTTATCGCATAAGTCCTCATACAGCGCCATTCCGACACCAGAATGGTAACCGTCATTCTTGGTAGCTCAATTACGATAATTAACCATTCTACGATCCATCTCGATCCAACACACAGGCTCTCCACAAACCCTCTAAACACTGGACACCCCTCCCTGTCCGTCTATTCGTACACGGATGAAAGGCAAAGTTCAACTTCCACATGATACTCAAAGCGTCCGCCAACGCTTCCAAAACCTCGATGCAATCTCAGATTCCTATCCGGCACAATATGTGACGACATCTCATACAACTTCACAACTTCATCGGTATACACCTTATAGTCCTCAACATAGAACAATTAACCCATCCAAAATTAAAATCATATTCCTCAATTCTTCGAAAAACCCAACTCCAAAACCCGCGGAACTACTACCCGATTTCCACTCTGGAAGATTTCGACAGCTGCATCAGACTCCACAGTCTCTAATGTTCAATCTTCGACTTCTAGCAATTCTAACTAGCATAATTAAACTCAACCACTTATCTTCCCCTTTATAGCCATCACAATAATCCCCTCAAATCCGGTTACCTCCTCATAGCACCGTGGTGAATACCCCATCTACTTCATCACTCATATCCCACTCAATAATATCTAGAACACAAACTCTTATCACCACATATCAGGATACCATTTCCATTAATCTGAAAATCGTCCTTTCAACTTTTAATTCCTCAAATTCTTCCAGTCTACCAACTCAACCCAGCGCTTTGACCTCATCGAATCTCATCAAGAATGTCACTTAGTAAGGTCCAATACACAAAGCTAAGCTCCACAAAAAGTCTCTTCATAACCAAACTCATATCGCAAAACTGCTTAATCAGTCCCAACTCTCTCTATCATCCTCTTCATCATATGTAAGGATCTTCAAATTACAGCATAAGCTACCACATTATCCTTTCCCGGATGATAATCTCAATCTAAAACCATAATCCTTCTAGAGTTCCCAATCATTTTCCCTGCCTCATATACTACGCTTCTAAATCACACAGATACCTCAAGCTTTTGCGGTCACCAAACATTTTAATTCTCAAATTAACCAATTGAAGCCCCCAACTCTGGCGCAACCACAACATTAGCCAACTCCAAATTACTTGTCAGACGATTACTCTTATGTACTCCAAGTTGCCGTAAAGCATAACCACAACTCACTGATGTTGCACTGAACACATCTTCCAACCATATCAACAGAGCTTCACACAACATAACAAATAATTCTATCGAGTTCGGCACAACCCATACACGAGTTGTTGACAGCTCTCCGAAACTCTTTGAAACCCTCTTCGCCTTGGCATAAAAACTGCTTTCCCTCTCACACTAATAACTTAAGTTCTTTATGCTCAACATGATTCCATATCTTCTTTGAATATACCAAAATATCATAGGTTAACACAACCATTTCCTCGCTCCATCAAGTAGGGAAAATCCCATGCCAAACGGATACTCACTCTCGCAAGTTATGGCGGAAACACACACCACACGCTCTGCATCTACAACAAAATCCAAAAATAGTCCTTCAATAATTAACTTAATTCCATCCCAATACTTCACCATCATCTAGATCTTTGGACTAGCTTTCAAACGCTTTGAACCGTGCGTCATTCCGAGTTACGGTTCTCCCGTTACGACAAAAACACCAAAACAACTTTCTCTGCCCAGGACTTCCTCGCTAGGCGAACATAGTAGCGAGTCGCTCGCTAGCATGCTCGCTAATCGAAGGGTCTGGCGAACATGACAGTCCGAGATTTTATCTTCGACCGTTACCTGACTTCGGAGTGTCCGATTTCGATTCCGTAAAAAGTTGCGATCTCTGAATTCGACGTACTACAACACTTTCACACTTAAAAGACCATTCAACACATCCCCAACTCTTGGAACACTTAAAGTCCGAGTTACACCGATTTGCACTCCACATTCTTACTCTCTTTAACATCCACCAGATGTCACTGTCGCTTCCACGAAAATAACGTGCCGGCAAAACAGAAGAGTCGCCACCTTTCGTTATTTAACCCTCAGAACGGGAAAGGAAACAATCGGAAAAACCTGACAAAAAGGTATAAGACAAGGCCATCGCAACCGTTGTCTGGGTTCGGGGGTCGGTTACGCAAGGGGAAGGTGTTAGCACCCCTCACGTCCATCGTACTCGATGGGATCCATGCTTGTTGTGTTTACTGGACGGGTTGGTTTTATGTATCTACCTATCAAGGCTGGCTTAAAAAGAAACGAAAAATGACTCGGCAAAGCGTCGCGCTTTATGCCTACGTATTCTCATTAGAGAATGAGAAATCAGAGTCAACGTAGTTCGACTAACTATGGGTTACGGGGGAAGGTGGCTCGCCAATACATCAGTATTGTTCCTACGTACTCTCAACAGGTATGAGAGATCAGAGCTTACGTAGTTCAGGATAATACGGATTACGGGGATTCAGATTCATCTGTTTTATCGAGTAGGGATAAACAAAAGTTCCAGCAGTTAGGGACAAAGCCTATTTGCGGTGGCGCTGAATTTTAACGACACTCTTTTCTTCAGAAAAGCTTCCTTTGAATTATGGGCCCACGGGGCAAAAGCTTTGAAGTTTGTTTTCTGTCTTTTACGAAAGAACTGTTTTTTATTGTGTTTGCAATTTCAATCGCACTAAAGACTATGACCTGAGAGTGAATGTGTCGCATGTCACCCAAAGGGTGCCATACTAAACATCCAGATTGTTGAAAAGAAACTCTCCAACAATCCTTTCTCAGATAGCTTAAGGCTTGTAACGTACGAAAGAAATCATTCATGATTACTGTGTTTTAAGCTGTTTTGAGATGAGAAGAGAACAGGCTCAACTAAGGGGAGGACTATTAAGTCCTAATGTTGTCATGCCAAGGATTCATCCTATAGTTGAAGTTTGAAACAGGGAACTCCTAGAAGTTATCATGCATAGGTTTCAACCTAAAGTTCTATCATCACTTCTTTATCAAAGGAAGTGAGATTCCTAGGGGATCATGTTAATGATAAACAGATAAACCATCAGTTTAAACAGTAAACAGTAAACGACTGTAAAATGCATGCAATGCAAGTGAGGGAGGAAATGTGTGTGGGACATCAGCCTCCACAAGCTCATCTCAACCTCAAGCCATATATGAATAACTGCAGTCATACAGAGGAATAAAATAAAGTGCTATCAAGCAAGATATCAGTGACTGTAATCATACAGAGGAAATAAAATAAAATGCTATCAAGCAAACACAAACCACACAGGCAAGGGAGCAGGGCTCTACCGAATACCCGCAAGCAAAGCCATACAGTAACAATACAAGCAGAGGGAGCAACTCAACCTCTAGTGCAATCATGCTCCTAGCTTAAAGTAAGTCTAGATATGAACTTATTCTAATGCATCAAGAAAATCAAACAAGTCATATCAATACAGAAAAGAAAACAGACAAAAGAGAAAGCAGATCAACAGCTCCCCCTTCAACTTCAAGCTTCAGCTCTTCTGACAGCAATCCAGTCTTCAGACCTCAATCACCCTTCAAGGCTATCATCTTTCATGACAAGTATCAACTTGCTTCTCCAAGGTTTCAACCCATCAACATAAGTTTCAACTTATTCTTTCTTCCTCAAGCCTCAGCTTTACAGTCAATTCCACCCTCAGGCTTCACTCCTAACTGTAAGTATCAACTTGATTCCTTCAGGCTCTCAATGCATCTATGTAAGTGTCAACTTATCCTTTATTCCTCAAGCCTCATCTCTTCACTCAATCTCAATTGAATCCTCTTCACAAGTATCCACTTAGTCTTCTTGCTTCAGCTCTCTTTGCTTTACCAGTATCAACTTGGTCTTCTTCATCTACAAGCTTCAGCTTCTCAGAATAGTCTTCAATCACCTGGAAGTGTCAACTTCATCCTTCAATTCTTCTTCAAGCAAGGAACTCCATCCTCTAACAAGGGAGAAAGATTCATCTATCCAGAGCAAAGTTTGGGATGATTGGTAGCAGAGTGAAGACCAAAGGTCACCACTGAGCATCCTGTCATCAGAGAAAGGGACCCTCAAAGGTTCTACCAATTTGCAAAGATCCACGCATCCTACCAAAGGAGGGATGAGGCCTTTACAAGGGACCTTAAATCATAGGGAAGAATGGAATTGATCAACATATTCCATGTTTATGAAGGAAGAGAACTACCTAGGCGCTATGCCTACAAAACCCTAATCTTAACCTAATCAAAACTACACCAAAAGAAAGGAAGATCTTCAAATCCAAGCCTCTTCAAGCAATCCAATGCATCCTCAACTTGCCTCCATCCTCATCCAAGAACAAGCAAAGCAAAACCCTAATCTAAGGGAACTAAAGATGTTAATCTAGTTGAGTTAGTGCCTTAGAATCATCTAAAACTAGCACCTAAACTAAAATCAATCAAAAATAGCAAACTATCTTATAAATTTCTAAAAAAATTCCTAAGGGATACTAATTCAATTAAGAATGCCTCATACAAAAACCAGGGACTAAATAATTTATTAATTCCTAAAATTAAATCCTAAATCCAAAGGTATCAACCATAACTCTAAAAATGGAGCTTCTAAAGGTTTCAACCTAAACTACCACCTATGTTCATCACAAAAAATGTGAGAAAAATCTATGGGGAGAATGCACATCTATGCTAACTACTCACAAAAAATAAGGATCAAAATCATCACCACATGATCACACAAAATTCCACAAAATCAAGTATCAAACATGACTATTTTAATATCAATTAAAATGTGAAAATTCCCATAAAATCAGAAAATGCATGAAATAAAAATATTTTTTATCTAAATAATACTAGACTCAATCATGAATATAATGAAAAAAGAATGGGGTTAATTGGATCGTTTTCAATTTTATATGATTTAATCAAGAACCATGTATAAAATGAAAAATTAAAGAAAATCAAACAAAAATAACCAAGCGCGTGGTGCAGTTAGCAATGACAATCAGTTCATTTGGGAGATTGGGCCATGAGGAGGGTGTCAGTAGAAAAGCGCCTAAGCCCATATCACAATCAGAAATTAATATGGAAATGGAAAGAAAAAGGAAAAAGTCACGGTGCAATAAGCAAGAGAATTCAGTTCAAATTCACAAATGGGCTCGCTGGGGGGTGTGGATAGTGGTCTCTTACTAAAGCCCAAAACCATTGGTTTAATGATACGCAGCGTTTCAATGTTTCTGAACCCTTCACAACCTGAGATTAAAACACGGCCCTTGGATCTGGCTCTGGTCAATGGTCATACGTGGATCTGACGGCTAGGACTTCATCACCTACCTCTAGCCATGAAAATGGAGGGAAGTATCCATTGAAACAGAGTTCAAGCATCAACCTCTTCCTCACTCGGGCTCCCTCGAATCTCCATTGAAATTCAAGATTTAAAACACTAAATCACTCTAAATCTCTCCCTGAGTCTAACCCTAGCCTCAGAATTTATTGAATCAACCTCTAACCTAGAACACGATCAAGAATCAAAATTATGCTCAGACCTCAATTATCACCATTCTTCAAATTGTTTGGTGTAAAATGTTCACCACATTACCCTGATCATTTCTTGCTATAACACTCACATTATCTCTCAATATCCAACATGTTCTTGATCCAAACAGAAATTGTGTCATCTCATCGATCATCACGAAATCTTCTCTAAGTTTCCAGAAACGATCTCCTAACCACATACTATCAATCTAATCTAACAAATTGAGGTAATTCTTCTTAAATTAAGGTGAGGGATGAAAGTTACCAACCTATGAATTCTTGAGTAACAGATGTAGCAATTCTTCAATTCAACCCTTCTACTGCTCTGGAATCATTCAATATACCGAGTTCTTGCTTCTGTATGCAAGAGAATTGATTGCAAATGCTTGGAACTCCAAATCCGATGGTGACTTGCAGGTGCTAAAACTCAAATGCAAGAACACGATCCTTCAAGGCTTTTGCTATGGAATTGATCTGGAATCATTCAGTATCCTCAATAGAAGTTGTTGAGATCAAAAGAAAGATAAAAAATGGTGTAGAATGCAGAAACTAATTTCAATTCGCAATGAACAATGTGAAGTTGCAAATTCTCTTCTCTCCCTCAATTCTCACCAACCTTGCACTTGAACCCCTTCTAATCAATATATAGATGATGTTGGACCTCTCTAGAATCTTCTGGAATCATCCAAGGAGATATTGAATTTCTCATGTCATCAAAATACCATCTCATGCCATACTCACCCCAATTATGGTTTCACTTGTTGCAGCAGCTTGTTATGATCCCAAAATCTCTCCAAGTGAGATATTAGATGTGTTACAATGCCTTGGAAGCTTGTGTATTGATCTCTCATGTGTTTTGCAAATGTTACTTAAGATGCAAGTAACTATTTTTCAAAGCAAGTCCACAAATTAGACCTCAAATCAAAATTATGGCTAAACCAATGTTATTAAAATGTTTTTTAGAGTCAAAATGATATATTACATGCCTTGGTTTGGATGAGTAGGTCAAAAATATCAATTTCCAACTTTGGTTTATTTAACTTATACCCTTATTTAATGTCATTTTTGCAACTTTGAGTTACAAGCACTTCCAACATCTCATGACCTCTTTACTAGCCTTAAAAAATCATTTTGAACAAGTTTGATGTTGAACATTTTCCCATTTGAAGCTTGAAAATAGGAGTTATGGCCTTATGGTTGAAATGACCTGTAATCTCCAAATGACCAAAATGCCCTTGACTTGTCAAAGCTATAACTTGAGTTCTACAAATCTTATCAAGGACTTCTAGTACTCTCTAGAAAGCTAAGAGGATAAGGAACAACATTCATGTTGACCAAAAGTTCATAGGAATCATCCTTCTATGGCAAAAGATTCATGCAAGTTGGACAACTTTCAAGCTCCAAAATCCACAGACCTCAGATGACCTGTAACTTGTCAAAGTCATAACTTGAGTTCTATAAATCCTATCAAGGACTTCTAGTACTCAAATTAAATTAAATCTAAGATCATGCTCTACAACATTCATGTTGGGGGTGAGATGAGATGACAATCACATCTTGAGCTAAACTGCCTTGAAGATAGGGGTCAAACTAGGGAATTTTACACTGTCAAGCCTTAGAAACCCTAGCTTGAAACTTCTCAAACTCTTCAATCATGATGATTTGAACTTGGAATAATCCTTATAACATCTCAATGTATCAATCCATGATCACATGGCTCTTGGATTAGGTCTCAACCTTCCTCAAATCATCAGTTGACCTAGGGTTGACCCAGTCAAACCCTAATTGCATCAATCATGGCTGAGTCTTCTTAATCTTGCACAATGACCTATCTAGGCCTCATTATGGCTTTCAAGACATCTCATAAGCTCTCTCAAGGCTTCAAGTCCATATTCCTGGCTTCAGAACCATCTGAGGAGCTCCCACAACTCTCAAGTTAGGAGACACACCCTCTTGGTTTCAACCACTCTCTCTGAGGATCTTTTAACTTTTCTGACAAGGATATCAACCCTTGAACACTAGCTTCAAGGTCTTGCATAGCCCTTGATTGGTAATCATACCTCTTGATCTCCTGCATACATGTCAATGAAATGCAAATGATAATGCTAATGTGAATGAAATGAAACACAAGCTAGGTGAATAAATGTTGGGCAAATTTTTGGGTGCAACAGCTGCCCCTATTCAAACGGCTTGGACCTGACTGGGTGAGAAGCGAACGACTCTCAAACAATCAAGGTAAAAGACGGTTGAATACCAACAAACCCGAAAATTTGCCAATTGCACAAGTACACGGTACTCTGATGGGGACAAATCTTCGGAAACTGAAATATTAGCTGCACGGCAACTAGCTGGGGGATTGGTCACACGGTAACCGGCGATACATGGTTGATCATGCTGTCAGGCATCGGAATTCCTCGGGACCTATCAGATCAACAATCAAGTTAATCACGCCATCGGGAATTCAAAGAAATATTTGGGTGGTAGCCGAACTTCATCAGTAAGTCAGGAATAGAATTCTCAGTCAATCATGAACCAATTGGGGATATCCAAACTTCTACCATCAGGCACTCCGCATCAGCTGGGAGAACTGCTTCGTCAATACAGTTGGACTTCAACCATCAAGTCTTCAAGGGAAGTTTCAACTGCACTGTTCAGAAACCTGCTGGGGATGACGCATCTCCGCTGGGGATTCTGGAGAACTATCAAGTCACTCTGCTTCGGGGATCCAGAAATCATTCTGGGTGAGTCAACTCTGCTGAGGACTTCAAGAATCATCTTGGGCAGATAGCTCCGCCGGGGACTTCGAGAATCATCTTGAACCCATAACTCTGCTGGAGATTTCAGGAATCATCCGGAGCGATCACTCTGCCGGGGACTTCAAAAATCATCTTGCAACCCCCTCTGGTGACTTCCCAGTGGATTTTAAGAATCATCTTAAACGAGCGCCTTCGCTGGAGAATTCAAGAATCATCTTAGGCAAACGACTTTGCTGGGGGATTCAAGAATCATCTTGGGCAAGCGACTCTGCAGAGGAACACCTGCAAAACAAGAACAGTAACGACCTAGCCCATGTTTAGTATGCATATGCTTTGACAATGGCGCAATGCTCCACACGGTGGAAATGCTACGCGTTTATGATAAATGCTATGCAATCATGCAAAATGCTGCAACCCCGTCAGCAAAATAAATGCTGAAGGGAGAATCTTCCTGTCAAGGAGAAAAGGCCGCTCTGGTAGAGGAAGGACTCATCCTGCCAAGGAGAAGAAGTCACACCAATCTCAATCGGACTCCGCCTGGGGAAACAAACTTCAGTCGACCGTTGCAGGGGAACGAAGCTCTACGAGAACCTGGACCTGCTAAGGAAAGCGATGTCAATCGCAGAAATAAACTGCACGGCATTCTCAACCAAACCTTCCCGGAGGTAACGACTCTGGTGGGGAAACACAGCCTCAGCTATTCAACACTCTACTGGGGAAAACCAATCATGGCCTCAACGGCTTCCAAGGACTCGGCTCTCTTGGGGAACTGCAAACTCGGCTGGGGAAGAAGGAATTGTCCTGCTTGCTGGGGAGAGTACAACTCTGCGGGGAATTTCAATTCTGCTAAAGACTTCAGTCTGGAACTATCAATTGCTGCACACTTCAGACTCAGCTGGGGATAGGACGTTTCTTCAGGATACATCCGATTGGGGAGAGAATCTTCTCTGCCTGGGGAGACATATCAATGCTTTGCAATCTCCCGTTCAGACTCTGCGGGGAGAGGCTGCTGAACTTCGTTGGAGAAGAAGGAATCATCCTGCTTGGGGACGCCCGGCGTACTGCCTGGCATATGCTACACCTGCCACAAAACAAACAAACAGACGATACCCTCCTCAAAGGGACCTATCAAGGTTATCATCTTGTGACAATGTTCAAGTAATTCATTGTTTCAACAATCAGTGGCCTAGGCCAGTAAGTTTATGAATGCGCATTTTATCAAAAACATTGGCGCTCTTTTTCTCAAACAAAACAGATAAATGCTAAACAGACAAACAAAATTGCTGAATCGTATACATTTTATTGATAACGAACCCCTGAGTGGGTAAAAATGTTTTACAACAGAGGCAAGCTCCTGGAATGAGGAAGCCGCGCAAATATAAATATACATCAGTATATACACATGTCGGCAACGAGGCGTAGACGAACACCATGAGTTGACCCCTCTATGACCCACTCGACTTCGATACCTCTCCGACGCTTCAGCTTCAGAAGAGATTGATTCAGATAAACGGCCCTCAGGTCTTCCAAACCACTAAACAATGAAAGTCCACACGCGGAACGCAATCATTTGCTTTTTCAAATCCCTAACTTTTGCCTGAATCGCCCTTCCGGGTTTTCGATTCACCGGGATGCCCTTTTTTGCCAAAGTCGCCCATCCGGGTTTTCGACTTTGCGGGTGTACATTTTTTCTTTTATATCCCTAATTTTTGCCCGAACCTTCTTCCTTTTTTATGGTTCGCCGGGATGCCCCATTTTTGCCTGGATACTCTTTTTCCTTCCAGCGGGTCGTTTTTTAAGCAAAGTATTTTTTTACTGCGTCCGCATTCACCGGGGATGCAAAATTTTCGCCATCCATCGTGGATAACAACAAAGCTCCTCCCGAGAAGACCTTGCTGACGACGTACGGACCTTCGTAATTGGGTATCCACTTGCCCCGGTGATCGGAGTGTGGAGGAAGAATCTTCTTCAGGACGAGATCACCCGTCTGAAAGCTTCTAGGACGCACCTTCTTATCGTAAGCTTTCTTCATTCGACTTTGGTATAAACGACCATACGTAATCGATGCTAATCTCTTCTTGTCCATCAGGCTGAGTTGGTTTAGTCGGTTCTTAATCCATTCTGCCTCATCGAGTTTCACATCAGCCAAAACTCGCAAAGAAGGGATCTCTACTTCTAACGGTAGGACAGCTTCCATACTGTACACTAAGGAGAAAGGAGTTGCCCCGGTTGACGTACGTACCGTCGTACGATAACCGTGCAGTGCAAATGGCAACATCTCGTGCCAATCCTTGTAGGTCACAACCATCTTCTGAACAATCTTCTTGATGTTCTTATTGGCCGCTTCAACGGCGCCATTCATCTTCGGCCGGTAAGGAGATGAGTTGTGGTGTTCAATCTTGAAACTCTGGCACAGCTCCTTCATCATCTTGTTATTCAGATTCGAACCATTATCAGTAATGATCCGCTCGGGAACTCCGTAACGACAGATGATGTCCCTCTTTTTGAATTTAGCCACCACCTGCTTGGTCACATTAGCATATGAGGCTGCCTCCACCCACTTGGTGAAGTAGTCGATAGCTACTAGAATGAAGCGATGACCGTTAGATGCAGTGGGCTCGATCTTGCCTATCATGTCGATGCCCCACATGGAGAACGGCCACGGGGAGGACATGACATTCAACGGGTACGGCGGCACATGAACTTTATCAGCATAAATCTGGCATTTATGACATCTCTTCGCGAATTTAAAGCAATCCGATTCCATCGTCAGCTAGTAGTATCCTGCTCTCAGGATCTTTCTCGTCATAGCATTCCCGCCGGCGTGCGTACCGAATGTGCCTTCATGGACTTCTTCCATGAGCATACTCGCCTCTTTCTCATTACACATTTGAGCAGCACGAGATCGTGGTTTCTTTTATACAAAACTCCATCAGGATTGAGATAAAAATTTCCAGATAGCCTCCTCAGAGTCTTCTTATCCTGGGTTGATGCTCCCGCAGGATACTCCTTAGTCATAAGGAAGGTCTGGATGTCATGGAACCATGGCTTGCCGTCAGAGGCTTCCTCGATCGCAAAGACAAATGCAGGTCTATTAAGACGGGAAAGGACAATTCTTGGAGCTTCATTCCAAAAATTGACTTTATACATCGAAGCCAACATGGCTAAGGCATCAACCATCTGGTTTTCGGCCCTGGGCACATGATGGAGTTCCACTCGATCAAAGAACGGAAGCAGCCTTCTGGCATAGTTCATGTACGGCACCAAATTCGATTGACAAGTCTCCCACTCCCCTTTAATCTGGTTAATCACAAGCACTGAGTCACCGTATACGTCTAGGTTCTTGATTCTCAAATCAATCGCTTCTTCTAGACCCATGATGCATGCTTCGTACTCCGCTTCGTTATTGGTGACCGGAAACGTCAGTCTCGCAGTAAACGGGATGTGGGATCCGTGGGGAGTCGTGATGATCACTCCAATGCCACTTCCATAAGAATTAACCGCCCCGTCAAATATCAATTTCCACTGGGATTTCCTATCTGGACCCTCGTCGGGCAACGGTTCGTCGCAATCCTTCGCTTTAAGAAACATGATATCCTCATCAGGGAATTCAAATTTCATCGGCTGATAATCCTCGATCGGCTATTCGGCCAGGTATTCAGACAATACGCTTCCCTTGATGGCCTTTTGGGAAACGTACTGAATGTCATATTCCGTCAACACCATTTGCCATCTGGCAATCCTTCCCGAAAGCGCCTGCTTCTCGAAGACGTACTTGATCGGATCCATCTTCAAAATTAGCATGGTGGTGTGGTTGAGCATGTACTGTCGTAAACGTTTGGCAGCCCAGTCTAATGCACAACATGTTTTCTCCAGCATCGAGTAACGAGATTCACAATCTGTGAACTTTTTACTCAAGTAGTAGATGGCATGCTCCTTTCTACCCGTCTCGTCGTGCTGACCGAGAACACACCCCATACTATTCTCAAGATCTGTCAAGTACAGGATTAAGGGTCGTCCGGCCACTGGGGGTATCAAGATCGGAGGTTCCTACAGATACTGTTTTATCTTATCAAATGCCTTCTGGCAATCCTCGTTCCAGATAATCGCCTGATCTTTCTTTAGTAGCTTGAACATCGGTTCACACGTGGCCATGAGCTGAGAGATAAACCTTGCAATGTAGTTTATTCTGCCCAGGAACCCACGAACTTCTTTTTCTGTTTTTGGCACTGGCATTTCTTGTATCGCTTTTATTTTCGCAGGATCAACCTCGATGCCTCTTTCGCTCAAGATAAACCCCAGTAGTTTTCCGGACCGTACTCCGAAAGTACACTTGTTAGGATTCAGCCTCAACCTGAACTTCCTAAGCCTCTAAAAAAGCTTCAGCAAATTGACCAGATGTCCCTCCTCCGTTTGGGACTTCGGAATCATGTCATCAACATAGACTTCAATCTCATGATGAATCATATCATGAAACAAAGTGACCATTTCTCGTTGGTAAGTGGCCCCTGCGTTCTTCAGACCGAAAGGCATTACCTTGTAGCAAAATGTTCCCTAAGGTGTAATAAACGTAGTTTTCTCCATGTCCTCGGCGCCATCTTGATCTGATTGTAGCCGGAGAAGCCATCCATGAACGAAAATACGGAGAACTGAGCCGTATTGTCGACCAACACATCAATATGAGGCAGCGGGAAATCATCTTTAGGGCTCGCCCTATTCAAATCCCGATAATCGACGCACATTTGTACCTTACCGTCCTTCTTCGGTACAGGCACTATGTTGGCGACCCACGGAGGGTAAGTAGTGACCGCTAAGAAGCAAGCATCAAGCTGCTTTTGCACTTCTTCTTTGATCTTAACGGCCATATCTGGTCGTGTCCTCCTAAGCTTCTGCTTGACGGGAGGACAATCTTCTCGCAGCGGCAAGTGGTGGACCACGATGTCAGTATCAAGCCCGGGCATATCTTCGTATGACCAAGCAAAGACGTCACTATAATCTCGAAGCATCTCGACCAATCTCTGCTTGACATCACTCTGCAATGCAGCCCCTATCCTGACGTTCCTGACAAGTTCTTCAGAACCCAGATTCACAATATCGATTTCTTCTTCGTGAGGCAGAATAACTTTCTCTTCTTGTTTCAACAAGCGGGCCAACTCTTCAGGAAGGTCTTCGTCTTCATCAATCTCTTCTTCGGCTTGATAGATCGGGCAATCGAAGTCGAAGTGAGTCGTAGAAGGTCCAGAGTCGATGTCATCTGTTATGTGGATCCTGCAATAACAAGGGTTAAGCTTAAAACAAAGATATGCAGGTTAGCACAAACCCCATTTCCATTTTATTGTTTTTCAGAACAAATATAAGACAGCAATAACAGAGATCACAATATTTGAATACGAAGAAAAACGCCTTTTGATTTATTGATAAAATGCATGTACATAATCAAACAAGGCCCTGACAATAAAACCACTATGCCCCGGGTAGGACATAGGGTTGTACAATGATTGGAAAAAGTAAATCATTACTCTTTGCTTGTCATCTGGATGATATCCTTGACAGACCAGTTGTTGAGGCTCTCGCCTGGCTTGCTTGGCTGGATCCAAGAGTCTAAGTCGCAGTCGCTGTCTTTGCCGTCTTCAGACACTGCGTTGACGCTTTCAAATATCACCCCGCCACTGGTAAACTGGATCAGCCCTTTACCTCGCGACGCACTGCTAGAAGAGGAGGCTTCAGCCGCAGGAGAATACCCTAACCCAAACTTGTCTTGCTTGTTAGGTATCTCCAAAATTCGCCCCCAGCCTGGGGTAGATCCGGCTTGGACAACGGCCCGGGCTTCCTTGAAGGAAGAGAGAGTCATCTCTGGCTTCTCAGTGACTACAAGAGCTACGTTCTTGACTTTAACAGCTTCGAACGCTTGGCATAGGGTTTCGTGGATTTCCCCATCCATCTCAACATACTTGAAGGATGACAAATGGCTCACCATTATGTCTTCCTCGCCACACACAGTCACGATGCTACCTCCGATGGCATACTTGAGCTTCTGGTGCAACGTGGAGGTCACGGCGCCAGCAGAGTGGATCCATGGCCGGCCCAGGAGACAGCTGTAGGCGGGCATGATGTCCATAATGTAAAAGACCGCATCGAATGTTTCCGGACCTACTTGGATTGGCAACGTCACCTCCCCGAAAACATGGCGTTTGGTTCCATCGAACGCTTTCACCACCAGATCACTGGGTGTGCAGATCACTCCACGAGTATCCAACTTCATTAATGCCTTCTTCAGAAGAACATTGAGCGACGACCCTGTGTCTACCAACACGTGAGACATGATCGTTCCCCTACACTCTATCGAGATGTGCATGGCGCTATTGTGGTTCCTTTCCTTCGGCGTCAGCTCTAGGTCAGTGAAACCTAACCCATTTCCAGCATTCACGTGGGCTACGACCTCTTCCAACTGGTTTACCGATATTTCCTGCGGTACATATGCGGCGTTCAACACCTTCAGCAACGCGTTGCGGTGTGCCTCAGAACACAGCAACAGATTCAGGATGGAAATTTTCGAGGGTGTCTGATGGAGATGATCCACGATCTTGTAGTCACTCTTTTTAATCAACCTCATAAATTCCTCGTCGTCTTTAACAAGTAAGTCTTTGTGTACCCCACGAGGGATCTCCTCAACGGCTTTACTTTTACCTTTATCAGTTGCATCAGCTCTGTCCGCTTTGTCCGCCACGACCTCAGGTGGTGCAAACACTCTTCCGCTGCGAGTGATACCACTGATTCCCGCAAGGTTCTCCACAGACGACCCAAATGGTTCCAGTTCCAACTTCTGTCCGTTGCAGTAGACCTCTGTCCCATAGTGCCGCGGGACAGCATTAGTGCTTTCGAACGGTATTGGCCCAGCTTTGGTGATGGTAATCGTGGGCGGTCTGGGTGCAGAAATAGTTATCGTCTGTCGAGGGATGGTGATGGTGGCAACCTCATCATCTTGCTTCAGCATTACCTCTCCCGATCCGCATTCGGCCCTCCGGCTAAACTGCAGGATTCCCTCAGTCATCAGACTTTGAATCCCCTCTATCAACTGTTCACATCCATCAGGACTAGTCGCACAGCCCATACACAGCTCTCCGCAACTTGGGAAGAAACCTCTTTTCATCAGCTTAGCTTTAACGAAGCTAAGCGGTGTCTTCAGATCTCTAACATCAGTCAACAAATCCAAACTCTCGTCTTCAATAATAGCGTTTACTCCACCTCCCCTATGATTCGGCATAGGTTTCTTCGTGACGTTTGGCACATTATCTGAGAAGTTGATGATCTTGGCGTCCACCATGTCTTGCACCTTATGCTTGAAGGCTTTGCAATTCTCTATTGTGTGGCCTGGTGCCCCTGAGTGAAACTCACAAGTTGCATTCGCGTCATAACCTGGCGGAGGTGCCCCTGTCAAGGGAGCCAAGGTTCTCTTCTGGATCAACTGTAGCTGGAGCAGAGTCTGCAATAGTTAAGCGTACGACATGGGCGGTGTCTCGAGGTGACGGCTCGACAGAGGTGCCCTGTTCTGATACTTTCTGTACCCTTGTTGACTCAGTTGCTGCTGCTGCTGCTGCGGCTGCTGCTGTTGTGGCTGTTGAACTGCCGGGATAGTTATGCTGGCCACCTGTTGGTGAGGGCCTTTACCCTTCCTTCGAGCGTTGGTCACAACGCTCGTTTCTCCTTCCCGTCTTTTGCCACCATAAGGTTTCTTGCCTCCTCCAGCTGAGGACAGATCACCTTGAATTTTCCCCAATTTGATCCCATTTTCAATGTGCTCACCCGTGATAATGAGATCTGAGAAGGTTCCGGACATGCCGCTGACCAATTTCTCATAGTAAACCCCTGGGAGGGTGGCCACGAACATTTGCACAAGCTCACGTTCAACCATCGGCGGCTGAACCCTGGCTGCCAACTCACGCCATCGCTGGGCGTATTCCTTGAACCCTTCGTTGTTCCTTTGCGACAGATTCTGCAGTTGGACTCGGTTCGGAGCCAAGTCACTGTTTTATTGGTAGTGGTGCACAAATGCTTCAGCAAGGTCCTTCCACGTGCGCACATTGGTAGGTTCCAGACTCATGTACCATTCGAGGGATGGTCCGGACAGACTGTCCTGAAAGAAGTGCATCAGCAACTTCTCGTCCTCAGAATGAGCCGACATTTTCCGGTAATATGATCTCAGGTGGACGCGAGGGCAAGTGGTGCCCTTGTACTTTTCAAAGTCAGGTACCTTGAACTTGGGAGGCACCTTGAAATCAGCAATCAGTCCCAACTTGGACATATCAACGCCTAGGGTGTTCTGGTTCTCGATATTCCTCATCTTATCCTCGAGTGCCTTGAACCTTAGACGTGCTTCAGCAGTCAGCTCCCCTTCAGCACCTCTCTGAGAGAACACATCGTCCTGGCGGTCTTCAAACCATGGCTGAGGCCCAAACAGATTTCCAACACCCGCATTGCCGTTGCCCAGCCCAACATTGACATTAGCTTCAAAATTCCCATTACCGACGCCCGTCGTATTGCCGTTGAGTCCCATGTTAGCTATCACATTGCCGTTGGCACTGCCATTCCCCCCGGTCACGGGGATGCCATTCTGAGGAGTTTCAACTGGTGGAGGGGTAGGCACGGTCCCACCATGGAGTACGCCATTGCTATCGACCCTTGAAATCAGAGGCTGAACCAAGGTTCTGAGCTGATCCTGGCCATTGGCGACCACTTGCATGAGCTCCATGAAGCGATCCATTCTTTCGCGGAGTTCCTGAACATCAGTTTGCACTTGCTCCATGATTCTGGTTTGATTTGCTCTGGTCGGATAGCGGTGGATAGGTCTCTGATCAATCCTGGAACAACCTGAAACAACCTGTAAACACAAAAGGGTTAGGAAAAACGACAAAGTGCTCGTCATGCAAATGCTTCATGCAAATGCAAACGTGTGTCTGTGCGTTAGGGAGATTTCCCCCGATCCTAGTGCTTGAGTGCCAGTGCTGATAATAAGAAGTCCGAGTCCAGTCATGGAAATAACATCTCATATATAGAAAGCCCATCAAGGCGGTACACAACGTCAATGAGTACAAGATGAATCAATAGCATGACCTCAACCAACAAGCCTGGTGATGGTCAGTATACAGCAATGATCAAACAAAAGGAATACAAACAGTCAAGCACGGCCACGGGCGCGAAACTCTTCTAACAACTCCTTCGTTTCTGGATGACCGGGCCGAGTGAGTAACCCTTCGACGAGTAACTCTCTCTGCATAATGGTGTATTGAAGACCTTCAACCGAATCTTCCCATGCTCCTTCGCCGAAACAATCTTCTAGCTTCCGCTTCTTGAATTCAAACGTCAGTTTGCGCTCCTTCAGGTTAGCGAGAGCTCTGTTGAGCTGGCCTTCGGCGGCATATCTGCGAGCGATTTCTTCATCAAACCCCTTCTCACTAGCCTTCACCTGGGCTTTCAGCTTGGAGATCTGTTGCATCAGCTTGTCCTCCCGCTCTTTCCTGTTGGCTAGGGTGGCCTTCCAATGCTGGTTAAACTTGGATATCCTCCGATACGCTTCATCCAAGTGTTTCTTCTTCGTGGCCAGTACATCGTTGACAGCTTGAAGTCTCGACCCATGCGCTCGCGCTCAGCTATCTGCTTAGTCAAATCTGTCCCCAGCTGGTTCACCAGCTCTGTTTCCCTCTTGGAGGAATGAACGGCTTCGTTTCTCTCACTTCTGAGTTGAACCAATTCTTTCTCCAATTCTTCATTTGCCTTTTTCAGCTCGTCCCTCTCGGCTAACACCTGATTATGCTGCTGATTAGGCACAGTGGTGGGCTCTTCAATCACTGGAGGGCTTTCTGGCTTGGCAGGAGGAAACGGCATCCCTATAGCATCTGCTCTGGCTCTGATCCAAGTCACATACGGAGCGTAGGCCTGGCTATTACTTTTCCCCAGCAAAGGCTTTCCCCGCTTACTGATACCATTCCAAGCGCGCTGAAGCTTAGATAACATATCCCCCTCTAGAAGAGCAGTGAGGTACAAAGATTCCTGCACCTCTTCATCCTTCGGCGGAGCTCTCAAAGCATAAGCAAACTGTCGGACCAGCAAAGATGGATTATAATTTATACAACCCTTCCTGCCTATCAAAGGCACGTTCGGAAACCCGCTGCAGCTGAAGATGATCTCAGTGCCCAACCTTTCTCTGTCAAACCAGGCAATATCCTCTGTAGATAGACTCATCAAACGCTCGGACCACTCAGCTGTAGCTGCAAATGAAACAAAGGGACCCCTCTTGGGTAGATGACTATCAAGCCATTTATAAAGCAAGGGCACACAGCACGAGACATTCTTACCCCTTCTGTTCTCGTTTTTATAGTGGATGGAATGGTAGACATCTCCTATCAAGGTAGGGACTGGATTCCCTGAAGCAAAGATGTGAAATGCGTCGAAGTCCACAAAGTCGGGCATATTGGGGAACAGAATGATGCCATATATGCACAGAGCGAGGATGGCGTTGAACACGACCCAACATCCGTCTTTGGCGCACTGCTGAGCTTTTCCTACCAAGAACTGCAAGGAGAAACCGGGAACCTTGTTCCAACTAGACAATACCAACTCGGAGGCATCCAGATGAAGTGACGGAGCTAGACTAGCCAGATTAGGCTCAGCATCCATATGGACAAAGGGCATCTGACTCTTGATAGGCACACCTAAAAAATCAACATACTCCTCTAGCGTGGGTGCGAGAACGAATTCCTGGAAAGTAAAGCATCTCAACGGAGGATCGTAGAACTGCAGCAAGACGTGCAACCCATTTAACTCAAACGCAGAAGGTTTACGAACCAAACTGAGCAATTTGCCATAAGACTTTCTGAACTCATCCCTCACAGAATCATCTGCTAAAGCAATCAAGCCATTCAGCTGAACAACATCAGGGGCAGGGAGCTTGTAAGCCACGGTCTTCCTTAGAGAACCCATAAAAATACAACAGAAGGCCAGAAATCCTGAATCGGGGGGAAACGGTACCTGCAACACAGACACACGTTAATGAAATGCAAATGGGTATGCAAAGCAATGTAAAATGCAATCATGCAGCAGGAGATCAAGGCAACTGTCCTGTGGAGATTCTGTATCAACAAAACCATGATGCTGCTCTGTCAAGAACAACCACTATATCTGATAATAAGAAATCTCTGGTATCGGACCACAAATCTGCCCTGTCAAGAACACACACACATAGGACCATAAATCTGCTCTGTCAAGAACAAACATCTGATACAGGACCAAAACTCTGCTCTGTCAAGAACAAGCATCTGATAATAAGGACCTCTGATACAGGACCGAAACTCTGCTCTGTCAAGAACAAACATACATCTGCTGGTGAGATCCTCTGATCCCAACCATAAATCTGCTCTGTCAAGAACACACATACATCTCTGAATATAAGGTCCTCTGATACAGGACCATAACTCTGCTCTGTCAAGAACAATCATATATCTGATGATAAGAAATCTCTGATACCAACAAAACTGATTCACTATCAAGAAAACCAGGTAGTCTGAAGGTTAGGGTTTCCTGCAACAAACCCAACCCTGCTCACAGGTATGGACCTAAACTGACACAAGTTCGGCATCCTATGCGGTCATCAGCGTCACAGACATTCAAGAGGGGTGATACGATACCCAGAAGGTGTGGCATCACCAGCTCATGAAGCGGCCTCACTCGGCTGAATCCCAAATGATCGGTCCCCAGAGTCGACAATCCTCTAAACCAACAACCCCCTCAACCCAAAGGGTTGAAAAAGAAGTCAACCGGGAGAACCTCGTCTGAGCATGGATTTCATGAGACACTAGTGCCTGCCAAGCAAGCACGCGCCCACTAATTTCCACAACTAACGCTATGTTCACTCAAGCCTGGGTCTGGCTTCTCACTCATCAGAATGCCCCTCCCACAACAGCATAGATAATCATACCATACTGAAAATAAAGTGCGGGAAATAAAATGTGATAAATAAACACAACCCAACAAGTAATCATACAAGCGCTAGGATTGACTCTCGCAGGGGACGTTGGATCCCCAAACTGACTCGCATACGGGACGTTGGATCCCAGGAAACTATCAAATCCCCAACAGAGTCGCCAGCTGTCGCTTCCGCGAAAATAAGGTGCCGGCAAAATAGAAGAGTCGCCACCTTTCGTTATTTATCCCTCAGAACGGGAAAGGAAACGATCGGAAAAACCTGACGAAAAGGTATAAGACAAGGTCATCGCAACCGTTGTCTAGGTTCGGGAGTCGGTTACGCAAGGGGAAGGTGTTAGCACCCCTCACGTCCATCGTACTCGATGGGATCCACGCTTTTTGTGTTTACTGGACGGGTTGGTTTTATCTATCTACCTATCAAGGCTGGCTTAAAAAGAAACGAAAAATGACTCGTCAAAGCGTCGCGCTTTATGCCTACGTATTCTAATCAGAGAATGAGAAATCAGGGTCAACGTAGTTCGACTAACTACGGGTTACGGGGGAAGGTGGCTCGCCAATACATCAGTATTGTGCCTACGTACTCTCAACAGGTATGAGAGATCAGAGCTTACGTAGTTCGGGATAATACGGATTACGGGGATTCATATTCATCTGTTTTATCGAGTAGGGATAAACAGCAGTTCCAGCAGTTAGGGACAAAGCCTGTTGTGGTGGCGCTGAAGTTTAACGACACTCTTTTCTTCAGAAAAGCTTCCTTTGAATTATGGGCCCACGGGGCAAAAGGTTTGAAGTTTGTTTTCTGTCTTTTACGAAAGAACTGTTTTTTATTGTGTTTGCAATTTCAATCGCACTAAAGACTATGACCTGAGAGTGAATACGTCGCATGTCACCCAAAGGGTGCCATACTAAACATCCAGATTGTTGAAAAGAAACTCTCCAACAATCCTTTCTCAGATAGCTTAAGGCTCGTAACGTACGAAAGAAATCATTCATGATTACTGTGTTTTAAGCTGTTTTGAGATGAGAAGAGAACATGCTCAACTAAGGGGAGGACTATCAAGTCCTAATGTTGTCATGCCAAGGATTCATCCTATAGTTGAAGTTTGAAACAGGTAACTCCTAGAAGTTATCATGCATAGGTTTCAACCTAAAGTTTTATCATACTTCTTTATCAAAGGAAGTGAGATTCCTAGGGGATCATGTTAATGATAAACAGATAAAGCATCAGTTTAAACAGTAAACAGTAAACGACTGTAAAATGCATGCAATGCAAGTGAGGGAGGAAATGTGTGTGGGGCATCAGCCTCCACAAGCTCATCTCAACCTCAAGCTAGATATGAATAACTGCAGTCATACAGAGGAATAAAATAAAGTGCTATCAAGCAAGATATTAGTGACTGTAATCATACAGAGGAAATAAAATAAAATGCTATCAAGCAAACACAAACCACACAGGCAAGGGAGCAGGGCTCTACCGAATACCCGCAAGCAAAGCCATACAGTAACAATACAAGCAGAGGGAGCAACTCAACCTCTAGTGCAATCATGCTCCTAGCTTAAAGTCATTCTAGATATGAACTTATTCTAATGCATCAAGCAAATCAAACAAGTCACATCAATACAGAAAAGAAAACAGACAAGAGAGAAAGCAGATCAACAGCTCCCCCTTCAACTTCAAGCTTCAGCTCTTCTGACAGCAATCCAGTCTTCAGACCTCAATCACCCTTCAAGGCTATCATCTTTCATGACAAGTATCAACTTGCTTATCCAAGGTTTCAACCCATCAACATAAGTTTCAACTTATTCTTTCTTCCTCAAGCCTCAGCTTTACAGTCAATTCCACCCTCAGGCTTCACTCCTAACTGTAAGTATCAACTTGATTCCTTCAGGTTCTCAATGCATCAATGTAAGTGTCAACTTATCCTTTATTCCTCAAGCCTCAGCTCTTCACTCAATCTCAATTGAATCCTCTTCACAAGTATCCACTTAGTCTTCTTGCTTCAGCTCTCTTTGCTTTACCAGTATCAACTTGGTCTTCTTCATCTACAAGCTTCAGCTTCTCAGAATAGTCTTCAATCACCTGGAAGTGTCAACTTCATCCTTCAATTCTTCTTCAAGCAAGGAACTCCATCCTCTAACAAGGGAGAAGGATTCATCTATCCAGAGCAAAGTTTGGGATGATTGGTAGCAGAGTGAAGACCAAAGGTCACCACTGAGCATCCTGTCATCAGAGAAAGGGACCCTCAAAGGTTCTACCAATTTGCAAAGAGCCACACATCCTACCAAAGGAGGGATGATGCCTTTACAAGGGACCTTAAATCATATGGAAGAATGGAATTGATCAACATATTCCATGTTTATGAAGGAAGAGAACTATCTAGGAGTTATGCCTACAAAACCCTAATCTTAACCTAATCAAAACTACACCAAAAGAAGGGAAGATCTTCAAATCCAAGCCTCTTAAAGCAATCCAATGCATCCTCAACTTGCCTCCATCCTCACCCAAGAACAAGCAAAGCAAAACCTTAATCTAAGGGAACTAAAGATGTTAATCTAGTTGAGTTAGTGCCTTAGAATCATCTAAAACTAGCACCTAAACTAAAATCAATCAAAAATAGCAAACTATCTTATAAATTTCTACAAAAATTCATAAGGGATCCTAATTCAATTAAGAATGCCTCATACAAAAACCAGGGACTAAATCATTTATTAAGTCCTAAAATTAAATCCTAAATCCAAAGGTATCAACCATAACCCTAAAAATGGAGCTTCTAAAGGTTTCAACCTAAACTACCACCTATGTTCATCACAAAAAATGTGAGAAACATCTATGGGGAGCATGCACATCTATGCTAACTACTCACAAAAAATCAGGATCAAAATCATCACCACATGATCACACAAAATTCCACAAAATCAAGTATCAAACATGACTATTTTAATATCAATTAAAATGTGAAAATTCCCATAAAATCAGAAAATGTATGAAATAAAAATATTTTTTATCTAAAAAATACTAGACACAATCATGAATATAATGCAAAAAGAATGGGATTAATTGGATCATTTTTCAATTTTATATGATTTAATCAAGAACCATGTATAAAATGAAAAATTAAAGAAAATCAAACAAAAATAACCAAGCGCGTGGTGCAGATAGCAATGACAATCAGTTCATTTGGGAGATTGGGCCATGAGGGGGGGTGTCAGTAGAAAAGCGCCTAAGCCCATATCACAATCATAAATTAATATGGAAATGGAAAGAAATAGGAAAAAGTCACGGTGCAATAAGCAAGAGAATTCTGTTCAAATTCACAAATGGGCTCGCTGGGGGGTGTGGATAGTGGTCTCTTACTAAAGCCCAAAACCATTGGTTTAATGATACGCAGCGTTTCAATGTTTCTGAACCCTTCACAACCTGAGATTAAAACACGGCCCTTGGATCTGGCTCTGGTCAATGGTCATACGTGGATCTGACGGCTAGGACTTCATCACCTACCTTTAGCCATGAAAATGGAGGGAAGCATCCATTGAAACAGAGTTCAAGCATCAACCTCATCCTCACTCGGGCTCCCTCAAATCTCCATCGAAATTCAAGATTTAAAACACTAAATCACTCTAAATCTCTCCCTAAGTCTAACCCTAGCCTCAGAATTTATTGAATCAACCTCTAACCTAGAACACGATCAAGAATCAAAATTATGCTCAGACCTCAATTATCACCATTCTTCAAATTGTTTGGTCTAAAATTTTCACCATATTACCCTGATCAGTTCTTACTATAATACTCACATTATCTCTCAATATCCAACATGTTCTTGATCCAAACAGAAATTGTGTCATCTCATCGATCATCACGAAATCTTCTCTAAGTTTCCAGAAACGATCTCCTAACCACATACTATCAATCTAATCTAACAAATTGAGGTAATTCTTCTTAAATTAAGGTGAGGGATGAAAGTTACCAACCTGTGAATTCTTGAGTAACAGATGTAGCAATTCTTCAATTCAACCCTTCTACTGCTCTGGAATCATTCAATGTACCGAGTTCTTGCTTCTGTATGCAAGAGAATTGTTGCAAATGCTTGGAACTCCAAATCCGATGGTGACTTGCAGGTGTTGAAACTCAAATGCAAGAACACGATCCTTCAAGGCTTTGACTATGGAATTGATCTGGAATCATTTAGTATCCTCAATAGAAGTTGTTGAGATCAAAAGAAAGATAAAAAATGGTGTAGAATGCAGAAACTGATTTCAATTTGCAATGAACAATGTGAAGTTGCAAACTCTCTTCTCTCCCTCAATTCTCACCAACCTTGCACTTGAACCCCTTCTAATCAATATATAGATGATGTTGGACCTCTCTAGAATCTTCTGGAATCATCCAAGGAGATATTGAATTTCTCATGTCATCAAAATACCATCTCATGCCATACTCACCCCAATTATGGTTTCACTTGTTGCAGCAGCTTGTTATGATCCCAAAATCTCTCCAAGTGAGACATTAGATGTGTTACAATGCCTTGGAAGCTTGTGCATTGATCTCTCATGTGTTTTCCAAATGTTACTTAAGATGCAAGTAACTATTTTTCAAAGCAAGTCCACAAATTAGACCTCAAATCAAAATTGTGGCTAAACCAATGTTCTTAAAATGTTTTTTAGAGTCAAAATGATATATTACATGCCTTGGTTTGGATGAGTAGGTCAAAAATATCAATTTCCAACTTTGGTTTATTTAACTTATACCCTTATTTTAGGTCATTTTTGCAACTTTGAGTTACAAGCACTTCCAACATCTCATGACCTCTTTAATAGCCTTAAAACATCATTTTGAACAAGTTTGATGTTGAACATTTTCCCATTTGAAGCTTGGAAATAGGAGTTATGGCCTTATGGTTGAAATGACCTGTAATCTCCAAATGACCAAAATGCCCTTGACTTGTCAAAGCCATAACTTGAGTTCTACAAATCCTATCAAGGACTTCTAGTACTCTGTAGAAAGCTAAGAGGATAAGGAACAACATTCATGTTGACCAAAATTTCATAGGAATCATCCTTCTAGGGCAAAAGATTCATGCAAGTTGGACAACTTTCAAGCTCCAAAATCCACAGACCTCAGATGACCTATAACTTGTCAAAGTCATAACTTGAGTTTTATAAATCCTATCAAGGACTTCTAGTACTCAAATTAAAGCTAAGATCATTCTCTACAACATTCATGTTGGGGGTGAGATGAGATGACAATCACATCTTGAGCTAAACTGCCTTGAAGAGAGGGGTCAAACTAGGGGATTTTACACTGTCAAGCCTTAGAAACCCTAGCTTGAAACTTCTCAAACTCTTCAATCATGATGAGTTGACCTTGGAATCATCCTTATAACATCTCAATGTATCAATCCATGATCCCATGGCTCTTAGATTAGGTCTCAACCTTCCTTAAATCATCAGTTGACCTAGGGTTGACCCAGTCAAACCCTAATTGCATCAATCATGGCTGAGTCTTCTTAATCTTGCACAATGACCTATCTAGGCCTCATGATGGCTTTCAAGACATCTCATAAGCTATCTCAAGGATTCAAGTCCACATTCCTGGCTTCAGAACCATCTGAGGAGCTCCCACAACTCTCAAGTTAGGAGACACACCCTCTTGGTTTCAACCACTCTCTCTGAGGATCTTTTAACTTTTCTGACAAGGATATCAACCCTTGAACACTAGCTTCAAGGTCTTGCATAGCCCTTGATTGGTAATCATACCTCTTGATCTCCTGCATACATGTCAATGAAATGCAAATGATAATGCTAATGTGAATGAAATGAAACACAAGCTAGGTGAATAAATGTTGGGCAAATTTTGGGGTGTAACAGTCACTATCCACACTTACATACTCGGCTTCACAATCTGTCGTCACAGCACACCCGCTCGATACCAGGCTCAAAACTACTCCCTCGATTCAATCCTTGTCCATCCAAACAAACATATCATATGGAGTCCTCACTCTCGGACCGGTTCCCGTAACTGAGTCGGTCACAACTCCACTTCACGTTCTGACTGCTAAGCACTACCTTGTCAAGATAACTCTTCAAACAACCACAATCAATCGTAAAATCGCCAACTTTCCAACTTCCATTATAACTCAAAGATTTCCATCAAAATTCAAACACTTCAACACTGTTTTGAGCCGACCCGCCCAAACAATTCTCAAGCACCCAGCTCAACTCCAGACAATTCACTGCTCACGCCATCTAAGCTTGCAAGACACGTCCTTCCCATCTAACACAATCCCAACTGCTATCAACAACAGATTAAGGGTGATTAGTTCCTCAATTTGTCAATAGACAGCCGAAATTATGATGGCGACTAAACCATCCTTGCAAAACTATGAGAGCGTTCAACCACACGCCGAGCTACAACTCCATATTGCAGCACCCGGGAGAAGCACGAGCTCCTCCCCCACTTTAATTATTCTCACACCTGCAGACAAAGGTTAAACAGCAACCATGTAACAACTGTGTTTCCACACATGTCGCACACAACGGGGATACACAACACTAGACAACCTGGCCGGACGGACCGACCTGCTCTGATACCAACTTGTAACACCCCGTTTCCCAAAATAAAATAAAATGATTAAAATAAACACATACAAAACTCACTATGCAACACATGCACTGGACTCCACAAAATGCGGTACCGACTCAACTCAGGATAGATCGCATACACTTCCTATGAGCAACGATCTATCCCTACCATGCTCCTCTTGAGCTCATATCATCAAATCTCAACGTCCCCCACTTGGGACACGGGTGGTCGCATACACTCCATCCGAGCAACGATCCAAATCCCATCCATGCTCCCCACTAGAGCACGCCAGTGAATCATACAATGCGTCCACACGCTCCCCATTTGGAGCACGTGAGCCACACAGGCCTCACGTCCACGCTCCCCATTTGGAGCACGTGAGCCACACAGGCCTCACGTCCACGCTCCCCATTTGGAGCACGTGAGCCACACAGGTCTCACGTCCACATGCTATGCAAGACACTATGCATAAAGACACAGCACACACAGTGCACACGACCCCACTGGTCCATCACATCATAATATGCATACATACACAAGCACACAAAGTGCATCGATCCTGTCGCTACTGCAAAAATCGGCGCCGGCTGAACAGAAGAGTCGCCACCGTGCGTTATTTATCCCAAAGGAGGGAAAGGAAACGCTCGAAGTAAACCTAACGCAAAGACGGGAAAGGAATGGTCATCGCAACCAAATCCTGGATTCGGGAGTCGGTTACGCAAGGGGAAGGTATTAGCACCCCTCACGTCCGTCGTACTCGACGGGATCCACGCTTGTTTTCTAGTACGGATTGTTATTCTATCTACTCTAAAGGGTCTGGGGTTAAAAGAAAAGAAATGACTCGGCAAAGTATCGCACTTTATGCCTACGTATTCCCGTCTGGAACGAGAAATCAGAGTCAACGTAGTTCGCCTACCTACAGAAAAGGAGGGGAAGGTTGCTCGCTAGGATACGGCATCCTATGCCTACGTACTTTCATACAGCATGAAAGATCAGAGCAAACGTAGTTCAGGCTACGGAAGTCACAGATTTGTCTGACTGTTTTTTATCTTTTTGAAAAGGTTTTCTCCCGATTACGAGTCCAAGCGGACAAAAAAAAAGACATTTTGATGTTTGTTTTTAGTCTTTTACGCAAGAACTGTTTTTAGTCTCACCCTCTCGGAGTCAAATCAAAGTCTGTGAAGCCCAAACTGTGCCCCGCATTGACATGCGCCATCACCCCTTCTAACTGATTAACAGAGACTTCTTGAGGAACGAACAACGTGTCTAGAATTTTCAGCAAAGCATTCCGATGGGCCTCGGAACATAACAGCAATGATAGGATGGAAATTTTTGACGGCGTTTGCTGGAGGTGCTCCACGATTTTGTAATCACTTTTACGAATGAGCCTCATAAACTCCTCCACATCCTTAAGTGACGTTTCCTTTTCATTCAGCCGAGAAGGGCCGCTCTCAGTTACCTTGGCTTTACCCTTGGCTAATCTTTCTGCCTCTACCTCGGGTGACGTAAAGATTCTTCCGCTTCTTGTCATACCCCCTGTTCCGACAACATTATCTATAACCCCAGCTGGCTGTTTATTGACTTCAATTTTCTTACCATCGTAATATACCTCCAACCCGTAAGTCCACGGCACTGCTTTAGTACTCTCAAAAGGAACTGGTCCTGCTTTAGTAATCGTGATCGTCGGTCGCCTGGCAGGTGTCGTTATCATTATTGTTTTCCTCGGAATCGTCACCATTGCAACATCGTTCTGCTCATCACACAATGCTTCTACAGGATTTTCAGCCGCGGTTCTATCAAATTGCAAGGTACCTTCGTCCATCATAGCCTGAATACCCTGCTTCAACTCATTACAACCCTCTGGCTGTATCCAACAATCCAAACAAAATTCATCACACCCCGGGAATACACCCCCTCTTAACAACCTGCTTTTAATCTCACCCAACGGTGTCTTCAGCTCATTGACATCCATCACTAGGTTCAGATTCTCTTCTGTCAAGATGGCGTTTGCCCCGTGATTGGGCATAGGCTGTTGTACGATATTTGGACCCACCTGTCCAAAGTTAATAGCCTTGCTATCCAATAAATCCTGAACTTTGTGCTTAAATGCATGACAAGCTTCTATATCATGCCCGGGTGCCCCGGAATGAAATTCGCAATGCTTGTTGGCGTCATATCCGTAAGGAAGTACTGCCCCTGTAGGCGGTGCCAAAGTCCTCTTTTCAACCAAGTTCAACCCTAGCAGGGTCTGGAGGAGTTCTGCATACGTGGAAGGAGGTGCGTCGAACACTCTTTTCGCTCTCGCGTTCTGTACCCTTCTCTGGCCAGGATTATGTCCTTGCTGTTGCTGCGGTTGTTGTTGTTGTGGCTGCCTCTGTTGAGGAAGCGAGATAGTGACACTGGCTATCTGTTGCGGCTGAACATACTGATTTCTTCCTCTGCCCCTGCCCCTGCCACCAAACACGACACTAGTATCACCCTGTCGTCTACCACCAAATGCTTTTCTGGCACCCCCTGTTGAAGTAGACTCACCTGCTTGGAACCTTCCAACTTTAATCCTGTTTTCAATCATCTCCCCCATAAGAATCAAATCTGAGAAACTGCTGAATGACACACTAAACAATTTTTCGTAGAACACCCCCGTAAAAGTCCCAATGAACATATCATTCATCTCCCTCTCGATTAAAGGAGGATGCACCCTCGCTGCCATATCGCGCCACCTTTGCGCATACTCTTTAAAGCTTTCACCGCTCTTCTGTGACAAACCCTGCAATTGGACCCGGTTCGGCGCCAGATCGTTGTTATATTTGTAATGTGTCACGAAAGCATCAGCCAACTGCTTCCAGGTTTTAATCTGCGTGGGCTCCAGCCCCATATACCATTCAAGTGACGGCCCTGATAAGTTGTCCTAAAAGAAATGCATGAGCATCCTTTCATCGTCTGAATACGCGGACATCCTTCTGTAGTAAGAGCGGACATGGACCTTAGGGCAGGTGTCCCCCTTGTACTTGTCAAACATGGGAGCCTTGAATTTCAACGGCACCCTCAACCCTGGTACCAAGCCCATTATAGTCATATCTAAGCCGGTGGAATTCTGACTCACTACCCCCTTCATCTGTTCTTCAAGCATTCTGATCCTCTACACAGGATCAACATGTCCTTCCAATCCCATGCCTCTTCCAGAAAAGGCGTCCTCCTGGTAGTCTTCGCCCCAATTCACATTTCCATTTCCATATCCGTCGTAACCAGTGTTGCAACCAAACCCTTGTTGATTGATCATGGGACCTCGTCCCCCATTACCGAAACCTTGGTTGACCCTAACAGGTCCAAACCCAGTGTTGACAGGAATCACCCCAGCACCATTCATATTACCAAATCCACCATACCCTTGGTTAGCGTTACCAAAACCGTCATAACCGAAACCCTGAGTGTTGAAGCCGAATTTCCCGTCCTGATTGACGTAATCAAATCCCTGATCATTGTAACCGAAACCATTTTTGCCGAACCCATTACCGCCATTGTTGTTACCACCTCCTTGGTTGGCGTCCCCAAATCCAGCATTTTTAACAACAGTCTCATTTCCATTCCCTGTGTTGCCATTGCCAGCGCCAGCGCCATCGTTTACAACCACAACAGGTGGGGTCACCACAGGTGTAGGGGGCCCATCCTCCGGAATACTTTCAACGTGCACAGAGTTGTGGTCATTGTTGCCATTCCCATTAGCCCGCGTCAGCAGCGGCTGTACCAAAGTCTGGAGGCTCTCCTGGCCCTTAGCAATGTTCTCCATGGCCTGCATGAACAGATTCAACTTCTCGCGAATTTCCTACATCTCCACTTGGACTTGATCCATGTTCCTCTTATAGTTGTTTCGGGTTGAGTAGCGGTGGACTCTTTGTTCGTCAATCCTGAAAAAACCTGAAGATGCAGGAAATAAGATACAGATTCAAGAATATCGGTCATGCAATATGAATGCAGATGCAAATGTGTAACTATGCTACAGGTTATATCCCCCCCCCCCCCCCACCACCGATTCTAATTTCGGAGAGAAGGCCATCACGACAATGGAGTCCCCATCCAACAAGCAAGGAATCAGAAAACCCTCATATATAAAAAAATGCCAAGAGGTTGAGTACAAGAGTACAACTGAATACAACTAAAGAGACCTCAGCCAACAAGCCTGGCGATGGTCAAAATACAAGTACAGATAATAAAGGCAAGGCAAAGATAAATCAGGCCCAATGGCGTGCTCTGACATCTTCCAATATCCTCAGCGTCTCCGAATGCCCTAGTCGGGAGATCAGCTCCTGTATCAGTAAGGCATGCCGCTCGATAGTGGATCTCAGCTTTTTGGCGTCGTCCTGGCAGGTTCCTTCGCCAGAATTCTCGTCGAGTCTGTACCTCTTGGAACCGGCCTTCACTTCATAACCTCCCGGCTTCGCGTCAAGGTCACTTACTCTAAGCTCAACAGCGCTCCTAAGTGATGTCTCTTCGGCAATCTTTGCGTCTTGGGCTCTAATCTGTGCCTCTAACGTGGCAATCTGCAGCTTCAGTTCGTCTTCACGCTCCTTCTGCTTGGTAAGCATAGTATTCCACAATGCTTCCCACTTGTTGAGACGGGAATAAGCTTTGCTTAAGAGTTCCTTCTTGGAAGTAAGCACCTTGCTAACATCGTTCAAGGCTATTCCCACTTTTTCTTTCTTGTTGGTCTCTTCCGTCAGCTCTGTACCCAACCTGTTAATCAATTCAGTTTGTTCTCTCACAGTGAAGGTAGATTCATTCTTCTCATGACGCAGCTGGAAGATCTCCTTCTCTAACTCATTATTGGCTTTCTTCAATTCTTCATTTTCAGCCAACAATTTGTTATACTTTTCAAGCTCTACCGACGCAGGTACCTCAACCATGGGAAGATACAGGGGTTCCGCAGCAGGATAAGGCATCAAAGAAGTACTAGCTCTCTCGCGGATCCAAGCCAAATAAGGATCATAAGCTTTGCTGTTGCTCTTACCGAGCAAAGCTTTCCCTCTCCTATGGATGTTAGCCCATGCATGTCTCAATCTGATCAAAACAGCTGTGTCTAATAAGCCCGTGAGATACAAAGATTCCTATATCTCCTTCTCAATAGGAGCATCCCTCAAAGTATAACCGAACTGTCTTACCAGCAGTGAAGGGTTATAGTTGATACAGCCTTTCCGTCCAATCAAGGGGACATTCGGAAAGCCCCTGCAACTATATATGATATCAGTGCCAAGCATACTCCGATCAAACCAAATGATGTTCCCAGCAGACAGCCCCATCAACCGGGAAGACCAATCCAAAGTATCAACAGCATCACCAAAAGGCCCTGTCTTCGGAAGGTGCCCCTGGAACCACCTGTATAAGAGAGGAAGACAACAGGAAACATTCTTGCCATGACGTTTCTCATTCTTGTAGTGAATAGAATGATAAACATCGCCCAAGAGAGTAGGAACTGGATTCTTCGAGGCAAGAATCAAGAAGGCATCTGAGTCAACAAAATCTGGCACATTAGGAAACAAGACAATCCCGTAGATGCAGACAGCTAGAATGGCACTGAAAGCAACCCAACATCCACTCTTCGCGCACTGTGTAGCCTTCTCAACCAGGACAGACAAGTGAAAACCATAAGCTCCGTTCAGCTTGACCAAACCTCCGGGAAACTCAGAAGCGTCTAAACTAACAATCTGGGCGAGTTTAGCTAACCCAGGCTCAGCATCAACATGTAGGAAGGGCATCTGGTCTAACACAGGAACTCCCAACATAGCAGAATACTCCTCTAAAGTGGGCGCCAGAATATAGTCGGGAAATAAGAAACATCTCAGCTGCGGCTCATAAAACTGCATCAAAGTATACACCCCAGTCGTCTCAAATGCGGAAGGTCAGTATAACAAACTAAACAATCTCCCATAAGATACTCTGAACTCAGCCCTCACCGTCTCATCTGCTAGAGCAACTAATCCCAGCAAGGAACTGATATCTGGTGAATGCAACCGGTAAGCAACTGTCCTCTTCAGGGACCTCATGTCTGGCTAGAAGATATACTAGAATCAGAGGGGAATGATCACACCTGCAACATAAATACATGTTAATGAAATGCAGTCATGAAAATGCACATGCATATGCAGACAAGGGACCAAGTGCAATGCTGCAATCTCGGAATTCAGCGTAGAACAACAATTTCATACCTAGGAGACCATCCAACACACTTTCAATCTTTAAATATTTTAAAACCCAATTACTCCCAATCTCAACAGCATATCTTGGAGCCTCCCATTGCGATACAACTTCTACCTTTGATACCACAACCACAATAGCTCTACCTGAGCTCACACGACCAAGGAAAACTCACATCCTTCAGCCCGTTGATCCATCAACTCATCAACTCTTGGAAGCGAACGCTTATCCTTGATAGTCACCTTGTTCACTTATCCATAGTTCACCCAAAGCTTCACAAAACCTTCCGTCTGTCTAACCAACAAAATTGGTGCACCTTATGGTAACACACTCAAACAAAAGAACTTCTATTCCCGCAGGTCTTCAAGTTGACTCTTTAACTTTCTCAATCCCAATGCAAACACACAATATGGAGTCACCCATATCGGACTAGTTCCAAGAACGAAGTCAATGTGTAAGCTTTACTTCACATTTCGATAGTAAACCATTTACCTCCTCAGGAAAACTTCCGGACAATCACAATTAAGTGATAAACTCCAATTTCTCACTTTCCTTAACATTCAAAGTTTCCGTCAAAATACACACCTCAACACCGTCTTACGCCAACTCCTCAAAATAATCCCTTAAGCACTTAGCTTAACTCAAGACAATTCATTGCTCACACCACCTAAGCTTGCAAGACACGTCTATCCCATCCAACACAATCCCGTCTACTATTAACAAGAGATTGAGGGTGATCAGTTCCTCAATTTGTCAATAGACAGCCGAAAATCATGATGGGGCATAAACCATCTTTACCAAACTATAAGAGCGTAACACACTAAGCCACAACACTGCAGCATTCCGGAGAAATACCAACTTCTCCCCCACTGGAATCATTTCACTTCTGCCGACAAAGTTTAAACAACAACATGTACCGACAGTGTTTTTACACACATGTCACATACCAGGGAACAAAAACACTAGACAACATTGGCCGGACGGACCGACCTGCTCTGATACCAATTGTAACACCCCACTTCCCAAATTAAATAAAATATAAACATTATAAATAAACATCAGAGCTTTCACAAAAACAGTGGGATATCACATCACCAATAGTTATCAAAAATACTTTATTCATTATTTTCAAAATAATACAGCGGAAATTATTATTCCAACATTCTCGGCCATCCACCAGATTTACATAAAATCTTTATTATTATAATTCACCAAAATGTGATACGTCACAGGATTTTCAATAAGTTTAACATAAACAAATAAAACACCCATATCCCGTGTTATGTATCAGAGCATCCTAAGACTCGACTTGCACACCGCTATCCAAGCTATCTATGTACCTGGATTATCTGTACTTCCGAGGAAGCACAGACCACAACAACAACAAAGGGGTGAGAAAACATGATCAAAATATATCGGTAATTTAATACATGCAATAAAGGTAGTAAAACACACCAATATTCACCCCATCAACACCAATCACGAACCTACTGTTCAAACATCCATATAACATATAATAATGCAATATGCCATATAACACCATACATGCGGTACCGACTCATTGGTTCATTCAATCGAACCTTGGACAGATCACTTACGCTCCTGCTGAGATATGATCTATCCCCCACCATTCTCCACGAAGGAGTACGGATGAATCACTTACGCTCCTCCTGAGATATGATTCATCCCACCAAAACACCATGATATGCACAACACCAATGCACAACTATTATATTCAGGCACACAAAGTGCACACGATCCTCCTGATCATATCATCATACATCATGCGTATATGTATAGATATATTACACACCAACACCATATAAATCAAATCAGATAGTGAGCAATTTCACACTCTAACACCAAATATAAACACATCCCACCACTCGGGGATACACCAACTAACTATCCACTTAAATGAAGTATTAAGGGAATCACGTACTATCACCAAGTACACACCTTAAATCCTACCATCACCATTCTCATACTTCGGCATGGCCAAAGGGATCACACAAGACCAAAGATCAAGGCCAAACATTACAAAAAGTCACATTCTGCTGCTATGCTCGTTGGCCCATTCGCCAGGAGAAGCTCCGCAGCGAATGCTCGCCAACCTTCGCCAGGCGAACCTGCTGGCGAAGCCCCATTCCACTATCGTGCATTCGCCAGGCAAAGGAATCATTCGCCAGGCGAACCTTCGCTGGCCACACTCGCCAGGCGAACTTCCTACTCTTTCAGTCTGAGATTTAATTCAGAATTACTCGCTACCACTCGTCACTACTCGCCAGGCGAACCCTCGCCACCATTCGCCAGGCGAAGCTTCGCCAACACTCGCCAGGCGAAGCCCAGCGAATGCTGCGATACACCAAAATTCCCACTACTTTGCAGTGCTACCAGAGTCAAATTCAAGCCTAACATTCTAACTCCAACTCTCATTCTATAAATAGTATCAACAGTGCACCTAGTTCAAACCGGTCGTTTCCTAATTCTTACTATGGGACCAATTCAGACATCTCACCAAAAGTCTCTGAGGTTACTCAGAACCTCCCTAAACCAACACCTCAGCCTATACACCAAAATCAACAATTCATCAACATCAATCCACAATCACAAACATGCCAATAGATATTATACTTACCAATTATCCTATAATTTCTACTCTAGAACCGACATTACGGTACATTACAGACACTTCAGAGTCACTCTGAATCTCACCAAGGTCCTAACCATAGTCGTTAACAACACTATAGGGAAACAACACATAACTTTCCCAAAGCTATAGTCATGGTCATTGCCAACACTACGGTAACAACACAGAGTCTCATCAACTTTATATTCCTAGTTACTATCAACACTACAGTAACATCAACAATCCAACAAAATGCATCAATACTACAGGAACATCAACAATCCAACAAAATGGATCAATATTACAGTTACTATCATCACCATATATATATACACCAAAGTGCATCATCAGCATTCCTCAATCCCACAACATCAACAATAATCATAGCATGCCAATATAAAACTTTATATAACGATAAATTCCTACGGGGTTAAGGAATCCCCTCTACCCAATTCATGTATATAACCAATCCCAATTAGTTTCTCCCCCCTTACTTGGATAATTGTTCTGATCGGTGACAAATTCCTCCAAGATTGGCCAATTCTGACCTTTCCTCTTCTTCTCCGTTCTTCGCTCCTTTCTTCGCTCTTCTCTCAATTTCCTCTTCTCACGTTCTATCTATCGTGACTTCTCAACTTACTTCCTTCCTATCCCTAATAACCCCTTCCACTTCTATTTTCTTTTAATTCTAATCCCAATAATAATAATAAAAATAATATTACTAATAATAATAATTATAATAATTATTATAATAATAATAATACACATAGCAATATTAATAATATTATTTCACCCATAATAATAATATTAATAATAATAGTAATAATACTCCACCAATAATATTAATAATAATAATAATAATAATAATAATAATATTCTCCCACTAATAGTTATAATAATAGTAATAATATTAATAATAATAATATTCTCCAATATTAATAATATTACTACAATTAATAATAATAATAATAATAATAATAATAATAATAATAATAATAATAATAATAATAATAATAATAATACCACCATATTACTACTATTTATTTTATTATTATATTCACACCAATTCACCACCAATAATCCTCCCATATCAGGGACACCCACCAATCATCATCAAACACACCCCTACCAAAGGGCACACCAACATATAATAATTAAAATAGTAATAAAATAACTAAATAATTAAAATGGGTGTTACACTCTCAACCGATCCACGATAATCACGTACTCACTCACGACCAACAAGGATCTAACCACGCGAGAAACGAAATAGCACAGCATAAGAACCATAAAATGTTGTCATGCTCGCTGCCATTCGCCTGGCGAAGCCCCGCAGCGAACACTCGCTAGGACTCACCTGGCGAAATCCCTAGCGAAGCCAAACAGAAGCAATAGGCAGCATTCGCTGCCCACTTCGCGTAGCGATACCTGGCGAAGTCTCGCCCCCATTCGACCAGCGAATGCACGCGAATTCTGCAGAAAAACTGTTGTTCAGAAACAGCCCCACACTCCGATTTCATCCGATTAAATCCCACGAAATCCTACACTATACCAGTACAGTACTATCCCACAAGACTACACCGATTATCCTAGTTCATACTCGATAAATCGTCAGTTCTACTCAATTCTCCAACTTCCGGCATTAACTCCGAATTTACCGGAAACCCAAAATCATCAAACAACCATTCCATAGCACATGCAATGAACTCAAACACAATAATCACAATTACAACAGAAATCAACAACATGCAACAACATAATTTCATCTTTCATCTATGGGGTTTAGGGAATTCCCCGTTCTACCGATTTTTCATGCAATACCAAATTTAACCGATCAATCCCCCCCTTTACCTCAAATTCGATGCTGATGTTGATGAAGCCTCTCAATCCACACGAAAATCCTACAACCCAGCCTCCTCTTGCTCAAGCTTGCTCTTGCTTTGATCGTGTTCTTCTCCTTCGACCGTGTTTCCTCTTCTCATGCGTGTTCTCTTCTTCTCCTTTTTCCAATATTCCACCTTTACCCTCAATACCCCCAAAATTCACCTTATTCCAAATAATATATAATTTCCCATAATAATAATAATAATAATAATAATAATAATAATAATAATAATAATAATAATAATAATAATAATAATAATAATAATAATAATAATAATAATCCTCTTATTTCCTTTAATTCACAAAATCCACTTAATTTCCAAAATTCCATTTAATTATATTTTCCTCATATGTTAATATTAGTAATAATAATGATAATAATTAATAATAATATTACATTGCTATTAATTATCATATTTTTATCACTGCATACACATATCATGAGTTCTTGATCCTCCAAGTCATTTCACAAAAACACATATGTGAGTAAAATAACACTGAAACCAAAAATAATTAAAATGGGCGTTACACATGTGCCCATCGATGTTAATGTGTTGTGCTCCCGGTGAGGAGGGTGATGGCCATGTGTCCATCGATGTTGATGAGGTGCTCCCGTAGTGGAGGGTGATGGCCAGGTGTCCATCGGAGATGTGCTCCCGTTGTGGAGGGTGATGGCTAGGTGTCCATCGGTATTGTTGTGGTGCTCCCATTGTGGAAGGTTGATGGCCAGTTGCCCATCAGTGTGGTGTACTCCCTGAGTGGAGGGTTGGTGGCCAAGTGACCATCGTTGATATGTGCTCCTGTGAGGAGGGTTGATGGCCAGGTGCCTATCGTGATTGTGAGTCGGTACCGTATATTAAGAGTTGTGTAAGTGCATTTGTTGTGTGATTGTATATTGTGGTTGATGGTGGGACCGTGAGTCCGGATGACATGTATATTAAATAGTATTATTATTGATTTCTGCCTTTTATTTCATGTACTAATATACCATTATTATTTAATCGTAATTCTCACCCCTTTGTTGCTACTGTGGTCTGTGCTTCTTCGGAAGTACAAACAATCCAGGTGTCTAGCTAGTTGGATTGTGGTGTCTCCGTAGGATTGCTCTGATACGTAACACCGGGGCATTTTTGGGAGTATTCTTGTGTATTTTTGATATGTGTGCCCCCGTGGCGTATCTGATACTGTGTGAGATGTTTGATGTTGATCGGTGATGACGTTATGTGTTTGGGGGCAGATGGCCGTTATTGTATATATGATGATGATGGATATGGATGATGTATGTATATGATATTTTGTGGTATGGCAGACCATATCTTTTTCCGCTGTAATTTTATTGAAAAATTCAGTTAAATTATTTGGAAAAATATTTGTGGAAATTTTGATGTGTATTGTGGCATCCCGTTTGGGAGAGAAACTCTGATATGTGTTTTATTTAATTGTTTTATTTTATTTTGGGAACGAGGTGTTACAAGTTGGTATCAGAGCAGGTCGGTCCGTCCGACCAGTGTAGTGTGTTGAGTCTGTCTATAGGATAGAGTTGTTTGGTTTCTGTTAACCTGGATTGTTGTTGAGCAGAATGGCTGGGAGAAATGACGCGGCGTTGGCTGCGGCGATGCAGGCTATGGCACAAGTGGTGGCCAACCAGAATCTGGCTGCGGGAGCTCAGTTTAGATATCTGACGCAGTTCCAGAGCAACAAGCCACCAAAGTTTGAGGGTGGAATTCTGGATCCGGTGGCTGTACAGAAATGGCTGAAGGCAATAGAGAAGATCTTCAGAACCATGGGGTGCAGTGACGAGCAGAAGGTGAGGTTCGGTACTCACATGCTCGAGGGGGAGGCTGAAGCTTGGTGGGATAATTATCGTTAGAGGATGGAAGCTTCGGGGACTCCAATTACTTGAGAGGTGGTTCGGTCTGGATTTCTGGAGAAGTATTTTCCAGAAGATGTTAGAAGTGCTAAAGAGGTGGAATTTTTGGAATTGAAACAGGTAAGTATGTCGGTAGCCGAGTATGCGACTAAGTTTGAGGAGCTGGCTCAGTATTGTCCTCATTACAATACTGAGGAAGCTATGACTTCGAAGTGTCTGAAATTTGAGAATGGGTTGAGGCCAGAGATCAAGATGGGGATCGCATGTTAGAAAATCAGGAGCTATCCTGAGTTGGTGAGTAGGAGTCGTATCTATGATAACGATAACCGTGTGAGGATCGCACACTACAAAGCGGCAAGTGATCGTAAGGGTAAACAAAGGTTTGGTGGTACTCCTTACAATGTTCTGAATGGTAAGGGGAAGTTCAAGGGTGCTATTGATAGGAAGCCTAGAGAGGGTAGGGCGTTGACTGGTACGAAGTGTTTCTGGTGCGGTGGCATGGGTCATCGTGCCAATGATTGTCTTCCTGATGCGAAAAAGTGCTTCAAGTGTGGCAAGTCGGGCCATGTGATGGCGGATTGTAGGACTAATATGCCTACTTGTTATAACTGTGGTGAGAAGGGCCACATTAGTACTCATTGTGAGAAGCAGAGGAGGGCTCAGGTGGCGGGTAAAGTATTTGCAGTTGTGGGAACTCAAGCAGAAGAAGGAGAGCGTTCGATCAAAGGTACTTGTTTTATCAATAACATTCCTTTGACTGCTATGATTGATACGAGTGCAACCCACTCGTTTATCTCTGTTGATTGTGTGAAGAGGTTAGGTTTGGTGCCGACTACTCTTGAGCTGCGGATGACTATTGAAACTCCCTCGATTGGTTCAGTGACTATTTCACTTATATGTTTGAAGTGTCCACTGACTATCTTTGGCCGAGACTTCCTTATGGATTTGATATGTTTTCCACTTGGTGGTTTGGATGTTATACTTGGTATGAACTGGTTGGAGTTTAACCGAGTGTACATCGATTGTGTTCGGAAGGTGTTATTGTTTTTGACTCCTGAAGCGGAAACGTTGGCAAATTCCTTGTCTGGTAAGGAATTGAGAACCTTGTTGGAAGATGAAGCGCATGTGTTTACTTTATTTGCATCACTGTCTGTTGACAACAAGGCATTGTTAGATGAGTTAGCCGTGGTGAATGAGTTTCCGGAGGTGTTCCCGGATGATATTACAGAGTTGCCTCCGAAGAGAGAGGTTGAGTTTAGCATTGATCTTGTTCCTGGTACAAGGCCTATTTCTATGGCTCCGTACAGGATGTCGGCAGTGGAGCTAGCCGAGTTGAAGACTCAGATTGGAGAGTTGCTGATAGAAAGTTCATCAGGACAAGTGTGTCGTCGTGGGGAGCTCCAGTATTGTTAGTAAAGAAGAAGGACGGTAGCATGCATTTGTGCATTGATTACCAGCAGTTGAACAAAGTGACCATCAAGAACAAGTATCCTCTTCCAAGGATCGATGATTTGATGGATCAGTTAGTGGGAGCTCGTGTGTTTAGTAAGATTGACTTGAGGTCGGGTTATCATCAGATAAGAGTGAGGGAAGGCGATATTCAGAAGACGGCATTTAGGACTCGATATGGACATTACGAGTATGCAGTAATGCCTTTCGGAGTGTCTAATGCGCCGGTGTGTTTATGGAATATATGAACCGTATCTTCCATTCTTATTTGTTTGATCAGAATGAGCTGAATATGCGGCAGAGGAGATGGTTGGAATTCTTGAAGGATTATGATTTTAGTTTGAGTTATCACCCAGGGAAAGCGAATGTGGTTGCAGATGCGTTGAGCAGAAAGACAATTCATATGTCAGCATTGATGGTAAAAGAGATGGAGCTTATTGAGTAGTTTCGGGATTTGAGCATGGTTTGTGAGTTTACATCGAATGGTGTGACGTTGGGTAAATTACAAGTGAAGAATGATTTCTTGGACATGATTAAGGAAAATCAGAAGTTGGATGTGAAACTTGTGGATTTGACGCGAGAGGCCGGAAGTGACTCCGATAGTGATTTCAGGTTGGATAGTGCAGGTGTGTTGAGGTTTCGGGAAAGAATTTGCATGCCGAATAATGATGAGTTGAAGAAGTCGATTTGGGATGAAGGACATCGTAGTAGCCTGAGTGTTCATCCAGGAGCTACAAAGATGTATCAGGACTTGAAAAAGTTATTTTGGTGGTCGGGCATGAAAAAGGATATTGCTCGATATGTTTATGCTTGTTTGATTTGTCAGAAGTCGAAGGTGGAGCATTAGAGACCTTCTGGGATGATGCAATCGTTAGAGATGCTGGTTTGGAAGTGGGACTGTATTGCTATGGACTTTGTTATAGGGTTGCCGAATACGGCGAGAGGATTTGACGCCATTTGGGTGATTGTGGATCGGCTTACGAAGTCTGCACACTTTGTACCGATCAGTATTAGCTTTCCGTTGGAGAAGCTGGCAGAGATTTATATTCGGGTAATTGTGAAGCTGCACGGTATACCATTGAGCATTGTGTCGGATAGAGATCCAAGGTTCACTTCTGTGTTTTGGAAGAGTTTACAAGAGGCTTTGGGTACCTAGTTGAAGCTGAGTTCAGCCTATCATCCGCAGACAGATGGTCAGTCGGAGCAGACTATTCAGACTTTGGAGGATTTGTTGCGGGCTTGTGTGTTAGAGAAAGGTGGTACGTGGGATACTCATTTGCCTTTGGTAGAGTTCACGTACAACAACAGTTACCATTCCAGTATCGGGATGGCACCGTTTGAGGCTCTTTATGGTAGGAGGTGCAAGACTCCCTTGTGTTGGTATGATTCGGGTGAGCGTGTGGTTTTGGGACCAGAGTTGGTACAGCAGACTACTGAGACAGTGCAGATGATTCGTGAAAAGATGAAAGCATCTCAGGATCGGCAGAAGAGTTATTATGATAACCGCAGGAAAGAATTGGAATTCAGTGAGGGTGACCATGTATTCTTGAGGGTTAACCCAGTGACGGGTGTTGGACGTGCTTTGAAGTCCAAGAAGTTGGACCCGAAGTTTATCGGACCGTATCAGATTTTGCAGAGGATTGGTGTTGTGGCTTATAGGGTGGCGTTGCCGCCAGAGCTTTCGAACTTTCATAACGTGTTTCACGTGTCGCAACTTCGGAAGTATGTACACGATCCGTCTCACGTGATTCAGAGAGATGAAGTCCAAGTTAGAGAGAATCTAACTATGGAGACGTTGCCGTTGAGGATCGAATATCGCAAGATGAAGCGACTCAGAGGAAAAGAGATACTGTTGGTGAGAGTGGCTTGGGGAGGTGTTGCAGGTGGTAGTGTGACCTGGGAATTAGAAAGCAGGATGCGGGAAGCGTATCCAGAGTTGTTTCCATCAGGTACTTTCGAGGACAAAAATAATTAATGTGGGGGAGAGTTGTAACGCCCATTTTAATTATTTTTGGTTTTTGGGATTATTTTATTTGAGAATGTGCTTGAGGATTATTTTGAAGGATCAAGAACTCATGATATTGGTATACAGTGATAAAAATATGTTATTTAGTAGTAATGTGATATTATTATTAATTATTATCATTTTTATTACTAATATTAATTTTATGAGTAAAATTATAATTTAAATGGATTTTTGGAATAAAAGTATTATGAGGAATTATTATTAAAATGAATTATTTGGATTGATAAGAGGATTGTTGGGACTAAGGGCAACATTGTCATTTTGGTGAGAATTAGAATTGGAAAGAAGAGGAGAACACACGCACGGTGAAGAACACGGTTTGAGTAAGAGGAGAGCTACACGATCAAGAACAGCAACTTAAGCAAGCGGATTTCGTGTGGATTGAGGAGCTTGTTCATCATCAAAGCTTGAATTGAGGTAAGGGGGGGATAATCGGTTAAATTCGGTAAATGCATGATTAATCAGTAGAAAAGGGGAAAATCCCTAACCCCATAGATTTCTTGATGATTGATGTTGATTGCATGTTGTTATTGTTGTGATTGTTGTGTTGTTTGATGTTTAAATCGTTGCATGTGCTGAGAATGTTAGATGGGATGAGTTTTGGGATTTTCGGTTAAGTTCGAGGTTGAGCCGGAAGTTGGTTATGAGAGCTGAGTTGATGATTAGTTGGATGGAATCGGGAATAGACCCCGTAACTAAGTTGTAGTATGTAATTGGTTGTGGGTTTTGATTTAATCGGGCGAAATCGGTGTGGGAGGCAATTCTGCAGCGCAGAATTTTCCTGAGTACGTAGGTATTCGCTGGGCGAATGAGGGGCGAGCCTTCGCCGGGCTTCGCCGGGTGAACTAGCCAGCGAGTGCTGGCAGAAGCTTCTGTTTGGCTTCGCTAGAGGTTTCGCCAGGCGAATGGCAGCGAATGTTTGCTGCGGGGCTTCGCCGGGCGAATGCGCCAGCGAGCCCGACAACAGTTTGTGTTTTTGCTGCTGTCTTGTGTTGTTCCTCTGTGGACTTGGACCCTCGTTGGTCATGTGTGATGGGAGGCTTGCTGGAGAGCGGATGCGAGCGTATGTTGGTGGTTGTAGGGCTGTTTGGCCGGTGTTTATCGCTAGTGGCATAATCGTTGAATTATGCGTTATGTATGAACCGAAGTGGATGTGTACGTGAGATGTGTGCACCGTGTGTGTGCTGCGTGTGAGATATGAGGATCAGCATGATCGTTGCGCCTTAAGTGCGTTGTGTTGGTGTGTTGTGATGAATGGATCTGTGAGGATCGGTACGCTTATTATGCGTTGCATTTGTATGCTATTATATGATGTATTGGGTCAGTAGGACCGACATGCCTTGTGTGCATTGTATGTGATAAGTTGTGTGGTGAGCGGATCCGTGGGAACGACGCACTGTGTGTGCTTGTTATGTATGTATTTTATGATATGAATCGAACCGTGAGATCGGTACGCCTTGTGCGTCGTGTATATGTTGTGTGAGGGGTGGATCAATAGGATCGACGTGCACTTGGTGTGCTAGATGTTGATGCGTGTGAATATGGTTGTGTGCTCCCTGTGTGGAGGGTGGTGGCCCAGTGACCATCGGTATTGTTGATATGTGCTCCCTGTGTGGAGGGTGATGGCCCAGTGACCATCGGTATTGTTGGTGTGCTCCCGGTGAGGAGGGTGATGGCCATGTGCCCATCGATGTTAATGTGTTGTGCTCCCGGTGAGGAGGGTGATGGCCATGTGTCCATCGATGTTGATGAGGTGCTCTCGTAGTGGAGGGTGATGGCCAGGTGTCCATCGGAGATGTGCTCCCGTAGTGGAGGGTGATGGCCAGGTGTCCATCGGTATTGTTGTGGTGCTCCCATTGTGGAGGATTGATGGCCAGTTGCCCATCAGTGTTGTGTGCTCCCTGAGTGGAGGGTTGATGGCCAAGTGCCCATCGTTGATATGTGCTCTTGTGAGGAGGGTTGATGGCCGGGTGCCCATTGTGATTGTGAGTCGGTACCGTATGTTAAGAGTTGTGTAAATGCATTTGTTGCATGATTGTATATTGTGGTTGATGGTGGGACCGTGATTCCGGATGACATGTATATGAAATAGTATTATTATTGATTTCTGCCTTTTATTTCATGTACTACTATACCATTATTATTTAATCGTAATTCTCACCCCTTTGTTGTTGTTGTGGCCTATGCTTCTTCGGAAGTACAGACAATCCACGTGTCTAGCTAGTTGGATTGTGGTGTCTCCGTAGGACTGCTCTGATACGTAACACCGGGGCGTTTTTGGGAGTATTCTTGTGTATTTTTGATATGTGTGCCCCCGTGGCGTATCTGATACTGTGTGAGATGTTTGATGTTGATCGGTGATGATGTTATGTGTTTTGGGGCAGATGGCCGTTATTGTATATATGATGATCATGGATATGGATGATGTATGTATATGATATTTTGTGTTATGGCAGACCATATCTTTTTCCGCTGTAATTTTATTGAAAAATTCAGTTAAATTATTTGGAAAAATATTTGTGGAAATTTTGATGTGTATTGTGGCATCCTGTTTGGGAGAGAAACTCTGATATGTGTTTTATTTAATTGTTTTATTTTATTTTAGGAACGGGGTGTTACATGTTACCTAACCTTAACCTTTTTCAAGTTGATCTTTGTCAAGATGCAGATGAATTAGGATTTTACACTGTCAAAATCAAGGATCATGTAGACTGATCAGTCAAGGTTTTGGATTGATCTTCTACAAATCAAGTCTTCATATCATCAAGAGGCTCACATCTTTCCAAGGACAAATGCTTATTTGAGATTGCTACCAAAAGAATAGGAGCAGTGTAGTACAAGACCCTGATTAGGGTTTCTAGTGGAAAAAGTCAACTATAGTTTGACTTTTGGTCTGAAGAGGTTTCCAAAGCTTGAATCATGATCCATGGCACTCCCATGACTTATTAAAGTCTCCCCAAGAAGTTTGAAAGACTCAAAGAACCCAAAACATTGAGGATCGATCCTGAAAATTTCAGCTGTTTGGTTCGTCTATCTGGAAAGTCAACTCTTTGACTTTTAGAGTTTTGACCCCAAATTGAAGCAAGAAAGTCTTCCAACATAATTTTGTGCCTAACTAGTGATTTTGTTGAATATTTAATCAAGGATTGATGGATAACTTGCAAATCAAGAAAATAAGGTTCATGAAAAACCCTAATTTTAAGACAACTTGAAATGATCATAACTTCCTAACCACACATCCAAATGGAGTGGTTTAAAGCTTGTTAGATCTTGAGGAGCCCTAGAAACGTTTCCTGTGGGGTTGAGATCCAAAAATGCATATATTTTGAGTTGTGAGTCAACTTTTGCAACAAACTTCAAGAGGATTTTTGACATAGTTCCCTTTGTAATTTGAAATTGTGTAAAAAATGAATTTTCTAGATCATGTTTGGGAATTTTTAAAAAGTACAAGAGCATTTTATCAACCTTTGTGGTTAGGGAGAATCGAAGAAGGCAAGTTGGGCATTTTTCATGTCACAAAACCAAGTTCAGCACTTGCGTTTTCTTGCATAAACCATTCAAACCTCTTCTAATCAATCTTAACTAATTATTTGATGCTTATGGACTTATTTGATGAGATTATAATGCATAGCCACGAGAAAAACTCAAACTTTGGATTAAATGAATTGTTTAATCGTGCAAGTGGATGCAAGTGGCATGAGAGAGAAACTTTTTGCAAGTTCTGCCACAACTCAGAAACCACATCAGCTTCTCCCTTCCTTTCACCTCAAGATCACTACTTTCAAGCTATAGGTGATGATCAAACTCATAGAGAGGTGGCTTAAACTCAGAAGAAAGACCTTAAGTTGATCTTGCAAATTTTGCCTCCAAAAAGGGCAACGTTGGCAACATGATCCAATCTGCCAATACCATTTGATTTCCAAGCTTGCCTATAAATAGAGCATTATCATCATATCTAAAATACACCATATTGAGCTAGAAATCAAGAAAAATATCCCATATTCCTCTGATCACATTGTTCTTGCAACTTGTGAAGTTTGCTCCCTTAAGGCAAAAAATTTGTCTTTGCATAAACCTTGTCAAAACCTCATACAACCATCAAACACCTCCACCAACACTTCAAACACGTCACATATGATGTATTGAAGCTGTTAAAATACTCACCCTCACCAGAAAAATTCTCACTTAAAAGGTCAACTGTCAATCCACAAAACTTTGACTTTCTGCACTTCTAGAGCCACAACTCTGTCCAGTCCTCTTCCAACCTTCCCAACACTTCAAACACCTTCCATAAAGGTTGTTTGAACTATCCAAACCATCACCACACTCCTGTAACATATTTTCCTTGCATTTCACTTTAGATTTCTTAGTATGTTCTTGCAAAAGGCACCATTCTGTCAAGGCAACCATTTGGAAGGAGTTTGGATCACTTGAACATCTCATTTGAAGCATTTTGAGGCTGTTTGGATCATCACATCTCAACTGGACTTTTTGTTTTATGTATTAGCTTAAAGAGGCTATAAGAGGTAAGTGCTTTTACTAGTCACTTTTAGAATCATGCCAATTTTTGATGTACATTGAGTTTAGACATGTTTAATATCAAATATAGGTCATGTTTGAACTTTGGTTTGCCCTTAATCTTGTATGGTTGTGACTGTCCACTTGTATTGGCTTGATAGCTTGCTTTTTATGTCATTTCTATATGCAACTATTTTCTGTTTGAGAATAGGTGTTTAGTGTTTATGAACATCACTTATAGGTCATACATGTTGTGTATGATCATTTGTTTGATGTTGAAATGTTGCATTTCTGTCTGTCGCCATGTTCTTTCTCAAACTTGCCATTTTGACCACTTCATGTGCAATCTGTTGTTTGAAATCCTATATTAATGTGTGATGTTTGTAAACATCATTTATATGTTCCATATGGTGTGTTTGATCACTTGATTGATGCTTAAACCATGTATATTTGACCGTCCACATGTTCTTGCACATAACTTGCTACTTTCAATGATGTCTTCGAATTTTTTATTCAATGCATGATCTTTGAAAATTACTACCACCATTGAGTTCCTTGTGAACAAATACACAATTTTATTTTTTGTTTCACTCAATTTCATTAAGTTTTGAGCAAGTTATGGTTGCTCTTGCAAATCTGCCTAAATTTGCCTTGACTTGACTTGGTTTTTTGCCCTAGTTTGCCTCATTTTGGACCCAATTTTCAGAAGTGCATAACTTCCTTGATTTTTATCATTTTAATTCCATTCATTTTGAAAAATTCTATTTGATATGTTTAGTTTCAATGTGTAAATATATAATTCTATAATTTTTATTTTTGAAACACTTTGATTCATTTGAATGACATGACCTTTTTTAGGGTTTTTACTTGTTTTCATGAGTTTCTTTGACCTAGTACTTGATTTTTCTTGCATGATTGATCTTGTATGGATCAATTTTGGATGTTTAACATGTTTTTATGTTTGAAAACATTTGGTTCTTTGATTTACCATTCTTATTCTTGCCTTTGTAAATTCATGAATGTGAATGTATGACTTGAAATTTCTCTGTGAATCCTTGTGTATGTTCTTTGTAACCTCATGAAGTTTCCCCTCGTACACCATATTTCTTGTTTATGTGTCTTTTTAGAACCATAAAATGTGTAGGTTTCATTCTTACCTTGTTTGTTACCTTGAATCTTGTTCATCTTTCCCTTTGTGAAGTTTTGAATCCATGCTTGAACTGTTGTCATTCTCCTAGTTTGTCCATGATTAACTATCATCAATATGTCTTGAAAATCATTTGAATGTTGTTACATTTATATTTATTTGATTCATGTGCCAAGTTGTAACTTGTATGAATGAGTTTTGTTTTCCTATCATTAATGAACCTGTTGTTGTCACACATGTTTCATGTTTGCTTTCGTTGGTCGTTACCTTCATAATCTTTGAACTTTGCCATGATAAGTAATGCTTTGACTTATGCTTGATGCTTGAAATGTTAGGTCTTGTAAGAATCTTTGTCTTCATTCCCTTTTAAATGGTGTAACATCTTTGTCTACCTTTGGTTGTAACCATTTGGTTTGATTCTTTCAATGTTATGTTTGCCCCATATTGTTACATACTTGCCCTAAATTTTTCTTGGTTGTTACCATGGTCTTCTATATCTTCATCATGTTTGAATGAATGCTTATGTATGCTTTAAATTTTTTAAGTTTCCCCAAATGATGGAACTTGTTAGTTCTCATTCAATTGTCTTGTTATTCCCTTATTTAAAAGGAAAGTCTCTCTATTGACTTCACATTCATAGACATCTCATTACCCCTCCCATTGACTTGGTTAAGTCATTAGGTCCTTTAGTTAAGTTAGAACCTATATCCATTTAGACTTTGATTAAAGTCTAAAGACCTACCCCTTGTTAGGAGTATTCCTCAATTAGAACTTTAAGATAGAGTTTGTTAACTCTATGTGAGGATCATTGTCATGATTACTTACTCCCCTCTTGGCTTTTGTAAAAGTCAATCCCCTTGAGTGTTAAACTTAGATCTTGAGAGTTTTGTCAAACTCTATACAAAAATTTTCATGTTTGTTCCTCCTTAGATTCTTGACCATAGTCAAGTATTCCTCAACCCTAGTGAAGAGAGCTACGGTTACTCTGATTCCATCCTAGTCAGGATACGTAGGCATAAGATGCAATATCTTTGCGAGAAAACTTAGAACCATCCTTAGGTCTTTACCTAGAGCTTTACCCTAACCTTGATCCAATAAACCTAGTAAACCACTTAGATAACATAGCATACATACACACAAAAGGTTCCTGTAGAGTACTGCAGATGTCTAGGATGTGAAATACCTACCCTAGACATAACACACCCCGACCCCCGAATATTTAGCATTGGTATTACATCGCGCAAAATATTTTTGATTCTTTAACATTTTCTTTGGATAAATCAAAACTCGGTGGTGAATTTCAACGAATCAAAGATTCAAGTTAAATAATAGCTTGACATCTGATTCTCACCGCAACAATAAGTAATATCAATTAAACCCTAATTAAATTCCAACAAAATCATATATAAGAAATAGAAGCATTGTTGAAAATAGTTGCGAAGAGGTGGGACGATAAACATGATAAAGCCAAAAATATTGATAATCATGAATCAATCATAAAAACACGACGAAGATTGGAGGTTACAGGCAGATCGGTGGAGACGGTGCATATTGAAAAGTGATATCAGAGACAACGAACCATGCAAATTGGTAACAAGAGTCAGATCGAGGTTGTGATAAATGGAGAGGTTGAGATTGAGGTTGAGATCAGGGAGAAATTGAGATTGAGATCGAAATTGGGGTGAGAACGTGTTTCGCGATATATTGAGAGCGGTGTATTTCGACGTGTTTGTGAAAGAGAACATGTTTAATTTTTTTTTAATTTTAAATTATTATTATAGATTAACTATGTGAGGAAAAAAAACATTAATGAAATTAATTGTATTCAATGGCACTTAATTACATGGAGATTAACTAGAAATACATTATGTAGAAAAATTATGGTAGTGATAAGTAATTAAGTTTACACCCATTAATTCACTTATTTTATTTACACAATATTAATTTAATAAATTTACAAAATATTAATTTAATAAATTTACAAAAATTAATTCACCTATTTATTCAATTAAAATTTAATAAAATATATAGTGGTTTATAAATGTGTTTAAGATTAATATTTAGAGTTATTAAAGTAAACAATTTTTTCTAGTCAATCTAAATTTACACCCGTTTTACCTTTAACATGAGTAATAGAGATTTGACTATAATAATGATTTTAATTTATTATCATAATATTTTTAATTTATATTTTTTTTAAATAGTGTATCCATTATCACACATTAATACTTAAAATGACATTTTTTTTACAAATTTTCCACCGAGTTTCTTATTTATACTAGTTTTTTATATAATGGGTGTAAATTTTAAAATTATATTCGTCACTTTGCACTAGTGTGTGATAGAGGAATGGGTATTTATTGGTAAAATGTCCAATAATAATGTTATCAAAATGTCTTAATTATACCAATTAATAAAAGGTAGGAGTTGAATAATATTAATCAAATCAATCTAAGCTCACTATTTACTCTAATTATCCCAACTGATAACTCTCAGAGCACATAGGAACTCATCTGATCTCAACTAATATTATTTAGAAAACTTTAGAAAATACGGGGTATTACAATTAACAAAGATTATTGGGATCCCAAACTCTTTAGAGTTATCAATGCTTGTTCGATAACAAAGACTTTATATGCTTAGTGGAAACAGAGTGGAAAAACATTTTGGTGGCTGGGAGGAGCAATTTTGTTATAAAGGAGAAATGCAAGATCCTGAAGGATAGGGTTAAGGAATGGAAGATAGAATTTTTTGGTAAAGTCCAGCTGAAGGTTGAGGAATGTAAAGATGGTATTAATCATATTGATGCGTTACTTGAGAGTTGTATGGATGAGCAATTTGTAGAGCTTGTGTCTAGTAGAAGCAAGGCCATTAGTGATCTTTGGAGGAAACTTGGTGTTTAGGAGCGCATTCTGTCCCAGAAATCCAATTTGAGGTGGAGACGTGACAGAGATTTGAATAGTTCTTACTTTCAGAGTGTTATAAAAGGTTGGCATAGACGAAATTTCATTGATTCTATTAAATCTGAAGAGGGTTTATGTGAAATGGTTAGGGATGTTAAGGAGAAGATAAGGCGTCACTTTGCTACAAAATATAAAGATTTGGAGGTCTGTAGGCCAAGTTTGGATGGATTAGATTTTAATTGTCTATCAGGCATGAATACTACTCTGTTAGAAGCTGATTTCACAAATTCAGAAATCAAAGACGTGGTTTGGAGCTGTGATGGCACGAGATGCCCTGAGCCTGACAGATTCAACTTCGTTTTCATTAGAAATTATTGGCACTTTCATCAAAAATCTAAGAAAAAATCCAAAACTTTACATTTAGCTGGTTTTGAAACCAAACCATCTTGGTTGCTGAATGAAATTGCTTACCACTAAATCACCTCACATTTGTTGTTTTAATATTACAAATTGGAAATATATGCTCAGTTGCAACAACAAATGTGATATTAAAACAACAAAGAATATAAAAGTAAATTATGAGAACATTTAAAATGTAAATGAAAATAAGCACAATGAATCAAGATTAGCTTATCTACCGATACTAAAAGCTCTGATACTTTCAACGGTGAATTCATGTCTGGAATTTTCTTCTCATGGATGAGGATAATATTATATGGCTCATTAATATTTTTGTGAATCGAATACCTTAAAACTAAGTATAAACAGTTTCTTAATGATCAAGAAACACACAAGGGTTAGGGTTAATAAAGAAGAAAACAACAAGGATTGGTTATTAAACTGTTATTCTTTCCTTTCTCTTAGAAAAAGATTACAAGTATACAAGAATAACAAAATAACCTCTCTCTCTTGAAATTAGGATTTTATCTTCCTAGTTTTCCTTATGACAAGATTGAGAAACTAGTATCCTATTTATAAGAAAAATAGCACACTAACATAATGGGATTTTTAATAATTATCCATTACAAGCTAACTTAGGGTACAAGCTAACTTAAACAATTGGGATTATAAGCAACGCCCAATTCAACATGCTAACAACCCTAGCAATGTTGACTAATGTATGTTAGAACAAACTTCGACTACAACACACATTACTCCGACAACAGCATGCGAACGGACTTCGACCTCATGCTTAATTCCTGTCGAACCAGAAGCTACTCTTCGACCATACTAGAGTTCGATCCAACATCTCACAAATCTCCACCTTGGATCTAACTCTATAACATCAAGAAACTAGTTTCTTCATGCAGCTTTATTAACTGCATACAGTGGAAAAACATGCAACTAGGCAACGTCTTAGTGATCATATCAGCAGCATTATGATCTGCCGAAACCTTCAGCACTTGGACTTCTCCATGCTCGATTACCCCTCTGATGAAATGCAGCCTCACATCAATGTGCTTGGTTCGCTCATGATAGGCTGAATTCTTCGACAGGTGTATTGCACTTTGACTATCACATTTAACAGTGATAACTCGACCTTGAAGTTTTGGCTCCTTTGCAAAACCTTCAAGCCACAATGCTTCCTTCACAACTTCAGTTAGGGAAATATACTCCGCTTCAATGGTTGATAAGGCAACGACCTTCTGAAGTGTTCCTTTCCAACTAATTGTTGTCCCAAACATAATGAACACATATCCAGAGATAGATTTTCTGGAATCCATACAACCTGCATAATCAGAGTCGACATATCCTTCTATTGCTGCTTTACTATCTTCACCCAAGGCTCCACCATAAATTAGGATTCTATTCAGAGACCCATTTATGTACCTTAAAATCCACTTCAATGCTTGCCAGTGAGCCTTTCCAGGATTCTCCATGTACCTGCTTACAAGACTTACTGCATATGCTATGTCGGGTCTAGTATAGACCATAACATACATCAAAGAACCTACTATGTTAGCATATAGAATGCTATTCATATAAGTTCTTTCAACATCAGTGCTGAGACACTGATCTATACTCAACTTGAATTGAGGGTTTGTCAGAGTCACAACAGGCTTTGAATTAGACATACCAAACTTTTCGAGAACCTTTTGTAGGTATGCCTCTTGAGATAAGCATAATTTTGACTGCTTTCTATCTCTCCAGATGTCAATCCTAAGAATCCTGGACGCAGCTCCCAGATCCTTCATGTCAAACTCTTTATTGAGTTCAGCCTTCACCCTCATTACCTCTTCGACATTGTTGCTTGCTATTAGAATATCATCCACATATAGCAACAAAATAACAAATGAATTACTCGGTCGAAATCTGAAGTAAACACAGTGGTCGAACTGACTTCTGATGAAACTTATGTGTGCCATGAACTTGTCAAATCTCCTATTCCACTGTCGAGGAGATTGTTTCAGTCCATATAAAGATCTATTCAATTTGCACACATAATCTTCCTTTCCCCTTTCGACATGCCCTTCAGGTTGCCTCATCAGGATTGTTTCATCTAGATCACCATACAAGAACGTAGTCTTCACATCCATCTGTTCCAGTTCAAGGTCGAACTGGGCCACCATGGCAAGCAACATTCGAATGGATTTGTGCTTCACAATAGGAGAGAACACATCATTGAATTTGATACCTTCTTTCTGAGTGAACCCCCTAGAAACCAATCTCGCCTTGTATCTCTTCGACGCCACTCCTTCGATTCCTTCCTTAACTTTGAAAATCCATTTACAGCTGACTAACCTAGCTCCAGTAGGTTTCTTGATCAGTTACCAGGTGTTGTTATCATGAAGAGACTTTATCTCATCATCCATGGCCTTCAACCATTCAGTCTTTTTTCGACTCCTCATAACTTCCTTATAGTCTCTAGGTTTTTCGTCTAAAACCTCACTTGTAGAGATTAAGGCATAAGCTATAAGATCTGCATACCCAAGTGTCTGAGGTGGCTTGATGACTCTCCTCGACCTGTCTCTTGCTAGCAGGTAATCATTATCAGTATCCTCATCTTTGACAACATCTTCTGCGTCTTTTTTGACTTCATTTGGGGTACGCAATTTAGCATTAACATGATCCACCTCAACATGAATCTCTCTCTGTTCCAATTCTTCATCAGCATCATCAGTTTTCTTGAAAGCCATCTCTGCTTCATTGAAAACTGCATCTCGACTGGTGACACACCTCCTGTGACCTGGCTCTAGGCACCATAGCCTATAAGCTTTGACTCCTTCAGGGTATCCCATGAGCATGCATTTCAGAGCTCTAGGTTCGACCTTGTCTTGCCTAATATGAGCATAGGCCACACAGCCAAATACTCTTAGTCTGTCGAGACTAGGTGGATGTCCCAACCAAACTTCTTCAGGTGTCTTCATTCCCAAGGCAGTCGAGGGACATCTATTTATCAGGTAAGCTATTGTTGAAACAGCTTATGCCCAAATCGCCTTCTTCAATCCAGCACTAACCAACATGCATCTAACCCTTTCAAGGATTGTTCGATTAAATCTCTCAGCTAAGCCATTTTGTTGAGGATTACTTGCTACAGTCTTATGCCTTGCAATCCCAGACTCAACACAGTAACTGCTGAACGCTTCGTTGCAGAATTCAAGGCAATTGTCGGTTCTCAACCTCTTAACCTTTCTGCTAGTTTGAGTTTCGACCAGAATCTTCCATCTTTTGAAATTCTCAAAATTTTCATCCTTCGTCTTCTGAATGAATACCCATAGCTTTCTGGAATAGCCATCAACAATGGATAGAAAATACCTTGCACCTGAGTGTGAAGGATTCCTTGTAGGCCCCCAAAGATCAGCATGAATGTAATCCAGGGATCCATGTGTTCTTTGCTTGCCTTTGTTAAACTTCTCCCTACATGATTTACCAAATACACAAGATTCACAAAATTCCAACTTTTCGACTTTGTCACCTCCTTGTAGGTTCTGCTTCCCCAATTCGACCAGGCCTTTTTCGCTGACATGGCCCAATCTCATGTGCCATAATTCTGTCTTCGACATAGGTTTCGTGGATGCAACATTTGTCAAACCACTTACAACCTCAGCCTCAAGGGTATACAAGCCTTATTTCTTCACGCCTCTCAAGACTTCCTTCGACCCCTTCATAACTCTTAGGATACTTTTCTCTCCTTGAAAAACGTATAATTTTCTATTGAATTCACCAAGAGAAATCAAATTTCTCTTCAAGTCAGGTACGTACCTGACTTTAGTCAATAACCTTATTGACTCATCATGGGGCTTGAATCTCATAGATCCAATACCTGTAATTTTGCAAGATTTGTTGTTTCCCAGTAGCACAGATCCACCATCTTGATCATATAGCTCCTCGAACAATTCTTTGTTTGGAGTCATGTGCCAAGTGCAACCTGAATCCATAATCCACTTTTTTCTCAAGTCGCCACTTGAAACCACAAGAACATCAGATGAGTCGAAGTCATCTTGAACAATGGCTGCATTGCCATTACCTCCATGATCTTTCAGGCGTTCAGGGCACACCTTTCTTATGTGACCCTCCTTCTTACAATGATAACATCGAATACTAGATGTTTCGCCACTATTAGACTTTTGTTGACTTTTACCTTTCTTCTTGTCGAACTTACCATCCTTTCGCAAGAATTTGCCCTTAACGGCGAAACCTTCACCCACCGTCGAAGGTTAATGCTCCTTTAGTTCATTCAAGTCCTTAGAATACAAGGCTGATTGAACTTCTTCAAAGGACAGGGACTCCCTTCCATACAAAAGAGTTTCTTTGAAGTGAGCATGTGTTCTGGGTAAAGCACACAGTAGCAACAATGCTTGATCTTCATCATCAATCTTCACATCAATATTTTCAAGATCAATAATCAGCTTGTTGCTCATATCCAACTGCTCAGCCAACACTTTATCTTCACTCGTCTTGAATGAATATAAAGCTTGCTTCAGGTAGAGTCGATTCACCATAGATTTGGTCATGTAGAAACTTTCAAGTTTCACCCAAAATCCCGATGTTGTAGTCTCTTTTGATACCTGTCGAAGAACCTTATCACCAAGGCTCAACAATATTGCATTGTGGGCTTTCTTGATCATGCCCATATTTTCTTTTGTCATTAACGCAACATCCATGGCTGCCTCACCCTTCAACGCTTCCAAACAACCCTACTGAACCAATAGGGCTTTCATCTCCAAGCACCACAGGCCGAAGTCGTTCACTCCGGTGAACTTTTAAATCTCATACTTTGTTGAAGGCATCTTCTCCATGCTCACCGCACCAATTTGTTGTGAATCGGATACCTTAAAACTAAGTATAAACAGTTTCTTAATGATCAAGAAACACACAAGGGTTAGGGTTAATAAAGAAGAAAACAACAAGGATTGGTTATTAAACTGCTATTCTTTCTTTTCTCTTAGAACAAGATTACAAGTATACAAGAATAACAAAATAACCTCTCTCTCTTGAAATTAGGATTTTATCTTCCTATTTTTCCTTATGACAAGATTGAGAAACTAGTATCCTAGTTATAAGAAAAATAGCACACTAACCTAATGGGATTTTTAATAATTACCCATTACAAGCTAACTTAAATAATTGGGCTTACATGCAACGCCCAATTCAACATGTTAACAACCCTAGCAATATTGACTAATGTATGTTAGAACAAACTTCGACTACAACGCACATTACTTCGACAGCAGCATGCGAACAGACTTTGATCTCATGCTTAATTCCTGTCGAACCAGAAGCTACTCTTCGATCATACTAGAGTTTGATCCAACATCTCACAAATATTATATGGCTAAATTTTATAGAGTGTTTTATTTTTCCGTACCTTATTTTCTTTTCATGAATGATATATTATATATATGATATGAATATTTGTGGTATTTGGATCGATCTCTAATGTCAACAAGGGTAGCTTCATGGTTTGACATGAGTTGTGTTAGCTTTATGTTTAAGTTAGCATGTCGAATTAGCCCTTGATTGTAAGTCCAATTGTTAAGTTATCTTGTATCATAAGTTAGCATAGTAGTCTATAAATAGACTAATTCTCTTAGGTTGTTGAAAGAGGTTAATTGTTGGTATTCACTTGTAACCTTTGAACCCTGATTGAGAAAGTGAATAGTTGAATAAATTTAATCAATTCTAATTCTTCTTCTTCCTTATTCTCTCCCTTTTGTATAACCTAATAGGGTTTCTTGTGTTTTCTCAAGAAACTCAATCTTTTTCTCATAGTTTGGTTTATTTTTTGTGACACTAATTCACAACAAACTGGCGCGACAAGCGTGAAGGAGAAGATGTCGTCAACAAAGTATGAGGTTGATAAATTCATCAGTGTGAATGATTCCGGTTTGTGGTGCTTGAAGATGCAATCTCTTCTTGTTCAATAGAGTTTGTTAGAAGCGTTGAAAGGATTAGAGAAGATGGATGTTACCTTATCAGAGAAGGAAAAGACATTGCAAGTAGCAAGTTTTTCCAATATATGCATTTGATAAAGCTGCATGATGAAAGCTAGTTTTTCCCTTGTTATAGAGTTTCTCCTAAGGTGGATATTTTTGGTATTTGGAACGAAATATAGTGTCGACCAGGGTAGCTTTATGGTTCGACATGAGTTGTGTATGTTGTAGTCGAAGCCTGTTCGAGCACAATGTCGAAATGTGTTAGCTTTGTGTTTAAGTTAGCATGCCGAATTGGGCCTTGCTTGTAAGCCCAATTGTTAAGTTAGTATGTCTGGTTGTTAAGAGAGGTTAATTGTTGATATTCATTTATAATCTTTGAACCCTATCGTACCCCAAAATATGACCTCCTCTGTCTGACCCCTTTTTTCCTTTTTTCATAAAAATGTGTACTTACATTCGCAGCATACGCATTTACAGTTGTTATATGTGGATTTACTGCAGGTATATCCAAATCGCCAAAGAGTCTTGATGTTATGATTAATTGTCTCTATGCCTATCTATCCAAGCACAGGGTCGGAGCACAGGACCATGGCCAAAGCACCTCATTCCAAGCCAAAAAAGAGAATTTTTTACTATGGTAACCGGTTACCCAAATCTGTGTAACCAGTTACACCCTCCTTGCCAAGCCCAAGATGACATTTTCCTGCTGGTAACCGGTTACCAGGATTAGGGTAATCGGTTACACCTGTTGAAAATTGCCTATGACAGTAGCTTTTCCATACTGCAGTAGCTTCTATCCCATTCCTTTCGCATACTTCATTCTAGAATCTTGTAGAAGGTTCTAGACATACCAAAATATCAATTACATTTGTTCTAATACCTCATTTTCAATAAGGATCATCATACACCCTCATTTTCACTAATTTTGGACCAATTGATTTTTGAAGTTGCATTGAGATTCTCAAGCGACTCAACTAATAACTAACTTAGTTAGACCCCCAACTCATTGAGTTGGGTCTAACTAAGTCCAAACCAAATGCCAAACCTCATTTAACTACCTCTATACCAAATTCAAAGCCTTCATTCACTCCAAGCCTATGGTCTATATAAGAAAACCCCTCACATTGATGCGAGAACCTTTGGACAAAACCTTCATTCTCTCATTTCGCTCTGAATTTTCACTCTTCATTATCTGAATTTTTTGCAGCATCTTCTCTCAATCACCATCTTCTTCTTCCCTAATTCTCACAAAAGCTCATTCACTATTCAAGCCTAGAAAGCTTTGGATTGAAGCTTTCTATTCTTTGAGCTAAGACTTCATTCATCTCCATTTCATCACTGAATTCTGCAGCAACAACAACATTCACTTCATTTCAAAGCCTTGGAAGCTGATTATTAAAGGAGTTTTGGTGCAAGTTTGAATCCGGAGCAATAATCGCGTTATTTTCGGTTTCCTCGCAACGGATTCCTAAAGATCTCTAGATTTTATGGTTTTCTAAAGTTTCTCTTCATCACATTTTAATCATAACAATTACCAAGGAAAATCTCAGCCTTGTAGGTTGGTGAATTCCGCCTAATTTACCACTTTCGATCAACTTTATGCTTTTGTAATGTAGTGCTTAATTGATGTTTCATTACATGAATAATTGCCTTGCATGCTTGATTCTATTAGTTCCTGATTATTCCAAATTAACGTGGATTTTGCATCTATTGCAATGTTATATTACACTGTGATTACATGCGATAATTGATTCCAAAAAGTGCTTTTTAAATGCAGGTCTAACCGGTTACTGTGTTCGGTGTAACCGGTTAGATCCCTTGCCCACGCAATAGGAATTCACTTTATGCATGGTGTAACCGGTTACGCTTGACATTTTTATGTTAAATTATTACTGTTTTGGGACTATTTGCATGCTTTTCTTGTATACTTTCCCTTGCATGTCTATTTTGATGCCTAAGCCATTGTTTTAGGTCAGTACCTACTTGCAATAATTTTTGTTTAATTAATTGCATGATTTTTTCTTGATTATCTTGCAATTTTACTACGTGTTGGAAGAATTTTTTGACTTTTTGCTTATGTATTAACATGATAATGCTTAGAAATGCATTTTAGCTTGTCATTATTAATGCTTTACTCTTTGAATTGACGCATTAGATTTGTTCCTTGAGCAAATCTAATATTGTTCAACATTATTTTCCACACTTGCTTTGATAATCTTTTAATTCGCTTGAAAGATTATTGGCAGTTTTCTAGTAGGGGACGAATCACTCTGAGCCTGGAATAGTCACCTCTATCCCCAGAATGTAGTGTCTCTTGAGTCTATCCTTGGTAGTCACTCATGCCTACCCCATTCTTTTCTCTCCATTTTGGGTTAGGAACATTCTCTTGGTTCAACGCAATTTTCCTTAGTTAATCACTACTTGTCAATTAAAAGACCAACTTCCTCTTCTCCAATTAACCACTGTTTAATAATTAAAACTTCGAGTCTCCCTTTTAGGTTAGGAACCTTCTCTTGGTTAAATGTCCTTTTAGTTGGTCAACCACTGTCTGTTAGTTAAAAGACAAACTTCCTTTTCTTCGCTTAACCAATGTCTATCAGTTAAAACACTGATTTCTGTTGGGTTAATCACCTTTTGGTTAAAACACCCAGTTTTCTTGGTTAACCACTGCTTGCAAGTTAAAAGTCCAATTTTCCTCTCCCTAGTGGAGTCGTTGACCCATTTCGTTGGTTAATCATTGTCTGTCACTTAAAAGACCAATTTCCCTTTTTCTTCGGTTAACCATTGCCAATCAGTTAAAACCTGAATCTCCAACGGGTTAAACACATCCTTTTGGTTCAAACACCCATTCCCTTAGTTAATCACCACTTGTCAGTTAAAGACGAATTCCTAATTATCCTCTACTCGGTGGAGTCATTTCCATTTTTCTTGGTTAACCATGGCCCGTCAGTTAAAAAGATAATTTTTGTCTTCCCCAAAAGACCAACATCTACTTTTCTTGGGTTAATAAGTGAATCTCGGTTAAAACACCCTTACTCCTATCTCTTTTTCTTTCTCTTGATTTTGACACCGCTTCCTTGCTTTTATTCATTAGTTATTCATGAACTACGAAAGCTCTAAATTCCTCATTGCACTATGAGGATACGTATGCATAAGATTATGAAATCTTGGCGAGCTACCTTTTTCTTTCCTTCCTTGGTTCCATGAATTACAGAGCTCTGAATTTCTCATTGCACTATGAGGATATGTAGGCACGAGGGCCCCAATCCTCCATGAGCACTTCCTTTGTCCCTTTTCCTTCCCTCTTTCGCGAGTGACCTTTAGATAGAACACCCATCCGAGCATAGAGCATTCTAAATGGTTCCCGTCGAGTACGACAGATGTGAGGGATGCTAATACCTTCCCCTCACATAACCGACTCCCTGACTCGTTTCCCTTTCCCCTGGGTTTTATCGATACTTTCCCTTTCCTTTTTGAATAAATAAATTTCGGCGGCGACTCTATTTTACATCGAGCGTGTGATACGCTCGGGTATATTCCTATTAGCTTCAGCTGGCGACTCTGTTGGAGTGTCATCACTCTTGCAAGTTGGAGTCTCTCCTAGTTTTGTTTGTTTCCTTGTTTGTTTGGGTGTTTATCTTTGCGCTTTACTTTCTTTATCTTTATGTTATTTATTGCATTCTTTTACTGCTTTAAATATTTAGATTATCCATTTCTTCTCACCACGTCAGACCTTTGCACCTACACAAAGTTATATATGTAGATTATCCAGATTATTCAGATTGTGTCGACTTCTTTATTCATGTGATGCATATCATTTCATCATATTAATTATTTTTTTGCATGTGCATTTCCAAGGTATTCAAGAGCTTAATCTTTGTTGAAGTAATCGAAAGAAGATGATTGCTGGTTGCAGAGGCATCAATAACTATAAGTTTATGGAACCTAAGCTGAAGACTTTGAGAGGTTTAGCATCCCATCTGAATGAGGGTAACAGAGATATTTTCAAGGATGACTATGGTAATCTTATAACCATCCTGAACACTGAAGTCAATGTCATGGCCATCCATACGCTTATGCAGTTCTATGACCCACCACTAAGGTACTTCACGTTTTAAGATTATCAGTTAGCGCTGACGCTTGAGGAGTACTCTCATATCTTGGGGATCGAGATCTAGAACAAAGTTCCCTTCATCTACAGCAATGGATTTCCGAAATCTCACCTTATTGCTAAAGCTCTCTATATTGATAAGAAGGAAGTGGACATTAACCTCAAAACTAAGGGTGGTACTCGAGGGTTTACTTTGAAGTTTTTGGTAGATAAATCCATTTCCTTTGCTGAGGCTGAAAGTTGGAGTGCCTTCAACGCTTTGCTTGCTTTGCTCGTGTATGGGATCGTGTTTTTTCCGAATATGAAAGATTTTGTGGATCAAGATGCTATCTGTATATTCTTGACCAAGAATCCTGTTTCCAAACTCCTTGTTGACACCTATTTCTAATACCCTAATTTTTACCCCTACCATCCCTCGTGTTCATTTGCATCATTTCACCCAAACAAGATCATATATTGGTTCCCCTCTTTCCTATCATCCATGAGGATTTTCTTTTGAGATCACCAAACACCCATCTTGTTTGTATATATTTTTATTATGTTTAGTAACCTTTGTTTATATCCTAGATATGTTTGTCATCCTTCATTTTGTTTTGCTAGGAGGAGGTTTGAATCAAGTAAAAGTGATTGAGGTCCTTTCAATTAGAATTTTCATTTGAAAAAGTCAAAGAGTGGTCAACATTGATTCTCAAGGCTCGTGCATTACGATATTGACCAATATTCTTAGGTCATATCATCTTCAAGTTTCATTCAAGTTCAATTGATCAAAAGTTTCCCAAAGATTTGGTTAGTTATTGTTCAAGAGTTTTCAAGGTTCATGTGTTTATTTTCATGCCTTCCTTAACAAGTAACCTCAAATGTGGCCATGATCAATCAAAGTTCAAGAAATAGATTACCATGTTAAGTTCATATGTGATTTGTCATGCCTTAGAATTCAAGAAAAGATCAAGTATGCAAGTGTGTTTGAAGTTGGATTGACCAAAAAGTCAACATTTCAAGTTTAAGGTCAAAAGGACATAACTTCTTCATTATTCAACATTTTTTAGTGATACTTTGGGCATATGACTCTACTTGACACCCTCAATAACTTATCTTTACAAGTCAATAGCTAATTATGTGTGGAAGATCATCAAAGATTTGAAAACATTATAGGTCATTTTGGACGTAAAATTTTTTTGACCTAGTTTCAAGTGATTTTTCTCCAACTTTCAAGAATCATAACTTCATCAATTTTTATCATTTGAAGCCCATTATTTTTTCAAATTACTCTTTGTTGTGCCATCTACAATTTTTCTTCAAGGATCAAGACCAAATTATGCTTGGAAGGCCATGCATTTTGTTGATACATTAGAGGTCATTTTCTGCCTTCTGGACTTAGAACTTTCTAAGTGTTGTGATCAATGTGTTTTTGCCAAGTTCAACATGGCATAAAATTTGATTCAAACATCCAAGTCAACACTTTTTAGCACATTGTGAAGCTTGTGATGAAATCTACAATTTGCAAAATAAATGAACACAAAAAGCCTCTTGAGAAGGATGACCCATAGCCTTGAACATGGTCACTTGAAGTTGATTTTCACTCATGATCAGAATTTTTTATTCATGCTAATCTTAATTAGAACAAAAATTAAGCTCTGAATTCGTGCCTAATCAAGTTTACAATGTGTTCAGAAGTTGCTAGGCAGATAAAACACATGTTTGAGGTGAGTTTTGAGCAAGTGAAGGCACACATCTCACATGATCACAAGTGTGCATGATTTCAAGGATTTTTTATCATTTACCCTCCCTAAGCATCCCAATCACTTCCCTATAAATAGAGGAGAATTCTCCATTCATTTTCCAAGCTTCAGAGAGCCAAGACACATCTGCCAAACTCACTCATAAAGCACAATTTTCTCAAATTCGAATTCACATTTTCTAAGCTTCCATTCCTTTTTACTTGACTCCATCCTCCTCCTTGATCTCCACTGAAGCTAAAGCAATCAAAAGTAAGTCAAATCATGCACTGAATTGATCTAGCCAAGTCCATTTTCAGAAGCTATTGAGCATTTGCCATTCAATTAGAATTCAACATCATTTCTCTTCAAACAAGTTACTGAGATGTAGTCCTTGGTTTGCTGAAGCTCATGCTACCTTTGGTTTCTATTTTTATGTTGAATTGAGCATGTATTTTTAAATTTCATTTTCAAATTTCTTCTGGTTTTTTTTCTGATTTCGCTGGACACACTCTAAAAAAATTGCAATGGTGGACATGGTTGGAATGGCGACGAAGAGACGAATCTAACAAGATTAGTCTCAGCCTCTTGTTGCATCGCTGCGAAGAGGGGCCGACAAGGACAGAAGAGTCAACACCGTTCGTTATTTATCCAAAAAGAGGTAAAGTAAACGATCATAGAAAACCTACGAAAAAGGGAGAAGACAGGTCATCGCAACCATATCTCGGGTTCGGGAGTCGGTTACGCAAGGGGAAGGTATGAGCACCCCTCACGTCCATCGTACTCGACGGGATCCACACTTGTTATCTATCTAAAGGGTGTCTATATATCTAAGCTACAGGCCACAGGGACAAAGGAAAAGAAAAGAGACTCGATAGAGCATCGTCACTTTATGCCTACGTATTCCTTTGTGCAATGGGAAAGTCAGAGTCAACGTAGTTCGGAAAACTACGGGTGAAGGTGGGGGAAGGTTGCATGCCAAGACATTGCCGTCTTGTGCCTACATATCCTCGTCTGGTACGAGAAATCAGAGCAAACGTAGTTTGGGCTAACAAGACCACAGGTTGGTTCAAGTGTTTTACCCGAGTAGGGTTAAAACTTAGTTCTAGCAATTAGGTGTATGCAGCTCGACCCTTGGAGACTTAGGTGTTACCTATTTGCGGTAGAACCAAGAGTTAACAAAACTCTTCTTATGAAAAACTTTTTCCAATTAATCCCGAAGGATAAAAAGATTTGATGTTTGTTTTTGAGTCTTTTATGGAAAAAGTGAATTGAATTGTGTTTGTAATTAATGTTGCACTAAATACTATGACTTAGGAGCGAATGCGTTGCATATCCTCCAAAGAACATACGCTAAACACTCTAGACAATTGAGAGGAGGCCCCCTAATCATCATTTCCCAAATGCATAAGGCTCATAGCGTACAACACTCATTATCCTTTATAAAATGTCTTGAAGATGTTTTGAGATGAGAAGAGAAGACACACTCTAAAAGGGAGACTAAACTCAACCTAATGTTATCATGCAAAGTACACCTATGATTGAGATGAAAAGGGAAGACTACCCTAATGTTATCATGCTTGGATTCAAACCTAATATCTATCAAAATCTATCTTGAACAAGAAAGATTAGAGGTCTTAAGGGAACATGGAAAAGAAAGACAAAAAGAAGAAGAAAGCATGGATGAAAAAAAAGTATGCAAATATGCAATGCAACACAAAGAAGAAGAGGGAGGAAAAAGGTGTGGGGTAACAACCACCACAAGCACATCTCAACCTATTCAAGAAAACAAAAGAATGCAAAAAAATGAGAGATACAAACCAAAGAACTTAAACAAGTTCAAACCAAAAGAAAGTTCTCAAAGTGGCCTCTCATCCAAGTCAAACTCAAAGTGCAACTCAAAGGCATCAAATTAACTTGGATGAGTCCCCGAGGTCCTAGGACAGAAGTGAGAACAAGAGAAAAGAAATTACAAATGAAATAAGGAAGCAAGCCAAAGTAAGTTGCAACATAAGGTATGGTAAAGAACCTAAGTTCTATACACTTTCAACATTAGAAAACAAATGGAAAGCCTTACAAAGATGGAACTTACAACAAAAACCAAAAAAATTTATGACCTAAAAATTTGCAACCAGCCACTTCCTCATGTTAGAAATGTGAATCAAGAGGATTTGGAAGCATATGGGATCCATAAAGGTCATTTCCCACCCATACTAGGTCAACTAGTATGTGTGAACTATCCTTAGGGGTAGCTTGACTTGCAAGGTACACCAAAAATAGGAAAATGACACAAATAAATCCAAATAAAAAACACAAAGCTCACAAAGGTGTTGGAAACCAGAGGCCAAATCAACACAACCAAAGTCCACTCAAAGAATCACCAAAGAAATTGATTCACTAAGGGTGCTCCACTTTGAAGGAGGGTTGTCGAGGATCAAGCAAATGAACAAGAAAGTCAACCAAAAATAGGTCCAACCTTGACCAAAACCATCCTCAGAGGCACCTCAACTCATCATCAAAATGAGGAAGAAGCCTCATTCATTGGTGATTAAAATTGACTCAAGAGCAAGCAAGATCAAAAGAGAACAAATGAAAAAGCAACTCAAAAATACCTCTAATCATTAAATTCCATTTTAATTGAAAATGAAATAAAAAATTATCAAAAATTAAATAACACAATTAAGTGTCATAAAATATTTTTTGTTGAATTTTATAATGATTGGAGATATTTTTATTTAATTAAAATCAAAATAGAAAACAAATAAAAATAAAATAAAACAATTAAATCAAAAAGGTGCAAATAGAAATCAGATGTGTTGAAATCCAATGGGCCTAAAAAAAGAGGGTGTGCAAATAGCATCTGAAGCCTAGATCCCCCACAACTCATCCATTAACCAAAACATTGCGTTTAAATAAATGAGGTAGCAGTCAAAAGAGCCACACATGCAAGTCAGAGCAATCTCAACCGTTCATCAAATCAAGTCAGCAGGTCAAACATGTGACACATCACCTTGCCTGAGTTTGAACCAGACGCCGGAGCCCTAGCTCCGGTCGTCTTCTCCGGCGAGGTGGCCAGAGTTTAGGTTCCCAAAACTCACAAAAATGTGACAAATATTATATCAAAATGAAGCTCTACTCGCGCACATTCCAAATCCAAGGCTCATTTGTTTTAACCATGCATATATGAAGAGAATAAAACAGTGAAAGTTTTGGATGCACAATTGTATTCTTCATCAAACAAGACAATCAAGCTATCAAACATTGCCTACATGGTGTAGGGCTTCATATGCAACCACAATGATCTTAAAACAATGCCTAACATGAGAGAAATTTGGAAGAGAAGATTTCCTAACAGAGACACTCCGTTGGTGCTTCAATTGATGTCAAGCTTGCTCCAAAATGTGCATATCCACTCCACTGAGCTCAAAGAAGAAGAAGCTTGCTTCAATTTACCTTGAATTGCCTTAGATCTAGATTCACGATTTTGAAATTTCTCTCCAATTTCCAAAACTGAATTCTGAACTCTCTCCACGAAAATGCAATTCTGAGCTCTCAAAATGAACTTTGAGCTTTTATATGTTGGAGGCTTCAATTAGCTAAAATTTGAAAATGCCCAAAAATTGGCATGTGCTCATGCACACGTGATTATGGCTGCATACACACATGGAATTTTCTTCATTCTTCAGCTGACCACTTGAATTACACACTCGGATTAAATTGGGCCTTGGAATTGATCCAATTATCAAGTTTGGAGGTGAAACTTCCTTGTGAAGTTACTTTGAATTCCATGTGGTTTTCTTCTCATAAACCAAAGTGAGTTTGTACATTTTGTACATGAGGATAATGTGAAGATATTTGAATAAAAATAGGACATGAAAAAGACCTATAATGTATTCAATTGGATTCACCTTTAAAAGTCCAAATTTCACTTGAATTTCCCCACCAATGTCCATAACCATGCATGATTCATACAATTATTGGGTTCCATGATGAAATTGAAGTCATTTGGGACATCTTTCATGTTGGTTGAAGTTCCATTTGAGGTACTTAAATGCATGAGAATGACCCATAATCAAAATGACCTATAATCCATGTTTCCCAAAATACCCTTTCCTTGCAAGCTTCATAACTTGAGTTCCACAAATGATATGAAGTACTTCTAGGACTTTTTGGAAAGCTAGTATCATGAGGAATAACTTTCATTTTAATCAAAAGTTGAGAAGAAACATGATTCGAGGTCAAAAAGGCCTTAGAAGTGAGTTGACTTTTGTTGACTGATAAATATGTTCATCTGAGACCCATAACTTGATGGCATCATAACTTGAGTTTCACAAACCCAATGGATGAGTTCTAGTACTAAAAAGAAAGCTCAGAACATGACCTACAAGTCTCATGTTTATAATAAAATGAGATTCAACATGTATATTGAGGTAAATGGTCCTTGAAGTTAGGCACTAAAGAAGGGGATTTTACACTGAAACCCTAATTTAGTAACTTCTCAAACTCTTGATTCTTCTTGATTTGAACTTAAAATGGAATACTAGATGTCTCAAAATGACTTCACATGACTCCAATGACTTGGAATCAAGTCTTCAACTCCTTCAAGCCAACAATTGACTTTACGCTAAGCAGATGAAACCCTAGGTGCACAAACTTTGACTGCAACCTCTTGTAAATGATATGAATGAATAGATAAGCTCCCCAATGGCTTCAAAGCATGCGATGAGCTTCTCAAACACTTACTATCCATAACCATGGTCTTGTGAACCCCTGATGATCTTCAGTTGACCTCTAAGATAGGAGGTAAGCAACACCTGTCAATCTTCTCTCTCAGAGAGCTTTGACTACTTCTTGATGATTGTGAGCAATGGATAACTTGAGTAAGCACTCCTGGTTGAGCTTGATACCCTTGATAGCCATCTCTTGGATGACACTTCCCTTGATCCCCTGCAAAAGGACAATGCTATGAAAATGCAAATGCTAAAGAATGAAATGAAACATAAGCCAAGTAATGAAAGAGGTTGGGCAAATTTTGGGGTACAACAGCTGCCCCTATTCAAGCGACTTGGACATGAATGAGTGAAAAGCGAATGACTTTCAAACAAATAAGGTAAAAGACGGTTCAATACCAAAGAACCCAGAAATTTTCCAACCGCAAAAATAGAACTGCAAAAATCTCCGGAAATAACTGAATTGATAGTTGCAACGGCAACAAAATAACTGATTACCAATTAGAAAACTTCGACACGCAGGCAACGATCATCTGATACCACCATCAGGAATCTAGTGAAACAATAGGCATCGAACTCAAAGGCTGGCTCAACACGAAGCTGAGAAGAAACATCTGACATCACCGCCAGGCATCTGTTCAATGAAAACAGGCATCGAACCCGAAGGCCGGCTCAACACACAGCTGAGAAGAACATCTGACATTGCCACCAGGCATCTGTTAAATAAAACTAGGCATCGAACCAGAAGGCCGACTCAACACGCAGTTGATAAAAACATCTGACATCGCCACCAGGCATCTGTTAAATAAAAACAGGCATCGAACCCGAAGGCCGACTCAACACGTCGTTGATAAAAACATCTGACATCACCGTCAGGCATCTGTTAAATAAAAACAGGCATCGAACCCGAAGGCCGACTCAACCCGCAGTTGAGGAGAACATCTGACATCGCCGCCAGGCATCGAACCCGAAGGCCAGCTCAACACGCAGTTGAGGAGAACATTAGACATCGCTGTCGATACTGCGAAAATCGGCGCCGGCTGAACAGAAGAGTCGCCACCGTGCGTTATTTATCCCAAAGGAAGGAAAGGAAACGCTCGAAGTAAACCTACCGCAAAGACGGGAAAGGAATGGTCATCGCAACCAAATCCTGGATTCGGGAGTCGGTTACGCAAGAGGAAGGTATTAGCACCCCTCACGTCCGTCGTACTCGACGGGATCCACGCTTGTTTTCTGGTACGGATTGTTATTCTATCTACTCTACAGGTCAAGGGTTAAAAGAAAATAAAATGACTCGGCAAAGTATCGCACTTTATGCCTATGTATTCCCGTCGGAAACGAGAAATCAGAGTCAACGTAGTTCGCCTACCTACGGGAAAGGAGGGGAAGGTTGCTCGCTAGGATATCGCATCCTATGCCTACGTACTTTCATACAGCATGAAAGATCAGAGCAAACGTAGTTCGGGCTACGGAAGACACAGCTTTGTCTGACTGTTTTTTATCCTTCTGAAAAAGGTTTTCTCCTGATTACGCGTCCGAGCGGACAAAATGACTCTTTTGATGGGTTTACAGTCTTTTTACGCAAGAAGTATTTTTTAGTGTGTTTGCAATCTCTGACGCACTAGAGACTACGATTTGAGAGTGACTGCGTCGTATGTCACCCTAAGGGTAACACACTAAGCAATCAGATTACTGAAGAGTGACCCTCCAGCAACCTTTTCTCAAATAGCTTAAGGCTCGTAACGTACGACATTGATTAACCTTATTATAGTGTTTTCGAATTATTCTGAGATGAGAAGAGAAAGGAGATCTAAAAAGCCTATGGTTGAAAAGGGAATCAAAATCTACCCTAATGTTGTCATGCATGGATGAAAGCCTAATGTCTGTCATATTTCTCTCTTGCACAGAGAGAAACAGAGATCCTAGGGGATAAACGGAAAAGCAACAGCATATATACAGTAAAGCAGTAAAATGCATGAATGCAGCAGTACAAGCGAGGCAAGGGAGTCCCACTCAACCTCGAACCTAGAAAGCAATGGGCAAAAGTGAACAAAATTCACTTTAAACCTAACAGGGTAATTATCAAACAATGCAGTCAGGAAACTCAAACAATACATCAACAGCTCTAAACAGCACCAACAACTCTAAGCAGCAAAATCTGATAGAAACAGCAACAAGTCACCAACACCTTCAAGCAAGGTCTTCATCCATCTACAAGCTTCAAATAAGCATCTAAGCTTCAAGATCAACAACAAGCTACCACAAGCAGAAATTTTAAACAGTAGACAGCATCAAACAGCTAAGCAGCAGTAAGTCCTACTTCAAACAGTTGCACAGCTCTGACAGCACCAGCTCCTTCTTCCAACAGTCTTCAAGGCAATGAACTTCATCCTCAGTCTCCAAGGGATCCTTCAAAGCAAGCTCTCCAACAGAGAAATGATGTCACCAGAAGAAATTGAATGTCAAACCGTTCATTGATGACCCAAGGAAGCCTATGAACAATTGACATTATAGGAGATTGTTTCCCTCAAAGTTCTACCTCTAGGGTATGGAAACTGATCCCTCCTAAGGAGAGAGGTGAAGACCATAGAGGGACTTTATGTCATAGGGAAGAATGGAGGCAAAAGAGGCCATCCATATTTGTGAAGAAATTTTTTATTCTAGGGCTCTATCTAGCTCCTATGTCCTAGGTCTTCAAACAGCTTCAAGCAAGCCAAACAACCTTCATCAAGCCTTGATTTTGATCTTCAACTTTGTCTTCAGTATGCTCCATCATCATGCTCTTCAAACCAAGCCCACACCCCAAGCAAAGCCCAGTAAGCCCACATAAACAATATAAACCCCAAAAGGGCACACCATACAAGCACACAGTTGCCAATATATACTAAAAACATTAACATAGTAGGGAAAATTCTAATATTATTTCTAGGGGATCTACTATACCTACCCTTAATACCCTATATGCCCCAAGTCCTAATTCAATCTAAAAAACCCAAAAGAAATTGTTTTAATGCACCTAAGTTGTGTATAAACCCTAATCTGATCATCCTAATATTCACTAATCAAAATTACCTAAAAATAATCCTAAAAATTATGGAATAAAATTTAGGGGTACCTAATATGTATATCTAATTGTCCTAAAAATATTGGCCTAAAAAAGTAATAGGAACTACCTAAACAAAAATTTACAAGATCATATATCAACAATAAAGAAATAAAATGCCATAAAAGTAGAAAATATACAAAAAATACTAAAATGCAAGAAATGACAAATGTTTTTATTTTATATTTTTCTTGACAAAAATATGAAATAGGAGGAAAAATTCCCATTAAAAAATCATTAATTTTCAAATTGTTGTGATTTTTTAAAGATCAAAAATAAAATGAAGAAAATAAAATGGAAATATGAAGGGAGGGGTGCAGCAAGTAAACATATGCAGTTTAATTCACGCGTGGGCCCAGACTGGGGGGTTCAGATAACAAAGCGCCCTGGCCCAATATCTACTCAGAAATTAATTAAGAAAAATAAAAGAAAAAGGAAAAGGGAACGGTGTGAAAAGCAAGGAATTTCAGTTCATTATTGAAGTGGGCCTCAATTGGGGGTGTGGATAGTGATCCAGCCCAAGCAACCTTTTAATGAAACGCATCGTTTCATTGCATCTCAGCATTTCCTTCACACACGTGAGAATAGATCTCAGCCCTTAGATCTTGCTTTGGTCCAAGTCAAAAGTGGTATTCAACGGTGCAGCGCTTGTCTTCTCCATTTGAAATATTTTGGAGCCAAACTCCATTGATGAATCTCCAAGAGAGCTCCAAACTCAGCAACATCGAACCTCATCAAATCTTGATCAAAAATCATGAAACAAAACCCTAACCTGCTCCATTTTCTTCCCTGAGTTCATCTATGGTCTTGGAATCCATTGATATCATTTCTAACATCAAACCCGATCCCATCCCCAAAATTGATCAGAAATTCAACCATCACCAATCATCAAATTAAATGTCTCAATGTCTTCCTTACTCATCACTGATCAAAAATAACTAAAAACCTAAGGTTCTACTTGCATATTCATGGAGTTCTTGATCTCAACAGAATTTGTGTGCACATATGAATCATCATCAATCCTTCTCAAACTCTCCAGAAAGTTTCATCTAACCACCTACATCACTTCTAACCTGGAGATTCTTGCTAATTCTATCTAATTCAAGCCATGGTGAGAAAGTTACTAACCTGTGAAAATGGAGAAAACAGATGGTGTAATGCTTCAATCCAAGGCTTGCAAAGCTCCAGAATCGATCAGTGTGATGATTGCTTGCTTCTGTATGCAATAGATCTTCCTCAAATGGCCTGAATCAGTGTAACAGAATTTCAGTTGCAGGTGAAGAAGTGAAACTTCAAGAACTCGATTCAGGCTTGGATTCTCTCAGATTTTGATTGGAACACTCTCAGTGATGATTATTGAATTGATTTGGATAAAAAAATTGAAGAAATGATGAAGAATTGGGTGAATTCGAAATTGAATTGCAAGTGAGCAAGGTGAATCTCAATCTCTCTTCACCAAATGAAGTTAAACCCTTGCTTAGATCAACTCAAATTCATATATAGGTGATGTTAGAACCCTCTAGAAAGATCTGGAATGATCCTTGGAGATTTTGGATATCTCATGTCATGAATTTCTCATTTGATGATATCACCATATCAGTTCTGGTTTTAGCTCTCAATGCAACTTGTCTTGTGTTCAATTTACCTTCTAAGGAGATATTGGATGTGTGTGGATAGTTAGCTTGGCTTAAATTAGCTTGTGTTGGATTTTGGTTATGTAACTTGGATTTCAAGTAAGAGGTTTACAAAGCAAGTCCATGATTCTGACCTCTAATAAAAAAAGTGTTAATGTCATTGTCTTTAAAAGATGTTTTCCAATTGAAATGAGTATTTGGATGATGCATTTTGGACTCATAACTTGAAAATTACATTTTCCCTCCATGAATCCATTTGAAAATCTTCCATATTCAAGCCATTTTTGGGCATTTTGTGATGCAAGACATTCTAGCTCACTATGACTTCTTGTCTAGCCTAAAAATGCCATTTGGAACACATCTCATGTTGGACATTTTTTCATTTGAAGCTTGCAAGTAGGAGTTTTAGGCATATGCTTGAAATGACCTATAATCTTACTTTCCCAAAATACCCCTGGCTTGTCAAGATCATAAGTAGAGCTCCACAAATCAGATTGAGGCATACCATACCTTTATAGAAAGCTACGATCATTAGGCACAACTTTCATGTTGGCCAAAAATCCATTTGAAAACTCCTTATGGGGTAAAAGTTGCTTGGAAGTCAAGTAACTTTCACAGATAAATTTCAGTGCCCTCAGATGACCTGTAACTTGCAAGAACCATAACTTGAGTTCTATAAATCTCCTTGATGCCTTCCACCACTCAAATTAAAGGTCTTGAGATGCTCTACAAGTTTCATGTTGGCAAAGGATCCATTTTAGACTTGAATTTTGAATTACTTTGCTTGGAAGTTTGACCTAAATCAGGGAATTTTACACAGAAACCCTGATTTAGAAACTTCTCTTCTTCTTGATTTCTTTTGATTTCTCCTTGGCACAACACCACATCCATATCCACATATCAAATTATGAATCCCACATCCTTAAAATAGGCCTTGATGCCCTTCAACCAAGCATTTGACTTAGGGTTGACCTAGGGTTGACCCAGATGAAACCCTAGTTGACTGTCTTCAACTGTAGTTCTTGTAACCACACCAATGACTTGTATTACTTTCAAAATGACCCTCTAGGTCTTCCATGATGTCTACACACATTCCATGCCTCAGTTACACAACTCACAACCTCTATGATGATCTTCAAATACTCCCCAGACAGGCTCTAAATCCACTGCTTGATCTATTAGCTTCTCAAAGCTTTACCTTCTTTCTTGGTGACTTGAATAGGCTTGAATCTTGATAAGAACCTCTTGAATACATTCCTTGAGATGAAAAATAGAAATTGATCCCTTGTTGGATGGCTTGCCCATGTTATGCTATGCAAATGAATGAACTATGTATATGATCTACTATGCAAATGATAAAGCTATGAAAACACAAATCAGGTAAAACCAGTTGGTCAAATTTTAGGGTGCAACAATCGCCGCCAGGCATTTGTAAAATAAAAACAGACATCGAACCCGAAGGCCAGCTCATCATGCAGCTGAGGAGAACATCTGACATCGCCGCCAGGCATCTGTTATATAAAAACATGCATCGAATCTGAAGGCCGACTCAACACGCAGTTGATAAACTTCTGCTAACTAGCAGGAATTCGCTAAATAAAAGCTTGCATCAAACCCGAAGGCCAGATCAACCCGCAGTTGATAAAATTCTGCTAACCAACAGGCATTCACTAAATAAAAGTGAGCATCGAACCCGAAGGCCGGATCAACGTGCAGTTGATAAACTTCTGCTAACCATCAGGAATTTGCTAAATAAAAGTGAGCATCGAACCCAAAGGTCGGATCAATATGCAATTGATAAACTTCTCACGATAATTCACAAGAGAACTCCGATGGGGTCAGAGAAACTTAAACAAGCAACTCTGGTGGCGACTTCACTAGGGAAGGAAGAGAAACTTAGCCAAGCAACTCTGTTGGGAACACCTTATAAGATGAAACACATCCATCAAAAATTCTTTTTCCGAGGTATGGATACCATACGGGCTAAAGAATTAATATCACAAATTGCCATGGTCTGAATACCACACGTGCAAAGGAAATCATCATAATCTGCCAGGGTCTGGATACCATACGGCCAAAAGAATCGCATCATAATCTGCCATAGTCTGGATACCACACGGGCAAGGGAAATTATCCATCTGTTGGAAACACACCCGAAAAACAAGAGGTAACAACCTGACTTATGTTTCAAATGCACATGTTTGAAAATGGCGTAATGCTCCATACGAAATGGAAATGCTACACGTTTAGGAGAATGTTATGCACGAGTGCAGATGCAACGAAACCCAATCAGCAAAATAAATGCTGGAGAGAAAAAAACCACCCTGTTGGGGAGAGATGAAACATGCCAATTACGATTGGACTTATGCTGAGGAAACAAGCCTTGGATGGCCTTCTGAACTAGAACTTCCCTGGATAATATTGCTCTGATGAGAACAAATAAATCACCCTGCTGGGAATCAACTCAAATCTGCTAAGGAAAATGCCCTGAACGGCCTACCAGAATACAACCCTTCTGAGGCTCACCCGACTCGGCTGGGGAGAACAAATCCACTCTACTGGGGAGATAGCACAACATGCTATACAATAACTCTACTCTTCCGGAGATCAAATCAAATCTTGCTGAGAGAAAATTCCCTGAACGGCCTTCCAAGATACAACTCTCTTGGGGGAATATATGACCCGACCGGGGAACGACAACCAAACGCTGGAGATAAGTCTACCCTACTGGGGAAGTCAACGAATCTGCCGGGGATAAAAATCAACCACTGAGATTAGCTTCATATTACCGGAGAAATCATCCCTGACCGGCCTCCTAGAACACCGAAGTCCTTCTAGGGTATAAAACACACATCTCTGAACAATCCGGCTCTGCTGAAGATCAAAAAATTCGACCTACCGGGGACTACCTAGCTGGGGAATCAACTTCTCCTGTAGATTACATCCAACTACTAGGTATCACTCAGTGGGGATAACCGCATAAGATTTACTAGGAAACGATCCAGCACTTTCTCTGCTGAGGATAAAGAATAACAATTCTCGAGGAATAACTTCACTCTGCGGAGAAGAATAACTGCTATGCTGACTCCGCTAAGGATTAGCCAATGAGAGGAAACCTCTTCTACCTCTGCTTGGGGAACGAATCACCACTTTAAACCCTAAGGGGATACTAGATCATAGGCCTAGACTCTGTGAGGAAACAAAATCTTGAATTTGCTCCACTGTTGGGGAAAACAGTCTCAAACTGCCCAGTGGAAAGAAATCCAGTCTCGACTCGCTGAGGAGTAAGTGTGTACCCACACTCTGCTATGGATACGAGCATATACTTGACATGCACGAGGGATATCAATCTCGACCCTTTGGGGATGATTCTACCCTATTGGGGAATTCGGTCTTGAACTGCCGAGGAATGAGTGTATACAAACAATTTGCTGGGGAGAAGTGTACACCCTCTATAAGCCTTTGCGAGAGAGAGAAACGAGACTCAACTACAAGCCTCTTTCTGTGGGGATGGTGATCCTACCGGGGATGCACCTGTGGAAATCTGCCCTAAGGGTAACGACCCTGCAAATGAACATACAACAAGATACCCTGCACAAAGGGAACTATCTCGGTCATCATTTATGACATTGTTCAAATAAATCAAAGTTTTAATGATTATCGGACAAAGCCTGCAAGTTTATGTATGCGTAGTTTTATCAAAACATAGGGCATTTTTCATAAACAAAACAGTAAAGATCAAAGCAAGACAAACAAATTACTGAATAGTATATGTTTTATTGACAAATAGCCTATAAATAGGCAAATTTTACAACAGATGCAACCCCTGAAAAGAGGAAGCTGCGCAAAAATTACAAAAATGCACAGAAATATACAGAAATGTCGGCAATGTGGCACAGACAAACACCATGAGCTGATCAATCTATGAATCGCTTGACTCCGATGATTCCCCGACGATTCGTCCTCTGAAGATATTGATTCGGATAAATGGCCCTCAGGTCCTCCCTCAATCCACTATACTCTAAAGATCAATACGCAGACTGCAGTCATTTGCTTTTCAAATCCCTAATTTTTGCCTGAATCGCCCTTTTGGGTTTTCGATTCACCGGGATACCCAATTTTTCCAAAGTCGCCTTTTCAGGTTTTCAACTTTGCGGGTTTACATCTTTTCTTTTATATCCCTAATTTTTGCCCGAACCCATCTTTTTATGGTTCGCCGGGATGCCCCATTTTTTCCTGGATATTCTTTTTTTCATTCCAGCGGGTCAATTTAAGCAAAGTATTTTTTAACTGCGTCTGTGTTCACAAGGGATGTGAAATCTTCACCATCCATGGTTGATAACAACAAGGCTCCTCCCAAGAAAACCTTTCGCACGACATATGGACCTTCATAGTTGGGAGTCCATTTTCCCCTATGATCTGTTTGTGGAGGGAGAATCCTCTTTAATACTAACTCGCATGTCTGAAAGCTTCGAGGGCGTACCTTCTTGTCAAAAGCTTTCTTCATCCGGCTATGATACAACCGACCATACGCAATAGATGCCAGCCTTTTCTCATCCATCAAGCTGAGCTGATTCAATCTATTTCTTATCCATTATGCCTCATCAAGCTTGACGTCGACCAGGACTCTCAAAGAAGGAATCTCGACTTCCGATGGTAGGACAACTTCCATGCCATACATAAGAGAGAAAGGAGTTGCTCTTGTTGAAGTACGTACCGAAGTACGATATCCATGTAAAGAAAAGAGCAACATCTCATGCCAATCTTTATAAGTTACAACCATCTTCTGCACTATCTTCTTGATATTCTTGTTGGCTGCCTCAACAGCGCCATTCATCTTCGGCCGATAGGGAGATGAGTTGTGATGCTCGATTTTGAAATTCTGGCACAATTCCTTCATTATCTTGTTATTCATATTCGAACCATTATTAGTAATGATTCTTTTAGGCACTCCGTAGCGACAGATGATGTCCTTTTTGATAAACTGGGCTACCACTTTCTTAGTGACATTAGCATAGGAAGTTGCTTCCACCCACTTGGTGAAGTAATCAATGGCTACCAGGATGAAACGATGTCCATTAGATGCGGTGGGCTTAATCTTGCCTATCACGTCATGCCCCACATGGAAAAGGGAAAAGGCGACGCCATGACATTCAACGAACTCGGCGGCACATGAATCTTGTCAGCATAAATTTGGCATTTATGGCACTGCTTTTGCATATTTGAAGCAATCGGACTCCATAGTCAACCAATAATACCCTGCTCGCAACAGGTTTCGAGACATGGTATGCCCACCGGCATGTGTACCAAAGGCACCTTCGTGGACCTCTTCCATATGCAGGCTCGCTTTTTTTTCGTCCACGCACCTTAAAAGCACCAAATCATAATTGCTCTAGTAGAGTACACCATCCTGGTTCAGATAAAAGTTCCCAGCTAACCTCCTCATAGTCTTCTTATCCCGGGTCGACACCCCAGGCGGATACTCTTGGTTCTTGAGGAAATTCTGGATGTCGTAAAACCATGGCTTGCCATCAGAAGCTTCCTCAATGGCGAATATGAATGCTAGCATATCAAGGCGAGAGATGACTATTCTTGGAGAATCATTCCAAAAATTCACTTTATACATCGAGGATAAAGTAGCTAAGGCATCCGCCATCTGATTCTCTGCTCTAGGCACATGGTGGAACTCTATTCGGTCAAAGAAAGGTAACAACCTCCTTGCATAGTTTATGTAAGGTACCAGATTAGGCTGTCGGGTCTCTCATTCCCCCTTGATCTAATTGACAACTAGCACTGAATCACCATATACGTCTAGATTTTTGATCCTCAGATCAGTGGCTTCTTCCTACCCCATAATGCACGCTTCGTATTCGGCTTCGTTATTGGTGCAAGGAAATGTTAACCTGGCAGTGAAGGGGAGATGAGACCCATGAGGAGTCGTGATAATTGCCCCAATTCCGATACCGTATGAGTTAACAGCACCATCAAATATCATCTGCCATTGGGAACCCTTCTCCGGACCTTCATCGGTTAATGGCTCGTCGCAATCCTTCATCTTCAGAAACATGATATCTTCATCGGGAAATTCAAACTTCATCGGTTGATAGTCATCAATCGGCTGTTTAGCAAGATATTCAGACAAAATACTCCCCTTGATAGCTTTCTGGGAAACATATTGAATATCATACTCTGTCAAAACCATCTGCCATCTGGCAATTCTCCCCGAAAGTGCTTGTTTTTCAAAGACATATTTAATCGGATCCATCTTCGAAATTAGTATGGTTGTATGATTCAACATATACTGTCTCAGGCGTTTGGCAGCCCAAGCGAGTGCGCAACAAGTCTTCTCCAACATTGAGTACCTGGACTCACAATCTGTGAAATTTTTACTCAAGTAGTATATTGCATGCTCTTTTCTTCCAGTCTCGTCATGCTGACCAAGAATACAACCCATGCTATTCTCAATAACAATTAGATACATTATCAATGGTCTTCCAGCTACTGGAGGTATCATTATCGGAGGCTCCTACAAATATTCTTTTATTTTATGAAATGCTCTTTGGCAATTTTCGTTCCAGACAACCGCCTGATCTTTCTTCAGCAATTTGAACATGGGTTCATTCGTGGCTGTGAGATGAGATATGAACCTAGCAATGTAGTTCAATCTACCCAAGAAACCACGAACCTCTTTCTCCATTTTCGGCGCTGGCATATCTTGAATAGCTTTTATCTTTGCAGGATCGACCTCGATTCCTTTTTCACTAACAATGATCCCCAGCAACTTTCCCGACCTGACACCAAAAGTGCACTTGTTCGGATTCAACCTCAGTATGAATTTTCTTAGCCTCTCAAACAACTTAAGAAGATTCACCAGATGTTCATTCTTCGTTTGTAACTTTGCTATCATGTCATCAACATATACTTCAATCTCATGATGAATCATATCATGAAACAAAGTGACCATTGCCCGATGATAGGTTGCCCCTGCATTTTTCAACCCAAAATGCATTACCTTATAACAGAAAGTCCCCCACGGTGTATGAACGTTGTTTTCTCCATATCCTCTGGTTCCATCTTAATTTGATTATATCCGGAAAAACCGTCCATGAAGGAAAACACGGAATACTGCGCAGTATTATCAACCAATATGTTAATGTGAGGGAGCGGGAAATCATCTTTCGGGCTTGCTTTATTCAAGTCTCTATAATCAACACACATCCGTACCTTACCATCCTTCTTTGGTACAAGTACGATGTTAGCGACCCACGGAGGGTAAGTTTTTACAGCAAGAAATCCCGCGTCGAACTGCTTCTGGACTTCTTCTTTGATTTTCATAGCCATATTTGGTATGGTCCTTCTGAGCTTCTGCTTAACTGGCGGACACTCTTCATGCAACGGCAAGCGATGAACCACGATATCCGTGTCAATACCAGGCATATCTTCATATGACCAAGCAAAGATATCACTATACTCTCGGATCATTTCAACCAATCTTTGCTTGATATCACTCTGCAATGTAGCCCCAATCCTGACATCTCTTCTAGCTTCCTCGGTACCCAAGTTGATGACCTCAATTTCCTCCTGATGAGGTAGAATGATTTTCTCTTCATGTTTCAAAAGCCTGGCTAGCTCTTCATTCAAGTCTTCATCTTCATCAATCTCTTCTTCGGCTTGAAATATCGGATTATCAAAGTCAAAGCGAGTCAAGACGGCTCAGGAGCAGTGTCATCTGCAATGTGAAACCTGAAATGATGATGATTTAATGCTTAAAATGATATGCAAACAAGCACAAACCACATTGTCATTTATTGTTAAAAATAAAACAGGAAAGACAAGGATTACAATATTTGAATGCAGAAAAACGCCCTTTGATTGATTGATATAAAAATTGTTCAAACATAAAGAATTAGGCCCTGAAGACAAATACCGCTATGCTCCGGGTAAAACATAGGGCTATACAATTAGAAAAACAAATCATTACTCTTCTATCGTCACTTAGATGATTTCCTCGATAGGCCAGTTGTTTAGGCTTTGTCCTGAAGTACATGGCCGAATCCATGCATCCATATCACAGTTGCTGTCAGCGTCTTCATCAGATATGGCATTAATCTGCTCAAAGATTACACCCCCGCTAGTAAACCGGACAGGCCCCTTATAGCGCGACACGCTCTGGGAGGAGGAAGATGGGTTGTATCCCAATCTGAATTTGTCTTGCTTGTTGGGGATATTCATCACTTGGACCCACCCTGCGATGCCCAAGCCTTCACAGTTGTTTGGGCTTCCTTAAAGGATGACATGGCAACTTCAGGCGCTTTGCTCACGACCGGTGTTTTGTCCTTAATATGTATCGTCTCGAAGGCCTGACACAAAGTCTCATGGATTTCGCCATCAACCTCGACATACTTGAATGAAGACAAATGACTAATCATTATATCTTCTTCCCTGCAAATAATGATAACACTGCCACCCACCATGTACTTCAACTTTTTGTGTAGCGTAGACGTTACGCCGCCCGCCGAATGTATCCAGGGACGTCCCAGCAGGCAGCTATAAGCTGGCTGAATATCCATAATGTAGAACACTGCATCAAACACTTCAGGCCCGAACTGGATTAGCAAAGTCAACTCCCCGAACACGGACCTTCGAGTCCCATTAAAAGCCCGTACCACCAAGTCACTTGGCGTACACAATATACCACGGGTATCTAACTTCATCAGCGCTTTCTTCGGAAGTACGTCCAAAGATGACCCGGTATCAACAAGCACGTGTGACAGAACGAATCCTCAGCATTCAATAGATATGTGCAGCGCACAATTATGATTCCTCCCCTTGGGCGTCAAATCCAAATCAGTGAAACCCAGCCCATTACCTACATTGACATGTGCCACAACCCCCTCGAGTTGATTTAAGGATATTTCCTATGGCACATAAGTTGTATTCGGGATTCTTAACAAAGCGTTCCTGTGCGCTTCCGAACACAATAACAAGGACAAAATGGATATCTTGAACGGAGTCTGCTGTAAGTGATCAACAATCTTGTAATCACTCTTTCTTATCAAGCGCATGAACTCCTCCGCCTCCTTCAACAAGGATTCCTTCTCACCAGCTTGAGAAGTCTCTTCAACCACTATTTTACCTTTTCCTTTGTCATATTTGTCAGCGGTCGCCTCAAGAGGCGAAAACACTCTTCCACTTCGAGTAATTCCACCAGCACCTACTAAGTTGTCCACAGAATCCATCGGTAAACTTTTTAACTCCTGCTTCTGTTCGTTGCAATATACTTCAGCTCCGTAGTTCCACAGAATCACCTTAGTAGTTTCATATGGTACAGGACCAACTTTGGTAAAAATGATGGTTGGTGGTGTTAGAGGTGCAGAAATAGTAATAGTCTTGTACGGAATCGAGATTGTCCAACCTTATCCCTCTCTTCAACCGCTAATTCCTCAGTCTTTTTCTCAGCAACTCTGTCAAAATTCAAAACGCCATCATTCATTAGCTTCTGAATATAGTTTTTCAGCTTCTCACATCCCTCAGGATGGCTCAAACATTTAGTACAAGCTTCATCACAACCTGGGAATACCCCTCCCCTCAGCAACTTGTTCTTTACAAAACTCAGCGGCGTCTTCAACTCATCGACATCCGACACCAAATTCAAGCTCTCAGTTTCAAGGATAGCACTGACCCCAGCTGCCCCATGATTAGGCATGGGGTTTTGCACGACATTGGGCGCATAGAGAGAAAAGTTTATAGCCTTACTGTCTATGAGATCCTGAACCTTATGCTTAAACGCCTTATAGTTGTCAATATTGTGACCCAGAGCACCAAAATGAAACTCAAATCGAGCATTAGCGTTGTAACCAGGAGGTGGTGCACCTGTCAAAGGATCCAGAGTCCTCTTTTGTATCAACTGTAGCTGTAACAAGTGTTGGAGTAATTGAGAATATGGCACCGGGGATGCGTCAAACTGTCTATTTACCGCCCTACCCCAATCCTGGAATCTACGAGGAGCATAGTTCTGCTGACTCTGTTGTGGTTGTTGTCGTTGTTGTGGTACCGCAGGTATTGTCATACTTGCAACCTGAGGTTGCTGTTGACGGTATTGTTGACGCTGATTTTTGTTTCTTCCCTGGGAACTAGATACTGCATTAGTTTCTCCTTCTCGCTTTTTGTTACCAAAAACCTTTCTATTTCCTCCTCCTGCTGAGGATCCTTCGCCAGCTTGAATCTTTCCCAGCTTAATGTCGTTCTTGACCCTCTCCCCAGTAATAATCAGATCAGAAAAGCTTCCAGACATGTTACCAATCAGCTTCTCGTAGTATACGCCTAGTAGCGTGGCAACAAACATATCAACTAACTCCCTTTCCACCATGAGAGGCTGCACCCTAGCTGCCAGCTCACGCCACCTCTGGGCGTACTCTTTGAAGCATTCCTCATTCTTCTGAGATAGATTCTGCAATTGGACCCAGTTAGGCTCAAGGTCGCTATTGTACTGGTAGTGCTTAACGAAGGCCTCAGCCAAATCCTTTCAGCATCGGATATTGACTGGTTCTAAGTGTAACACCCCCTTTCTATACCCCAAATAATCAAATAAATCATTTAAGCACATATTAAAATTTCATCAGAGTAAAATTAAATCATGGTATAAAAGAAGCATGTCACACATACATGACAATTAAAACATACAACACCTGCTCAAATAAAGATATGCAACAATGGGGTAGCTGCAACATAGGAACTTCGTCCTTACGCCCATATCTCAATATTTAAAATTAAAGCGGAAGATCAAAACATTTGAATCACTTAAAGCATGTTATCATATAAATATATGTCATCCAGTTTGGTTCACAAATTAGTCATGTTTACATAAACATCATTAGCTGATACATATACAAATGTATCACAAAAGAATACTATACAATTCTAACTACCCGATGCTACATATCAGAGCTGACCGACAAAAGAATGAAGTTATACTTCACAAAAAGACCTCCAGCAACCAAACTGCAATGCCTCATAGAGCATTATAAAACAGCAGAAGGGTGAGAAACATTATCATAATAATCAATGCATATAATTATATATATACATATACAAGCACAAAATATACATATTCCACATTTTCTCACCACAATTCATTATAATCATCACATACATCACAACATGCATAAACAAATATGGATAATCACTCAAGTATGTTTCATCATACACACATCCATAATTCACAATCCAACAATTCACACACATGCATATCCTTATATAACAATGATATTTATGCCATGTGACTCAATACAACTCAATGCAACTCAATGCCATGTGGTACCAACACTTGTTATCATTTTTCGGTTTTTACACTTAAACCGGGTCCACTCTTCTAGACCGATAACAACAAAAGCCCGTCCTCTAAGCTTTCAAACCCACTCTTCTAGGCTTGGGACAAGTCACTAGTCTCCACGAAACTAGCAAGCATTCCCTCTTGACTAAATGATGCATATGCAATCAACAACCAAATGCACTTAAGACCGTTCTCGCGTCTTAATCTCATGCATTCAAATAATTCATCACTCAAGAATTATAACATGATTGCACACACAACATATTCATATTCAATAACATCATATTCATCAAGCAATGCACACATATTCACAATATGTTCTCATGCATTATTCACAACATCGCATACAAACAATATGCATTCATAATTCAATATCATCACCACATTTCGAGCAATGCACACATATTCACAATATGTTCTCATGAATTATTCACATACATTGGCAAACAAACAATATGCATTCACAATATTATGCCATACGGCAACCGAACGCTCTGATTATTGAAGCCTCACTTACTTAAAATAATTAATTTCGATTAATCGGTAAAATCGGCTAAAAGTCGGCTAAAAATAATATTTCTTTTCACCAAGTTATAGAACATATTATTAGCTTCAGTTTGATATAAAGAACGACAAAATCCGATAAATAGTGAAGTTTTGAATTTTCGAAGTTTTGAAAAATAATATTTTTCTCACACTTACAGTGTTAATCGGTTAACGTATATGCTTAACCGCTCCAAAAACTCAGTTTTTTAGGCCATAACATTGTGTTAATCGGTTAACGCATATGGTTAACCGGTTAACACCTTAAAAACTTGGAAAAACAGCTACGGGTTTGCACCAAAAACCCGACCGATTCAATTATTTTCTCCCGATTAAATACCTACTCATCATTACCAATCATATAGTAACATTTTAGGATCATAAAACACAAATTCTACGACTTCCGATTTTCATCCAAAATCTTAACCTCCAATTATCCAAAAATGTCAAAACTCCCAAACTCAACCAAATTCGATCAAACGAAGTCCAATAATCACGGCTAAGCATTACCCGACTAAACTACGAAATTTATTTCCAATTCTAACCGTTCAAAACTCGACTCTAACCGATTAAACCTCTTTCTGCCCTAAAATGGAAAGTGAGTAAAACTCTCCAACATTCCAAACCAAATCCAACAAACACATACATAAACATACACATTGATAATATAACAACATTTCACACCCTTACCTTGATTAAATCGGAGCTAGAAGTTGTTCTTGAGCTTTTCCAAGTTTTTCCTTCTTCTCCTTCTCTTTTCTCCTCTTTCTCCTTCTTTCTCTATTCTTTCTCTTATGTTTCTATCTTTTCCTTTTCCTTCCACTTTTCCTTATATGTCTTTCTCTTTAATTTCCTTCCAATATCTTCTCACAAAATATCTACCAATAATTCCAATAATTAAAATAATCCAAATAAATTAATTAATTACTATGAATGATTAATTATTGAAAATTGAACTGTTACACTAAGCTCATGTACCATTCAAGAGAAGGACCCGAAAGGCTGTTTTGGAAAAAGTGCATCAGCAACTTTTCATCATCTAAGTAGGCGGGCATCTTGCGGTAGTAGGAACGCAGATGAACCCTAGGACAAGTAGTGCCCTTGTACTTATCGAAATCAGGAACTTTGAACTTGAAAGGTACTTTCAAATCTGGGATCAGCCCCAGGTTAGCCATGTCCAATCCCATAGAGTTCTGATTTTCATAGCTCCGCATCTTCTCTTCAATCAGCTTAAACCTCTTATCTGCCTCGGATGGCAACCCTGCACCAATATCTCGCATGGAGAACACATCTTCCTGCTGATCTTCATCCCACTGAGGAACATTATTTCCATGCGCAACATATGCCATTTCAGGCATAGGGATTCCACCTACATTACCTCCGCCCGGAGGGATAATAACTAGAGGAATAACATTAGCATGTGGCGTACCACCATCATTACGAGGAGGATTAGCAGCAGTTCCCCTGTGAAGGACACCATTCCCATCAACCCTTGCAATTAGTGGCTGCACCAGAGTCCTCAGTTGCTCTTGACCATTTGCCACACCCTGCATCAAATCCATAAATTGGGCCATCCTGTCCCGAAGTTCCTGTATCTCAGCTTGCATCTGCTCCATGACCTTACACTAATTTCCCCGAGTGGCATAACGGTGAGTCGTCTGGTTGTCAATCCTGAAACAAACTAACAAACCACAGAGATAAGGTTAACGGTCTCGGGCACCTGCGATGCAAAAATGCAAAATGATGAAATATGAAGACATGTATATATGCATTAGGGAAATTTCCCCCTCGATTCTAGTTCCACGGGAACAACACGACAATGGAGAGCTAACAAATAAGCTACAAGCAAAGTCCTCATAAATAAAATGAGAGCCGAGATTCAGATACAACAATACAATGGAATCAAAATGACCTCAGCCAATAGGTCTGGTGATGGTCAATATATACATCATAACAACAGACTGAAAAGAAAATACAATCAAGTACGACAACTAGACTGAAAATCCTCTAACAGCTCCTTCGTCTCTGGATGGTCAGGCCTGACAATCAGCCCTCGGATGAGCAGCACTCTCCGGCTAATAGTGGTATGCAAATCCTGGGCATAATCCTCCCAGGCGCCCTCACTAAAAGCCTCCTCAAGCTTACACCTCTTCACATCAGCTCTAGACTTGTAATCATCCAACATTCCAAGCGCTTCATTCAGTCTAGAATCACTGTCACGTCGGAGTGAGGCTTCACCTGCAATCTTCTCATCCTTCACTTGGAGTTGAGCTTTCCACTTGGCAATTTATTATTTGAGCCCATCTTCCCGCTCCTTGTTATTGGTAAGGGTAACATTCCACTGGTCATTAAATCTGGAAATCTCTAGATAAGCTCTATCCAACTCTTTCTTCTTAGAAGTAAGGACATCACTGACAGCCTTTAAATCTAAACCCAAACGTTCACGAGCACGAATCTCTTTGGTAAGATCTGTACCTAGCTTTTTTACCAACTCAGTTTTCCTCTGGCAAGAATGAGTAGCTTCAATCTTTTCTCTTTGGAGCTGAATAATCTCTTTCTCTTCATTTGCCTTGCGCAACTCGTCTTTTTCAAACCACAACTGATTATACCTCTGGATGTCAACGGGTAGTAGGATCCTCAATCATCAGAGGATATAAAGGCTCACAAGGTGGAAAAGGCATCAACACTCTCTCAGCTCTCTCCTGAATCCAAGTTACATAAGGATCGTAAGCCCTACTATTACTCTTCCCCAAAGAAACTTTCCCTCTGCGATAAATTTTGTTCCAGGCCTTCTCAACTCTAGCCAAGGTCTCATTCTCCAGCAAGCCAGTGAAATATAGAGATTCCTGTATTTCCTCTTCTCTCGGAGGTTCCTTCAAAGCGTACCCAAACTGCCTCACTACGAGGGATGGGTTATAGTTAATGCATCATTTCCTTCCGACCAATGGGACATTAGGAAAACCACCACAACTGTAGATAATCTCCATACCCAATTGATCTCTATCAAACTAAATGATATTCTCAGAAGTCAAGCCCATCAATCTCTCTGACCACTCTGAGGTACCAGCAGTATCAACAAAAGGACCAGATTTAGGAAGGTGACTCACAAACCACATGTACAACAAAGGTATGCAACAAGACACATTCTTCCCTCTCCGATTCTCATTCTTGTAATGCACCGAATGATAGACATCGCCCAGAAGTGTAGGTACAGGATTCCCTGAAGCAAAAATATGGAAAGCATCCAAATCCACAAAATCTGGAATATTAGGAAACAACATGATACCATAAATGCACAGTGCCAGGATGGCATTAAACACAACCCAACAACCCCCCTTCGCAAAGTGTTGATCTCTGGAAACTAGAAAAGATAGTGGAAATCCAGGCATTCCATTTCTCTTGACCAACTTCCCTTTTAGCTCAGAAGCATCCAAATGAAGGGCACCAGCAAGCTTAGTCAGATCAGGCTCAACATCAGTATGAAAGAAAGGCATCTGGTCCAAGATAGGAACTCCAAGTAGCAGTGTCATAAGGACCCTCTGCATCAAAATCACATGTTCACACTGAAGAGAAAACTGGATAATGTTCCACTATGAGATAAGCCAAAACCCAGGCTTGAGTACAACCATAACATTAGAAGCAGAAAGTAGTAGTGAACTTGTATGTTTGGCATGCACTAGTTCCCACGAAATCTGCGCTCAGACGAGATTTTCTTTGATGACTTCCTTTCAAGTCCATTTTTGACAGTTGAGAGGTTGTTGGATCTGAGGATTGTTGACTCTGGGGACCGATCATTTGGGAGTCAGCTAAGTGAGGCCGCTTCGTTAGACTATGATGCCAAACCAGAAACGGTGAACATATCATCGTTTCTCAAAAGTCTGTGACACTGATGACCGCATAGGATGCCAAACCTTATCAAAGATTAGGTCCATACCTGTGAGAGGGATTGGGTTATGCAGGAAACCTTGACCTTCAACCTACCCAACAGCACAACAACAATGATATATACAATGTTGAAAGTAAAATGCAAATGCAGATAAAGTACAACACATATTTACACACCCAAAGATAAACACACAAGCGCTAGGATAGGCTTGCATAGGGGATCATGAAATCTCCCCAACAGAGTCACCAACTATCACATCACTGCAAAGAGGGGCTGACAAGGACAGAAAAGTCACCACCCTTCGTTATTTATCCCAAAAGAGGGAAAGCAAACAATCCGAGAAAACCTACGAAAAAGGGAGAAGACAGGTCATCGCAACCATATCTCGGGTTCGGGAGTCGGTTACGCAAGGGGAAGGTATGAGCACCCCTCACGTCCGTCGTACTCGACGGAATCCACGCTTGTTATCTATCTAAAGGGTGTTTATCTATATAAGCTATAGTCCACATGGACAAAGGAAAATAAAAGAGACTCAATAGAGCATCTTCGCTCTATGCCTACGTATTCCCCCGTGCAATGGGAAAGTCAGAGTCAACGTAGTTCGGAAAACTACGGGTGAAGGTGGGGGAAGGTTGCTCGCCAAGACATTGTCGTCTTGTGCCTACGTATCCTCTTCTGGTACGAGAAATCAGGGCAAACATAGTTCGTGATAACAAGACCACAGGTTGGTTCAAGTGTTTTACCCGAGTAGGGTTAAAACTTAGTCCTAGCAGTTAGGTGTATGCAGCTCGACCTTTGGAGACTTAGGCGTTACCAATTTGCGGTAGAACCAAGAGTTAACAAAAATATCCTTATGAAAAAGGTTTTCCAAATAATCCCGAATTATAAAAATAGTTGATGTTTGTTTTTGAGTCTTTTATGGAAGAAGTGCATTGAATTATGTTTGTAATTCATGTTGCACTAAAGACTATGACTTAGGAGGGAATGCGTCACATATCGTTCAAAGGACATACGCTAAACACTCTAGACAATTGAGAGGAGGCCCCCCAATCATCATTTCCCAAATGCTTAAGGCTCGTAGTGTACAACACTCATTATCCTTTATTAAATGTCTTGAAGATGTTTTGAGATGAGAAGAGAAGACACACTCTAAAAGGGAGACTAAACTCAATCTAATGTTATTATGCAAAGTACACCTATGATTGAGATGAAAAAGGAAGACTACCCTAATGTTATTATGCTTGGATTCAAACCTAATGTCTATCACAATCTATCTTGAACAAGAAAGATTAGAGGTTCTAAGGGAACATGGCAAAGGAATACAAAAAGAAGAAGAAAGCATGGATGAAAAAAAAGTATGCAAATATGCAATGCAACACAAAGAAGAGGGAGGAAAAAGGTGTGGGGTAAAAACCACCACAAGCATATCTCAAACTCTTCAAGAAAACAAAATAATGCAAACAAACGAGAGATGCAAACCAAAGAACTTAAACAAGTTCAAACCAAAAGAAAGTTCTCAAAGTGGCCTCTCATCCAAGTCAAACTCAAAGTGCAACTCAAAGGCATCAAATTAATTTGGATGAGTCCCCAAGGTCCTAGGACAGAAGTGAGAACAAGATAAAAGAAATGGCAAATGAAAGAAGGAAGCAAGCCAAAGCAAGTTGCAAGATAAGGCATGGTAAAGAACCTAAGTTCTATACACTTTCAACATTAGAAAACAAATGGAAAGCCTTACAAAGATGCAACCTACAACAAAAACCAAAAAACTTTATGACCTAAAAATTTGCAACCAGCCACTTCCTCATGTTAGAAATGTGAATAAAGAGGAGTTAGAAGCACATGGGATCCACAAAGGTCATTTCCCACCCAAACTAGGTCAACTAGTATGTGTGAACCATCTTTAGGGGTAGCTTGACTTGCAAGGTACACCAAAAATAAGAAAATGATTCAAATAAATCCAAATAAAAAACACAAAGCTCACCAAGGTGTTGTCAACCAAAGGCCAAATCAACACAACCAAAGTCCACTCAAAGCATCACCAAAGAAATTAATTCACTAAGGGTGCTCCACTTTGAAGGAGGGTTGTCGAGGGTCAAACAAATGAACAAGAAAGTCAACTAAAAATAGGTCCAACCTTGACCAAAACCATCCTTAAAGGTACCTCAACTCATCATCAAACTGAGAAAGAAGCCTTATTCATTGGTGATTAAAATTGGCTCAAGTGCAAGCAAAATCAAAAGAGAACAAATGAAAAAGCAACTCAAAAATACCTCCAATCATTAAATTCAATATTATTTGAAAAATAAATTGAAAATGAAATCAAAAATTATCAAAAATTAAATAACACAATTAAGTGTCAGAAAATATTTTTTGTTTAATTTTATAATGACTGGAGATATTTTTAAATAATTAAAATCAAAACAGAAAACAAATAAAAATAAAATAAACAATTAAATCAAAAAGGTGCAAATATCAATCAGATGCGTTGAAATCCAATGGGCCTCCAAAAGAGGGTGTGCAAATAGCATCTGAAGCCTAGATCCCACACAACTCAGCCACTAACCAAAACGATGCATTTAAATAAATGAGGTGGCAGTCAAAAGAGCTACACACGCAGGTCAAAGCAATGTCAATCGTCCATCAAATCAAGTCAACTGGTCAAACATGTGACACATCACCTTGCCTAAGTTTGAACCAGACGCCGGAGCCCTAGCTCTGGTCGTCTTCTCCGACGAGGTGGCCGGAGTTCAGGTTCCCAAAACTCACCAAAATGTGACAAATCTTATATCAAAATGAAGCTCTACTCACGCACATCCCAAATCCAAGGCTCATTTGTTTTAGCCATGCATATATGAAGAGAATCGAACGGTGAAAGTTTTGGATACACAACTGAATTCTTCATCAAACAAGACAATCAAGCTATCAAACATTGCTTACTTGGTGTAGGGCTTCAGATGCAACCACAATGATCCTAAAATAATTCCTAACATGAGAGAAATTTGGAAGAGAAGATTACCTAACGGAGACACTCAGTTGGTGCTTCAATTGATGTCAAGCTTGCTCCAAAATGTGCAGATCCACTCCACTGAGCTCAAGGAAGAAGAAGCTTGCTTCAATTTGCCTTGAATTGCCTTAGATCTGGACTCACGATTTTGAAATTTCTCTCCAATTTCCAAAACTGAATTCTGAGCTCTCTCCACGAAAATGCAATTTTGAGCTCTCAAAATGAACTTGGAGCTTTTATATGTTGGATATGTGAAGCAATTGGAAGCCCATGAGGCTTCAATTAGCTGAAATTTGAAAATACCCAAAACTTGGCATGTGCTCATGCACACGTGATTATGGCTGCATACACACATGGAATTTGCTTCATTCTTCAACTGACCACTTGAATTACACATTGGGATTAAATTAGGCCTTGGAATTGATCCAACTATCAAGTTTTAAGGTGAAACTTCCTTGTGAAGTTACTTTGAATTCCACGTGATTTTCTTCTTATAAACCCGAGTTTTTGAATTTTGCACATGAGCATAATGTGAATATATTTGAATAAAAATAGGACATGAAAAATACATATAATGTATTCAATTGGTTTCGCCTTTAAAAGTCCAATTTTCACTTGAATTTCCCCACCAATGTCCATAACCATGCATGATTCACACCAATATTGAGTTCCATGATGCAATTGGAGTCATTTGGGACAACTTTAATGTTGGTTGAAGTTCCATTTGAGGTACTTAAATGCATGAGAATGACCCATAATCAAAATGACCTATAATCTAAGTTTCCCAAAATACTCTTGCCTTGCAAGCTTCATAACATGAGTTCCACAAATGATATGAAGGACTTATAGGAATATTTGGAAAGCTAAGATCATGAGGAATAACTTTAATGTTCATCAAAACTTGAGAAGAAACATGATTCTAGGTCAAAAGTGCCTTGGAAGTGAGTTGACTTTTGTTGACTGAAAAATATGTTCATCTGAGACCCATAACTTGATGGCATCATAACTTAAGTTCCACAAACCTAATGGATTAGTTTTAGTACTTAAAAGAAAGCTTAGAACAAGCCCTTCAAGTCTCATGTTTATAAGAAAATGAGATTCAAATTGTATCTTGAGGTAAATGGTCCTTGAAGTTAGGCACTAAAGAAGGGGATTTTACACTGAAACCCTCTGAAACCCTAATTTAGTAACTTCTCAAACTCTTGATTCTTCTTGATTTGAACTTGAAATGGCATACTATATGTCTCAACATGACTTCCCATGACTCCAATGACTTGGAATCAAGTCTCCAACTCCTTCAAGCCAACAATTGACTTTACACTAAGCAGATGAAACCCTAGGTGCACAAACTTTGACTGCAGCCTCTTGCAAATGATATGAATGAATAGATAAGCTCCCCAATGGCTTCAAAGCATGGAATGGGCTTATCAAACACTTCTGTTGCACCCCAAATTTTGACCCCTTAGATCGTCATCATCATTTTAGGATCATATTCATTTGATTATCTAACCTTAACCTATTTCAAGTTGGTCTTTGTCAAGATACAGGTGAATTAGGGTTCCGTACAGCCGGGAATCGAGGTTTCGACGGTTTAATCAGTCAATGTATTGGATTGATTCTCCATGAAACAAGTCTCCACATCATCAAATATACTCCATTGGGTCAAGTATGAATCCAATTTGAGGTCGTCACCCAAAGATTAAAGACAATGCAGTCCAGGATCCCCGATTAGGATTTTCGATTAGGAAAAGTCAACCGTAGTTTGACTTTTGATTTAAATGGTGTTACAATGGTGGGATCATGGTCCATGAAGTTCATATGGCTTAGTGAAGTCCACTCAATAAGTTTCAAGGTCTCAAAAGACCCGGAACATCAACAGTCGACTCGGTAGTCATCGATCGATCGTTCGGTTGACCAAAAAGTTAACTCTTCAATCATAAGAAATTTAACCTCAAAGTATGAAGAAAAAATGTTCCTAGTAACATATTACACCTTTCCATGAATTTTCATGACCATTGGATCAAGGATTGAGGAGTAATCGAGAAATCGGGAAATTAGGGTTTTGAAAAGGGCAAGACCATAACTCCCTAACCACACATCCAATTGAGTTGGTTCAAGGCTCATTGGAAACGTCTTGAAAAGTCCTACAAAAGTCCCACAGTGGTATATGGGTAGAAAATGAGTAGATTTGGAGTTATAGCCAAAATCATCATAAGAGGGAGAAAACACTTAGAAAAATTCTAAGTTGCTGGCCTTCTTAGGCATGATTTCAGCCAACTTTGAGTGGATTTTTGACCTAGTTCCACTTGTAATATGAAGATCATGAAAACATGAAAGTAGTATAGCTCCATGAGGGATTCCCAAAATGTACTAGAACTCCTCCATAGCCCTTATGAGTTGAGAGTTATGAATCCAGCAAGTTGGGGTCTCAACACTTGAGTGCACCATTTCCACTTTTTCACAAATTCACTTTTTAACCACTTGAACCATTATCAGCCATTTGATCATGTTTTTATCTGATAATTAGAGAGTTTGATGAGTAGAAGTGCAGAAAATAAAGGGATTTTGTAGACCTTGCAAGTTGTATGCATGTTGTCATTATTTTAATAAAAAAATCAAGAAGAAAGAGAAACTTTATGATGGAAAATCTGTAGCAGCAGCCTCTCCTACTCTCTAGCTTCACTTCAGTCACTTCCATGTCCTCCATACCACTTGATTTATGCCTTTCATTGAGCCAAGGACTTGAGTGTGCAGTTGTACATGATCTTGAACAAGATTTCACTACAAAACTCCCTCCAAAAGCCAAAATACAAATTTGCCCCAAACCATTCCTTGGCCTAAAAATAGAGGTTTCTGCTATGTTAAAACACAAACCAGAGCACTCTAAAACCCAAGACAAAACAATAGCTCTCATCTTGCCTTGCTTTTCTTATAAGTGAAGAAACCATTCCAAAACTCCTCAAAAATCTGCCTTGAGCAGTTGGCCTTCCAAAACCATTTCTATGAACTTAAACTCATCACAAACCATCTACACAATCCACAAATGATGTGTGGAAAGTGTTCAAGCTCTTAAACCAGTCAAAAACTCCATTTTCTTAAAAGTCAACTCTCAACTAAGGAAACCTTGACTTTCCACACAAAATTAGACAAATCTTTGTTCAGGCCTGTTTCACCCATCTCATTACTCCAAACATATTTGGTTTGAGGTGTACCAACTGTCCACACATTCAAAAAATCTCTACATCACTTGTTTTGAGATCTGTCACAAAGTTCACTCATTTACTTCAAGTGCAAGAAAAGCTGTGTTTTCATCAAGGCATTGGTTGGATCTCAGTTGGAAATCTTCAAGGTTTTCCCTACTGTATAAGCTTTCTTGGAAGTCTACAAGAGGTTAGTGATCATTATCTTCATCTTAAACTGTCATGAGTATGTTTAGTGTGCATTAGTTGGAATGCGTTTAAATACAAGAGCAGTTCATGTTTGAATGTTCCATACTTTGTTTGTTTTGCTCATCAATATGTGTAGTGCTTTTATAATCATCATACAATATGGTGTTGTTGTTGTGTTTATGCTTTTGAAGCTCCCTTAAACATTATCCTAGGTCATGTATGAACATAGGAAAAGATTGGTTGCAACTGTTATGGAGTAATGTTGGATCTGACCATTTAATCTTGTTCTATTTGTGAATAATGTTGTTGGTTCTGTTGAGTCTAGGTGTGAGGCTTATATTTAGTGATAGAGTAGTTTTGCATTTGAAGACTTTGATGGATTGTGATGGCATGACATGGTGGTAGGGTCTGTTCAGGCCAGTTTTTGTGTGGTTTTAAGATTGTATTGAATGTGTTTATGTTTGTGTCATGCTATGTATTGTTGTAGTTTGATGTGAATCATGAGTGGATGTTTGCCATGACTATTGTTGAATGGATACTACATGTTTTGGTTCAAGGCATTTCATTAGCTACTTATGTTGGATAGGATCATGTTGATCTGGTTCAGTTGCAAGCAGCATCATTAGATCTTGAATCTTTTTGCTGGCATTTTAGATTAGAAGTCCCTATATGTTTGATTCATGTGATGTTTGACATTGTATTATTTGAAACTATGTTTGGTTTTGGATCTGCAACATTCTGTTTTGACCATTTTCAATCAAAAATGCATTTTTGCAACTCACACACCATTTTCAATTCCAGCACATTTTTTATGCATCCTTCTGTTGGAACTTTGTCTATAGCATGTTTAGAATGTGTGTACACCTTTAAACCAATACAAGCATGTTAGTTTTGCACTCAAGCTTTGAAATTGCATCTCAACTATTTTTGAAAAAACTGCTTGTTGTCTAGCATAGTCATGGCCAATATTGAAGTGATTCACCTAGATGCTGTTGAAACACATCTTAATCTATGATGATCAATATTGTCATGTTGTTTTGAATGTGTTGTTAAATTGTGTAATCTTGTCGGACTTGTTAAAAATCATTAGGATGATTCATGTGACTGTTGAGACCTGTTTTGATGACCAATACTTTTTTGCTGTCACATGGTTATAACCATCATAGGATATATACATTGAAGTTTAATGCTTGCCATTGTCATGCTAAGTGTACATCTGTGATAATTTGAACTACTGCTTTGTGGTTGGTCTATGTTTGTTAACATGAGAATCTAGTATCATTGAGTCATGTTTTATTAGATAATGGACATTGTCATGTTCATTTTGCATCAGTTGCTGTCAAGCATTATATTTGTATGCTAGGGTTTGCAATCTTTGTGAAGTAATGACTGTTATTTTAAAAGCATTGTAATATGGCTGTTTTTAATCATGGCCTGTCCATATTTGGTTTGTGTTGTCAACTATGATAAGCATGTATGTACCTTTCCCATGTATGTTTTGTTGTCTTGTGAATCATGTTTGAATCTGTCATGAAACTACTTGTGAGCATCATTGATCAATGTTTTGAATGGTTATGTTAAGTTGTCATTCTTTTTCTATTGCAAGCTCAACTGCCATTTAGAGATAGCACTATTGTTATAGGATACCAATTGTCATAGGCTTGTAAGTTGTTATGTGCATAAAGTATTAAGACTAATTGTTGGATGATGTTAACATGGTCATGTTAGGATTCACCACATTGCTGTTAGAACTATATGATTCATGACCACTGCTATGTAATGATTCTACCACCCTTTGCTTCCAACCATTGCCAAATTTTTCTCTTGTTGTTTGTAAACAGAGAACTTTGTTGTTTAGTGCTGATTAAGTCATGTTTGCATCTGTTGCTGTTAAGAACTAGGTTCTCCTGCTAGAATTTGGTTGTGTTTATTATCATAGAGTTGTAACTCTCATTTAAGGCATGTGTTGAATTGATGTATTGATTGGCATGGTAATGACCAAAGACTAGCTGTTGCTTCTATATAGCTGTTTTGATGTTTGATCTGTTGCAAAACCATTTAATCATGTCAAGCTTGTTAGGCTGTTTGGTTAGACCAAGTTGTCATGGTGTGAGAATTATGCATGCTTGTTTGATATTTTTGATTTGACAAAGCAAGAGCTTGCTATCAGTTTATGTTTTGAGGTTGGTCAACCTCTTGTGCTGTCATTTTGTTGAAGTTTTCTTGAAATTTGTGTATGAGTTCATGTCTTGTTAGAATGTGAATCATTTAATGTGTTTGATGAGTGGAAGTATGGAATGCTGCACCATGATAATGTTCTTATTTTCTAAAACAACATTTCAAGCACTTTTGATCCATGGCTGCAACATACATACCAGTTTCTGTTTTGAGTTGTTTTTGAGTGTTCTTTGAATCTAGAATCCATAAACTATATGTTTAGGGTTTGTGTGTGGTGATCACATGGATTGAATATGTTTAGTTTAAATCATGACTTCCAAAATGCACTTCATAAGCCTCCATCTGCATTTACCTTCGTGTTTTAATTTGTGTGCATTATTTTGAAAAACTAATGATGCCATCATAATCCTCTTCAAATTTCAAGTGGTTTAAACTCAAATTTTGTGAAATTTGGTTGTGTTTTGATCAAGTTTGAATGAAACCATTTTCATGTTGCTTGCTTTGTTTTGTTTGTCTTGCCTTTGCCTAGAATGTTTGTTTTGTTAAGTATAAGTATTTATTGGGGTGGCATAATACACGGATGTATCTCCACCCCAGTGGTTATGCCTTGCGTTTCAAATGCCTTGCCTTGCCCCCTGACCTGAGTTCGATCCGTGTGGAGATCAACTCTTTTTCTATTTTCAACATTTTCCATGATTTCACATATTTCTCTCTTTTTCCTTTAACTGCTACACACGCGCGCATTGGCTGAGATGGTGAAGTTTTGTACTTGTGATCCAAAGGTGGTGAGTTCAACACCCACAAAGTGCACTCCTTTATTTTTAATGACTAAAATCTTTGTTTTTTTTCTTTAAAATTTCAAAGTAACACAACTTTATCAATTTTTTATCATTTTTGAATGGTTCCTTTTGCTAATCTCTTGTATTGTTGCATATTTTCATATGGCATGTAAAGAATTCTAGAACTTTCATTTTAGAAACACTTAACACTAAAAGAAAGTCATGTTTCATTTTTAGGGTTTTTACCCTCCTCTCTTTCAATCTTCCTTTCAAAACTTTTGATTCCTTTTCTTGAGTTTGATTTTGCACTTGATATGAGCATTGTTTGTCAACTCCTTTGTGTGTGTGACTTTGATTTCAACTTTTGCTTGTAAGCATTGTAATTGATTCATTTATACAAACATTTAAAATCCTCGTGAAATTTTGAACTATTTATCAAGTTATAAATTGTTCGCATTGGTTGTTACCTTTATCTTTGTCAAGATATGTCTTTGGTTTTCACCTCTTGTGCTTATTGTTGCACCCCAAAATTTGACCAACATTTATTTACCTAGCTTGTGTTCACTAGCCTTATCATCTGCATCTCATTGATATGTGTGTAGTAGATCAAGAGGTATGGCTACCCATCAAGAGCTGTATGAGACTTTGAAGCTAGCCAAGAAGGCTATTCAGATGTGCAAAGGTTGATATCTTTGTCAGAAAATTTAAGAGGTCCTCAGAGAGATTGGTTGAAACCAAGGGTGTATGCCTCATAACTTGAGAGTTGTGGGGGCTCCTCAGATGATTCTGAGGTTATGAGGATGGACTTGAAGCTTTGAGAGAGCTTATGAGATGTCTTTAAAGCCATCATGAGGCCTAGAGAGGTCATTGCACAAGATTCAGAAGACTCAGCCATGAGTGGTGCAATTAGGGTTTGACTGGGTCAACCCTAGGTCAACTGATGATTTGGAGAGGGTTGAGACCTAATACAAGAGCCATGTGATCATGGATTGATGCATTGAGATGTTATAAGGATGATTCCTAGACCAACTCATCATGATTGAGAAGTTTGAGAAGTTTTAAGCTAGGGTTTCTAAGGCTTGACAGTGTAAAATCTCCTAGTTTGATCTCTATCTTCAAGGCAATTTAGCTCAATATGTGATTGTCATCTCATCTTCCCCACAACATGAATGTTGTAGAGCTTGTTCTTAGCTTTAATTTGAGTACTATAAGTCCTTGATAGGATTTGTAAAGCTCAAGTTATGACTTTGACAAGTTACAGGTCATCTGAGGTATGTGAATCTGGGTCCTTGAAAGTCACCCAACTTGCATCCAACGTTTTCCCTAGTAGAATGATTCCTATGAACTCTTGGTCAACATGAATGTTGTTCCTAATATTCTTAGCTTTCTAGAGAGTACTAGAAGTCCTTGATAGGATTTGTAGAACTCAACTTATGGCTTTGACAAGTCAAGGGCATTTTGGTCATTTGGAGATTATAGGTCATTTCAAGCATAAGGCCATATCTCCTATTTCCAAGCTTCAAATGGAAAAATCTTCAACATCAAACTTTCTTAGAATGATGTTTTAAGGCTAGTAAGGAGGTCATGGGATGTTGAAAAGGCTTGTAGCAAAAAGTGATAAAAATGACCTAAAATGGAGGCATAAGTTAAATAAGTTGAAATTGGAAATTGGAAATCCCAAGTTACACATCCAAACCATGTCATATAATAGGTCATTTTGACTCTAAAAGACATTATAAAAACAATGGTTCAGCCACTTTTTTTATTTGAGGCCTAGATCATAGGGCTGCTTTGGAAATTGGTTGCTTGCATCTTAAGGTTCAAATGCAAAACTTAAGAAAACTCAATGTACAAGTTAGTTAAGGGTTTTAACACATCCTATATCTCATATAAGGATAATTTCAAGCCAATTGCAAGGGTTGCAAGGGCTATGTCATGAGATGGTATATGAGATGAGAAGTGAATTCATAAACTCATGACATGAGAATCCCAATTTCTCATGGGATGGTTCTAGATGGTTCTAGATGATTCTAAACCACTCTATATAATGTATAGAACTTGCTCAGATGCAAGGTTGGTGTAAGGTTTGAGAGAAGAGAGAGTTGACCATTTCACTTGCTTCCATTGCAAGTTGAAAGCAAAATCCATATTCTGATTCAATTCCATCCTTTCTTTCAATCCAAACACATTCCTCTGATCATAGTGAAGATGTGCAGATCAATTTGAGAGCAAAACCATGGAGATTTGAAGGGATAGCATTTGGATTTTCAAGGTTGCAAGTCATAATCGGTTTTGGAGATTGAAGCTTTCTTGGTCCAAACCTTTGCAAACAGAAGCTCTATCATCATCCAAGGATTAATTCTGAAGAGTTTGGAGGCTTGCAGTGAAGGTTTATACCATCTGTGAATCAAGAAATACCAGGTTTGCAAAATTCACCCTACACCATAATTTATGCATCTTTAGGTAGAATGGTTAGGTTAGAACTGTTAGAGACCAATAGGTGATCATTTCTGGAGAGTTAGGGATCGTTTGGTGAAGGTTGAGTTATGGACACCATTACTTTGTTGAGCAAGAACTCGAGATATAGTGAGGAAGAATACAAGTTTGATAGCTTATTTTCACCAGTGAAGTGTGGTGATCATTTTAGTACCAAGAAATCCAAGAATTATTGAAGTTGAGGTTTTACCATTTCTTGGATCCACTATCGGGTTTTAAGATAGAGACCATTTCAAGGAATTCTAGGGCTATGGTCGTACTCAGCGTGAAAAATGGAGCATGTTAGTGTTTTGAATTGTTAAATTTGATGATGATTTGAAGACATACGAATGGAGGGAAGTCTGGCATGTGAAGCTCTGTTTCCATGGAGAGTTGTTGCAAACCCTAGCCAGAGGTAGAAGACAAATGCGTGGCCATTGGATGAAGTTAGACCCATTGACTAAGACCAAGATCTGAGGGCTGGGATTCAATTTCATTTGAAGAGGGAATCTGAAGATGACCATGAAGCGCTGCGTTTCATTAAAAGGGATTTGGGCTGGATTGCTAATCACACCCCCAATTCATGGCCCATTGGTTTTTGTACTGAATCTCATTACTTTTTACACCGTGTGTTTTTATTTTTCTTTACATTTTATTAATTGATTTTTCTGATGATAATTGGGCCTAGCACATTTGATAATGACACCCACCATTTTGAGCCCATTCATGAATTGAACTGAACATAATTGCTATCTGCACCAAACATTTCTTATTTTAATTTCTTTTTCTCCATTTTTCATTAATCTTTGAAAAATCATAATAAATAGAAAATTAATGATTTTTGCATGGGGATTTTTTCTCCCATTTCATGATAATGTCTAGAAAATTATGAAACCAAAATATTTTCATTTCATGCATTTTTAGTATTTTTTGTATATTTTCTCTTTTAATAGCTTTTTAATTCTTTTATGTTGATACATGGTTTTGTAGAATTTTGTTTAGCTAGTTCCCTTCATATTTTTAGGCCATTCTTTTTAGGATAGTTAGATTAGGACTTTAGCTCCCCCCTGGATTTATCCCATAATTTTGTGATGAATTTTAGGTTAGTTTTGCTTAGATGATTTTAGGTTGTGTAGAATTAGGTTAATCCTTAACATAGGTCCACAATAACACTATAATTTTGGGTTTCTAGGTCAAGATAGACATTGGGGCATATAAGGGTATTAAGGGTAGATATATAAGATCCCCTAGAAATTATATTAGGTTTTAATATAGTGGTATACTATTTTTAGATGATTTTTGTAGTTGATGATTGTTTGTGTTGCCCTTGGGGGCTTGTATTTTTGGTTGCTTTGCTTTGTGGGATTGGAGAGCTTGGTATTGCTCTGAGGAGCATTGAGGAGCATAGTAGGAGCATTGAGGAGCATTGAGGAGCTTGAGAGCTTGATCTTGTTTGTTTTGTTGATTGTTTTAGGGTTAGGGATTAGGAAGAGTTTAGACCTAGTTAACTTCTTTCTTAAACATGGATGGTATCTTTCACCTCCATTCCTCCCTATGATTCAAAGTCCTTCCATGGTATACACCTCTCTCCTTGGGAGGGATAAGTGATGGTACCTAGGAAGTAGAACTTTTGAGGGAACCATTCCTTTGATGTTGAACCCTTATAGGTCACCTTTGGTGGTCAATAAGCAGTTTAACACCCTAGCTTATCCAGTTAAGTGATTTCCTCTGGTTTGAGTATCTTGAGAGATGTAGAGCTTGAGTTTGAAGATGAAGACTTCATTGAAGAGTATGGAGGAGGATGAATCCTTGAGTATTGCCATTCCAGCTGAAGCTTGAAGAGCAACAAGAGCAAGTTGATACTTGAAGACCCCTTGAAGATCCAGTAAAGACTGAATGAAGAGCTGATGCTTAAAGACTGAAGGATGAAGTTGATACTTCTAAGTGATTGAAGATTACTCTAAGAAGCTGAAGCTTGCAAGAAGAGAAGACCAAGTTGAGACTGGTTGAGCAAAGAGAGCTTAAAGACTAAGTTGATACTTAGGAGGAGGATTCAATTGAGATTGATTCTGAAGAGCTGAAGCTTGAAGAACCAAGGAAGTTGATACTTACTTTGATACCTGGGGATCCTGAAGGAATCAAGTTTTTACTTGTGGTTAATAGTGAAGCCTGAAGGTGGAACTGATCAAGGAGCTGAAGCTCAGAGAAGATAAGTTGAAACTTATGTTGAAGGGTTGAAACCTAGAAAAGCAAATTGATATTTGTCAAGAGTGATGGAAGTCTGAAGACTGAATTGCTGTTGGAAGAGCTGAAGCTTGGAGTTGAGAGAGGAGTTGCTTTCTTCTCTGTTTTCTTTTCTGTATTGACATGTTTTGTTTGACTTGCTTGATGCATTAGAATAAGTCCATGACTAGACTAAGTAGAATCTAGGAGCATGATTGCACTAGAGGTTGAGTTGCTCCCTCTGCTTGTATTGTTACTGTGTGGCTTTGCTTGCGGGTATTTGGTAGAGCCCAGCTCCCTTGCCCATGTGGTTTGTTTTGCCTGATGGCATTTTATTTCATTTCTTCTGTATGATTGCAGTTTACTGTATCTTGCTTGATAGCATGTTGTTTATTTTAGTATGATTATTGTTATCCATTCTGGCTTGAGGTTGAGATGAGCTTGTGGAGGCTGAAGCCCCACACACACTTCCTCCCTCACTTGCATTGCATGCATTTTACCGTTTAAGCTGATGCTTTGTCTGTTTTGGTGTATCATTGACATGATCCCTTAGGACTTTCATTTCCTTTGATAAGGAATTAATGATAGAACTTTAGGTTGAAACCTATGCATGACAACTTCTAGGAGATCCTTGTTCAAACCTCAACCATAGGATGAATCCTTGGCATGACAACAGTAGGACTTGATAGTCTTCCTCCTAGTTGGGCCTGTTCTCATCTCATCTCAAAACAATTTAAGATACAGTAATCCTGAATGATTTCTTTCGTACGTTACGAGCCTTAAGCTATCTGAGAAAGGATTGTGGGAGAGTTTCTTTTCCACAGTCTGGATGTTTAGTATGGTACCCTTTGGGTGACATGCGACGCCTTCACTCTCAGGTCATAGTCTTTAGTGCGATTGAAATTGCAAACACAATAAAAAACACTTCTTTAGTAAAAGACAGGAAACAAAGCGTAGTGTCCCGAACTACGTAAGCTCTGATCTCTCGTTCTCTGATGAGAGTACGTAGGCACAGTACTGATGTATTGGCGAGCTACCTTCCCCATAATTCGTCGTAGGTCGAACTACGTTGACTCTGATTTCTCGTTCTCTGATGAGAATACGTAGGCATAAAGTGCGACGCTTTGCCGAGTCATTTTTATTTTCTGTTTAAGCCAGCCTTGATAGGTAGATAGATAAAACCAACCCGTCTAGTAATCACAACAAGCGTGGATCCCGTCGAGTACGACGGACGTGAGGGGTGCTAATACCTTCCCCTTGCGTAACCGACTCCCGAACCCAGACAATGGTTGCGACGACCTTGTCTTATACCCATTCTTGTTAGGTTTTTCCGATCGTTTCCTTTCCCGCTCCGAGGGATAAATAACGAAAGGTGGCGACTCTTCTGTTGTGCCGGCACCTTATTTTCGCGTAAGCGACAGCTGGCGACTCTGCTGGGGATCGAACCCAGAATCTCTGGTTCTCCGGTTCCTCTGCGAGAGTCAATCCTAGCGCTTGTATGATTACTCGTTGGGTTGTGTTTATTTATCGCATTTTATTTCCCGCATTTTATTTTCAGTATGATATGATTATCTGTGCTGTTGTGGGAAGGGGAATTCTGATGAGTGAGAAGCCAGACCCAGGCTTGAGTGCACCATCGCATTAGTTGTGGAAATTAGTGGGCGCGTGCTTGCTTTGCAGGCACTAGTGTCTCATGAAATCCACGCTCAGACGAGGTTCTCCCGGTTGGCTTCTCTTTCAACCCTTTGGGTTGAGACGGTTGCTGGTTTGGTGGATTGTCGACTCTGGGGACCGATCATTTGTGATTCAGCCGAGTGAGGCCGCTTCATGAGCTGGTGATGCCACACCTTCTGGGTATCGTATCACCCCTCTTGAATGTCTGTGACACTGATGAACGCATAGGATGCCGAACTTGAGTCAGTTTAGGTCCATACCTGTGAGCAGGGTTGGGTTTATTGCAGGAAACTTTGACCTTCAGACCACCTGGATTTCTTGACAGTGAATCAGTTTTGGTACCGGAGTTTCTCATCTGCAGATATATGACTGTTCTTGATAGAGCAGGTTTTGATCAGACTCATCATCAGAGCAGATTTTTGATTGGGGTCTGAAGATCTCATCAACAGATGTATGTTTGTTCTCGATAGAGCAGAGTTCTGGTTGTTTGTTCTTGATAGAGCAGATTTTTGAGTGGGGTCTGAAGATCTCATCAACAGATGTATGTTTGTTCTCGATAGAGCAGAGTTCTGGTTGTTTGTTCTTGATAGAGCAGATTTTTGAGTGGGGTCGGAAGATCTCATCAGCAGATGTATGTTCTTGACAGAGCAGTTTTCTTGGTCCTACATCAGAGGTCCTTATTATCAGACATTTGTTCTTGACAGAGCAGAATTATGATCCTATGTATATGGCCCTATTAGATGGTGGTTCTTGACAGAGCAGATTTGTGGTCCGATACCAGGGTTTTATTCTTATCAGATGCAGTGGTTGTTCTTGATAGAGCAAGATTATGGTTTTGTTGATACAAAATCTCCACAGCAGTTGCCTTGGTCTCCTATTGCATGATTGCATTTTACATTATTTTGCATACATTTGCATTTCATTAACGTGTGTCTGTGTTGCAGGTACCGTTTTCCCCGATCCAGGATTTCTTGCCTCCTATTATATTGTTATGGGTTCTCTGAGGAAGACCGTGTCTTACAAGTTCCCTGCCCCTGATGTGGTTAAGTTGACTGGTTTGATAGCTTTAGCAGATGATTTTGTGAGGGATGAGTTCAGAAAATCTTACGGCAGGTTGCTCAGTTTGGTTCATAAACCTTCTGCTTTCGAGGTGAATGGGTTGCACGCTCTGCTGCAGTTTTACGACCCTCCGTTGAGATGTTTCACTTTCCAGGATTTTGTTCTCGCCCCTACGCTAGAAGAAAATGCTGATTTGCTAGGTGTGCCTATCAAGAGGCAGATGCCTTTCGTTCATATGGATATTGAGCCTGATCTTGCTGGTTTAGCCCCTTCACTTCATCTGGATGCCTCCGAGTTGGTGTTGACTAGTTGGAACAAGGTTCCCGGGTGCTCCTTGCAGTTTCTAGTGGGAAAGGCTCAGCAGTGCGCCAAAGACGGATGTTGGGTCGCATTCAACGCCATCCTCGCTCTGTGCATATACGGCATCATGTTGTTCCCCAATATGCCCGATTTTGTAGACTTCGATGCATTTCATATCTTTGCTTCAGGGAATCCAGTCCCTACCTTGGTAGGAGATGTCTATCATTCAGTCCACTACAAAAACGAGAACAGGAGGGGGAAGAATGTCTCATGCTGCGTACCCTTGCTGTACAAATGGCTTGATAGCCATCTGCCCAAGAGGGGTCCTTTTGTCTCGTCTGCAGCCACAGCTAAGTGGCCTGAGCGTCTGATGAGTTTATCTGCAGAGGATATTGACTGGTTCGACAGAGATAGGTTGGGTACTGAGGTGATCTTCAGTTGCAGCGGGTTTCCAAATGTGCCTTTGATAGGCAGGAAGGGCTGTATAAACTACAATCCATCGTTGCTGGTTCGACAGTTCGCATATGCTTTGAGAACTCTGCCGAAGGATGAAGAGGTACAGGAATCTTTGTACCTCACCGGTCTTCTAGAGGGGGATTTGTTGTCCAAGCTTCAGCGCGCGTGGAATGGTATCAGTAAGCGAGGAAAGCCATTGCTGGGAAAAAGCAACAATCAAGCCTACCCTCCGTATGTAACTTGGATCAGAGCCAGGGCCGATGCTATAGGGATGCCGTTTCCTCATGCCAAGCCATAAAGCCCTCCAATGATTGAAGAGCCTACTACTGTGCCCATTCAGCAGCATAATCAGGTGTTAGCTGAGCGGGATGAATTGAAGCGGGCAAACGAGGAACTGGAGAAGGAATTGGCTCAGCTCCGAAGTGAGAGGAACGAAGCCGTTCATTCTTTCAAAAGGCAAACGGAATTGGTGAACCAGCTGGGTACAGACCTGACTAAGCAGATAGCCGAGCGTGAACGCATGGGTCAAGACTTCAAAGCTGTCAACGACGTACTGGCTAAGAAGAAGCAACACTTGGACGAAGCATATCAGAGGATATCCAAGTTCAACCAGCACTGGAAGGCTTCCCTGGCCACCAGGAAAGAGCGGGAGGATAAGCTGATGCTACAGATCTCCAAGCTGGAAGCCCAGGTGAAGGATAGTGAGAAGAGGTTTGATGAGGAAACCGCCCACAGATACGCCGCCGAAGGCCAGCTCAACAAAGCCCTCGCTAACCTGAAGGAGTGCAAGCTGACGTTTGAGTCCAAGAAACGGAAGTTAGAAGATTGCTTCGGGGAAGGAGCATGGGAAGGTTCGGTCGAAGGACTTCAGTATACCATTGTGCAGAGGGAATTACTCGTCGAAGGGTTGCTCACTCTGCCAGATCATCCAGAAACGAAGGAGTTGTTAGAAGAGTATCGCGCCCGTGGTCGTACTTGACTATTTGTATTCCTTTTGTTTTGATCATTGTTGTATGCTGACCATCACCAGGCTTGTTGGCTGAGGTCACGCTGTTGATTCATCTTGTACTCGCTGATGCTATGTACTGCCTTGGTAGGCTTTCTTTATATATGAGATTGTTGTTTCCATGATTGGACTCGGACTTCTTCTTCTTATTATAAGCACTGGCACTCAGGCACTAGGATCGGGGGAGATCTCCCTAACACACAGACACATGCATGCATTTGCATGACGAGCATTTTGTTGTTTTTCCTAACCCTTCTGTGTTTAACAGGTTGTTGCAGGTTTTTTACAGGTTGTCCCAAGTTGTTTCCGGTGGTTCCAGGATTGATCAGAGACTAATTCACCGTTATCCGACTAGAGCTAATCAGACCAGGATCATGGAGCAAGTGCAAACTGATGTTCAGGAACTCCGCGAAAGGATGGATCGCTTCATGGAGCTCATGCAAGTGGTCGCCAATGGCCATGATCAGCTCAGAACTTTGGTTCAGCCTTTGATTTCCAGGGTTGATAGCAACGGCATACTCCACGATGGGATCGTGCCTACTCCTCCACCAGTTGAGACTCCACAGAATGGTGTCCCCATGACCGGGGGAAACGGCAGTGCTAATGGCAATGTGATGACCAACATTGGACTCAATACGACGGGCGTCGGTAATGGGGGTCTGGGAGCTAATGTCAATGTCGGGCCGGGCAACGGCAATGCAGGCGTCGGGAATCTGTTTGTGCCTTAGCCATGGCTTGAGGATCACCAAGACGATGTGTTCTCTCAGAGAGGTGCTGAAGGAGAGCTGAATGCTGAAACACGGCTTAGATTCAAAGCACTTGAAGATAAAATGAGAGATATCGAGAATCAGAATACTTTGGGCGTTGATATGTCCAAGCTGGGATTAATTGATGATTTCAAGGTGCCTCCCAAGTTCAGGGTACCTGACTTTGAAAAATATAAGGGCACCACTTGCCCTCGTGTCCACCTGAGATCGTATTACAGGAAGATGTGTGCCTATTCCGAAGACGAGAAGTTGCTGATGCACTTCTTCCAAGACAGTCTTTCCGGGCCATCCCTCGAGTGGTACATGGGTCTGGAGCCCACTAGTGTGCGCACATGGAAGGATCTTGCTGAAGCATTTGTGCACCACTACCAATACAATATCGACTTGGCCCCAAACCAAGTTCAGCTGCAGAATCTGTCGCAGAGGAACTATGAAGGGTTTAAGGAATACGCCCAGCGGTGGCGTGAGTTGGCAGCCAGGGTTCAGCCGCCAATGGTTGAACGCGAGCTCGTGCAGATGTTTGTAGCCACCCTCCCAGGGGTTTACTATGAAAAATTAGTCAGCGGTATGTCTGGGAAGTTCTCAAATGTCATTATCATGGGTGAGCACGTCGAGAATGAGATCAAGATCGGGAAAATTCAAGGTGAGTCATCCTCAGCTGGAGGAGGCGGAAAGAAACCTTATGCTGGAAAAAGGCGAGAAGGAGAAGCGAGCGCTGTGACCAACGCTCGAAGAAAGGGTAAAGGCCCTCACCAGCAAGTGGCCAGTATAAATATCCCGGCAGCTCCGCAGCAGCAGCAGCAACCGAATCAACAGGGATATAGAAAGTACCAGAATCGGGCATCTTTGGCAAACCGCCACTTCGAGGCACCGCCTATGTCGTATGCGCAACTCTTACAGACTTTGCTCCAGCTACAGTTGGTCCAGAAGAGGACGATGGCTCCCTTGACAGGGGCACCTCCACCAGGGTACGACGCGAATGCCACTTGTGAGTTCCACTCAGGGGCACCAGGCCACACAATCGAGAACTGCAAAGCCTTCAAGCACAAGGTGCAGGACTTGGTGGATGCCAAGATCATTAACTTCTCCGATAATGTGCCCAATGTCACGAAGAATCCTATGCCGAATCATAGGGGAGGCGGAGTGAACGCCATTATCGAAGACGAGAGTGCAGATTTGTTGACTGACGTCAGAGATCTGAAGACGCCACTTAGCTTCGTCAAAGCTAAGTTGTTGAAAAGAGGGTTCTTTCCAGGTTGCGGAGAGCTATGTATGGACTATGCCACATGTTCTGATGGATGTGAGCAGTTGGTGGAAGGAATTCAAAGTCTGATGACTGAAGGGATTCTGCAGTTTAGCCGGAGGGCTGAAAGTGGATCAGGAGAGGTAGTGCTGAAGCAGGCCGATGAAGTCGCCACCATCACCATCCCTCGCCGGCCGATAACTATTTCAGCGCCCAGGCCTCCCACAATCACTATCACTAAAGCTGGGCCAATACCTTTCGAGAGCACTAATGTTGTTCCGTGGCATTATGGGGCTGAAGTCTACTACAACGGACAGAGGTTGGAGCTAGAACCGTATGGGTCGACTGTGGAGAACCTTGCGGGAATCAGTGGTATTACTCGTAGCGGAAGAGTGTTTTCACCACCAGAGGTCGTAGCGGATAAAGCGGTCAGAGCTGATGCGGCCGATAAAGGCAAAAGTAAAGTCGTTGAAGAGGTCCCGTATGGGGCAGAAAAAGAATTGCTTGTTAAAGATGCCGAGGAGTTCATGCGGTTGATTAAAAAGAGTGACTACAAGATTGTAGTTCATCTCCATCAGACGCCCTCGAAGATTTCCATTCTCAACTTGTTACTGTGTTCCGAAGCACACCGCAATGCGCTGCTGAAGGTGTTGAACGCCGCATACGTACCGCAAGAAATATCGGTGAATCAGCTAGAGGAGGTTGTAGCCCATGTAAATGCTGGGAATGGGCTAGGGTTCACAGACTTAGAGCTGACGCCAAAAGGGAGGAATCACAATAGCACCTTGCACATCTCGATAGAGTGTAGGGGCACGATTATGTCGCACGTGTTGGTCGACACGGGTTCGTCACTTAATGTTCTTCCGAAGAAGGCATTAATGAAGTTGGATACTCGTGGAGTGATTTGCACACCCAGTGATCTGGTTGTGAAAGCATTCGATGGGACTAAACGCCACGTTTTCGGGGAGGTGACCCTGCCAATCCAAGTCGGGTCGGAAACGTTCGACGCGGTCTTTTATATTATGGACATCATGCCTGCCTACAGTTGCCTCTTGGGCCGGCCGTGGATCCATGTTGCTGGTGCCGTGACCTCCACGTTGCACCAGAAGCTCAAATATGCTATCGGAGGAAGCATCGTAACCGTGTGCGGCGAGGAGGACATAATGGTGAGCCATTTATCATCCTTTAAGTATGTTGAAATGGATGGCGAAATCCATGAGACTCTATGCCAAGCGTTCGAAGCTGTCAAAGTGAAGGACGTAACTCCTGTGGTCACTGAAAAGCCAGAGATGACTCTCTCCTCGTTCAAGGAGGCTTGGGCCGTTGTCCAAGCCGGATCTACCCCAGGTTGGGGGCGAATTTTGGAGATACCCAACAAGCAGGATAAGTTTGGGTTGGAATATTCTCCTGGAGATGAAGCTTCCTCTTCTTCTAGCAGTGCGTCACGAGGTAAGGGGCCGATCTAGTTTACCAGTGGCGGAGTGATTTTCGAAAGCATCAACGCGGTGTCTGAAGACAGCGGGGACAACGACTGTGACCTCGACTCTTGGATTCAGCCAAGCAAGCCGGGCGAGGGCCTCAACAATTGGACCATCAAGGGTATCATCCAGATGACAAGTGAAGAGTAATGATTTACTTTTTCCAATCATTGTACAACCCTATGTCCTACCCGGGGCATAGCGGTTTTATTGACAGGGCCTTGTTGGATTATGTACATGTATTTTGTTAATAAATCAAAGGCGTTTTCTTCGTATTCAAATATTGTGATCTCTGTTATTCCTGTTTTATATTTGTTTTGAAAAACAGTAAAATGGCAATGGGGTTTGTGCTAACCTGCACATCCTTGTTTTAAAAACTTAACCCTTGTTATTGCAGGGTCCACATAACAGATGACATCGACTCTGGACCTTCTACGGCTCACTTCGACTTCGACTGCCCGATCTATCAAGCCGAAGAAGAGATTGATGAAGACGAAGACCTTCCTGAGGAATTGGCCCGCTTGTTGTAACAAGAGGAGAAAGTTATTCTGCCTCATGAAGAGGAGATTGAGATTGTGAATCTGGGTTCTGAAGAGCTCGTCAGAAATGTCAGGATAGGGGTTGCCCTGCAGAGTGATGTCAAGCAGAGATTAGTCGAGATGCTAAGAGAGTATAGTGACGTCTTTGCTTGGTCATACGAAGATATGCCCGGACTTGACACGGACATCGTGGTCCACCACTTGCCGCTGCGAGAAGATTGCCCTCCCGTTAAGCAGAAGCTTAGGAAGACGAGACTAGATATGGCCGTTAAGATCAAAGAAGAAGTGCAGAAACAGCTCGATGCTGGCTTCTTAGCGGTCACTACTTACCCTCCGTGGGTCGCCAACATAGTGCCTGTACTGAAGAAGGACGGTAAGGTACGCATGTGCGTCGATTATCGGGATTTGAATAAGGCGAGCCCCAAAGATGATTTCCCGCTGCCTCATATCAATGTGTTGGTCGACAACACAACCCAGTTCTCCGTGTTTTCGTTCATGGATGGCTTCTCCGGTTACAACCAGATCAAGATGGGGAACATTTTGCTATAAGGTAATGCCTTTCGGTCTGAAGAACGCAGGGGCCACTTACCAGCGAGCAATGGTAACTTTGTTTCATGACATGATCCATCATGAGATTGAAGTCTATGTTGATGACATGATCGCGAAGTCCCAAACGGAGGAGGGACATCTGGTCAATTTGCTGAAGCTTTTTGAGAGGCTTAGGAAATTCAGGTTGAGGCTGAATCCTAACAAATGTACTTTCGGGGTACGGTCCGGAAAGTTACTGGGGTTTATCGTGAGTGAACGAGGCATCGAGGTCGATCCTGCGAAAATAAAAGCCATACAAGAAATACCAGTGCCAAAAACAGAAAAAGAAGTTCGTGGTTTCTTGGGCAGAATAAACTACATTGCAAGGTTTATCTCTCAGCTCACGGCCACGTGTGAACCAATGTTCAAGCTTTTAAAGAAAGATCAGGCGATTACCTGGAATGAGGATTGCCAGAAGGCATTTGATAAGATAAAGCAGTATCTTCAGGAACCTCCAATCTTGATACCCCCAGTGGTTGGACGGCCGTTAATCATGTACTTGACAGTTCTTGAGAATAGTATGGGGTGCGTTCTCGGTCAGCACGACGAGACGGGCAGAAAGGAGCATGCCATTTATTACTTGAGTAAGAAGTTCACGGACTGTGAATCTCGATACTCGATGCTGGAGAAGACGTGTTGTGCACTATCCTGGGCTGCCAAACGTCTACGACAGTACATGCTCAATCACACCACCATGCTAATTTCGAAGATGGATCCGATCAAGTACGTCTTCGAGAAGCAGGCTCTTTCGGGAAGGATTGCCAGATGGAAAATGGTGTTGACGGAATACGATATTCAGTACGTGTCCTAGAAGGCCATCAAGGGAAGCGTATTGTCTGATTACCTTGCCGAACAGCCAATCGAGGATTACCAGCCGATGAAATTTGAATTTCCTGATGAGGATATTATGTTTCTCAAAGCGAAGGATTGCGATGATTCGTTGCCCGACGAGGGGCCAGATAGGAAATCCCAGTGGAAATTGATATTCGACGGGGCAGTTAATTCCTATGGAAGTGGCATTGGGGCGATCATCACGACTCCCCACGGATCCCACATACCGTTCACTGTGAGACTGACGTTTCCAGTCACCAATAATGAGGCGGAGTACGAAGTGTAACACCCTTCTAAAACCCACGGATAATATATGAATAATCAGAGTAAATTTCCATGCATTTACAAAAGGGCATTACACATAACTTTCAAAATATCAAAACCACCTGTCATGCTCATTACTATTTCAATATAAAATTATGCTTTACAAAACTTCACTTTGCATGTAGCAGCGGATTCAATTATACCACAATTTTCATAAAAGAAACATTTGTTTTTATCACATAAAACAACATCACTTAGGCACTAAGGCCAACATCATAATATTCCAATGGATATAAACACGTTTATAGAGTACACAATGTATATCTTAAACACAACCGAAGCGATCCCAGTGTTACATGACCAGAGCATGACTCGACCCAACATAATTAAATCACTAAACGGCTACACCAAAAGTGACCTCGTAACTACGAGCAATACTACTCCTTGATCCCTGCACGATGTCATGTAGGACATCATTCCAGCAGAAGGGTGAGAAATACTATCATAATAACAATGCATATAATTATATATACACAAATACACAAGCACAAAATACATATATTCCACATTTTCTCACCACAATTCATTATAACTCATCATGTACAATACAACATATATATATAATCAAATATGGATAATCACCAAGCATATTCATCATGCACGTATCCATAAATCTCAACATTCCACATGAACATACACATATTATGTTTACTCACTAATTCACAATTACACATTCACAATTCTCAAATCAACAATTCATGTTCATAAGCATACTTTCATACAATGATCACATATTCACAACTCTCAATTACACAAGTAATGCACATACGCATATTCCACCATTCTCACCATACTTCATCATAACTCATCATATACTTCACAAAGCATATATATATATATATATATATATATATATATATATATATATATATATATATATATATATATATATATATATATATATATATATATATATATATATATATATATATATATATATATATATATATATATATATATATATATATATATATATATATATATATATATATATATATATAGGCAAATATGGACAATCATCAAACATATCCATAGTTCACAATTACACAAGTCATGTACATACACCTATGCATAACTTCATACAACAATCATATATTCATTCCATGAGACTCAATGCAACTCAATGCAACTCATACCATGTGGTACCAATACTTGTTATCATTTTTCGGTTTTTACACTTAAACCGGGTCCGTTCCCTAGACCGATAACAACAAAAGCCCCTTCCCTAAGCTTTCAAACCCCGCTCTAGGTTTGGGACAAGTCACTAGCCTCCACGAAACTAGCAAACATTGCCTCTTGACTAAATGATGCATATGCAATCAACAACAAAATGCACTTAAGACCGATCACACGTCTTAATCTCATGCATTCACATAATTCCTCCCTTCAAGAATTAAACAAGATTGCACACACAATATATCATATAATCAAGTATTCATACTTTTCATCAACATATTTGTCAAACAATGCACGCATATCTTACAATATGCTCCCATGCATTAATTCACAATAATCGGATACAACAAATATGCATTCATAATTCAACCTCATTACCTTTTCAAACAATGCACACATATTCACAATATGTTCTCATGCATTCACAATATCACATACAATCAATATGCATTTACACTTCAATATCATTACCACATTTATCAAGCAATGCACACATATTCACAATATGTTCTCATGCATTCTTCACATACAAACAATATGCATATATTTGTCAAAAGACTATATTTCCTAATCGATTCCATCATCTAGGATTCACGCCATACGGCTACCCACAGCATATCATATCACAACATGCACAAGTTATACGTTATATAACAAAAGTATTCTGCACAATAACACATCAATCACACACATTCGCGACGGTAAAAATCAACACAACAATATGTTTTCAATTTTCTGCTATAATTGAACCAGGTACAGGCCTCAAAGCCATTTTTTCTAGAAAGATAGTCTCGTTAACTTACCAACGCTTCGAACGGGGGTCAAAGCCGACTTACGGTTCAAGAGTTATGAATTTTTGAAGTTTTTCGAAAAACCAAAATTTTGCCTAAACACGGCTACGGGATTTTATATTTTCGCCAGAAAATCCGACCGATTCAATTCTTTTTTTCGAAACAAACACATACTTATACTCACCTAACATATAGCAATGAATTAGAACCATTAAACACAATTTCTACAACGTCCGATTTTCACTCAAATCTCAAACCCTCAATTATCCAAAAATGTCAAAACTCACAAACTCAACCAAATTCAATCAAACGAAATCCAATAATCACGGCTAAACATTACCCGACTAAACTATGCAATTTATTTTGAATTCTAACCGTTCAAAACTCAATTCTATCGATTTAACTCATTTGCCCTAGAAATGGAAAATAGAGAAAAACACCCAACAAATCCAACACAACTCATACATAATCATACACATTGATCAAATAATAATGTTTCTCACCCTTACCTTGATTGGATTGAAGCTTGAAGTTGATTCTTGATGATTTCTCCAAGTTTCCCTCTTCTTTTCCCTTTTCTCCTCTTTCTCTATTCTTTCTCTCCTTTTCTTTCTTTCGTTCTCTTATGTTTCTATCTCTTTTCTTTTCTCTCCAATTTCCCTTATATATCCTTCTATTTTCTTTCCATCATAATTCTTCTCTAAAAAATACCTATCAATTCATTTCTCACAAAATATCTCATCTTATCATTAATTAGAGAATATCTAATAAATCCACATTATTCTACCAAGTAGAATAAATTAATTAAATCCATTAACTCATTTAAATAAATCCAATAATTTATTTAAATCTGATAAATCACATAAACCAATTAATTAGCACAATTAATCACTTATTGAAAATTAGGCTGTTACACGAAGCATGCATTATGGGTCTGGAAGAGGCAATTGATTTGAGAATCAAGAACCTAGACGTATATGGTGATTCGGCGCTTGTGATCAACCAGATTAAAGGGTAGTGGGAGACTCGTCAATCAAATTTGGTGCCGTACATGAATTATGCCAGAAGGCTACTTCCGTTCTTTGATCGAGTGGAACTCCATCATGTGCCCAGGGCCGAAAATCAGATGGCTGATGCCTTAGCCACGTTGGCTTCAATGTATAAAGTCAATTTTTGGAATGAGGCTCCAAGAATTGTGCTTTCTCGTCTTGATAGACCTGCATTCGTCTTTGCAATCGAGGAAGCCGCCGACGGCAAGCCATGGTTCCATGACATCCAGACTTTCCTTATGACCAAGGAGTATCCTGAGGGTGCGTCAACCCAGGATAAGAAGACTCTGAGGAGGCTGTCTGGAAATTTTTATCTCAATCCTGATGTTGTGCTGTATAAAAGAAACCACGATCTCGTGCTACTCATATGTGTAGATGAGAAAGAGGCGAGTATGCTCATGGAAGAAGTCCATGAAGGCACATTTGGTACGCACGCCGGCGGACATGCTATGACGAGAAAGATCCTGAGAGCAGGATACTACTGGCTGACGATGGAATCAGATTGCTTTAAATTCGCGAAGAGATGTCATAAATGCCAGATTTATGCTGATAAAGTTCATGTGCCGCCGTGCCCGTTGAATGTCATGTCCTCCCCGTGGCCGTTCTCCATGTGGGGCATCGACATGATAGGCAAGATTGAGCCCACTGCATCTAACGGTCATCGCTTCATTCTGGTAGCTATCGACTACTTCACCAATTGGGTGAAGGCAGCCTCCTATGCTAATGTGACCAAGCAGGTGGTGGCTAAATTCATAAAAAGGGACATCATCTGTCGTTACGGAATTCCCGAGCGGATCATTACTGATAATGGTTCGAATCTGAATAACAAGATGATGAAGGAGCTATGCCAGAGTTTCAAGATTGAACACCACAACTCATCTCCTTACTGGCCGAAGATGAATGGCGCCGTTGAAGCAGCCAATAAGAACATAAAGAAGATTGTTCAGAAGATGGTTGTGACCTACAGAGACTGGCACGAGATGCTGCCATTTGCACTACATGGTTATCGTACGACGGTACGTACATCGACCGGGGCAACTCCTTTCTCCTTGGTGTACGGTATGGAAGCTGTCCTACCGTTAGAAATGGAGATCCCTTCTTTGCGAGTTTTGGTTGATGTGAAACTCGACGAGGCAGAATGGATTACGAACCGACTGAACCAACTCAGCCTGATGGACGAGAAGAGGTTAGCATCGATTGCGTTTGGTCGTCTGTACCAAAGCCGAATGAAGAAAGCTTATGATAAGAAGGTGCGTCCTAGAAGCTTTCAGACGGGTGATCTCGTCCTGAAGAAGATTCTTCCTCCACACTCCGATCACCGGGGCAAGTGGACTCCGAATTACGAAGGTTCGTACGTCGTCAGCAAGGTCTTCTCGGGAGGAGCTTTGTTGTTATCCACGATGGATGGTGAAGATTTTGCATCCCCGGTGAACGCGGACGCAGTTAAAAAATACTTTGCTTGAAAGCGACCCCCTGGACAAAAAAAAGAGAGAGTCCAGGCAAAAATGGGGCATCCCGGCGAACCAAAAACAGAATAAAAGGTTCGGGCAAAAATTAGGGATATAAATTAAAAAAATGTACACCCGCGAAGTCGAAAACCTACACTGGGCGGCTTCGGCAAAAAAGGGTATCCCGGTGAACTGAAAACCCGCAAAGGGCGGTTCACGCAAAAGTTAGGGATTTGAAAAAGCAAATGACTGCGTTCCGCGTGTGGACTTTCATTGTTTAGTGGTTTGGAAGACCTGAGGGCCGTTTATCTGAATCAATCTCTTCTGAAGCTGAAGCTTCGGAGAAGTATCAAAGTCGAGTGGGTCATAGAGGGATCAACTCATGGTGTTTGTCTACGCCTCGTTGCCGACATTTGTATATACTGATGTATATTTATGTTTTATTTTTTTGCGGCTTCCTCATTCCAGGAGCTTGCCTCTGTTGTAAAACATTTTTACCCATTCAGGGGTTCGTTATCAATAAAAAGCATACTATTCAGCAATTTTGTTTGCCTGTTTAGCATTTATCTGTTTTGTTTGCGAAAAAGAACGCCGATGTTTTTGATAAAATCCGCATACATAAACTTACTGGCCTAGGCCATTGATTTTTGAAACAATGAATTACTTGAACATTGTCACGAGATAATAACCTTGATAGGTCCCTTTGAGAAGGGTATCTTGCTTGTTTGTTTGTGTTGTTACAGGTGTAGCATATTCCAGATAGTGCGTCGTGCGCATCCCGAAGAAGGATGATTCCTCCTTCTCCAGCAGAGTTCAGTAGCCTCTCCCCGCAGAGTCTGAACGCGAGATCGTGAGCATTGATATGTCTCCCCAGGCAGAGAGGATTCTCTCCCCAACCAGATGCGTCCTGAAGGAACGTCATCTCCTCAGCCGAGTCAGGCGCCGAAGTGCGTGTTCATCCCCTAACACCGGGTCACAAGTGCAGGTTTCGAAGGAAACTATTCGTTCACTGAACTGTGCAGCAACTGGTGGTGCAAGACTAAAGTCTCCAGCGGAATTGAGATTCCCCCCAGAGTCGTACTCTCCCCCGAAGTCGGATGATTCCTTCTTCCCCAGCGGAATTGAGATTCCCCCGCAGAGTCGTACTCCCCAGCGAAGCAGAATGATTTCTCCTTCCTCAGCCGAGTTTGCAGATCCCCAAGAGAGCCGAATCCTTGGAAGCTGCTCAAGCCATGATTGGTTCTCCCCAGTGGAAGGTTGAACAGCTGATGCTGTTTCCCCACAGAGTCGTTATCTCCAGGGAAGTAGCCATGAAGGCCACGCAGGTTATTCCCGCGATTGACATCGCTTTCCCTCAGCAGGTCCAAGTTCTCGTAGAGCTTCATTCCCCCGCAGCAGTCAACTGAAGTTGTGTCCTCTGCGGAGTCCAATTGAGATTGGCGTGACCTTGTTCTCCTCAGCAGGATGATTCCTCCATCTGAGTAGTTCTTTCTCCTTGACAGGAGGATTCTCCCTTCGGCATTTATTTTGCTGACGGGATCGCATCATTTTGCATGACTGCACAGCATTTATCATAAACGCATAGCATTTCCACCGTGTGGAGCATTGCGCCATTGCCGAAGCATATGCATAATAAACATGATCCAGGTTGTTACCGTTCTTGTTTTGCAGGTGTTCCGCCGCAGAATCGATTGCTCAGGATGATTCCTGACATTCTCCCCAACGAAGCCGCTTGCTCAAGATGATTCTTGAGGTCCCCAGCGAAGTCTTCGGTTCAAGATGATTCTTGAATTCCCCAGCAGGGTCGTTTGCTTAAGATGATTCTTAAGATCCCCAGTGCAGTCGCCAGAGTGGTTGCTCAAGTTGTTCCTGGCAGGGTGTTCGCTCAGGATGATTCCTGAAATCTCCAGAATGGTCGACGGTTCAAGATGATTCTTGAAGTCCCCGACGCAGTTATTTGTCCAAGATGATTCTTGAAGTCCTCAGCAGAGTTGATTCATCCAGAATGATTTCTGGATCCCCGAAGTGGAGTTACTTGATAGTTCTCCAGAATCCCCAACGGAGAGGCGACATCCCCAGCAGGTTTCCGAACGGCGAAGTTGAAACCTCCCCTGAAGACTTCATGATTGAAGTCCGACCATGTTAATGAAGCAGTTCTCTCAGCTGATGCGGAGTGCTTGATGGCAGAGGTTTAAATATTCCCAGTTGGCTCATGATTAACCAAGAATTCTATTCCCGACTTGCTGATGAAGTCCGGCTGATGCCTGACAAGTTCTTTGAATGCCTGATGGCATGATCAACCTGATGGTTGACCTGATGGAGTCCGGCTGATGCCCGACAGTTCTTTGAATGCCTGATGGCATGATCAACCTGATGGAGTCCAGCTGATGCCCGACAAGTTCTTTGAATGCCTGATGGCATGATCGACCTGATGGTTGACCTGATGGAGTCCGGCTGATGCCCGACAAGTTCTTTGAATTCCTGATGGCATGATGAACCTGATGGTTGACCTGATGGAGTCCGGCTGATGCCCGACAGTTTTCTTTGAATGCCTGGTGGCATGATCAACCTGATGGTTGACCTGATGGAGTCCGGTTGATGCCCGACAGTTTTCTTTGAATGCCTGATGGCATGATCAACCTGATGGTTGACCTGAAGAGTCCCGAGGAATCGTGATGCCTGATGGCATGATCGACTATGTATTACCAGTTACCGTGTGACCAATTCTCTAGCTAGTTGCCGTGCAGCTATTAGTTCAGTTCTCGAAGATTTGTTCCCATCAGAGCACCGTGTACTTGTGCAGTTGGCAAATTTCCGGGTTTGTTGGTATTCAACCGTCTCGCACCTTGATTGGTTGAGAGCCGTTCGCCTCACCCAGTCAGGTTCAAGCCGTTTGAATAGGGGCAGCTGTTGCACCCCAAAATTTGACCAACATTTATTTACCTAGCTTGTGTTCACTAGCCTTATCATCTGTATCTCATTGATATGTGTGCAGTAGATCAAGAGGTATGGCTACCCATCAAGAGCTGTATGAGACTTTGAAGCTAGCCAAGAAGGCTATTCAGATGTGCAAAGGTTGATATCTTTGTCAGAAAAGTTAAGAGGTCCTCAGAGAGATTGGTTGAAACCAAGGGTGTATGCCTCATAACTTGAGAGTTGTGGGGGCTCCTCAGATGATTCTGAGGTTATGAGGATGGACTTGAAGTTTTGAGAGAGCTTATGATATGTCTTGAAAGCCATCATGAGGCCTAGAGAGGTCATTGCACAAGATTCAGAAGACTCAGCCATGAGTGGTGCAATTAGGGTTTGACTGGGTCAACCCTAGGTCAACTGATGATTTGGAGAGGGTTGAGACATAATCCTAGACCAACTCATCATGATTGAGGAGTTTGAGAAGTTTTAAGCTAGGGTTTCTAAGGCTTGACAGTGTAAAATCCCCTAGTTTGATCCCTATCTTCAAGGCAATTTAGCTCAAGACGTGATTGTCATCTCATCTTCCCCATAACATGAATGTTGTAGATCTTGTTCTTAGATTTAATTTGAGTACTAGAAGTCCTTGATAGGATTCGTAGATCTCAAGTTATGACTTTGACAAGTTACAGGTCATCTGAGGTATGTGAATCTGGGTCCTTGAAAGTCACCCAACTTGCATCTAACTTTTGCCCTAGTAGGATGATTCCTATGAACTCTTGGTCAACATGAATGTTTTTCCTTATCTTCTTATCTTTCTAGAGAGTACTATAAGTCCTTGATAGGATTTGTAGAACTCAACTTATGGCTTTGACAAGTCAAGGGCATTTTGGTCATTTGGAGATTATAGGTCATTTCAAGCATAAGGCCATATCTCCTATTTCCAAGCTTCAAATGGAAAAATCTTCAACATCAAACTTTCTTAGAATGATGTTTTAAGGCTAGTAAGGAGGTCATGGGATGTTGAAAAGGCTTGTAGCAAAAAGTGATAAAAATGACCTAAAATGGAGGCATAAGTTAAATAAGTTGAAATTGGAAATTGGAAATCCCAAGTTACACATCCAAACCATGTCATATAATAGGTCATTTTGACTCTAAAAGACATTCTAAAAACAATGGTTCAGCCACTTTTTTGATTTGAGGCCTAGATCATAGGGCTGCTTTAGAAATTGGTTGCTTGCATCTTAAGGTTCAAATGCAAAACTTAAGAAAACTCAATGTACAAGTTAGTTAAGGGTTTTAACACATCCTATATCTCATATAAGGATAATTTAAATCCAATTGCAAGGGTTGCAAGGGCTATGTCATGAGATGGTATATGAGATGAGAAGTGAATTCATAAACTCATGACATGAGAATCCCAATTTCTCATGGGATGGTTCTAGATGGTTCTAGATGATTCTAAACCATTCTATATAATGTATAGAACTTACTCAGATGCAAGGTTGGTGTAAGATTTGAGAGAAGAGAGAGTTGGCCATTTCACTTGCTTCCATTGCAAGTTGAAAGCAAAATCCATATTCTGATTCAATTCCATCCTTTCTTTCAATCCAAACACATTCCTCTGATCATAGTGAAGCTGTGCAGATCAATTTGAGAGCAAAACCATGGAGATTTGAAGGGATAGCATTTGGATTTTCAAGGTTGCAAGTCATAATCGGTTTTGGAGATTGAAGCTTTCTTGGTCCAAACCATTGCAAACAGAAGCTCTATCATCATCCCAGGATTGATTCTGAAGAGTTTGAAGGCTTGCAGTGAAGGTTTACACCATCTGTGAATCAAGAAATACCAGGTTTGCAAAATTCACCCTACACCATAATTTATGCATCTCTAGGTAGAATGGTTAGGTTAGAACTGTTAGAGACCAATAGGTGATCATTTCTGGAGAGTTAGGGATCGTTTGGTGAAGGTTGAGTTATGGACACCATTACTTTGTTGAGCAAGAACTCGAGATATAGTGAGGAAGAATACAAGTTTGATAGCTTATTTTCACCAGTGAAGTGTGGTGATCATTTTAGTACCAAGAAATCCAAGAATTATTGAAGTTGAGGTTTTACCATTTCTTGGATCCACTATCGGGTTTTAAGATAGAGACCATTTCAAGGAATTCTAGGGCTATGGTCGTACTCAGCATGAAAAATGGAGCATGTTAGTGTTTTGAATTGTTAAATTTGATGATGATTTGAAGACATACGAATGGAGGGAAGTCTGGCATGTGAAGCTCTGTTTCCATGGAGAGTTGTTGCAAACCCTAGCCAGAGGTAGAAGACAAATGCGTGGCCATTGGATGAAGTTAGACCCATTGACTAAGACCAAGATCTGAGGGCTGGGATTCAATTTCATTTGAAGAGGGAATCTGAAGATGACCATGAAGCGCTGCGTTTCATTAAAAGGGATTTGGGCTGGATTGCTAATCACACCCCTAATTCATGGCCCATTGGTTTTTGTACTGAATCTCATTACTTTTTACACCGTGTGTTTTTCTTTTTCTTTACATTTTATTAATTGATTTTTCTGATGATAATTGGGCCTAGAGCATTTGATAATGACACCCCCCATTTTGAGCCCATTCATGAATTGAACTGAACATAATTGCTATCTGCACCAAACATTTCTTATATTAATTTCTTTTTCTCCATTTTTCATTAATCTTTGAAAAATCATAATAAATAGAAAATTAATGATTTTTTCATGGGGATTTTTTCTCCCATTTCATGATAATGTCTAGAAATTTATGAAACCAAAATATTTGCATTTCATGCATTTTTAGTATTTTTTGTATATTTTCTCTTTTAATAGCTTTTTAATTCTTTTATGTTGATACATGGTTTTGTAGAATTTTGTTTAGCTAGTTCCCTTCATATTTTTAGGCCATTCTTTTTAGGATAGTTAGATTAGGACTTTAGCTCCCCCCTGGATTTATCCCATAATTTTGTGATGAATTTTAGGTTAGTTTTGCTTAGATGATTTTAGGTTGTGTAGAATTAGGTTAATCCTTAACATAGGTCCACAATAACACTAGTTTTTTGGGTTTCTAGGTCAAGATAGACATTGGGGCATATCAGGGTATTAAGGGTAGATATATAAGATCCCCTAGAAATTATATTAGGTTTTAATATAGTGGTATACTATTTTTAGATGATTTTTGTAGTTGATGATTGTTTGTGTTTCCCTTGGGGGCTTGTATTTTTGGTTGCTTTGCTTTGTGGGCTTGGAGAGCTTGGTATTGCTCTGAGGAGCATTGAGGAGCATAGTAGGATCATTGAGGAGCATAGTAGGAGCATTGAGGAGCATTGAGGAGCTTGAGAGCTTGATCTTGTTTGTTTTGTTGATTGTTTTAGGGTTAGGGATTAGGAAGAGTTTAGACCTAGTTAACTTCTTTCTTAAACATGGATGGTATCTTTCACCTCCATTCCTCCCTATGATTCAAAGTCCTTCCATGGTATACACCTCTCTCCTTGGGAGGGATAAGTGATGGTACCTAGGAAGTAGAACTTTTGAGGGAACCATTCCTTTGATGTTGAACCCTTATAGGTCACCTTTGGTGGTCAATAAGCAGTTTAACACCCTAGCTTATCCAGTTAAGTGATTTCCTCTGGTTTGAGTATCTTGAGAGATGTAGAGCTTGAGTTTGAAGATGAAGACTTCATTGAAGAGTATGGAGGAGGATGAATCCTTGAGTATTGCCATTCCAGCTGAAGCTTGAAGAGCAACAAGAGCAAGTTGATACTTGAAGACCCTTTGAAGATCCAGTAAAGACTGAATGAAGAGCTGATGCTTAAAGACTGAAGGATGAAGTTGATACTTCTAAGTGATTGAAGATTACTCTAAGAAGCTGAAGCTTGCAAGAAGAGAAGACCAAGTTGAGACTGGTAGAGCAAAGAGAGCTTAAAGACTAAGTTGATACTTAGGAGGAGGATTCAATTGAGATTAATTCTGAAGAGCTGAAGCTTGAAGAACCAAGGAAGTTGATACTTACTTTGATACCTGGGGATCCTGAAGGAATCAAGTTTTTACTTGTGGTTAATAGTGAAGCCTGAAGGTGGAACTGATCAAGGAGCTGAAGCTCAGAGAAGATAAGTTAAAACTTATGTTGAAGGGTTGAAACCTGGAAAAGCAAATTGATATTTGTCAAGAGTGATGGAAGTCTGAAGACTGAATTGCTGTTGGAAGAGCTGAAGCTTGGAGTTGAGAGAGGAGTTGCTTTCTTCTCTGTTTTCTTTTCTGTATTGACATGTTTTGTTTGACTTGCTTGATGCATTAGAATAAGTCCATGACTAGACTAAGTAGAATCTAGGAGCATGATTGCACTAGAGGTTGAGTTGCTCCCTCTGCTTGTATTGTTACTGTGTGGCTTTGCTTGCGGGTATTCGGTAGAGCCCAGCTCCCTTGCCTATGTGGTTTGTTTTTCCTGATGGCATTTTATTTCATTTCTTCTGTATGATTGCAGTTTACTGTATCTTGCTTGATAGCATGTTGTTTATTTCAGTATGATTACTGTTATCCATTCTGGCTTGAGGTTGAGATGAGCTTGTGGAGGCTGAAGCCCCACACACACTTCCTCCCTCACTTGCATTGCATGCATTTTACCGTTTAAGCTGATGCTTTGTCTGTTTTGGTGTATCATTGACATGATCCCTTAGGACTTTCATTTCCTTTGATAAGGAATTGATGATAGAACTTTAGGTTGAAACCTATGCATGACAACTTCTAGGAGATCCCTGTTCAAACCTCAACCATAGGATGAATCCTTGGCATGACAACAGTAGGACTTGATAGTCTTCCTCCTAGTTGGGCCTGTTCTCTTCTCATCTCAAAACAGTTTAAGATACAGTAATCCTGAATGATTTCTTTCGTATGTTACGAGCCTTAAGCTATCTGAGAAAGGATTGTGGCAGAGTTTCTTTTCCACAGTCTGGATGTTTAGTATGGTGCCCTTTGGGTGACATGCGACGCATTCACTCTCAGGTCATAGTCTTTAGTGCGGTTGAAATTGCAAACACAATAAAAAACACTTCTTTAGTAAAAGACAGGAAACAAAGCGTAGTATCCCGAACTACGTAAGCTCTGATCTCTCGTTCTCTGATGAGAGTACGTAGGCACAGTACTGATGTATTGGCGAGCTACCTTCCCCATAATCCGTCGTAGGTCGAACTACGTTGACTCTGATTTCTCGTTCTCTGATGAGAATACGTAGGCATAAAGTGTGACGCTTTGCCGAGTCATTTTTCTTTTCTGTTTAAGCCAGCCTTGATAGGTAGATAGATAAAACCAACCCGTCCAGTAATCACAACAAGCGTGGATCCCGTCGAGTACGACGGACGTGAGGGGTGCTAATACCTTCCCCTTGCATAACCGACTACCGAACCCAGACAATGGTTGCGACGACCTTGTCTTATACCCGTTCTCGTTAGGTTTTTCCGATCGTTTCCTTTCCCGCTCTGAGGGATAAATAACGAAAGGTGGCGACTCTTCTGTTGTGCCGGCACCTTATTTTCGCGTAAGCGACACTTATGTCTTGTAAGAACCCCTCCATGATATTGTGATATCCTTATACCTTATTTTGGTTGTAACCATTCATCTTGATTGAAATCCTTGCTTATTGTAATATGCTTGCTTATTATTGGTTGTAACCATACCTCATTATATTCATCATGTTTGAATGATTATTGCTTTGTTAAGTTCATTTCCCCAAGTGATGAAACTCTTTAATTCTCATCCAAGTTGTCATCTCTCAATCCTTTCAAAGGAAAGTCTCTCTATTGACCTTTGGGTCATAGATAGCTCATTACCCTCCCTTGACTTTGTAAAGTCATCTATACATTTAATTAAGTTAGAACCTATCCATTAGACTTTGCTTAAGTCTAAAAAGCTTACCCTTTGTTAGGAGTGCTCTTTCAATTAGAACTTAAGATAGAGTTTGTTAACTCTATGTAAGAATCATGGAGATGATTACTTACTCCCCTTTCTTGAGTGTTCAATGTAGATCTAGAGAGTTTTCTTAAACTCTACACAAGCATTGTAATGTTTGTTCCCCTTTGAACCTTTATCATAATCAAGTGTTCTTTAACCCTAGTGAGGTGAACTACGATTGCTCTGATTCTATCCTAGTTAGGATACGTAGGCAGAAGACGCGATGTCTTTGCGAGCAAACTTAGAAACTATCCTTAGGTCTTAACCTACACCTTTTTACCCAACTCCAATCCATAGAAAACATTTAGCAAACTTAGCATACAAACAAACAAAAGGTTCCTGTAGAGTACTACAGATGTTTAGGATGTGAAATACCTACCCTAGGCATAACTAACCCCCGATCCCCGAATCTCTTAGCGTTGTTGTTACATCGCACAAAAGGTTCTTTCTTTCTTTAGACCTTTCCTTTGGATAAATTAAAGTCCGGTTGTGAATTTAAGAATTAAGATTCAAGTTAATCAATAGCTTAGTATCGCGATTCTCACCGCAACAACTTCCTATCCATAACCATGGTCTTGTGAACCCCTGATGATCTTCAGTTGACCTTCAAGATAGGAGGTAAGCAACACCTGTCAATCTTCTCTCTCAGAGAGCTTTGACTACTTCTTGATGATTGTGAGCAATGGATAACTTGAGTAAGCACTCCTGGTTGAGCTTGATACCCTTGATAGCCTTCTCTTGGATGACACACTTCCCTTGATCCCCTGCAAAAGGACAATCATATGCAAATGCAAATGCTAAAGAATGAAATGAAACATAATCCAAGTAAAGAAAAAGGTTGGGCAAATTTTGGGGTACAACAGCTCTTTGGTTTCCATTCCATGAATCACGTGTTTATGCAGAAATCCATGGAGTTTCAAAGGCTAGAGGTTAAAGATGATGATCTGACCGTCCATTGTTGTCACTTGTTTTAATCTGCGTGTTTTGACTTTATTTGGATCTGTGTGTGTAAGTTGACGGGGTTGCACCATGGATGCGCGCTTCTGGACCATTTAGATTGCCATATCAATTAATGAGATGGGACCCAACGCGCCATATTTTTTCCTATTTTATTTTCTTTTCGGATTTTTGTGTTAAATTCCTTTTATCTTTTAAAATTCATAGAAAATTCATTTTGATTCCAAAAAATACCATATTTTTTTTCTAAAATATTCTTTTCTTTTTCTTGTTCTCATCAATGTTTTTCATTATTTTTATTTCTTATTTTGCAATTTTTGGTGAATTTTTTATTATTTGCTTAAATTTAATTAGTTTAAAAATGTTTTTCTTGCATTTTAAAATTGGAGAAAATTATCATATGATCCTATGATGGGTTTTGACCTATGGTGATTTTTATTTTTAGGTTTACTATTTTCATCTTCTTTTTTTTTTTATCTTTTTACTTGTTTTATGTTGATTAAAATTAGTTTTAGATTTCAAAAGTTCTCCAAATTTTTTCTAAAAAATATTTGAGTGTTTCTCTGATTTTTCTATGGTCTCATTTGGAATTTATTTGTTGATTTGTGCGCCTTTTGATATTTTCCTTTTTTTAACCTTTTAACTTCATTTTCTTTTTCTATTTTTGTTGATTTATTTGTTTTAATTGATGTACTTGCTGGTTGTACTTGGATCATACTGATATGGACCATAAGTTTCATCAATATTATTAGAAATTGGGTGTTGATAGAGTGAAAACTCAAATACACCAAGATGGTTGAATGATGTTGATGATAACTTGTTTCATCCTTTGATTCAATTTGGTTTTGTTGTTCTCTTCTTCTTCTTTTTATTTTGGTCAATGAAATCTATGGATCATGGATTGTTGGTTGTCAAGGATGTTTAATATTTATTATTTCAAATCTATGGGCGAAGGATCATTGGGATCATTCTCCGTACTTTGGGATAGTGATAGATTACCTTTAATTAATCAATAAAAATCTTGTTTAAGATGAGACCGCTACATATTTTCTTTTAGTGTAGCAAGCTTTAGAAGAGTGACTTATATGTCACTTCTGTAGTTTGTGTTAGCACAAATAGTGTTATTGACCGACTTCCCACAATATGACCTTCTTCATAGGTCGTGCTACGATTGCTTAACATAGCGCTACATTTTTCCCAAAATCGAAAACCAAGTTTTTTTTGTAAGTGCGTTATCAATCTCTTACTCTCCATAATTTGGTGTAAAATAGATTATCTCTTTGTCGATAAGGGAGCTAGTTGGCATACTCGTCGATTTTATCCAAGTTGGAGCCCTTCCCTTAATGATGTATAGATTCATGATTTCATGCTTATGGTTGATTAATCGAGTATTCTCTGGTAAATGAAAAATTAATATTCATCACTAACACTAACTTAATAACTATATAATTGCAATAACTTTACTTTGAACCATTTAATATTTACTCTTTAATTCTTATCATTTATTTTATACCTTTACTTTTATCATTTCATTTCATATTTTATCATTTTTTTATCTCTTTGTCCACTTGGACCTTTGTTTATGCTTATTCTCTTTTTGTCTTGTCCACTTGGACTATATACTTCTTATGACACTAATAAATACCAAAATACCTAAAAAAACTTGGTTCTCTTAATCTCGGACAGTTGTGACCTTTTGTGATTGGACTTGGATTTTGGGACTTAGATCTAGGATCCTTGCCCTATGCTCTTGGAGATCTGATACCTTGGACTTTTGTGTTGCTTTTGTCTGTTTGTTGGGAAATTTTCTGTGTGCAGGTGTTGATACTTTGACCTTGTGAAAATCATATGATACATGACTCTCCTAATTGGCTTTTAACTCTTGAGAAAACCTTACTTTAACTTTGTTATGGCTTAATTTGGGACTTCCTCTGATGCTTTAATTCATCTGTATTATGCTTATGGCTTAAATCCAAAAAGGAAGAGGAATGCTAATGTTGACTTGTTGTCAAGTGTTTGTTCCTTGTATAGCTAGATCTTTCCTTTCTTTAGATTTTATTTTACGTTTTAGGGTAGTCACCTCATCTCCTCCCCTTCTTCAATTTTTAAAATCTTCTCCCTTTTCCAAAACCTTCTTGTTTTCAAATTATAACCTCTTTCACAATAAACCTTGACTTTTGTCAAGTGATTTTTCAAAATTCATTTTCTTTAATAAATGTCAATCAATGTTAAACACACTTTGATCATTTCAAAAAGACTTAAAAAAACACTTAAACTCATTCACACTTTTGTGCCTTTGTGCACTTTTCATTTAAAAAATTTCGTAAAGTTTAGACATGAGTCATTTTCATGGTTGAGATGTGATTCACCTATTCCCCACAGTATTTAAGATGTTAACATTTTCCACTTAGATGTTGAGTGATAGACTTGTTGATTTTTATCCAAGAAAAAATCCTCCATCTTAAGGTGATGTAAATGTTGTTTTCTTACACTTGTGGGCGACTAGTTGTAGTTTTCTCCTTAAGATGACAACTTGTCTTTTCATTTAAAATGAACCAAACAAACCAATATTTTTATTTGTACCACGAACTACGATGTTTTAATCCTATATTGCAATTTGTGGGTATGTAGGCATGAGGCTCAATAAGTCTCTCCAAACACAAAAATATTAAAAAACATTTCTCTTCTCATCTCACCAATCTCATTTCAAATAAAACTTTTCAAACCAAAAGCGTAGATATTTCAAAGGGTTTCTATAGAGTACTTTAGATGTTTTTGGTGCTAAACCAACCCCTTTACCCTGTCTCTGTTTATTTGTTCTTGTTTAGAACTTGTTTAGGTTCTGTTCGCTCTTTTTCTTTCCTTTTGGATAAAATAAACATGCGATGGTGACTCTTGCTCTATGAGTTAAGTTAATCAATAGCTTACACTCACAATTTTTACCGCTACATTATTATTCTATTCATTCGAGGAATAAAAAAAAGAAAGGAACCATCGTTTTTTGTGCTGCCATGTTATACCGTTGGTTCATGACTCACCTGCTGCAAAAGGGTCCCTTCATTGAGAATAAGGGAAATATCAAATGGTCTCAAAGGATCATGTCTTTGACTGCCGATGATATCTCTTGGTATTACCGAGTCTACGACAACACCAAATCATTCTTCATAGTGGTAAGTTCCCCAATGTGCCACTCATAGGTACAAAGGTATTGATTAACTACAATCTGAGACTAGCCTTCCACCAATTGGGGTATCCTATGTTTGACAAGCTAGATCCTAAGAAAATGGAGGAGTTCATCTTTCATGAAGGGGTTGATGACTTGGAACTATTGAAGAGGTTTAGTGCTTCCTGGACACAGATTCACCATGAATGAAGAGTTGAGCTAGGTAAGAAGAATTACATAGCAAAGGAAGCCTACACACGATGGGTCAAAGAAAGGGTCAAAGAGATCTTGTTATCGTTTCCTTATGAACCTTCCATGAATGTTAAACCTCCTGAACCTGCCATTGTTCCTCCATCTGAAGTTGCCCAACTCAAGGAGACTATTGAGATGTTGAAGAAGGAGAATGTTGATCTTCATTTTAACCTCGATAAGCTTACATCTGAGAAGGAACGCTTATAGATTGATCTCCTCCAGAAGAGGGAGTTCCTGCTCAAAGAGGTGGAAATCAAACAAAACAAGCGGAAGAAAGTAGGTGATGCTCTGAAGGGTACTTATGATGGACTTGCCTCGAAGAAAATGAAACTCGCCGACACTCAATATCAAGCCTACAAAGATGAATTGAGCTACACGAAATAACTAGGAGAACTCTGAGGAAAGCTATCAGAATATAAGGAAAAGTGGTAGAGTCAACAAGACTACGCTACCGAGTTGGTGAAATACCTCGTCAAGCTGAGCTCAAGAAAGCTTTCAGTGAGATCCAGAAACTACAAGGCCAAGCGCACCATAATCAAGAGGAAGTCATTCAACTCAACTTAGAGAGTACTTACTCAGTGGGAAAGATAAAGTTGCCATCTGCAAGTTCTCTTAGATCAGAAAGAAGCATTCCTACAAGATCTCCTCCAAGGACCTAATCATTTTTTACTGCACAACCTCATGAAGGGTGAGAAGTATTAGGGCGAGAGACATGCTCGCTTAGCCATATTCTCCGAGCACTCACTTGAAGACTTGCCAGGATTATTGGAGGATGCATATGCTGATGTACTTCTGCACAAGACTTTATGGGCTATTTTTCATTTCCTATATATTTGTAGGGTGGTTTTTGAAAGGATCAAGATTGATCTTGTTATAGCCCAAAAGGAAGATCTTTGAGTTGTATTGACTTATAATTTTCCTTTATTGATTAAAATGAGAAGTTTTTCGGCCAATTTTATCTTTGTACCTTTACTTGTAAACTTTATGATTACTATAAACAAAGATAAAAGCTCGAGAATTCCTGGAAATTAAAAATTTATTTTTGCATGCATTGCATTCATCCATGCATACATATACACGTCCATCATCCAGAAAATAAAAATGCTTACACCGTCCATCTACAACTTGTAGTAAAGACGACGACTCGACATTGTTATTTCACCAGATCAAGCAAGTCAAAGATCATGGTTGACTATGAACTTGAGAATGCTTCTTAAAAAAAAAACCTTAGCTCGGCTCCAAGGAAGGATGGATCAATTCCAGACTAACTCGGATGCCATCGTGGAGTTCCTTTGTGATCAGAAGGACGCCACTACTACTGCTATTGTTGTTGCATCCACTATTGATGCAACTATTGTCACTACTATTCCTAATTTCTTCCTTACCGTTAGCACAGGTCGAGATGGTGATTCAACCTGTTGTCAATCAACTGTGCTCTCAGCCTGGTAGAAGTAGACTTGCTGCTACTTATCCGTGGGGAATGCCTCTAAACTTTACTCCTCAGATTGCTAATGGGGGGTGATTTTGTGCCTTATTAATCCTTTTCTATGCGTGTGCCCAATGGGAGCTCTGCTGCTTTCCTATGGGGCATGCCTACTAAGCTTCTACCTCCTATGGTTAATACTGATGATCACGTGATTCCTCAAGTGCAAGCTCGCCAGATTTTTGTGTCAACTGATGTTGAAACTCCTAATGATGATGAGCCAGTGTACAGAGGTCCTCCTATTTATGTTTTGATTCCACCTCAACCTACTCAAACTACTGTTCAGAATCTCAACTCTAAAATGCCTTACCCTAGGGCATCCTTCATTGTTGTGGTACCTTCTCATGGTTATCCATATGGTGTTTAATTGGGTAAAACTTCTAGTCAGATGATCAATTCTGGGTTAGTGTATCCGTCTCAGTTTGCTTCTCCAAAAGTCTCTGCTCAGACTGCGTCTCAGCTTTCGAATCCGCAAGTTTCTATTTCACATGTTGATCAGAATAAGCCTACAAACTACAAGCTGTTGGATGAGAGAATCATATATATTGAAGGCTTCTCTGCTTTTGGCATGGATGCCAAAGATTTGTGCTTGGTTCCAAATGTTGTGCTACCACAGAAGTTCAAAATTCCTGAGTTGCCAAAGTACAAAGGGCTAAGCTGTCCTCGAAGCCATGTGACCAGGTATTGCAGAAAAATGGCGTCTTATATAGATAATGATGAATTACTTGTTCATTGTTTCCAAGATAGTTTATCTGGAGCTTCCTTGGACTGGTATATGAGGCTTGAATGCAACAAGATTTGTTCATGGAGATACTTGTCTGAAGCTTTCTTGAAGCAGTAAAAGTACAACCTAGACATGGCTCCTACAAGGCTACAAATCTAGAATCAGTCTAAATAGACAAATGAAACCTTCAAAGAATATGCACATAGGTGGCACGAAATGGCTTCTCATATTCGACTGCTCTTTCTTATACATAGTTGGTTGATATCTTCATGGGGATATTATAAGGGTTATATTATGAGAAAATGGTGGGAAGTTCATCTTCGAACTTTGTTGATATTGTGACTATCAGAGAAAGAATCGAAAATAGGTTGAAGATTTGTAAGATTTATGGTACCGCTACTCAACAACCAACCAATAAGAAACCACACAGCAACTATACAAAGAAGAAAGAAGGTGAGGTGAATGCTTTAATGGCAAAAGCCCCTCCTCAGTAACAAGTTCCTATGACTCCCATGCCATACTATTCCTATCCTTATGTTGCTGCTTCTCAGTATCAACAACTGCCATATCAGTATCAACCAAAACAACAGGCTCAGACTCCTTTGAATCAACAACAGCCACAATATCAACAATCTCATAAAAATAGGAATCAACAAAGCCATAACAGACAAGGGAATAATAACAATCAGAAAAACTGGAGGTGCCCGAACATTGATAAGATTCTTGTGTCGTACACGAAATTGTTTCCTTATCTTGTCCGCTAAGGAGCAATTGTACCAAAAGAGATTCCTCCCGCAATCTATCTGTATAGCCCGAAACATAATCCTAATGCATCTTGTGCTTACCATGATGGATACATAGGACATGCTACTGAGGATTGTATTATTTTTAAGACAAAAGTGTAAGAGCTAATTGATTAGAAGATTAAGACATTCGATGAGGAACGTCCCAACGTTCATACTAATCCTTTGCCTACTCATGGTGGGCCGGTGGTTAACATGGTTGAAGAGAATGAAGAGGCTGGACTGATCAGAGACATCGATTAGATAAAAAACCCAATGATTTATGTGATTAAGAAATTGAATGAGCATGGGATATTGAAAGGGCTTCATGAGGAGTGCACTATTTGTGAAACCAATCCTAACCAATGTCGAGAATTGAAAGGTTATGCTTAGATTCTGATGAAAAAAGGCGTGGTCCAGTTTGCTAGATCCAGAGTCGTCGAGAAAGTAGCTACCATTAAAACATTCACGATCATTTACAGAAGAGTTCTCGTGGAAGCTTCAAAGAAGAAGGTGCAACCTAGAACTGTTTTTGTGCTTAAGTCATTCCCTTATCAAATCTCTAAGGAGATGCCTTCGAAATATGATTATGTGGTGTACTCAAGGGGCCAAGAACTACAGTTTTCCAAATCTGAGATTGTGAATATAACTGTTGATGTAGGCATGACTCGTAGTGGATGAGTGTTTACTCCAAAGGTCACTTCAAATCTAGTTCAAGTACCAACTTTAATCTCTCCCAAGGAGAAACATATTTCAATAACTCCTGTTATGCAACAAGGGGTATCCACATCCATATTTGTTCCCATGGTACCAATTATTCCGCTTGTGGGTGTTGCTAGAGACAAAGAAGTAACTGGCGAAGAAAATGAATAGTTTTTTAAGCTGATTAAGAAGAGCGATTTCCAAGTTGTGGATCAACTGGGGAAGACACCCTTGAAGATTTCGATCTTATCTCTGCTTATGAGTTCTCTCGCTCACCGATTAGATTTATTGAAACTACTGAATGCTTACCATGTGATGCATGACATCTCTGTTGACTAGTTCGATAACGTGGTTGCCAATATAACCACGAGTAGATATCTGGGTTTAAATGAATTTGAATTACCTCCTAAGGGACTGCATATAACAGAGCGTCACATATATTAGTAACATGCATGGATGCCTTGCTATCTCATGTCCTCGTGGATACTGGTTCTTCCCTCAACGTGATTCCTAAGGGAATAAGTCAATTACAAGTAGAAGGGAGCGAGATGAGGGCTAGCACTTTGATCGTCAGGGTCTTTGATGGTTCCAGAAGACAGGTTATCGGCGAAGTAGATTTGCCAATAAAGATCGAACCACACTTGTTCACCATCATTTTCCAGGTGATGCACATCAACCCTGCATATAGCTGCTTTTTAGTTAGACCCTGGATTCATGGCGCTGGGGCGTTTACTTCCATGTTACACCAAAATCTCAAATTCATGTATGATGATCAACTGGTTATTGTCTATGGTGAAGTGGATTTGTTGGTAAGTGAATTATCTTCCTTTTGATATGTCGAGACAGAAGAAGGCATAGCGGAAGTACCCTTGCAATATCTCGAATTCATGTCATCTCTACTTCTATAATCAAGGTAAATCACTAGAAGCGACCCTATCATCTACTATGAGTGTAAGAGAAACTCTTGAGAAGGGCTCCCTTCCCGGTTGGGGGAAGGTGGTACATGTTATGGAGAAGCATGATCGGTTTAGACTGGGTTATCGTCCTGCTCAACAAGTCAACTCATGTGGTTAGAAGAAGTTCAATCTGATCAAGTTCAACAATGCTGGTTTCCAGAAAGGTGACAGTGTTTGTCATTGATAATGCTGGCAATAGTAGTCAGAATGCAAGATTTGTGCGCAAATGTCCTCCTGGTTTCAAGCTTAACAATTGGATTGCTACCGTGATTCCCAGAGTCTTTCCTTTGAACATGTAATTCATTTTTCTTTTATGATCCCTCGTCTTCTCCCGAGACGAAAGGGTAGCTTGTAAGGGCCTTCCATTTTAGAAATGTTATGTGATCAATAAATGAAATTTTTTGCATTCAAATAACGCTCGCTTCCTTTCTTTATTTTACTTTTTCACAAATAAAAAATGACAAAAGTTTTTTTTATTTTTACTTTAAAAGAGCTCATTCTAAACAAAATTCATAAACATGCAGAGAAAATAAATGCATTGATAACAACATGGCAAACATCCATTGTAACTCTGGGGTTCAAATTAACCAAGCCGAAGAAGACGGTGAGGAAGATTGTGAATTACCGGCTGAACTAGCAAGGCTCCTTGAGCACGAGCATAAAGAGATTCAGCCATGTAAAGAGCTAGTAGAAGTGGTCAACCTGGGTACTGATGAAGTCAAAAAAGAAGTCAAGGTTGAGGCATCTCTCGCAGAGCATGTACATGCCGAGTTGGTAAATTTATTATAAGAGTATGTTGATATCTTCGCCTGGTATTATCAAGATATGCCTTGTTTAGATGCTAACATCGTTGAACATCACTTACCACTCAAGCCCGAATGTACTCCTATCAAGCAGAAGCTCAGAAGGACCAAACCTGATATGGCACTCAAGATTAGAGAAGAGGTGAAGAAACAGTTTGATGCTGGGTTCCTAGCCACTTCTGAATATCCTCAATGGGTTGTTAATATCATCCTAGTTCCTAAGAAAGATGGGAAGGTTAGAATGTGTATGGATTATCGAGATCTCAATAAGCCAAGCCAAAATGATGATTTCTCTTTGCCTCATATTGACGTCTTGGTGGACAACAATGCACAATTCTCAGTCTTTTCATTCATGGATGGTTTCTCAGGGTACAATCAGATAAAAATGTCACTAGTTGATATGGAGAAAACCACCTTTATCACGCCTTGGGGTACATACTACTAAAAACTCATGCCATTCAGTTTGAAAAATGTAGGGGCAACATACCAATGCGCCATGGTAACGCTCTTTCACATTATGATACATAAAGAGATTGAGGTTTACGTAGATGACATAATTTCCAAATCCAAGACTGAAGACAATCACTTAGACCATCTGAGGAAACTATTTTCTAGACTCCGAAAGTTCAGGTTGCAGTTAAGTCCTATAAAATGCACCTTTGGAGTCTGGTCTGGTAAACTATTGGGCTTTATTGTAAGTCAGAAAGGCATTGAAGTTGATCCCGAGAAGGTTCGAGCAATTCAAGACATGCCACCTCCCAAAACTAAAAAAGAAGTCTGAGGCTTTTTGGGCCAACTTAATTACATCTCCAGATTTATTTCCCATTTGACGGCTACCTGTGAACCGATATCTAAATTTCTAAAAAAAATCAATCGGTTGCATGGAACAATGATTGTCAAGAAGCATTTGACAAAATAAAAAAGTATTTGCAAGAACCACCAATCTTAATACCACCGGTTCCTGGTAGGCCTTTGATCATGTATCTCATTGTTCTTGATGAATTTATGGGTTGTGTATTGGGTCAACACGACAACACGGGCATAAAAGAACATGCAGTCTACTAGTTGAGCAAGACGTTCACCGATTGTGAGACCAGATACTTACTCATGGAGAAGACTTGTTGTGCTCTGGTTTGGGACGCTCGACACCTAAGACAATATATGATTTTCCATATTAGTTTAATGATATCCAAAATGGATCCGATAAATTATATCTTTAAAAAGCCTGCTATCACTGGTTGAATTGCTCAGTGGCAAATGCTACTAATTGAGTACGACATGCAGCATGTTACCCAGAAAGCTATAAAAGGGAGTGTTTTGTATGACTACCTTGCTCACCAACCTGTGGAAGGTTATCAATCAATGAAATTTGACTTTCCGGATGAGGATATTCTGTTTATCAGATATTATGAAACTCTAGACCCCGACATAGGACCCGAACTAGGGGCGCGATGGACGCTCGTGTTCGATGGTGCTTCCAATGCTCGAGGTTGTGGAATTCATGTTATCCTCATCTCTCCAAGAGGTTTTCACCTTCCCTTCACTTCAAGATTGTGCTTTGAATGCACTAACAATATGGCAGAATACAAGGCATGTATCTATGGGATTGAAGTGACCATTGACATGAAAACTAAGATTCTTGAGGTCTACGGAGACTCTGCTCTAGTAATTGGCCAAGTCAGGGGAGATTTTGAGACTCGGGATACCAAGTTGGTTCCACATTAAAGGCACGTTGCAAAATTGATTCCCTATTTTGATGAAATCACTTTTCATCATATTCATAGGGAAGAGAATCAACTAGCTGACGCTTTTGCCACCCTAGCATCCATGTTCAAAGTCAAGTGGAAGAACGGGGCACCCGCTATCCGTATTAACCATTTGGATGAACCAGCACATTGTCTAGTAATTGAGGACGAGTCTGATGACAAGCCTTAGATATATGACATCAAAAGATACTTGGAAAAAAAGAATATCCTGAGGGTATTACCGTCACTGATAAGAAGGCTCTCAGACGGCTTTGCGGAAAATTCTTCTTGAATTGGTATATGTGGTACAAAAGGAATTATGGTTCTGTTTTGCTCAGATGTGTGGATAAACACGAAGAAAACACGATTATATGGTCCATACATGAGGTTTGTGAAGGTGTACATGCCAAAGGGTCTGCCATGGCCAAAAGTATCCTTCGAGCTGGCTATTACTGGACAACAATGGAGTTTGATTGTTACAACTTTACCAAAAGATATCACAAATGCCAAATCTATGGTAACAAAATCCATGTGCACCAACTTCATTGAATGTTTTGACCTCTCCTTGGCCCTTCTCCATGTGGGGTATTGATATGATTGGAATGATCGAGACAAAAGCTTCCAACGACCATCGCTTCATTCTAGTTGCCATCGATTACTTCACCAAGTAGGTCAAAGCCGCTTAATATGCAAACTTCACACGACAAGTGGTTACGAGGTTTATTAAGAAAGAGATAATATATCACTACGGTATTCCTAGTAGCATTATCACTAACAATGCCAGTAAACTGAACAACAAAATAATGAAGGAGTTGTGTCAAGAATTCAAGATCTAGCACCATAACTCTTCACCATATCGGCTCAAGATGAATGGCACCGTCGAAGCAGCGAATAAAAACATCAAGAGGATTGTCCAAAAAATGGTTAGAACTTATAAAGATTGGCACGGGATTCTCCCATTTGCCTTGCATGGCTATCGAACTTCGGTTCATACTTCCACTAGGGCAACTTCGTATTCGCTTGTGTATGGTATGGAGTTCGTCCTACCAATTAAGGTCGAAATCCCTTCACTCATAGTCATCATGGAAGTCGATCTCTATGAAGTTGAATAGGTCCAATCTAGATATGATCAGATGAATCTCATTGAAGAGAAACGCCTAAAAACCATCTGCCACAGCCAGTTGTACCAGAGACTCCTCAAAAGGGCTTTTGACAAGAAAGTTCTCCCTCGAACGTTCCAATAAGGCAAACTCATGCTCAAGAGATACTCTCCTGTACACTGGATCCACGAGGTAAGTGGACTTCCAACTATGAAGGACCCTTTGTCGTCAAGAAGGCCTTCTCAAGCGGAGCCTTGATCCTCACTACCATGGATGGGGAGGAGTTGCCACTACCCGTGAACTCTGATGCATGACAATCTAGGTTGACATCCACAAGGATAATCTAGGCAAAAATGGGTATCTCGATGGATAAAAAAAAGTGAAATGTCCATGCAAAAGTTAGGGATGAAATAAAAAAATATACATAGGCCCACTAAGTTGAAAACTTGAAAGGGAGATTTAGGCAAAAAAAGGTATCCTAGTGGATGAAAAAGAAAGAAAATGTCCAGAAAAAATTATGGATAAAGGCATTTGACTGCAAACACTTAAGCCTATCTTCATCACAGCTAGATCTCAGATGGTAAAGGAGCGATCCAATCATCGTTAACGGAAGCAAGGCGTTGGAATCTAGATCTTACAAGGGATGGTAGCCTATGTTGTAATCAATGCAAAACGCAAATTTCCTATTGCCATTTACTTTTATTTTTCAATTTTTGCAAATTTCCTCATCAAGGATTTTTGCATCCTTGTACACACCTTATGTACATATTTTCATATTCAATAAAATTCACCAATTGATTTCTCAATTATCTCTTTCATTAGTTAGTTTTCAAAATAAATGATTATTCAATAAATATGCATTGCATGATTTATCGAAAATCACTAGGGGTGATCGGTAGTCCCCATTTCAAGCTTGAAATGCATTGAGCATCATCATGGCTATCTGGTAGGTTGTTTGTCGTCTCCTTCCTCATGTTCTCTCAAGTCCCCATGCAGGTCTGAGCCGACCTCTCCAACAGTGGTGGTGATTCGAAGATCGTCCGTGTTATATTCTCCTCAGTCAAGGATGTCGAGTTGAAGTCTATTTTTGTTACATTCCTGTCTACTTGCAACACAGTACCATAACCTGCACTGCTACGTAGTATAATCTCATCCATCATGAAAGCTTAAGCATACATCACATTTGCCATGTGCACCAAGCATATCTTCCAGTGACCGATGCATTTTCCTTTCATAAGCATGTGAACTTGTATTCGCAGCATACACATTGGCAGTTTTAATATGTGGATTTATTGCAGGTATACCCAAATCCTCAAAGAGTCTCGAGGATGTGATTAATTGTATCCCATAAAAGTCATCAAAGCATAAATACGGGAAAGACAAAAGGATTTCTATGCATATCTATCCAAGCATAGTGTCAAAGCACGGAGCCATGGCCAAAGCACCTCATTCCAAGCAAAAAGAGAGGATTTTTTTTTACTGTGGTAGCCGATTACCTAAATATGTGTAACCGTTTACACCCTACTTGCCCAACCTAGGATGACATTTTTCCTGCTGGTAATTGGTTACCATGATGAAGGTAACCGGTTACACCTATTTAAAATTGCCTATGACAATAGCTTCTCCACACTGCACCAGCTTCTATCCTATTCTTTTGGCATACTTCATTCTAGTATATTGTAGAAGGTTCTAAACATACCAAAATATTAGTTACATTTGTTCTAATACCTCATTAACAATAAGGATCATCATACACCCTCATTTTCACTCATTTTGGACAAATTGATTTTTGAAGTTGCATTAGGATTCTCAACCGAGTCAAGTAATAATTAACTGAGTTAGATCCCAACTCGGTGGGTTGGGTCTAACTAACTCCAAACCAAATGTCAAACCTTATTTAACTACCTCTATACCAAATTCCATGCCTCCACTCACTCCAAGCCTATGGTCTATATAAGAAAACCCATCACATTGACGCAAGGACCTTTCGCCAGAACCTTCATTCTCTCATTTTGCTTTGAATTTTCACTCTTCATTCTCTGAATTTTCTACAGCATCTTCTCTCAATCATCATCTTCTTCTTCCCTAAACCTCACAAAATCTCATTCACTGTTAAAGCTTAGAAAGCTTTGCATTGAGGCTTGCTATTCTTTGAGTTAAGTCTTCATTCATCTCCATTTCATCAGTGAATTCTGCAACAACAACAACATTCACTTCATTTCAAAGCCTTAGAAGCTGATTATTGAAAGAGTTTTAGTGCAAGTTTGAATCCAGAGCAATTATCGCATTATTTTCAGTTTTCTCGCAACAGATTTCTAAAGATCTCTGGATTTTCTAGTTTTCTAAGCTTCTCTTCATCATGTTTTGATCACAACAATTTCCAAGGCAAATCTCAGTCTTGTAGGTTGGTGAATTCCTCTTAATTTACCGCTTTCGATCAATTTTACGCTTTTGTAACGTCATGCTTAATTGATGTTTCGTTACATGAATAATTGATTTGCATGCTTGATTCTATTAGTTCTTGATTGTTCGAATTAACATGGATTTTGCATCTACTGCAATGCTATGTTACACTGTGACAGCATGCGATAAGTGATTTCGAAAAGTGCTTTTCGAAATTTTGTTTTTGCTGTTTTTGCAGGTGTAACTGGTTACACCCCTTGCCTGCGCCCTGGGAATTCACTTTGTGCAAGGTGTAATCGGTTACACCATTTCAGGTAACCGGTTACACCTGACATTTTTTGCCAAATTCTTCCTATTTTGGGACTGTTTTGCATGCTTTTCTTGTATACTTACCCTTGTATGTCTATATTGATTCCTAAGCCATGATCAATCATTTCTTCAAACATCTCATGATCAAGGATACATTTGTACACGAAAATTCAAGTAAAACAACAACACATAACACCAATGGAACACGATTTTCAAGATCCAAAGATCAAGCAACAATAATCAATAATATATCACATTGTGAATAATGTATCAAGAACAACAATGGTAGATCAAGAGATTACCACTTCAAATCTGAAAATTCTTCAAATCAACTACAAAACACCATACTCCCAATCCTTGATCTCCAAAAATTGATGATAAAAAGTGAATGGATGAAGGTCTAGCTCAAAGATTAGTAAGTTCTAATGATGAACTTACTAACTTTCAAAGGAAGAAAGAGCTTTGGTGAATTTGGTAGTTGGAGAAAATTGAGTCAAGAAGAAATTTGACAAGGTGAACTTCGCTATCAAAAGCTTATGCAATGAATGATCTATTTATAGAATTTAGGCTTGGAAATTATGGTGGTTTGAAATTTGGTTTAGAATCAAAATTAGGCTTGGAATTTGAATTTGGAGGGAAATTAATGATCAAGTGGTTATTAATGAGGGTGTATGGTGGGAATTAATTGTGACGAGGTAGTGGAATTATTTTTGGGTGATGTAGAATATTCTCAAATGGTGAAATTGGTGCCAAATGCTTCAAAATTAAAAAAATGTTGATTTTGGCCAATTTTGTCCTTGTGCAATCGATTGCACTGTAGCACGAATAGATTGCATTGCTAAAAACTTTAAAATCTAGGCAAAAAATGCAGGGTGCAATCGATTGGACCAATAGTGCAATCGATTACACAGTTGTAAAACTTGAAAAATGCCCTGTTGGCTGGATTGTGCTGGCTTTTGCTCTATTCTTTTGCTCGTCAAAGAAGGCATGGAAATAAACACATGAACCTTGGAGTCTCTTGAACAATAATCAATCAAAACTTAAGAACTCTTGATCAGATGAATTTGAATTGTTTGCGGATCATTTTGACTTTGTTCAGATGAAATTCATTCGAGCTAAGGGACTGTTGCTTGGTATTTTTGATTCAAACTTCCCCTGAAAAAGTTAGTAAAAAGGGAAAACAAAATATTTTTGGATTTTGATTAATGTTAGTAAACATAAACAAATAAAGCAATAAAGCAAAGACAAACAAAGGTACTCGGTGATCGCTGCAAGGTATAAACCCAAAGATGAAAGGGATAGAGGAACCAAAGCATGATCTTATTCGTGATGCAAAGATGCAAATGATATGTGGGAAATCTTAGGGGTAAAAATTAGGGTATTACAGCTGCCCCTATTTAAATTTCTTCCATCAGGAGATATGAAGGTTGAAAACTTCGTCTCGACAAGATTGAAGATACTTAAATACAAAAAACCAATATTTTTATCCCTGAGATGCCACAAGATGATATGAATGCAAAGGTTAAAACACTCTGCAGGGAATCTTAAAGCAAAATATTTATGGTAAATTGAGAAGACGTGAAAAGCCATGCTGGGGAACACAAGATATTTCTGGAGATCTTTTAAGTTGACAAGAAGTATCCATCAATAATTGGAAAGAGAGGGACAAGACCCGTGAAAACGAGTAGTGACATCCAAGAATGGCATTGGATTGAAACTACAAACCAGAGAAAAGTATGTCAATAAATGTCCAAGAATGGAATTGGACAACAATGAGAAATTTTATGGTAAAAACAACAACATCACTCAAGAATAACACTGAATGAAGGTGAAAAAAAAAAACTCTATTGGGAATAACATATCCAAGAATGGCATTGAATGAAAGGAACTACAACATCCAAGAATGGAATAGAATGGGGCAACAATAAACTCAACTGACGGTATATCGATCAACATTTAAGAATAGCATTGGATGGAAACAAACTTCCATTTGAAAAACTTCGCCGATGATATCCAAGAATGGCATTGTATGACAAAAGGTATTCCAAGAATAGCATTGGACTCGGCTGAGGAAAAAATATCCAAGAATGGCAATGGATAGAAGAAATCACAACATCCAAGAATGGCATCGAATGAAGTGAGAAAAGTTCTGGAAAATACATCAGAATTATCTAAGAATGGCATTGGATAAAAAGAGTTCACGATATCCAAGACTGGCATTGAATAAAGTGAGAAAGAAATTTTAGCAATGTCACTGAAAGTAAAGGTAAATCACTATATTTAGGAATGGCATTGAATGATAGAGAGAAAGACATCCAGGAATGGCACCGAATGCAAAGGAGAAAATTCATCCAGGAATGGCACTTAATGAGTAGATAAAAAATTTCTAGAATGGCACTGAAAGATATCCAAGAAGATTTGTTGGGGATTACAGAAGAGAGACAGGAGTTCCAGGAATAGCACTGGGTGAAATAAGAGGAACAAGATATCCAGAAATGGCACTTGAGATCAAAAGAGACAGACATCCAGGAATGGCACTGCAGTGAAAGAATACAAAGATCCAGGAATAACATTGGAATGAAAGAATACAAAGATTCAGGAATAGCACTGGAATGAAAGAAGACAAACATCTAACAACAATATTAGATGCACAGGGAAATAACAACATCCAGGAATAACACTGGGTGAAAAGACATGTAAATTTTGGTAGGCACCAAGTAAGTTGGAATTTTATCACAAGGTAGGATGTTGATAGCAACAGGACCTTGGGAAATGCACATGAGCGTGAAACACACTTTAAGTTATGCAAAACTATGTATGATATATGAATGCTTTATGTAGGCTACGCAGATGATTGGGATAACCGAGACAGACTCTTTTGTGGGGGAAGGATGGAAATCTGATTCCTCAACACAGGGAACTCTGCCCACTCCACATGGAGAGAAGATGTTGAACATATCTCTGTCACACTTATGAATTGTATCAGGCTAATAGTCCTTTGAGGAAAGGCGTGGAGATGCTTGGGGATTCTTGAAGAAGACTGCCCCAAATTTTCTGATGAGGATAAAATGATCGTGGCTTCAGCTTGACTACTGCAGGGGAAAAATGATCATGGCTTTAATTCTTGAAATGAATGTTGAGGATGAACTGATCATGGCTTTAGTTCTTGAGATGATTGTTGAGGGTAAACTGATCATGGCTTCAATTCTTGAAATAAATGTTGAGAAGGCTAAACTCATTATAAGTCTTGAATAAGATCTTCTAGTTACCCAAATTTGAGAAAAAATTGCATTGAGAAAAAAATCATGAACTAGTTCACAACAAGATCTGGAAGTAATGTGCCCCTGATAGGATCACTAACTAAGTTTCTCAACTATTTGAAATTCCCTAATGAGAAAAGTTTGTCTACAGATAAAATTATTCAAACATGGTAATTTTAATGCAAAGTTCATGCAATTTTGAAATCAAAATCATTTTCGAAATGATATTTTTGATGTATAGCAAATGAATCACTTGCCAAAACACAATGATTTAAACATTCAAAATGAAAGAGAAAGCAAAGGTATGACATGAAAACAAATGATTGGCAACAAAATTAGGAGTTAATTTACGTAACCTTGTTATAGTATACTTTCAAAAGAAACCTGGCTTCAATTAGGTCTTTTGAGGGTTGTAACATGGTCTGGTTTACGACTTTCAAAACAAGGATATATGCTCAAAGTTTATTTGTACCCAACCTTTTCTTCGTGATGATATTCAGTCTAATGTTCAATTAACTCAACCTATGTATTTAGGTTCCAAGTGATTTTAAAATTGCACCACTATTAAGATGATGACTCAAGGGCCAAGGAATTTTTGAAATGGCAGTCACTTTTTCTTACAAAATTTTGTTGTTTTTGATGAGGACTTCAATCAAATCATTTTGTCTTTGAGGATTTTGGTAACCTCTTGATTTTTTTTGTTATCCTTAACTTTTGCCTGAACTGTGTCATTTGAGCTTACAATCAACGAGATGCCCCAATTTTTTTTTGCCTAAGTCTCCTTCATAGGTTTTGACTTAACAGACTTTTCTTTTGATTTTTTTTAAAGATAGTTATTGTTTGGCTTAATGATTACGGTGAACCATCATTGGCTTTTGATTTGAAAGACATCTTTGACACTTCTTTGATGTGTATGAAGGAAAGCTTGTTATTGCAACCTTTATTGGAAGGTTTCTTGAACGATTATCTTGTGTTCTAATGCACGGTCAAATTAACTGAGAACTGCCTATCCCCAGGTTAAGATTGCGGGTTTTTTCATACAGCAAGAAACTCCAACTTCTAGGCTCAAAGGGGTTGACAAGGGATTAACTTCCTTATTTCTCCATTGTTTGGGAGTTAAAACAATGTATGTACATCATTAGCCAAGTTTTAATTAAAAGCATACAATTTAGAACTTTTGGGTATTTCGTTTTCATCACCCTCCCTCCAATCTTTGCATAAACAAAAGCATGATAAAGAAAGTGAACAGGAGATATATTTTTGTTTTGTGAAAGAGAAAACATAAAGATGCATATAGTGGATGTAAATGAATTGAATCAAAAAATTGCAATGCTTATTTCATTAAAATTAACCATGAAAGTAAAAAAAAGTTTGAAAGCAAACAGTCAATACAATCAGAGAAAAATGCAAACAGAAAGAAACAAGGCCTATTGACTAATCAGCAACAAGGATAAGCTGTCCTGTTTGAAACACTGGCTTTAGAAGATGATCCATCTGAACTAACTCAAACTTCACTTGGCATACTATGGCAACAGATTGTTGAAAACATTATGATTAGTATCATGAAAGGTGAGGATCTTGTCTTTGATCAGCTCTTGTACTCTAGCCTTCAATGTATAACAACCTTCCAAGTTATGGCCTGCCCCACCTTGATGGAAATCACAATGTAGATCATCCTTATAGCTGGCTGGGAGTGGATTTGGAGGAGGAGGCAAAGCTCTGGTTGTGATCAAACCTTTCTGAACAAGACCTGGATACAACTCAGTGTAGGACATAGGTGTTGCACCCTAAAATTTGCTCAACCTACTTCATTTGGTTTATGTTTCAATTGCATTGTCATTTGCATAAGCAGTCATGTACATAGTCTAATCATTTGCATAGCATAGCATAACAAGCCATCTGACAAGGGATCAAGTGCTATTTTTTATCTCAAGGAATGTATTCAAGAGGCTCTTATCAAGATTCAAGCCTATTCAAATCGTCAAGAAAGAAATTGAAGCTTTGAGAAGTTTAAAGGCCAAGCAGTGGGTTTCTATCCTATCTTGAGGATATGTAAAGATCATCAGAGAAGTTGTGAGCTATGAATTGAGGGCATGGAAGACCTAAAGGGTCATTTTGAGAGTGATACAAGTCATTGGCATGGTTACAAGAGATACAGTTGAAGACAGTCAACTAGGGTGTCATCTGGGTCAACCCTGGGTCAACCCCAGGTCAAATGCTTGATTGAAGGGCATCAAGGCCTATTTGGAGGGTGTGAGATTCATCATTTGATATGTGGATATGGATGTGGTGTTGTGCCAAGGAGAAATCAAAAGAAATCAAGAAGAAGAGAAGTTTCTAAATTAGGGTTTCTGTGTAAAATCCCCTAGTTTAGGTCAAACTTCAAAGCAAAGTAATTCAAAGTTCAAGTCTCAAATGGATCCTTGTCCAACATGAAACTTGTAGAGTATCTCAATACCTTTAATTTGAGTGGTGGAAGGCATCAAGGAGATTTATAGAACTCAAGTTATGGTTCTTGCAAGTTACAGGTCATCAGAGGGCACTGAAATTTGTCTGTGAAAGTTACTTGATTTCCAAGCAACTTTTACCCCTCAAGTAGTTTTCAAATGGATTTCTGGCCAACATGAAAGTTGTTCCTCATGATCTTATCTTTCTATAAAGGTATAGTATGCCTTCATTTGATTTGTAGAACTCTACTTATGATCTTGGCAAGCCAGGGGTATTTTGGGAAAGTGGAATTACAGGTCATTTCAAGCGTATGCCCAAAACTCCTATTTCCATACTTCAAATGAAGAAATGTTCAACATAAAACTTGCTCCAAATGACATTTTGAGTCTATAAAAGTGGTTTTGGGAAGTTGGAAATGTTCATAGCTTAGAATTGTAAAATTGGCCAATTATAAAAGGAAAAGTACATTTTTAAATGACCAAAATTGGGAATTTTTGATACAAAAGCAAGACCAAGCATATGACCAACCATTTTGAAGGTAAAGGACATTTTAAGACTAATGGCAATATTGGTTTTTGGATTTGAGGTCAAGAAATGGGAGTTATCTTAAGTTACTTGTAAAAGAAGATACACTTGCCAAATCAAGCTAGGACCAAGGTGCAAGGCAAGGGATGGTTTCTACACTTTCTACTTGTCATGAAAAGAGAAATTCAAGATATTTTGGGCTGTTGCAACAATGTTTTCATGAGCTGATTTTTCAACTTGCATTTTTCAAATTCTCATGCAATGATATAAACAATTTCTCATGGGATCAATCTAGCAAGTTCTGGAACTTTCCATCATCATCTATATATTCATTCTAACTGATCCAAAGCAAGGTTGAACTTCATTTTGATAGAAAACTCAGAGTTGTACTTCATCTTGCTTTTTTGCAAATTGCTTCGAATCCTCTCAATTCTTCATCATTCCTTCAAGTTTTTGTTTCTATTCAATTCAATAATCATCATTTATCACATTACTATCAAGATCTGAGTGGATTGGTGCCTGAATCATGCTCTGCAATTTTCACATCTTCAAGTGCAAGAAGAATCGGTTATGATGATCCAAGGTGTTTGAGCAAGAATCTTTGCATACAGAATCAAGATAATAGTCTATTGAGTGATCCTGGAACATTGCAAGCTTTGAATTGAAGAATTCAACCTTCTGTTTTCATCTTCTTACCAGGTTAGTAACTCTCACGATTTGGCTTGAATTAGGGATAGTCTTCATGATTTGTTAGGTTAAACATACTCTAGGTGGTTAGATGATCATTTTTGGAGCATTTGGCTAGATTTGATGGAAGTTGATGTATGCACGTGAATTCTGTTTGGACTTAGAATTTGGTGAATAAGCTGTTAGAATCTTAAGTTGTTAGTGATTATTGATCAGTATGAGGCCAGGAAGAGATTAGTGCATTTAGGTTATTGATTCGTGACGATGAAATTGTGAGTTCATGGATTTCCCCCGTTCGGTTTGGACGATTTAGGGCGTTTCAATACAAACCAATGGCATGGTTGTATTCTACGTGGAAAATAGGCCAAGATTGGTTTTTACATTGTGAATTTTGGACGGGAAACGAGGGAGAACGAGGGGATGGAAGGTCTGCGCATGGAATGTATCTTCATGGTGGTTCAGAAACCCTAAGTTGCCTAAGGTAGAAGATGAAATCACTACCGTCGATATGCCAGTTGACCAATTGACTTGGAAAAGATCCTACGCTCCAGATTCAAAACAAAGTTGGAGGGAGATCAGCAGCAGCGTAAAACGCTGCGTTCCATTTAAGAACGCTTGCTGGGCTTAGTGAATCTGCTTTCCACACCCCCATATAAGGCCCAATTGCATTGTAACTGGATATTCCTGCTATTCGCACCGCGTTTGCTTTTATTTTCTTTAGTTTTTTTCAATTAATTTCTGAATTCAATTGGGCCATACGCGTTTCTATCCAGACCCCACCTTCTGAGGCCCATCATCATATGAACTGGACTTTATTACTTGTCACACCCCATGCATTATTCATATTATTTCTTTTTCTCTCCAAATTTTATTTTACTTCAAAAATTCATATTAAATAGAAAAATCACTATTTTTCAATGGGATTTTTTTTCCCACTTTCCATTTTCTGTCAAGAAAAATATAAAATCATAAAATTGCCATTTTACTTCATTTTTATATTTTTTGCATATTTTTACATTTAATTGCTTTTTTAATTCTTTCAGTTGATGCTTTAATTTGTAGAATTTAGTTTAGGAGTTTCCTTTAGGATTTTCACCCCATTCTTTTTAGTACAACTAGATATGGATATTAGATGCCCCTAGTCTTTATACCATAATTTCTAGGATTTCATTTTAGGTAGTTTAGTTAGAACTATTAGACTAGTTAATTAGGGTTTTGAATATAACATAGGTGTAACAAAACAATTTCTTTTTGGGCTTTTTAGGTTGAATTAGAAGATGGGACTATAGGGGTATTATGGGTAAGTGTAGTAGATCCCTTAGAAAAAATATTAGAATTTCTCCTATCATGTTAATATTTTTAGTATATTTTTATAATTGATTGATTGTATGGTGTGCCCTTTCTAGGGTTATTGCTTGATTGTGTGGGTTATTGGGCTTGCTTGGGGTATGGGTTTGGATTGAAGAGCTTTGTTGATAAAGCCCATTGAAGACAAAAGGAGTGAAGATCAAGTTCAAGAGTTGGTGAAGATTGTAGCTTGCTTGCAGCTGTTGAAGATTATAGGAACTAGGAGCTAGGTAGAGCTTAGAGTAGAAACTTGATTCATAAATATGGAAGGTCTTGTTTGCCTCCATTCTTTCTCTATGATTCAAAGTTTCTTCTAAATACTCACCTCCTTCCTTTGGAAGGATTAGTGAATGTATTTAAGAGATAGAACTTTTGAGAGAAAACTGTCTGTATTTTGTTAACAGTCGGTAGGCCACCTTTGGTAGGCAACTGACTGTTTAACATCCAATTCATCTTGTTAACTGCTACTCATCTTGGAGAGTTTGATTTGAAGACAAGCCATGAAAGATTGAAGATAGAGACCTTGCTTGAAGACTGTAAAAGATGAAGATTGATGCTTGCTTGAAGCTTGTAGATGTTTTGAAGATGACTTGAAGATAGATGTTGATGGAGCTTGCTGTGCAGAGTTGCTGTTTACTTATTATTTTTGCTGTTTAGAAGCTTTTGATGTATTGTTTGAGTTTCCCGGACTGTATTGTTTGCCAATTAATCTGTTAGGTTGAAAGTGAATTTTGTTCGCTTTTTCCTGTTGTTTTCTAGGTTCGAGGTTGAGTGGGACTCCCTTGCCTCGCTTGTACTGCTGCATTCATGCATATTTTACTGTTTATTGTATCTGTTGTTTCTGTTTCCGTTTATCCCTTAGGATCTCTGTTTCTCTCTGAGCAAGAGAGGAACATGATAGACATTAGGCTTTCACCCATGCATGACAACATTAGGTTAGATGTTGATTCCCTTCTTAAACCATAGGTTTTAGAGTTCTGTCTCTTCTTTCTCAAAACAACCAGAAAAACACAAATAAACATTTCAAGCACAATAAAAGACATTTCTTCCGTAAAAGAATGTGAACCAATCAAAACGTCATTTTTGTCCGCTTGGACCAGTAATAAGAAAAACCTTTTTCAGAAGGAATAAAAACAATCAAGACAGACTTGTGTCGTACGTGGCCCGAACTACGTTTGCTCTGATCTTTCATGTCGTATGAAAGTACGTAGGCATAGGATGCGATATCCTAGCGAGCAACCTTCCCCTCCTTTCCCGTAGGTAGGCGAACTACGTTGACTCTGATTTCTCGTTCCAGACGGGAATACGTAGGCATAAAGTGCGATACTTTGCCGAGTCATTTTATTTTCTTTTAACCCCCAGACCTGTAGAATAGATAGAATAACAATCCGTACTAGAAAACAAGTGTGGATCCCGTCGAGTACGAAGGACGTGAGGGGTGCTAATACCTTCCCCTTGCGTAACCGAATCCAGGATTTGGTTGCGATGACCATTCCTTTCCCGTCTTTGCGGTAGGTTTACTTCGAGCGTTTCCTTTCCCTCCTTTAGGATAAATAACGCACGGTGGCGACTCTTCTGTTCAGCCAGCGCCGATTTTCGCAGTAGCGACAGCTGGCGACTCTGCTGGGGATCCAACGTCCCCTAAGCGAGTCAATCCTAACGCTTGTTTTCCCGTCGAGGAATTTGTATGGATTTACATTATGTCATTTACTTTCCAGCACTATATTATTGATTATTGTTGTTGTTGGGGGTTGTGACGGGTGTTCTATGATTGAGAGATAAGCCGGACCTGGGCTTGAGTGCACCTAGAATTAGAGTGGAAAGTAGTGGGCGCGTGCCGACTTTGCTTGCATTAGTGTCCCGCAAAATTCACACTCGGACGAGGTTCTTCTGGTTGACTTCTTTTTCTACCCTTTGGGTCGAAGGGGTTGTTGGTTAGTTGAATTGTCGACTCCGGGAACCGATCAATTGGAAGTTGGCTAAGTGAGGCCTCTTCAGGATTTGATGATGCCACTCCTTCTGGGAATCGTATCATCAACCCTGAAAGTCTGTGACGCCGACGACCGCATAGGATGCCATACCATTGTCAGTTACTAGGACACCTACCTGTGAGAGGGTTTGGGGGCTATGCAGGTAACTAGACCTTCAGATACCGGTTTGTTTCTTGATTTGAGATTCAGGATATTTATGGACAGTTGAGGGGTCTATCAGAGACCAGTTGGAGTTATGTTATGGGGTCTATCAGAGACCAGAGTTGAAGCTTTGTATTGGGTCTGTCTAAGACCAGGGTTTGAGGAATTCTGGATGGTCTATTTGAGACTTATGATGTGGTTCGGGCTTCTCAGCCATGGCATTTGGTCCCTGTTGCATCTATTTGCATTGCAGTGTTCGCATAACCATTATCATGTGCATTTCATTAACGTGTGTCTGTGCTGCAGGTGCATTTGCATATTCCCTGATTCTAGTGTCCGGACTTCTGATTATTGGTCATGGCTGGTTTGAGAAGGACAGTTGCATACAAGTTACCTACACCTGACGTTACTCCCCTACTTGGTCTGATTTCCCTTGCTGATGAGGAGGTCAGGAGAAGTTTCAGGATGAGTTATGGAAGACTATTGAGACTGGTTTGCAAGCCAACTGCTGTTGAGATGAATGGGTTGTATACATTGATGCAATTCTATGACCCTTCCTTGAGATGTTTCACATTTGCTGACTTTATTTTGGGGCCTACCATGGAAGAGTACGCATAGTTTATCGAGTTGCCGGTGCAAAATAAGGTTCCTTTTATCCATTGTAACGCTAAGCCCAAGCTGGAGGACTTAGCTAAGGCTTTACACATGAACGCTTCGGAACTATTAGTGACTTCTTGGCTCGGGGTTCCAGGCTTCTCCCTCGGTTTTCTGGTTGGCAAAGCCCAAGAATACGCCAAGAGCGGATGCTGGATAGTCTTTAATGCTATTTTGGCTATGTGCATCTACGGAATAATGCTGTTTCCCAATTTACCCGATTTTGTGGACTTTGACGCCTTTCATCTGTTTGCTGCTGGCAACCCTGTACCCACCTTAATTGGAGATCTCTATCATTCATTGCACTACAAAAATGAAAATAGGAGAGGAAAGATTGTTTACTGTTGTGCGCCGCTGTTGAACATGTGGTTTAAGAGCCATCTCCCCCTAAAGGGACCTTTTGTAGATGGCGCAACTACAGCTGACTAGCCAGAGCGCCTGATGAGACTATCTTCTGAAGACATTGAATGGTTAGACCGAGACTTGCTAGGGTCTGAGCTTATTTTCAGTTGCTCTGGGTATTTGAGCGTGCCTTTGATAGGAAGGAAAGGATGCATCAATTATAATCCATCTCTGTTTGTTCGCCAATTTGGATACGCATTGAAGAACCCACCTAGGGAGGAAGAAGTACATGAATCTCTGTACTTCACCGGTGAATTGAATGGAGAGTTACTAGCCAAGCTTCAGCACGCTTGGATACGTATCAACAGAAGAGGGAAACCACTATTGGGGAAGAATGATTGTCAGGCTTATGTACCATATAAAGCTTGGATACAAGAGAGAGCAAAACAGTTGCTAATGCCGTTTCCAGCTGCACCAGTCCATGTTCATGTTCCAGTAGAGGAACCAACCACCGTTACTATGGAGGTCTACGAGCGAGTTGTAAAAGAGAAGGAAGCCTTGCTGTTGGCTAATGAAGAGTTAGAAAAGGAACTGGCTCAGATGCGTAGTGAGAAGAACAAGGCTGTGCATTCTTTTTAACAGCAGACTGAGTTAGTAAACAGGCTAGGTGCTGAACTGACCGAAGAGAAAAAGAAGCGTGAACGCCTGGGGAAAGAATTCAGAAGCTCTCATGATATGTTGGAGTCCAAGAAGAAAGCACTCAATGCCGCCCACCGGGAAATCTCTTCTTGTAACAAAACGTGGAATGCTATGCTAACCAACAATAAAAAGAGGGAAGACAAATTGAAGCAGCAAATTTCTGAACTCGAAGAACAGTTGAAGGCTAGCAATAAAAAGTATGAAGAGGAGGTGATGGCAAGATATAGTCTTCAGAACTCATTGAACAAGGCCATCGAGGGCAAGAAAGAGGCTGTGTCTCAGAAACGGAAGCTAGAGGATCGCTTCGGAGAAGGGGCATGGGAGGAATCCGCTGGTGATTTACGACGTGTTCTCAAGCGAAGAGATCTACTTGTTGAGGGTCTGCTTACCCGACCAAGTCATCCAGAGACTAAGAGGTTATTAGAGAAGTACCAGGCATATGGGAGCACTTGACCGTTTCATGTATTAATGTGTATGCTTTATTTGCATGGTGCTGACCGTCACCAGGATTGTTGGTTGAGGTCATGCCTTCTTATTGTACACTCATTGATATTGTATTCCTGACTTGATGGGTTTCTCTGCAATATATGAGGTGTTTTCTATGATTCGGCTCCGAACTTCGTATTGCTGTCATTGTCACCACACTGACACATTCGCACTAGAATCGGGGAGTGATATTCCCTAATGCACAGACATATATTGCATTGCATTCACATTCATATTGCATTACAGGTGATTATTGAACTGTATCTCATTTCCTGCACCGTACAAGTCTTTTCAGGATTGAAAGTCAACGCCCGCAACGATACTCTACTCGTACCAACTGTAGAAGAGTTATGGATCAGATGCAGAATGAAATGCAGGACATGCGTGAGAAGCTGGCGCTATTCATGCAGACAATGGAGACCATTGTGAAAGGCCAGGAGAACTTGCAAGCTTTGGTGCAGCCTTTGCTGATGAGAAATGCTGGGCACGGAAACGAAGACCATAATTCTGTGCGAGTTGACACTATTCACGGGGATGGTACTCCTACACCGGTAGCTCCACCTGTGGCGAGCATACCTGCTGTCAATGTGAACAACGACGCTGCCACCGGGAACGGTAACGCAGGAATCGGTAACGAGACTGTCGTCAACAACGTTGGGTTCGGAGACGCCAATCTGGGTGGTGATAATATTGGAGGTAATGGCTTCGGTAACAACGGATTTGGCTTTAATGACCAGGGGTTTGATCATGCTAGGAAGTACGGCTTCAACGCTCAGGGTTTCGGACAGGATGGATTTGGTATTACCAATCAGGGTTATGGCGGATTCTGTAATGGGAATGGTGCTGGAATAATGTCTTTTGGACCTGCCGGAGTCGCTCCGGGGTATGGTAACAGGGGGCGGGGCCCTGTGATGAATCAGACTAGATTTGGCCGTAACAACGGGTATGATGGATACGGGAATGGGAACGGTAATTGGCTAGAAGATCAGCAAGAAGATGCTCTCTCTGGTGGAGGTTTTGAAGGTCCTATAGATGACTCTCAGAGAATCATGATGCTCGAGGAGCAGATGAAAGGTGTTGTGAATCAAAGTGCTGTGGGTTTAGATATGACCACAATGGGTCTGGTGCCTGGCCTGAGGGTACCACTAAAGTTCAAAGCTCCCACATTCGACAAATATAAGGGGGATACCTGTCCAAAGGTGCATGTGCGGTCATACTATAGAAGGATGTCGGCTTATTCAAACGATGAGAGGATGCTGATGCATTTCTTTCAAGACAGCTTGTCTGGTCCTTCCCTTGAATGGTACATGGGATTGGAGCCTACTCAGGTAAAGACATGGAAGCAGCTGGCTGAAGCGTTTGTGGCTCATTATAAGTACAATAGTGACCTGGCACCCAACCGGGTCCAGTTACAGGGGTTGTCCCAGAAGAAAGACGAGAGCTTCAAAGAATATGCGCAGAGATGGCGCGACATGGCTGCACGAGTTCATCCCCCTTTGGATGACAAAGAAATGAATGATATGTTCATAGGAACATTTACTGGTGTGTTTTATGACAAGTTGTTTCATACTTCCTTGGGCAGTTTCTCGGACCTAATCTTGATGGGTGAGAAAATTGAAAGCAATATTAAACTGGGGAGATTCCAAGCTAAGGAATCCACTTCAGCTGGCAGTAACAGAAGGGCTTTCGGTGGGCGCCGTCAAGGTGATGCAAGTGCAGTATTCGGGGGCCGAGGCCGAGGCCGGGGCAGAGGTCGGAATCAGTACAATCATCCGCAACAGGTGGCAAGTGTCACAATTCCATTTCATCAACAACCAATACCACCACAGCAACAGCAGCCACAACAAGGGGCACATCCTGCCCAACGCAGAATTCAGGGGGGCAAACCAAGGAGGGTGTTTGAAACGCCTCCTTCAACGTATGCAGAATTGCTACAGACGTTACTGGGTTTGAACTTGGTGGAAAAGAGGACTATGGCGCCGATAACGGGCACTCCTCCGTACGGCTTTGACGCGAACAAGCACTGTGAATTCCACACTGGGGCTCCTGGCCACGACATAGAGAATTGCCACGCGTTCAAGCATGTGGTACAGGATCTGTTGGATAGCAAGGCCATCAATTTTGGACAAGCAGGTCCGAACATAGTACAACAGCCCATGCCCAGCCATGGGGCAAATGCTATTTTAACTGAGGAGGGTTTGAACTTGATCATGAATGTTGATGACCTAAAGACACCGTTGTGTGAGATAAAGAGCAGATTATTGAAAGGAGGTGTGTATCCGGGCTGCGATGAGTTTTGTTTAGAGTGTTGGACCCAAGTTGGGGGTTGTGCTGAATTGAAGAAGGGTATTCAGACCTTGATAGATGGAGGCACATTACAATTCGACAGAACGACAGTTGAGGAACCTGCAGAGTTATCAGCGGATGAGCAAAGTGATGTAGCTACCGTGACAATCCCCCGAAAAACAATAACTATAACAGCGCCAGCCAGGCGACCGCCGATCACTATCACCAAGGCAGGACCAATCCCTTATGAGAGCACTAAGGCAGTACCCTGGACCTATGGGTTGGAAGCATACTGTGATGGGGTGAAAATTGATGTTAGTAAACAGCCAGTTGAGGTTGTAGACAATGTCGTCGGTACCGGAGGGATGACGAGAAGTGGGAGAATTTTTATATCGCTTGAGGTAGAGGCTGAACGATTGGTGAAAGGAAAAGGAAAAATGAATGAGGATGTCCCTGTGCCGAGGAACGAAAAAGAAACGTCGTTGAAGGATGTAGAAGAGTTTATGCACCTTATTCGTAAGAGTGATTATAAGATTGTTGAGCACCTTCAACAGACGCCATCGAAGATATCCATACTGTCGTTGCTATTGTGTTCCGAAGCTCATAGGAATGCATTGTTGAAAGTTCTGGATACGTCATTCGTACCCCAAGATGTTTCTGTGAATCAGTTGGAGGGGGTGTTGGCGCACGTGAACGCAGGCCATAGCTTGGGATTTACAGACTTTGATTTGACCCCGAGGGGGAGAGAGCATAACATGGCGTTGCACGTCTCAGTTGAGTGTAGGGGCTCAGTCATGTCCCACGTACTGGTAGATACCGGATCTTCCTTGAACGTGCTGCCAAAGAAAGCAATGATGAAATTGGACATCAGGGGAATCATTTGTACGCCTAGTGACTTGGTGGTCAGGGCATTTGATGGTACACGAAGGACAGTCTTTGGATCCATAACGTTACCTCTACAGGTGGGGCCGGAGGTTTTCGAAACTGAATTTTACATTATGGACATCCAGCCCGCATACAGCTGCCTTCTCGGACGACCATGGATCCATGGTGCTGGGGCAGTCACATCTACCTTGCACCAAAAGCTGAAATACATGGTAGGGGACAGTGTGGTCACGGTCTGTGGAGAAGAAGATATATTGGTTAGCCATCTGTCATCATTCAAGTACGTCAAAGTTGACGGCGAGATTCATGAAACACCCTGTCAAGCCTTTGAAGGGTTGCGCATCAAAGACAAAGTTCCAGGGCCGAGTAAAGCGTCAGAGGTGGCCGTCTCGTCATACAAGGAGGCTCAAGCTCTAGTGAAGACTGGTGAGACAAAAGGTTGGGGCAAGGTTCTGGATATTCCCGTGAAGATGGACAGATTTAGGCTGGGATATCAACCGTCGTCATCAACGCCTACTGCTGAGGCACCTCGTTTCAAAGGACCAATAACAATCACAGCTAGTGGAGTGTATCACGAGGCCATCAACGCTGTTTCAGATTCCGAAGAAGGAGACAGTGACTGCGACATGGACGCCTGGATTCAGCCGAGCGTGCCAGGACAGGGATTATGCAATTGGTCTATTCAGGAGATTGTTCCTGTGACTCACAAACAGTAATACTTTGTTTTCTTAATTGTTGAACAATCCGGTGTCTTACCCGGGGCATCGTGATTTTGCTTAGGGTCGTGCTGTTATGTACATTGCATTGTTTAATCATTAAATAAAAGGCGTTTTTTCATGTACAAATATTGCGATCTCTGTTTTTCCTGTTTTTGTGTTTTACAATAAAATGGCAACGTGGTCATTCGCTTTATATGCATTTTGAAGCATTTAACCATTCCTTTTGCAGGATAATATTTTCAGATGACACCATTGAACCGCCTATGACTCATTTCGACTTTGAGCACCCGGTATTTCAGGCCGAAGAAGAGATTGTTGAAGATGGTGACGTTCCAAAAGAATTGTCTTGGTTGGTGAAGCAAGAAGAACGAATCATCATGCCTCACAAGGAGGTCATTGAAACTGTTAACCTGGGGTCAGAAGGGGTTGAAAGGAACATCCGTATAGGAGCCGCGCTGCAGAGCGACGTTAAGCGAAGACTGGTTGAAATGCTCAGAGAGTACAGTGATGTGTTCGCTTGGTCGTATGAAGACATGCCTGGGCTGGATACGGATATGGTTGTGCACCGTCTGCCGCTAAAAGAAGAATGCCCGCCGGTTAAGCAGAAGCTTCGCAGAACTTGGCCGGATATGGCAGTGAAAATTAAGGAGGAGGTCCAAAAGCAGTGGGATGCTGGTTTCCTAGCTGTTACAAAATATCCCTCATGGGTCGCTAATATTGTACCGGTGCCAAAGAAAGACGGTAAAGTGAGAATGTGCGTAGATTACCGTGATCTGAACAAAGCGAGCCCGAAAGATGATTTCCCGCTTCCTCACATCGATGTGCTGGTAGACAACACTGCTCAATTCTCCGTATTCTCCTTCATGGATGGCTTCTCGGGCTATAATCAGATTAAAATGGCGCCAGAAGACATGGAGAAGACTACCTTCATCACACCTTGGGGAACATTTTGTTACAAAGTGATGCCCTTCAGATTAAAGAATGTTGGGGCAACGTATCAGCGTGCAATGACGACTCTCTTTCATGACATGATGCATAAAGAGATCGAGGTTTATGTCGATGATATGATTGCCAAATCCCAGACGGAGGAAGAACATTTGGTGAATCTGCTGAAGCTATTCAAAAGGCTTAGGAAGTTCAGGCTGAGACTGAACCCTAACAAGTGCACCTTCAGGGTGAGGTCGGGTAAACTGCTGGGGTTTATCGTGAGCGAAAAAGGAATAGAGGTTGATCCTGCAAAAATAAAAGCAATACAAGAGATGCCGACGCCTAAAACAGAAAAAGAGGTGCGCGGGTTTTTAGGGAGGTTGAACTACATCGCGCGGTTCATATCTCACCTAACAGCTACGTGTGAGCCGTTATTCAAGCTGTTGAAAAAAGACCAGGCTGTAACATGGAATGAAAATTGTCAAAAGGCGTTCGATAAAATAAAACAGTATTTACAAGAGCCTCCTATTTTGATACCTCTAGTGGCAGGGAGACCCTTGATGATGTATTTGACAGTTCTTGAGGGAAGTATGGGTTGTGTTCTCGGTCAACACGACGAGACAGGAAGAAAAGAGCATGCAATATACTACCTGAGTAAGAAGTTTACCGAATATGAATCTCGATACTCAATGCTTGAAAAAACTTGTTGCGCGCTAGCCTGGGCCGCCAAGCGTTTGAGGCAATACATGCTGAATCATACAACCATGCTCATCTCGAAGATGGATCCTATCAAATACGTATTCGAAAAGCAGGCATTATCGGGGAGAATTGCCCGTTGGAAGATGGTTTTGACCGAGTACGACATCCAGTATGTCTCGCAGAAGGCTATAAAGGGGAGTGTATTATCTGAGTATTTGGCAGAGCAGCCTATTGAGGACTACCAATCGATGAGGTTTGATTTTCCTGACGAGGATATCATGTACCTAAAGATGAAAGATTGTGAAGAACCGTTGCCGGACGAAGGACCAATATTGGGTTCCAAATGGAAGTTGATTTTTGACGGAGCTGTAAACTCCTATGGTAGCGGAATAGGGGCAATCATCACTACTCCACATGGGTCGCACATCCCATTTACTGCTCGATTGACCTTTCCAGTTACCAATAACGAAGCCGAATACGAAGCTTGTATCATGGGGCTCGAGGAAGCCATTGATTTGCGAATCAAAAATCTGGATGTATACGGAGACTCAGCTCTGGTGGTGAATCAAATAAAAGGAGAGTGGGAGACACATCAGCCTAATTTGATACCGTACATGAATTACGCGAGAAGATTGTTGCCCTTCTTTGACAAGGTTGAGTTGCATCATGTACCGCGAGCAGAGAATCAGATGGCTGACGCCCTGGCCACATTGTCTTCCATGTATAAAGTCAACTTCTGGAATGAGGCTCCCAGAATTGTTATCTCTCGGCTTGACAGACCCGCCTTCGTATTTGCCATTGACGAAGCATCTGATGATAAACCCTGGTATTTTGATATCCATAATTTCCTGAAAAACAAAGAGTATCCGGCTGGGGCATCCAGTCACGATCAGAAGACTCTCAGGAGATTGGCGGGTAATTTCTATCTGAATCCGGACGGTGTCCTATACAAGAGAAATCATGACTTGGTGCTACTACGTTGTGTAGACGAAAAAGAGGCGAAGTTGCTCATGAAGGAAATACATGAGGGTACATTTGGTACGCATGCCGGTGGGCATGCCATGACGAGGAAGCTGCTGCGGGCAGGTTATTACTGGCTAACTATGGAAACTGACTGTTTCAAATTTGCGAAGAGGTGTCATAAGTGCCAGATCTATGCAGATAAGATCCATGTGCCTCCGAGTCCTCTGAACGTGATGTCGTCACCGTGGCCATTCTCAATATGGGGAATCGACATGATTGGAAAGATCGAGCCAATGGCATCTAACGGACACCGGTTCATTTTGGTAGCAATCGATTATTTTACCAAATGGGTGGAAGCGGCATCCTATGCAAATGTGACCAGGCAGGTGGTAGCCAGGTTTATCAAGCGAGATATCATTTGCAGATATGGAATCCCCGAGTGGATAATTACCGACAACGGTTCGAACTTAAATAACAAAATGATGAAGGAGCTATGTCAGAGTTTTAAGATCGAGCATCACAACTCCTCCCCTTATCGACCCAAGATGAATGGCGCTGTTGAAGCGGCCAATAAGAACATAAAGAAGATTGTTCAGAAGATGGTGGTGACCTACAAGGACTGGCATGAGATGCTACCTTTTGCTTTGCACGGTTATCGTACGACGGTACGCACATCAACCGGGGCAACCCCGTTCTCGTTGGTATATGGAATGGAAGAAGTGTTACCACTGGAAGTTGAGATTCCTTCCCTGAGAGTATTACGAGATGTCCAACTAGACGAGGCAGAATGGGTGAAAGACAGGTTGAACCAGCTGAGTTTAATGGACGAGAAGAGGTTAGCTTCTCTAGCATATGGTCGGTTGTACCAGAGCCGAATGAAGAAAGCATATGATAAAAAGATACACCCTCGGAGCTTTCAGACGGGCGACCTTGTGCTAAAGAGGATTCTCCCGCCACAGGAAGATCACAGGGGCAAGTGGACCCCCAACTACGAAGGGCCATACGTTGTCAGAAAAGTCTTTTCAGGGGGAGCTTTGTTGTTGTCCACCATGGACGGTGAAGACTTTACGTCGCCTGTGAATTCGGACGCAGTTAAAAAATACTTTGCTTAAAATTGACCCGCTGGAGAAAAAAAAGAGAGTCCAGGAAAAAATGGGGCATCCTGGCGAACCAAAAACAGAATGAAAGGTTCGGGCAAAAATTAGGGATAAAATTGAAAAAATGTACACCCGCGAAGTTGAAAACCTACACTGAGCGGCTTCGGAAAAAAAGGGTATCTCGGTGAACTGAAAACCCGTAAAGGGCGGTTCACGCAAAAGTTAGGGATTTGAAAAGCAAATGACTGCGGTCCGAATTTGATACTGCGATGTGCATTGGTGCGGGAGAATATACCTGAGGGGGCGATTATCAAATACAATCTCTTCGGAAGTGTGAATACCGGGAAAGCACTAGAGTCAGGCGAGTCATAGGAGGATCAGCTCATGATGTTCGTCTGCATCACGTTACCGACATGTGTACAAATTTGAGTTGTCATTGTATTTATGCTTCTTGTGCATACTTGTATATCTGTTGTGCGTAGCTTCCTCTTTTCAGGAGTTACATCCCGTGTACAAAACTCTGCCCATTTAGGGGCCCAATCAATAAAACATGTTATTCAGTATTTGATGCTTGTTCTTTACTGTTTTGTACATGTCAAACGCCAATGTTTAATAAAACTAGCAAGTGTATAACATCGCTGGCCCTTGCCAACAATTGCTAAACCTTTGAATTGACTGAAAATGATATCACTAACGCTAACCTGAATAGATTTGGTTGCATATACTTGTCTTGTCTCGTTTGTGGTGTTGCAGGGTTCTTGACCATACAAAGTGAATGATCAGAAGATTGCAGTACTAACCAGAAGCTCGTAACAGAAAGGCTTGGTCGTTACGTGAAGTGAATCCTCATGCAGGACGCGCTTCTGAGATAACAATGTCCCTTACTAAAGAAGGATCAAATTCCCCAGCTAGTCGCAGCTTATCCGAAGGACATTCTCCAGCAAGGTTGTTTACCCTCAACAGAATTGACGATTCCAAGATCAAAGGCCGTATTCAGACAATGTGGTGTCCCCCAAAGGGATCCCCCATCCCGAGCAAAGTGGTTTAGCCTCAGAAGACTAATATTTCCTAATTTGTGAGCTGTACCCAGACAGTATACTCTTCCCAGTAGAGATTCCCCTCCCAGTAGGGTCGTTTACTCTCCCCCAGCGGAGACAGTTGATTTTCCTCAAGAGAGTCGTTTCGTCCTCAGCGAAGTTTTCTCTTTTCCGCAAGTGTTTTCTTTCCTCCCAGTGGAAATCGAAGGTTAAAAAATCTTCCCGACAGAGTTGGTTGTGTGTCCCGGCATTTATTTTGTCGGAATACCGTGTGATACCCGTTCACTCTCCAGCAGAAGTCCAATCATGATTGGCGCATTCAGTTATTCCTTAGCGAAGTTGGCTTCACTCTTCCAGCATTTATTTTGCTGGAATAATTCTGTGACACCTGGTTATCCCCAGCGGAGTTGGCGTTGTCTTCAGCACTTATTTTGCTGAAGTGGTTTTCTGTATCCCAGCAGTTCGAGTCTGCATTTGCATCGACATATAGTGTCATACTTGCATCCACCAAATGAAAACACGTAGCATTTCCATGTCGAATGGAGCATTACGCCATTGTCAAACATATGCATTTTGAAACATAAACCAGGTTGGTTAACCGTTTGTTTCTAGTGTTGTTTCCCTTGCAGGTGGAGGGAGCTCTTGCTCAAATTAATTGCCAAACATTCAAGATCTCGGCGTGAGACATTCAATGATAATGTCAGTTTTGGCATTATTCCCCACAGAGTTGCTTAGTTAAGCTTCTCTTACCCCTCCAGCGGAGTATTTCTTCAAGGGTGTTGTTATGACAGTATCAAAAGATTTCGTGAATCGATTTTTGGAAGTTGCCGCCTATGTTGAAATAGGTGTCTGGCAGTGTGGATTCAGAAAATCCCCAGTAGAGTCCTTCTCAGATTTGCTGCCATGTCAGCACTGAAAATTGGAAGACTAGACTCATATTGTGTTACCCATGTGATTGATGGAGGTAGCTGCTGCAAAGATAGGCAGAAAAGTTGTATCAGACTATTTTCCCGCAGTGGTGGCGGAGTTATTTCCCGTAGTGGTGACGGAGTTATTTTCCCGTAGTGGTGGCGGAGTTATTTCCCGTAGTGGTGACAGAGTTATTTTCCCGCAGTGGTGGCGGAGTTATTTCCCGTAGTGGTGACGGAGTTATTTTCCCGCAGTGGTGGCGGAGTTATTTCCCGTAGTGGTGACGGAGTTATGTCCCGTAGTGGTGGCGGAGTTATTTCCCGTAGTGGTGACGGAGTTATTTTCCCGCAGTGGTGGCAGAGTTATTTCCCGTAGTGGTGACGGAGTTATGTCCCGTAGTGGTGGCGGAGTTATTTCCCGTAATGGTGACGGAGTTATTTTCCCGCAGTGGTGGCGGAGTTATTTCCCGTAGTGGTGACAGAGTTATTTTCCCGCAGTGGTGGCGGAGTTATTTCCCGTAGTGGTGACGGAGTTATTTTCCCGCAGTGGTGGCGGAGTTATTTCCCGTAGTGGTGACGGAGTTATTTTCCCGCAGTGGTGGCGGAGTTATTTCCCGTAGTGGTGACGGAGTTATTTTCCCGCAGTGGTGGCGGAGTTATTTCCCGTAGTGGTGACGGAGTTATTTTCCCGCAGTGGTGGCGGAGTTATTTCCCGTAGTGGTGGCGGAGTTATTTCTCGTAGTGGTGACAGAGTTATTTCTGTAATGGTGACAGAGTTAGTACCCGTAGTGGTGACGGAGTTATTTTCCTATAGCGATAACAAAGTATTACCCGTAGCGATGGCAGTGTTATTTTTCTGTAATAATTACCCGTAGCGATGGCGGTGTTATTTTTCTGTAATAATGACAAAGTATTACCCGCAGTGGTGGCGGTGTTATTTACCCGTAGCGATGGCGGTGTTGTTATTTTCCCAGATTATTTCCCGTAGTGATGGCGGGGTTATTTTCCTGTATCATTGGCAGGGTCATGTTTTGTTGACAGAAGTACTTCCCCAGTGAAGTCGTCCAGGTTCATTCCAGTATTGACAAGATAATGTCGAAATCAGATTTGTAGATAGTGTTCCCCAAACAGTTGTGCAGTTTATTTCTGCGGTTGGCAAATTTCCGGGTTCTTAGTATTCAACCGTCTCACACCTTGAATGTTTGAAGGTTGTTCGCTCTTCACCCAGTCGGGTCCAAGTCGTTTAAATAGGGGCAGTTGTTGCACCCTAAAATTTGCTCAACCTACTTCATTTGGTTTATGTTTCAATTGCATTGTCATTTGCATAAGCAGTCATGTACGTAGTCTAATCATTTGCATAGCATAGCATAACAAGCCATCTGACAAGGGATCAAGTGCTATTTTTCATCTCAAGGAATGTATTCAAGAGGCTCTTATCAAGATTCAAGCCTATTCAAATCGCCAAGAAAGAAATTGAAGCTTTGAGAAGTTTAAAGGCCAAGCAGTGGGTTTCTCTCCTATCTTGAGGATATGTGAAGATCATCAGAGAAGTTGTGAGCTATGAATTGAGGGTATGGAAGACCTAAAGGGTCATTTTGAGAGTGAGACAAGTCATTGGCATGGTTACAAGAGATACAGTTGAAGACAGTCAACTAGGGTGTCATCTGGGTCAACCCTGGGTCAACCCCAGGTCAAATGCTTGATTGAAGGGCATCAAGGCCTATTTGGAGGGTGTGAGATTCATCATTTGATATGTGGATATGGATGTGGTGTTGTGCCAAGGAGAAATCAAAAGAAATCAAGAAGAAGAGAAGTTTCTAAATTAGGGTTTCTGTGTAAAATCCCCTGGTTTAGGTCAAACATCCAAGCAAAGTAATTCAAAATTCAAGTCTCAAATGGATTCTTGGCCAACATGAAACTTGTATAGTATCTCAAGACCTTTAATTTGAGTGGTGGAAGGCATCAAGGAGATTTATAGAACTCAAGTTATGGTTCTTGCAAGTTACAGGTCATCAGAAGGCACTGAAATTTGTCTATGAAAGTTACTTGATTTCCAAGCAACGTTTACCCATCAAGGAGTTTTCAAATGGATTTCTGGCCAACATGAAAGTTGTTCCTCATGATCTTATCTTTCTAGAAAGTTATAGTATGCCTTCATTTGATTTGTAGAACTCTACTTATGATCTTGGCAAGCCAGGGGTATTTTGGGAAAGTGGAATTACAGGTCATTTCAAGCATATGCCCAAAACTCCTATTTCCAAACTTCAAATGAAGAAATGTTCAACATCAAACTTGCTCCAAATGACATTTTGAGTCTAGGAAAGTGGTTGTGGCAAGTTGGAAATGTTCATAGCTTAGAATTGTAAAATTGGCCAATTATAAAAGGAAAAGTACATTTTTAAATGACCAAAATTGGGAATTTTTGATACAAAAGCAAGACCAAGCATATGACCAACCATTTTAAAGGTAAAGGAAATTTTAAGACTAATGGCAATATTGGTTTTTGGAGTTGAGGTCAAGAAATGGGAGTTATCTTAAGTTACTTGTAAAAGAAGATACACTTGCCAAATCAAGCTAGGACCAAGGTGCAAGGCAATGGATGGTTTCTACACTTTCTACTTGTCATGAAAAGAGAAATTCAAGATATTTTGGGCTGCTGCAACAATGTTTTCATGAGCTAATTTTTCAACTTGCATTTTTCAAATTCTCATGCAATGATATAAACAATTTCTCATGGGATCAATCTAGCAAGTTCTGGAACTTTCCATCATCATCTATATATTCATTCTAACTGATCCAAAGCAAGGTTGAACTTCATTTTGATAGAAAACTCAGAGTTGTACTTCATATTGCTTTTTTGCAAATTGCTTCGAATCCTCTCAATTCTTCATCATTCCTTCAAGTTTTTGTTTCTATTCAATTCAATAATCATCATTGATCACATTACTATCAAGATCTGAGTGGATTGGTGCCTGAATCGTGCTCTGCAATTTTCACATCTTCAAGTGCAAGAAGAATCGGTTATGATGATCCAAGGTGTTTGAGCAAGAATCTTTGCATACAGAATCAAGATAATAGTCTATTGAGTGATCCTGGAGCATTGCAAGCTTTGAATTGAAGAATTCAACCTTCTGTTTTCATCTTCTTACCAGGTTAGTAACTCTCACGATTTGGCTTAAATTAGGGATAGTCTTCATGATTTGTTAGGTTAAACATACTCTAGGTGGTTAGATGATCATTTCTGGAGCATTTGGCTAGATTTGATGGAAGTTGATGTATGCACGTGAATTCTGTTTGGACTTAGAATTTGGTGAATAAGCTGTTAGAATCTTAAGTTGTTAGTGATTATTGATCAGTATGAGGCCAGGAAGAGATTAGTGCATTTAGGTTATTGATTCGTGACGATGAAATTGTGAGCTCATGGATTTCCCCCGTTCGGTTTGGACGATTTAGGGCGTTTCAATACAAACCAATGGCATGGTTGTATTCTACGTGGAAAATAGGCCAAGATTGGTTTTTACATTATGAATTTTGGACGGGAAACGAGGGAGAACGAGGGGATGGAAGGTCTGCGCATGGAATGTATCTTCATGGTGGTTCAGAAACCCTAAGTTGCCTAAGGTAGAAGATGAAATCACTACCGTCGATATGACTGTTGACCAATTGACTTGGAAAAGATCCTACGCTCCAGATTCAAAACAAAGTTGGAAGGAGATCAGCAGCAGCGTAAAACGATGCGTTCCATTTAAGAATGCTTGCTGGGCTTAGTGAATCTGCTTTCCACACCCCCCATATAAGGCCCAATTGCATTGTAACTGGATATTCCTGCTATTCGCACCGCGTTTGCTTTTATTTTCTTTAGTTTTTTTCAATTAATTTCTGAATTCAATTGGGCCATACGCGTTTCTATCCAGACCCCACCTTCTGAGGCCCATCATCATATGAACTGGACTTTATTACTTGTCACACCCCATGCATTATTCATATTATTTCTTTTTCTCTCCAAATTTTATTTTACTTCAAAAATTCATATTAAATAGAAAAATCACTATTTTTCAATGGGATTTTTTTCCCACTTTCCATTTTCTGTCAAGAAAAATATAAAATCATAAAATTGCCATTTTACTTCATTTTTATATTTTTTGCATATTTTTACATTTAATTGCTTTTTTAATTCTTTTAGTTGATGCTTTAATTTGTAGAATTTAGTTTAGGAGTTTCCTTTAGGATTTTCACCCCATTCTTTTTAGTACAACTAGATATGGATATTAGGTGCCCCTGGTCTTTATACCATAATTTCTAGGATTTCATTTTAGGTAGTTTAGTTAGAACTATTAGACTAGTTAATTAGGGTTTTGAATATAACATAGGTGTAACAAAACAATTTCTTTTTGGGCTTTTTAGGTTGAATTAGAAGATGGGACTATAGGGGTATTATGGGTAAGTGTAGTAGATCCCTTAGAAAAAATATTAGAATTTCCCCTATCATATTAATATTTTTAGTATATTTTTATAATTGATTGATTGTATGGTGTGCCCTTTCTAGGGTTATTGCTTGATTGTGTGGGTTATTCGGCTTGCTTGGTGTATGGGTTTGGATTGAAGAGCTTTGTTGATGAAGCCCATTGAAGACAAAAGGAGTGAAGATCAAGTTCAAGAGTTGATGAAGATTGTAGCTTGCTTGCAGCTGTTGAAGATTATAGGAACTAGGAGCTAGGTAGAGCTTAGAGTAGAAACTTGATTCATAAATATGGAAGGTCTTGTTTGCCTCCATTCTTTCTCTATGATTCAAAGTCTCTTCTAAATACTCACCTCCTTCCTTTGGAAGGATTAGTGAATGTATTTAAGAGATAGAACTTTTGATAGAAAACTGTCTGTATTTTGTTAACAGTCGGTAGGCCACCTCTGGTAGGCAACTGACTGTTTAACATCCAATTCATCTTGTTAACTGCTACTCATCTTGGAGAGTTTGATTTGAAGACAAGCCATGAAAGATTGAAGATAAAGACCTTGCTTGAAGACTGTAAAAGATGAAGATTGATGCTTGCTTGAAGCTTATAGATGTTTTGAAGATGACTTGAAGATAGATGTTGATGGAGCTTGCTGTGCAGAGTTGCTGTTTACTGTTTATTTTTGTTGTTTAGAAGCTTTTGATGTATTGTTTGAGTTTCCCGAACTGTATTGTTTGCCAATTAATCTGTTTGGTTGAAAGTTAATTTTGTTCGCTTTTGCCTGTTGTTTTCTAGGTTCGAGGTTGAGTGGGACTCCCTTGCCTCGCTTGTACTGCTGCATTCATGCATATTTTACTGTTTATTGTATCTGTTGTTTCTGTTTCCGTTTATCCCTTAGGATCTCTGTTTCTCTCTGCGCAAGAGAGGAACATGATAGACATTAGGCTTTCACCCATGCATGACAACATTAGGTTAGATGTTGATTCCCTTCTTAAACCATAGGTTTTAGAGTTCTGTCTCTTCTTTCTCAAAACAACCAGAAAAACACAAATAAACATTTCAAGCACAATAAAAGACATTTCTTCCGTAAAAGAATGTGAACCAATCAAAACGTCATTTTTGTCTGCTTGGACCAATAATCAGAAAAACCTTTTTCAGAAGGAATAAAAACAATCAAGACAGACTTGTGTCGTACGTGGCCCGAACTACGTTTGCTCTGATCTTTCATGTCGTATGAAAGTACGTAGGCATAGGATGCGATATCCTAGCGAGCAACCTTCCCCTCCTTTCCCGTAGGTAGGCGAACTACGTTGACTCTGATTTCTCGTTCCAGACGGGAATACGTAGGCATAAAGTGCGATACTTTGCCGAGTCATTTTATTTTCTTTTAACCCCCAGACCTGTAGAATAGATAGAATAACAATCCGTACTAGAAAACAAGCGTGGATCCCGTCGAGTACGACGGACGTGAGGGGTGCTAATACCTTCCCCTTGCGTAACCGACTCCCGAATCCAGGATTTGGTTGCGATGACCATTCCTTTCCCGTCTTTGTGGTAGGTTTACTTCGAGCGTTTCCTTTCCCTCCTTTGGGATAAATAACGCACGGTGGCGACTCTTCTGTTCAGCCGGCGCCGATTTTCGCAGTAGCGACAATAGGGATAGGATCAAAGTTAGCCCTATTGCGATTCTGATTTTGTCTAACAACCTGATGAGGAACTTGAATTGGTTGAGCATTGACAATAGGAGCAACTGCAGCTATATCTTGTTGTTTCCTGTGATGAGGTTTCGTTTCAACTGAAATAGCATGGGTATCACTATCCTTCTTCTTTTGAAAATTCTCAGCAGACTTTCTAGCACCATTAACAACTGGCATTAGTAATCTTTCCCTTCTAGATACCCTCTTCTAGTCTTTCTCCAATAGTGTCTAGGTTAGTAAAACCAGATGATACACTGCCTATGATCTTTTCCCAAAAGAGTGGTTAAAGAGTGTCCATGAATAATCCAATCAATTCCTTTTCTGCCAAGGGTGGCTCCACCTAAGCAGCTAGCTTTCTCCAGCACTGAACGTATTCCTTAAAGGATTCTTTTTCTTTTTGAGACATGTTTTACAGTTGATAGAGGTCAGGTGCCATGTCCAGGTTGTACTTATATTGCTTCAAGAAAGCATCATCCAAGTCCTTCCAGCTTTGGATACGGTTCTTCCGAAGTCCCATATATCATTTCAGTGAAGCCCCACTCGAGTTGTCTTGGAAACAGTGAATGAGTAAATTGTCGTTGTTGGTATAGGCAGCCATCTTGCGATAGTACATCACCAAGTGGCTTCTGGGACAGGTGTGCCCTTTGTATTTCTCAAATTCAGGACTTTTAAATTTGGCAGGCATAACCAAGTCTGAAAACAAGCATGTGTCCATTGTGGCAGAATTAAAGACATCACTTCCTTCCATGGCTCTTATCATTTTATCTAGAGTTTTCCATTGCTCTCTGACTTCCTAAATGTATCCAGGTTCCCCCCGACTTTCAGATTGCAGACCAGCAGCATGGTACATGAAAAGAGGATTCTCAAGAATAGCTTGAGCAATAGTATACACAACAGGTTGAGGTTAAGTGAATAATGGAGCTGAATATACTGGCAGTACGGATGGACCAACCATTGGAGTAGTTGCAAAGGGTGGCAAGTAATCCAGAGGTAACCCAAATTCTGGCCAAGTAGAAGCTGGTTGTTAGATCAGTGGAGGGTTTACAACAGCAGTTGGGATTTCAGAAATCACATTCCTCTGAGGTGGTTCCCCTCTAGCAATCAAAAGTTGCATCATTTATGTGAGCTTGGTCGTGCTGGCCTTCAACTCATCAATTTCCATTCTGACTTCTGTATTGTGTTGTTCTTGATTTTCCATTCTTAATCTGACGAAAACTCTAGTTCTGTAATTGTATCGAGAAAACAGCTTGACGGTGAACAGATAACTGAAGAAGGAGACAGTTGAAATGTGTTTCTTAGTAACTTGAAGGAATGCATATGTATGCTCATGAATGCAAAAGTGCATGGATGCAACAACCACGAACAAGATCACACAAAGCACACGAGTCAAGTGGTCAGAGTCACGAGCATAAAGCCAAGGTTAAGAACTATTGTGGTGAGAATAGGATATCAAATTATTAATTAATTTGAATCGCAAATCTTTAATTCACAACCGATCTTTGATTTATCCGAAAGAAAAGGTCAAAAGAAAACCTAATTTTTGCATCATAAACACAATGCGGGGAGAGATCTAGGTAAGGAGTTGGTTAAGCTTAGGGAAGGTATTAGCACCCTAAACTTCTGTAGTACTCTACAAGAACCTTTTATTTATTGTTTACTATTTTGCTTTAATTAATTGCCTGAGGGTATATTGCTAAGGGTTAGAAATGACAGAGAGACCTAAGGGTTAGTCCTGAGTCTACTCGGCAAGATTCGCATCTTGTGTCTACGTATCCTAGGTAGGGAATGGAATCAGAGTAATCATAGTTCCCCTCGAAAGGGAGGTTAGAAACTTCTTGACAGTGGTCAAGGTTTCAATGGGGAATAAACGTTCTTAAGGAAGCGCTTACGTGGAGTGCGGCGACTTCAATCTCTACGTTGAAAACTTGAATTGAAATTAGGGTTAAACTAGGTATTCCACGATGGGAAACCCTAAAATGGAGTACGGCGACTCCTTATCCTATGGCTAAGGTAAAGGGTAAATTTGTCCACGATGGGACACCTAGTCAATTAGGGTTTGAAATGGTCAAAGGTTAGGGTTATTGACTCAGCGGTCAAACTGCTAGATCTAATCCTTCGGAGGGTTTGACGGTGAATAGTGAAAAGGATGAATTATTATACGACAGAATTAAAGTACGAAAAATAATGAAAGCAGTAAAGAAAAAGTGCAATGTGACGATCACTCGCGTAAATTACAACCATAAAACAGATACGGAAATAAAGCGACGATAGCCTCGCATAATTACAACCGAACAAATTAAAATATGAATAAAAATCATGGGTTAGTAAGCTGAAATGACTAAGGATTAAATGACAGTCAGATGAAAATAGAGTTAGACTTTCTTTTTTTATTTTGAAAAGAAGAGTGATTTTCACTTTATTAGAAAAAATTTAGAAATGTTAGAAAGGTTAATTCAATTTTTTTAACAATTATTATTAAAACTTAATTTTAATCTTTAAAAAAAGTTAGATCTAATGTGAAACGTTAGTATTTACTTAAAACTTTAATTTTAAATTAAAAAAAAAAAGGTTTCCATTCTAAACCAAAAAATAGTTCCAATTTCTAAAAAACATTTTAATTTAAGAAAAATGGTTTGATTTTAAGTTATTAAAAAGGGTTTTTTTTAATAACTTAACAAATGGTTTAATTCAATTTCTTCCTAAAAAAGGTTTTAAATAAAAAAAAGTAAATGGTTTTAATTTTAATTAAAAGGTTTTTAATTTACTAATGCACCTTAATTAAAACAAAGGGTTCCTAATTCCTAATTAGACTACAATATAACACTTTAAAAAAAAAATAAAAAAAAAACAAAATAAAAGAAACGTAAATAAAGGGGTTTAAGTTTTTTTTTAGTTTTAAATGTTAATGAAAGGTTTTAATGCTAGAACATGATTTCTATTTAACAAAAGATATTAATTTTAATGGGAGGTTTTACTCTTTCTAATTATATTAAACCATAAAATTAATACTAATAATAATGCCAAAATAAAAGAAAAAGAAAAAAAATGAAAATGCAGTAAATTGGAATAAATGGAGGGGGGAAAGTGTTTCACGGTAAACACGCTTGAGGATTCTAAAAACTCTTCTTCTTCCTTGTGTGCCAGCACTGCCATGGTTACCCACTTTGAAGTTTTTTCGGCTTTGTTCCGCTTGCTTGCATGTCTCGCCCGTTCTACGCAACATACTCTTCTTCCTCTTTCTTGTATCACATGGAAAACAAAAGCAGAAAAACCCATTTTAATCATGATTGAAAGCTTATGATTTCTTACTTGCTAACGGTTGTTGCTATTTTCGTATCTCTGGTGGATGAGGGTCGATGATGAAGAAAAAATGAAACCGTGGGTTTTTGTCTGGTCCGCCGAGGGTGATTTGCTGGCGTTGAAGCCCTCAGGGATTCCGCCGCAGCCTTCTGGTGGACCGTTGGGTTCTCGCTGATCTTACGGATGGTGATGATGATGTTAGCTTTTTTTTATGGATCCCTCTCCTCTGATTCTCTGATGGTTTTATATTCTTTTTTATTTATGGGCTCAGATCCATCACGATTTTGATGTTGGTTTTGCTATTGCTGTTGCGAATTTCCCAGCGGATTCGTTGTTGTTGTTGTTGTTGTTGTTGTTGTTATGGTTTTGTTTGATTCGCAGGATTTTGTGGAAGCTTACGGGTTTGTTTGACTGAGTTTGTGGATTTGCAAAACGGGCTAGCTTGCATGCGTTTTCCAGGACGTGCTTGTTTTGGTTGTTGCGAAATTGTTGCTGATGAGATTGTTTGATCCGTTGGACTGAGGATTCCTTGGAAAATGGTGTTAAGGCCTCGTTTGGCAAACATCATTTTTCATGAAAAATCATCTTTTTGACAAAAATTGCTTTTTCCAAAAGCACTTCAAACAAAATCACTTTTTTGAAAACTCTTTTTATCTCTCTCTTGCAAATGAACAGATACTGTCGGGTTTACCGAGGTCCAGAAAACTATGTCGGGAGTTGGCTTCGACTTCGTCGTTGCCCTCCCGATGATGACATTAAGCTGAAGGTATCGGAACCACATTTCTAATCGTTTTAAAAACTTGTTTGTTGTTGATTTGCAGGTTCAGATAAAATCGGAGACTCGAAGAAATCGGAAAAAGTTTTTTAGGAATTTAGGGTTTTAGAAAAAGAAATGTAATTTAATTTTGTCAATTTATTTATTTATTTTTTGATATTGTAAAGAAATAAAATTATTTTTTGATATTGAAATAAAATTATTCATTTTTTGGATATTGTAATGAAATAAAATTATTATTGTTTTTTTATATTAAAATGAAATGAAACTATTATTATTATTTTTTTATATTAAAATGAAATAAAACCTAAATAAAATTATATTTTATTATTTGGATATCCAACCACAATAATAAAATAAAAATTCTATTTTTTTTACTAATTCCCAATTCTCAAACCAATTCAATCGATTAAATCTCATCTCCGATAAAACTTCCGAATAATCGTTCCGGTAACTTAAATGAATAACCCCCTCTGAATAAATCCAACTCATTCGGTTAAACTCAAATGACCACACTCTTCCAAGTAACTTCATCCCAATAAATTGAATTGATTTAATTCATCTGACTCAAATCCTCCATGATTAAACTCTTCCAATTAACACCCTTGGCCTCATAAATCGTCAGTAGGCTGCAACTAAATGACCATTTTGCCATGCATAAGTTAAAGAGCGCACAATGTGACTTTCCCTGCAAAAACCAAACAGACTACACAAACCTATTAGTGGTTAGTTACAATGTCATGCGAATGAGATGACGTGCGAAATGAACCTAATAATCTCGGGGGAAAATGTGGGGCATTACAGTTGCCCCTATTTAAATAGCTTCACCGGATGATTTGAGCAACGGAGACTCGAGGAATCACGGTGAAAGGGATTTAAATACAGATAACCGAAAAGTTTGTCCTTAGACGCAGTGATATGCAATGCTATGGACAAAACAAAATGACTACAATGTTGACAATGCCATGACTTTAATATGATGCGTATGATAAGAATGATAAATGCAAGGATGCAGACGACACGATGACATAGGGGACAGACGCGAAGAACGAACCATATTGAGGAATACAATGCACTGGGGCAACAACACGACACTGGGGAATTCTAGAGTGATGGATCAACCGGTGTAGGCACAACCAGTTGTCACTTTAGGATGAAACGGTAACACAGGAACATTCCTTTAAACGAAAAGATCGAGCGGGATCTTCAGGAACCGTCAGAAAATATACAGAGAGAAACAAACATCAGAAACATCCGGAAGAACATCGAATGAACTCTGAAACACACCAGAGATACTCAGAAAAGCATCAAATAAACTCTGGGACAAAGAAACAAATTTCAGGGACATTCGGAAGAACATCGAATGAACTCTGAAACACACCAGAGATACTCGGAAAAACGTCGAATAAGCTCTGGGACAAAGAAACAAAATGAGAACATCTATAAGAGCACGAGATGACGACAAGGTCTCTGAAGGTACATCCGAAACATTCAGGAAAGCATTAAATGTACAGGAAGAGTTTGAAGACGTATCTGGAAGAACATCAGATAAGCAACAAAGGAGTTCTGGAAGAAACATCAGAACCAAAACTCAATCTGGAAAAATGTCAGAGAACGGAAAACCATCAGAAAGATTCTAGAAAACCTTCAGAATCGAAAGAAAATATTTGAGAAACCGTCAGATAAGTTCTGGAATAAAATCAGAACAAAGGCTCAAACTGGAAAAACATCAGAGAGAGAAACGTATCCGGAAAACCATCAAAAAAATTCTGGAAGAACATCAGAATCAAAAGGAATATTTGGAAAACCATCAGATAAGTTCTGGAAGAACATCAGAACAAAGACTCGATCTGGAAAACCATCAAAAAGAGACGTATCCAGAAAACCATCGGATAAGAAAAACGTCATATCGAGAAGAACGTCAGATAGACACGACAACTCTATTTGGTAGGTTGCAAGTGAGTTGGACTTTGACCACAAGGTGAGACATGGATAAAACATAACCTTGGGAAAAATGAAAATGAGGATGAAACACTCATGATATGCATATGTATAAGAATAATGCTATGATATATGATCAAATGCAATTGCAGATGCCGACGACAAGACTCGACTCTTTTGGTAAGATGACAAAACTGGAAGACTGATTCCTCAATACGGAGATCCACTTGCATTCTGCTTGGGGACTAAAGATGTCGTTGTTGGGCATATCTCTGCCACAATGGTAAACTGTATCAAGTTGATGGTTCTTGTAGGAAGGATGAAAAGATGCTTGGGGATCCTTCAAGTAAACTGCCTCAGATTAAGCCGTCTGTTGTAGATGAGCTGATAATGCTTCAGCTTGTCTGATTCGTGAAAATGACTGTTTTATTGTGCCCCTAGAAGGCTTGCCCCCAGTCTAAGTCTTGAAAAATCTTTTGGATAAACTAAATCTAAGAAGACCTTTCCTTGGCGAATCTTGAACTGATTCTTAGACAGGATGTAAAAGGAACTTGCCCCTGATAGGATCACTTGACCAAGTTTCTCGACTGTTTGAAAATTCCTTGAGAGGAAAGCCAGTTCGCAAACAAAAATATTCATACAAACATGGCAATGCAAAGTTCACGCAACTTTTGAAACCAAAATCATTTTTGAAAGATGAAAAATAAATGAGCGTTGGTCAGAACACGGTGGTTCAAGACGCTCAAAGTTTAAAACAAAGGTGTACTGCCAAAATAAATTATTTGCAAAAGATCTTTTGGAGTCAGCTTACGCAACCTTGCTATAGTATACTTTCAAAATAACCTTGCTTCAATTAGGTCTTTTGAGGGTTGTAACGTGGCCTGGTTCACGGTTTATGAAACAAAGGGTAAAGACTCAAAATTTATTTGTACCCACCCAATCTACGTGATAATCTTCAGTCCTACGCTCAGTTAACTCATATTATGCATTCAGGTTCCTATAGGTTAGGAATTGCACTGATGGTAGCAATGATGGTTCATAAGTCGAGGACCTATGAAAAGGCAAACCACTAATTCCCTATAACATATGGTTGTTTTGACATTGAGAAGTTTCAGGGTAAGGATTTAAAGATCTCCTCTTTTTATTATCCCTAACTTTTGCCTGAACTGTTTCTTTTAAAGTACATAGTCAGCGGGATGCCCCATTTTTGCCTAAGTCTCCTTCATAGGTTTTGACTTAGCGGGCTTTTTCTTTTGATTTTTTTTGAAAGAAAATGACTTCCTAGATTAATGATTACGGCGAACCATCATCGGCTTTTGGCTTGGAAAACATCTTCGACACTTGCTTGTTGTGTGCGAAGGAAAATTGTAAGTGCGACCTTTATATGAAAAGTATATTGCAGGAAAGCACAACTGAGTTAATTGAGAACTACCCATGCCCCAGGTTAAAAATTACGGTTTTTTTTTGTAAAGAAAGAAACTCCAACTTCTAGGCTCGAAGGGGGTGACAAAGGATTAACTTCCTTATTTCTCCAATCTTTGAGGATTGAAACAATGCCTTAAATCGTCGTCAACAAAGTTTGATTGAAAGCACACTGACAGCAATTATGGGTATAACGTTTTCGTCATCCTCCCTTCAATCTTTGGATATCACAAATTTGGACAAGAAGTAAATATTTGAAAGATAAAGCATAAAGATGTAAATAATAGACAAAATGAATTGAAATTGAAAGTTGCAATGCTCATTTCATTAATGTAAAAGTACAAAAATAGTTTGAAATCAAACAACTAATAAAAATAAGGAAAGTACAAACAACGAGAGACAAAAGGCCTAATGACTAAATCAGTACAAGGATGAGTTGTCCTGTATGAAGCTTCACTTCTGATGCACTCGCAAAGGATTTTTCTGAACATTCAGAGGATTATTCTCAAAATCAAGGATTCCAGTTCTAACCAACTCACGCACCCTATCTTTTAGTGTAAAACAATGCTCCAAGTCGTGGCCCAGGGCACCCTCATGAAAAGTGCACTGGAGATCAACCCTAAATCCAGATGGAGAGGATTATGAGGAGGTGGTAAAGCCCTTGTAGTGATCAGTACTTTTTGAACCAGGTAAGGATAAAGTTCCGTGTATGTCTTAGGAATAGGATCAAATTGATTCCTATTTCGGTACTGGTCTTGTCTAACAACGGGACATTGAGGAGTCTGAGCTGGCTGTGGAGTAGCAACAACATGATGATCAACAGGTTGAGGTCCATGGCGAGGCCTTCTTGATTCAGTCATGATAGCATTGGTCTGGTCCTCTTTCTTCTTCTAGAAATTCCCATAGGATTTCTTTGCCCCACTAGAAGATTCGGCAACTTTCGATACCTTACTATTTTTCAAACCCTCTTCTAACCTTTGGCCAATAGTCACCAGATTTGTGAAGCTTGAAGAGACACTTCCAATCATCTTTTCCCAATAGAAAGGGGACAAAGTATCCATGAACATTCCTGTTAGTTCCTTCTCTGCTATAGGGGGTTCAACTTGGGAAGCTAACTCCCTTCAGCGCTGAGCGTATTCCTTGAACGACTTTTTTTCTTTCTGAGGCATACTTTGAAGTTGACGACGATTAGGAGCCATGTCCAAATTTTATTTGTATTGCTTCATGAAAGCGTTGGCTAGATCCTGGAAGCAGTGGACGCTGTTATGCTCCAAGTTCATATACCACTTGAGAGAAGCACCACTCAAGCTGTCCTGAAAGCAATGGATGAGCAACTTCTAATTGTTGGTGTAAGCTGCCATCTTTCGGAAGTACATGACTAGATGAGCTCTTGGACATGAGTGACCTTGATACTTCACAAACTCAAGAGTATTGAACTTGGAAGGCAAAACAAGACCAGAAATTAGGCACATATTATCGGTATCAACGCTGAAGCAACCAGTACCCTCGACAGCTTGGAGTCTCTTGTTTATGATCTGAAACTGTTCACGGGTAATCTCAGGCTCAACAAAATCTTCTCGGTCTTCCCTTTGAACACTAGCAACATTGTACTCATAGGGAGGATTCTCAAAGGGAGCTTGGACAGTATGATTAACAATGTGGACCACAGGTCTGGCCTCGGTAAGGACGGGAGCTTGAAAAACCCGTCTGACAGTATGACCAATTGTAGCAGCAGATGCAATAGGTGGAGAGTAGTTAAGAGGTAAGCCAAACTCCGGCCAAGTAGAGGGCGACAGTGAAACAGGATATGGATCAGCACTTGAAACTTCCTGAATGACGGTCCTCTGAGGTGGTTCTCCTCTGGCAATCAGTACTTGAAGCATTTCGGTAAGCCTGGTCATGCCTGCTTTCAACTCATCGATCTCCATTCGGACTTCCGCATTATGTTCCTCTTGTTCTGACATCAGGCGTCTATAGTTAGCTCTAGTTTGATATCTGTGTCGAGGAATCAGCTTGACGACTCAAAGGGACACTGGAAGATAAAGACATCTGGACATGAGAAACCGGGGAAAAATGCCATGCAAGACATGATGCTAATGCAATGCAATGGTTTCAAGAACTTCAACGGTCGATTGCATTGGAAAATGTTTTGGACTTTAAAATGTAAGACTTTTTTAATTTGCAAAGGACAGTTGAATTCCTTGAAACTAGGAATGGTGTTTTATGAATGCCATGCACAAATACACACAAACAACAAAAGTCCTAGGTTAAAGATATAATGAGCGGAGTTAAGGTCTACCCATCCCAAAAGGTATGTACTATAGGATAGTTGTACCTGCAGAACAAGGTTCTAAAGAAGTGCCCAAAGTCATCAGTCCATCTTTCGGATATTTTCAATTTCCCGACTGACTTGGTGGTTAATAATATTCTCAACAGAACATCTTTTGAGTGTAGTATCGCGTAGCAACTATTTTGGGACTACTCCCTCATAGTTCCCGCACTACGTCCTAAATAAGGCCAAGGTGGTGTTAAGGTACTACGGTCCCCAGTATCATAGACTCCAATCGACAATAGTAAAATTTTTCACGACTACTCATTCAACCAAACCATTTTCGAAAGGGTCTCAACTGAGCGGTAATTCTCAAGTCAGCTTGGTCGGGAATTACTCCTATAAACCTCGTAGAATATATCACCTTCCTATAATAATGTCACTCAAGTCCAGGTGTAAGACTTATCTCACAACAAAAATAGATACCCCAAGCAAGGTACAATAATATTATATACAAACAAGCAAATAATGAAGCAAATAGCAACAAAAAAACAAATTCGGGGTAACCCTTAAAAGTTAGGACTTTCCCCAGTGAAGTCGCCATTTTCTGTTGCGGTGATAATAGGATATCAAATTATTAATTAATTTGAATCACAAATCTTTAATTCACAACCGATCTTTGATTTATCCGAAGGAAAAGGTCAAAAGAAAGAAAACCTAATATTTGCATCGTAAACACAATGCGGGGAGAGATCAAGGTAAGGGGTTGGTTAAGCTTAGGGAAGGTATTAGCATCCTAAACTTCTGTAGTACTCTACAAGAACCTTTTGTTTATTGTTTACTATTTTGCTTTAGTTATTTGCTTGAGGGTATATTACTAAGGGTTAGAAATGACAGAGAGACCTAAGGGTTAGTCCTAAGTTTACTCGGCAAGATTCGCATCTTGTGACTACGTATCCTGGTTAGGGAATGGAATCAGAGTAATCGTAGTTCCCCTCGAAAGGGAGGTTAGAAACTTCTTGACAGTGGTCAAGGTTTCAATGGGAAATAAGCGTTCTTAAGGAAGCGCTTACGTGGAGTGCGGCGAATCCAATCTCTACGTTGAAAATTTGAATTGAAATTAGGGTTAAACTAGGTATTCCACGGCGGGAAACCCTAAAATGGAGTACGGCGACTCCTTATCCTAATCCTAGGGTAAAGGGTAAATTTGTCCACGGCGGGACTGTCGCTTGCGCGAAAATAAGGTGTCGGCATGACAGAAGAGTCGCCACCTTTCGTTATTTATCCCTCAGAGCGGGAAAGGAAACGATCGGAAAAACCTGACGAAATAAGGGTAAGACAAGGTCATCGCAACCATAGTCTGGGTTCGGGAGTCGGTTACGCAAGGGGAAGGTATTAGCACCCCTCACGTCCGTCGTACTCGACGGGATCCACGCTTGTTTGTTTACTTGGACGGGTTGGTTATAATCTATCTACCTATCAAGGCTGGCTGAAAAAGAAAAGAAAAATGACTCGGCAAAGCGTTGCACTTTATGCTTACGTATTCTCATCAGAGAATGAGAAATCAGAGTCAACGTAGTTCGGCCTACGAATGATTACGGGGGAAAGGTTGAAGGTTGCTCGCTAGGACGTCGCATCCTATGCCTACGTACTTCCACACTGTATGGAAGATCAGAGCAAACGTAGTTCGGGACACTACGCATTATTTCCTGAAAGAAGTGTTTTTTATTGTGTTTGCGATTTCAACCGCACTAGAGACTATGACCTGAGAGTGAATGCGTCGCATGTCACCCAAAGGGTACCATACTAAACATCCAGACTGTGGAAAAGAAACTCTCCCACAATCCTTTCTCAGATAGCTTAAGGCTCGTAACGTACGAAAGAAATCACTCATGATTACTGTATCTTAAACTGCTTTGAGATGAGAAGAGAACAGGCCCAACTAGGAGGGAGACTATCAAGTCCTATTGTTGTCATGCCATGGATTCATCCTATGGTTGAGGTTTGAACAGGGAACTCCTAGATGTTGTCATGCATAGGTTTCAACCTAAAAGTCTATCATCAAATCCTTATCAAAGGAAATGAGAGGCCTAAGGGATCATGTCAATGATACACCAAAACAGACAAAGCATCATCTTAACAGTAAAATGCATGCAATGCAAGTGAGGGAGGAAATGTGTGTGGGGCTTCAGCCTCCACAAGCTCATCTCAACCTCAAGCCAGTCATGAAATAACAGTAATCATACTGAAAAATAAACGACATGCTATCAAGCAACAAACAGTAAACTGCAATCATACAGATAAAAGGAATGAAATACCATCAGGCAAAATAAACACATGGGCAAGGGAGCTGGGCTCTACCGAATACCCTCAAGCAAAGCCACGCAATAACAATACAAGCAGAGGGAGCAACTCAACCTCTAATGAAATCATGCTCTTAGACTGAATTTATTCTAGATGAACTTAGTCTAATGCAACAGACAAATCAGACAAAACACACAATACAGAAAAGAAAACAGAAGAAAGCTTCAGCTCCTCCAGCAGCAACTCAGTCTTCAGACTTCAGAGATCACTTGCTTTCCAGGTATCAACCCTACAGCATGAGTATCAACTCATCTTCTCCCTTAAGCTTCAGCTTCTTTGATCAGCTCCACCTTCAGGCTTCACTATCTTCAGGGATATTCAGGTATCAACTTGATCTTCACAAAGTCCTCAGACTTCAACAATCTTCAAGGAATCATCCTCTTCAAAGCTTCAGCTTCTATCTCCAATGGCTTTTAGATCTTCAATCAATTCTTCAATACTTTCCATTGCTATCTTCAACAATCCAAATGCTTCAGCACACAAGATTCAGTCAACAAGATGAGGTGAGGATGTTACAGTGCTCACTGACTTCCAAAGGATGCCCTTGAGGACTTAACATCAAAGGGAAAGGCTCTCTCAAAGTTCTACCTTATAGGGCAAGGTCACTAATCCCTCCAAAGGAGAGAGGTGAATACCCTTAAGGGACTTTATGTCATAGAGAAGGAAGGAGGTGAACAAGACACTCCTTGTTTATTGAATGGAAGTATTCTATCTAAGGCTCTACCTATGCACCTATAAACCTATAAACAAAACAAACAAAAGCTAAGCTAAACTCCTCTGCAAGGTCTTCAAGGCTTCAATGATGATCCACAAGGTCTTCAACTCAATCTTCAAGGCTCACACACTCAAAGGAGAAGAAAAACAAGCACAACAATACAAACTATGCCTTTAAGCAACTCACATACCAACCATACATTCAAAAATCAATTAAAAATACTAAAACACCATATAATATTCTAGCAAAATTCTAGGGGATTCTATACATACTTACCCTTAACCCATATATTCCCCATACACTAATATGGCCTATAAACCCCAAAACAAAATTGTTCAATCTACTTATACAACCTAAAACCCTAATTTGAGCACCTAAATGTCAAATAAGCAAACTATATCAAATTTTAATCTACAAATTGTGAATTAAATCTTATATGAACTATGATTCAATATCTAACTATGCCAAAAAGAATGGCTCAAAACTCCTAAGGGAAAGTCCTAAAAGAAATTATACAAAACCAAGCATCAACAAAATCAATTAAAAATACTATTTACAAGAATAATATGCTAAAAATACTATACTAAAAATAAAATGGAATTTTTATTTTTATTAATTTTCTAGACAAAATTATGAACCTATGGAAAAAACAAGAATTAAAAAATATTAATTTTTCTATTTTATATGGATTTTTTAATATGCAAGAAATATAAAAGAAATTAAAATAAAAGAAAATGAAATAAAGGGGAGGGGGGTGTCATGAGTAATGCGCCTCAGTTGATTATCCTGGTGGGCCTAGAAATGGTGGTGCGCATAGCAAAGGTGCTAAGCCCATGTGCGCTCAGAAAATGAAGAGAAAAATTACAAGAAAAATAAAAGGGATACGGTATGAATAGCAAAGAAATCCTGTTGAAATCTGGGTTGGGCCTATGAGGAGGGTGTGAATAGCACTGATCTGCTGAAGCCCAAAACTACTCACTTAATCAAACGCGTCGTTTTGAAGCTGAGTCTTTCCCTCCGTTTTGAATTCAAACCATGGCCGTTGGATGAGCTGATCCAGTCAAACGAAATGAGACGATCCAATGGCTAGGGGTCATCGTCCCCAAACACACCCTAGGGTTTTCAGAAACCCTAACTCCATGCCCGAATTTCCATCAACTCGTTTTCTCTGGTCCCTTAACGAAATCCAAAACTTCCAAGAGCAAACTTTCTCTACTAACCACCCAGAACACGATGATACCCATGGTTTTCCCTGAAACTCCTCAAATCGTTCTAACAGAAAGCTCCAACCTTAGGGTTTCAACCTTTTCCTCTACTATCAATCTTGATGTAACTTCAAACTAACGATCCAGAATTGTTCTACATGTTACCCTAACCAGACTATGCTATATCATATCCATTAATGCACACTAAACAGCTTGCTATCAATCTTGCAAGAATTGGTACCCTGCCACGAAACTCCATGGATCCCTCTCAAACTTTCAGAAAATCTTCCTCTAACCTAGCATGTCATCCTTACACCTAGCAAGCTAACAGAATGCACCTAATAAAGGATCTATGGTGGAAATTACCAACCTGTTGAAGATCAATGGTGAGTGGTGTTAGGGCTTGATCTAGCACTTGAAATCCTCTCCAAATGCTCCTCCAATGATGAATACCTTTCTGTTTGCAAGAGTTGAGGTGGATGGGGCTTGTAGAAGAAGAAATTGGATCTTGCTTGATCTTGAAGAAACCTTGCAATGGCACTTTCTCTCTCAATCTCTCCAATGAACTCAGCAACTTTCACCAACCTTTCATCACACTATGAAGTACTCTTTAAATAGCAATCCATGGAAGCTCCTAGAATCATCTAGAATCCACTAGAAAAGCTTGGATTTTCTCCTTTGGTGACAAGTTGAACATACCATATCTCATGAGTTAGGCCTTGTAAACTTGTGTCAAAATCTCATTACAAGAGATATTGAGATCATATGTGCAAAAATCAGGCCAAACTTGCCTTGTGTAGAACCTTCCAAGGATGCCTTAAGATACAAGTTACAATTTTTCAAAGCAACCTTCATTTTTGAGCCTCAAATCAAAATTTTGTTTAAACCAAAGTTTTTAGAATGTTATTTGCATTCAGAATGGTATATTGGATGACCTATTTTGGATTCATAGATCTCCCAAACCAAATTTCAACTTGACTTGAATTAACTTATATGCCTTTTTTAGTTCAAATTTACCAAACTTTGTCATTCCATGCTATGAGCTTTTACAACAACTCATGACCTCTTTTCTAGGCTTAAAATGCCATTTTGAACAACTTTCATGTTTTGAATTTTTCCATTTGAGGCTTGGAAATAGGAGATATGGCCTTTGCTTAAAATGACCTATAACTGCCAAATGACCAAAATACCCCTGTCTTGTTCAAACCATACGTTGAGTTCTACAAATCCTATCAAGGACTTCTAGTACTCTCTAGAAAGATAAGAAGATGCTCTTCAACATTCATGTTTACCAAGAAATCATAGGAATCATCCTACTAGGGCAAAAGTTGTCTGCAAGTTGGGTGACTTTCAAGGACCCAGATTCACACACCTCAGCTGACCTGTAATTTGTCAAAACCATAACTTGAGCTCTGCAACTCCTATCAAGGACTTCCACCACTAAAATTAAAGCTAAGAACAAGCTCTACAACATTTATGTTGTGGGGAAGATGAGATATCAACCACATCTTGAGCTAAAACTGCCTGGAAGGTAAAGATCAAACTAGGGTTTTTTCACTGACAATCCTCAGAAACCCTAACTCAAAACTTCTCAAACTCCTCAATCATGATGAGTTGGCCTAGGAATCATCTTTATAACATCTCCATACATGATTCCATGATCTCATGGCCCTTGGATTAGGTCTCAACCTTCTCCAAATCTTCAGCTGATCTAGGATTGACCCAGTCAAAACCCTAATTCTACCATTCATGGTTGAATCTTCTGAATTCTTGCACAATGACTTCTCCGGGCTTTATGATGGCTATCAAGACATCTCATAAACTTTCTCAAAGCTTCCAGTTCATTCTCAAAGTCTCAGAATCATCTGAGGAGCTCCCACAACTGTCAAGCTATGAAGCACAAAACCTTGGTTTCAACCAATTCCTCTGAGGATCTCTTGAACTTTCTGATGAAGGTATCAACTTTCAAACACTCAATGGGTGAATAAATGTTGGTCAAATTTTGGGGTGCAACAGGGACACCTAGTCAATTAGGGTTTGAAATGGTCAAAGATTAGGGTTATTGACTCGGCGATCAAACTGCTATACCTAATCCTTCGGAGGGTTTAACGGTGAATAGTGCAAAGGATGAATTATTATACGACAGAATTAAAGTACGAAAAATAATGAAAGCAGTAAAGAAAAAGTGCAATGCGACGATCACTCGCGTAAATTACAATCATAAAACAGATACGAAAATAAAGCGATGATAGCCTCGCATAATTACAACCGAACAAATTAAGATACGAATAAAAATCATGGGTTAGTAAGCTGAAATGACTAAGGATTAAATGACAGTCAGATGAAAATAGAGTTAAACTTTCTTTTTTTTATTTTGAAAAGAAGAGTGATTTTCACTTTATAAGAAAAAATTTAGAAATGTTAGAAAGGTTAATTCAATTTTTTTAACAATTATTATTAAAACTTAATTTTAATCTTAAAAAAGGTTAAATCTAATGAGAAACGTTAGTATTTACTTAAAACTTTAGTTTTAAATTAAAAAGAAAAGGTTTGCATTCTAAACAAAAAAATAGTTCCAATTTCTAAAAACCATTTTAATTTAAGAAAAATGGTTTGATATTAAGTTATTAAAAAGGGTTTTTTTATTTTTTTAAAACATAACAAATGGTTTAAATCAATTTCTTCCTAAAAAAGGTTTTAATAAAAAAAAAGTAAATGGTTTTAATTTTAATTAAAATGTTTTTAATTTACTAATGCACTTTAATTAAAACAAAGGGTTTCTAATTTCTAATTAGACTATAATATAACACTTTAAAAAAATGAAAAATAAAAACAAAATAAAAGAAACGTAAATAAAGGGGTTTAAGCTATTTTTAAAAAGTTTTAAATGTTAATGAAAGGTTTTAATGCTAGAATATGATTTCTATTTAAAAAAAGATATTAATTTTAATGGGAGGTTTTACTCTTTCTAATTATATTAAACCGTAAAATTAATACTAATAATAATGCCAAAATAAAAGAAAAAGAAAAAAATGAAAATGCAGTAAATTGGAATAAATGGAGGGGGAAAGTGTTTCACGATAAACACGCTTGAGGATTCTAAAAACTCTTCTTCTTCCTTGTGTTCGAGCACTGCCATGGTTACCCACTTTGAAGCTTTTTCGGTTTTGTTCCGCTTGCTTGCGTGTCTCGTCCGTTCTTCGCAACATACTCTTCTTCCTCTTTCTTGTATCACCTGGAAAACAAAAGTAGAAAAACCCATTTTAATCATGATGAAAGCTTACGATTTCTTTCTTGCTAACGGTTGTTGCTACTTTCGTATCTCTGGTGGATGAGGGTCGATGATGAAGAAAAAATGAAACCGTGGGTTTTTGTCTGGTCCGTCGCGGGTGATTTGCTGGCGTTGAAGCCCTCAGGGATTCCGCCGCAGCCTTCTGGTGGACCGTTGGGTTCTCGCTGATCTTACGGATGGTGATGATGATGTTAGCTTTTTTTTATGGATCCCTCTCCTCTGATTCTCTGATGGTTTTATATTCTTTTTTATTTATGGGCTCAGATCCATCACGATTTTGATGTTGGTTTTGCTATTGTTGCTGCGAATTTCCCAGCGGATTCGTTGTTGTTGTTATGGTTTTGTTTGATTTGCAGAATTTTGTGGAAGCTTACGAGTTTGTTTTACTGAGTTTGTGGATTTGCAAAACAGACTAGCTTGCATACGTTTTCCAGGACGTGCTTGTTTTGGCTGTTGCGAAATTGTTGTTGATGACATTGTTTGATCCGTTGGACTGAGGATTCCTTGGAAAATGGTGTTAAGGCCTTGTTTGGCAAACATCATTTTTCATGAAAAATCATCTTTTTAACAAAAACTGCTTTTTCCAAAAGCACTTCAAACAAAATCACTTATCTGAAAACTCTTTTTATCTCTCTCTTGCAAATGAACAGATACTGTCGGGTTTACCGAGGTCTAGAAAACTAAGTCGGGAGCTGGCTTCGACTTTGTCATTGCCCTCCCGATGATGACATTAAGCTGAGGGTATCGGAACCACATTTCTAACCGTTTTAAAAACTTGTTTGTTGTTGATTTGCAGGTTCAGATAAAATCGGAGACTCGAAGAAATCGGAAAAAGGTTTTTAGGAATTTAGGATTTTAGAAAAAGAAATGTAATTTAATTTTGTCAATTTATTTATTTATTTTTTTGATATTGTAAAGAAATAAAATTATTTTTTGATATTGAAATAAAATTATTCATTTTTTGGATATTGTAATGAAATAAAGTTATTATTGTTTTTTTTGTATTAAAATGAAATGAAACTATAATTTTTTTTATATTAAAATGAAATAAAACCTAAATAAAATTATATTTCATTATTTGGATATCCAACCACAATAGTAAAATAAAAATTCTATTTTTTACTAATTCCCAATTCTCAAACCAATTCAATCGATTAAATCTCATCTCTGATAAAACTTCCGAATAATTCTTCCGGTAACTTAAGCGAATAACCCCCTCCGAATAAATCCAACTCGTTCGGTTAAACTCAAATGACCACACTCTTCCGACTAACTTCATCCCAATAAATTGAATTGATTTAATTCATCCGACTCAAATCCTCCATGATTAAACTCTTCCAATTAACACCCCGGCCTCATAAATCGTCAGCAGATTGCAACTAAATGACCATTTTGCCATTCATAAGTTAAAGAGTGCACAATGTGACTTTCCCTGCAAAAACCAAACAGACTACACAAAGCTGTTAGTGGTTAGTTACAATGCCATGCGAATGAGATGACGTGCAAAATGAAACTAATAATCTCGGGGCAAAATTTGGGGTATTACAAGAACCAACCCACAAAGGTATGTACTAAGGTTATATCAGCACCTGTAGAACAAGGTTCTAAAAAGTTCTCAGAGTCATAATTCCATCTTTTGGATATTATCGGCTTAAACGACTACTCTTCGGTCAACGATATTCTCAAGAGAGACTCGTCTGAGTATGGTATTGTATAACAAATAATTCAAGTCTACACCTGAATAGCCACCACACCACGTCCTAATAAGGCCAAGATGGGTTAAAGGGTTCTAAAGTCCTCAGCTTCTCAGGCTCCCAAGTCGGAAAAAGTAATATCAAATACGACTACTCGTTTGACATTAGTAATCCCAAAGGGGCCTCCACTGAGTGGAGGATCTCAAGTTAGGTTAGTAAGGACTACTCCATGTAAGCCGAACAAGACTATACCACCCTCCTATCATAAGTGCACTCAAGTCCGGGTATAGGACTTATCTCACCACACAAATCACCAGACACCCAAACAGAACAGGAAATAACAAACAAATAAAACATATAAGCGTAAATAAATCAAAGTAGGCTAAACCCACAGAGAACCAGAGACTTTGGGTTCGATCCCCAACAGAGTCGCCACTTTTCAGTAGCGAAAAATATTGTGAGTGTAAGCTATTAATTAACTTAACTCATAAAGCAAGACTCGCCACCACACTTTTATTTTATCCAAAAGGAAAGGAAAAAGAGCAAACAAAACCTAAGCAAGTTCTAAACGAGAACAAAAGAATAGAGATTGGGTAAGGGGGTTGGTTACGCTAAGGGAAGGTGTTAGCACCCAAAACGTCTATAGTACTCTATAGGAACCCTTTGAAATATCTAAGATTTTTGGTTTGAAAAGGTTTGTTTGAAATGAGATCGGGGAGATGAGAAGAGAAATATTTTTTAAGATTTTTGTGTTTGCAGAGACTTATTGGCTCATGCCTACGTACCCACAAAGTGCAATATAGGATCAAAACCTCGTATTTTATGGTAGAAATGACAAAATAGGTTTGTTATGGTTGATTTTGAGTGAAAAGACAAGTCGTCATTTCTAAGCGAATAGTGTCGCTTAAAGAGATGACTCATGTCTAGATTCATGGAAAAGTTTTAAAAGAAAAAGTGCATAAGGAACAAAAGGTTTGAATGAGATTGAATGCTTTTTATGTCTTTCTGAAAAGAGTCAAAGTATGATTAACATTGATTGACATTTATTAAAGAAAAGGAAGTTTGAAAAATCTCTTGACAAAAGTCAAAGTTTTATTATAAAAGAGGTTTAATTTGGAAGACAAGAAGGTTTTGAAAAAGATAGAGGATTTTAAAAATCAAAGAAGGGGTGAAGAAGAAGGGACTACCCTAGAACAAAAAGATAAAAGCTAAGGATAAAAATGGACTAACCCCACAAGCAAGCTCTACAATATAAGCATTCTTCCTTTAGATTAGACCTTGATCAAAATACATCTTCAAAAGAGAACTCCAAGTACCCAAAGTTCAAGGTTTGACATCACAAGCTTCCAAACATAGGTTAAGATCCTAATTCTAGGTCCAAAACTCCATGTAGAATGCAAAGGATAGTAACCATAGTCCACCATTAAGAGAACAAGTTTTTTTAGGGGTTTAAGCCTTTATTAATATTTTTAGTCCAAATGAACAAAATAAAAATAGCGGAAGCATAAATAATAATATGATATAAGATGATAGTAATGAAGCATAAAAAAAATAAAAGAGAGATAGGGAACAAGAAAGAAGGATAAACAAAATTAGTACAATAATATTGTTAGTGAGTTAGTGATTAGTTATTAGAACAAATGATCAACGATGGTTGAATAATGAACTTAGGCCAAAGTTAATGAAGACTCATTAGAGGATTGATAAATCAAAGCCTCCTAACAACAAGTTTCATAAGTAAAGGACCTAAGACAAATAATCAACCATACTTGGACTTTCAAACATAAGTTTGAGCCACGAATGATCATTTTTCGGTACGGGACAATTTAACGCTATGTTAAGCAGTCGTAATCGGGCTTATGTAGAAGCCACGACTATCTGAGGCTGACCAATAAAATGTTTGTACTAATATAGAGAGACGATATGTAGATCATCCTGCAAAAGCAATACCGTACGAAAAGAAAATAGGTAACAATCTCATCTTCATCAAAAACTAAAATAAGTTTGAATGATATTGAAGATTTTCATTGATCAAAAGAAAATGAGAGATAGATGAAAAAAATGCCAAATTGGCCCATACGAAGATGTAATTCAAGGCAAAGAACAAAAGGAAATGGAAGAAGAAAGAAAAGGAACCAAAACAGTTTCAAAACAAAGCCAAAAAAACATATTTTGCACTGTGCAAATCAATTGCACCAGTGTGCAAATCGATTGCACAACAGAAAATCTGCAATTCTAGGTAAAAAATACATTGTGCAATCGATTGCACTGCAGCGCAAATCGATTACGCACTGACAGACAACAATAAAATCAGCATTTACAAGGAAAAACCATGATCAATCATTTCTTCAAACATCTCATGATCAAGGATACAATTGTACACGAAGGTTCAACTAAAACAACAACAAATAACACCAATGGAACATAATTTTCAAGATTCAAAGATCAAGTAACAAGAATCAACAATAGATCACATGGTGAATGATGTATTAAGAACAACGATGGTGGATCAAGAGATTACCACTTCAAATCTGAAAATTCTTCAAATCAACTCCAAAAAAACCACACTCCAAAGCCTTAATCTACAAAAATTGATGATGAAAAATAGAATGGATGAAGGTCTAGCTCAAAGATTAGTAAGTTCTAATGATGAACTTACTAACTTTCAAAGGAAGAAAGAGCTTTGGTGAATTTGTTAGTTGGAAAAAATTGAGAAACTCAAGAAGAAATTTGAGAAGGTGAACTTGGCTATCAAAAGCTTGTGAAATGAATGAAATGAGACCTCTATTTATAGAATTTAGGCTTGGAAATTTTGGTGGTTTGGAATTTGGTTTGGAATCCAAATTAGCTTGGAATTTGAATTTGGAGGGAAATTAATGATCAAGTGGTGATTAATGAGGGTGTATGGTGGGAATTAGTTATGATGAGGTAGTGGAATTATTTTTGGGTGATCTAGAATATTCTCAAATGATGAAATGGGTGCTAAATGCTTCAAAATTTGAAAAATACTGATTTTGGCCAATTCTATCCTTGTGCAATTGATTGCATTGTAGCGCGAATAAATTGCAAAGCTGAAAACTTCAAAATCTAAGCAAAAATGCAGGGTGAAATTGATTGGATCAATAGTGCAATCGATTGCACAGTTGAAAAACTTGAAAAATGCCTTGTTGGCTGGATTGTGCTGGTTGTAGCTCGATTATGTTGCTCGTCAAAGAAGGCATGGAAATAAACACATGAACCTTGGAGTCTCTTGAATAATATTCAATCAAAACTTGAGAATTCTTGATAAAATGAATTTGAATTTTTTGCGGATCAACTTTGACTTTGTTCAGATGAGATTCATTCAAGCTGAGGGACTATTGCTTGGTGTTTTTGATTCAAACTTCCTGTGAAAAAGTTAGTAAAGGGGAAAAATAAAATATTTTTGTATTTTGATTAATGTTAGTAAACATAAATAAATAAAGCAATAAAACAAAGACAAACAAAGGTACTCGGTGATCCCTGCAAGGTATAAACCCAAAGATGAAAGGGATAGAGGAACCAAAGCATGATCTTGTTTGTGATGCAAAGATGCAGATGATATGTGGGAAATATTAGGGGTAAAAATTAGCGTATTAAAAATAATAAAACACCTTTAACCAATTATTATTCTTCTTCCTTCTTTTCTCTATTTTGTAAAACCTAATAGAGTTTCTTGTATTTTTCAAGAAACTTAATCTTTTTCTCAAATTTTGCTTTGTTCTTAATGAAATCAATTCACAAAAATATTAATTTATATATTTTTTATAGATGCATATATGTGGTTCGATCTACTAAAGGTTTATTTAGAAAAAAACAAAAATTTAGTGAATATTGAATCACTATGAACAGAAAGGGAACTTTGCTCTGAAAATCTTATACTCATTTTTAAGAAAAATGGGAATCCAAATAAACATAGTGTTATCATTGTTATGTTTGAACAAAACCAAGTAACTTCTCTATTTATCTATTCTCATAGAGGGTACAAACATAATCAGCAAGTATGGGTTCATAAGTTCAAGGATAAGTGACCATGGGTTCACACTTAAATGGAGACAAAAGTAGTTAGTAATTAAACTATGTGAAAAAATGTCTAAAGCAACAAAGATAATTTGAATTAAGCTCTATTCACCATAAATTTATTTTTGTTACCTTAAAGCTCTATTCAGCAAAGATATTATTGTTGAAAAAAAATGTCACAAAGCTTGTTAGTGGAAGATTTTCACTAGGGAGTGTAACACCCCAAAATTTTCCTTTCCGTTTTGACCATAGTTGGCTTATGTTTCTCTGCATTTTGCATTTGTGCATATCATGAAATTGGTTCTTGAGACACGGTATCAATGTGTTTCTAAGGCTCAAGGTTCCCTTTCATTGCAAGTTTCAACCAGCAAGCATCAGAGGCTTCGACATTTATTTTGCCTAGCAATCGAGTACCCAATTTTATTTTTACCCAGTATTTTATTTTTAGCACGGAAGACATGTCACAGGTTATCTCTGGCATTTTCACAGTTGAACTATCAAAATACAAGTTTCAGAGGCTTAACGTGGCTTAGAACGGGTGGAAACAGACGAATATGCAAGTTTCCCCCCAAATGGCACATTTTTTAAAATTTGTGAGTGGTTAACCGATTAACCAATTTGCACTAGCAAATGGTTAATTGATTAACCAAAGGAAATTGTGCCCATATACATGCATTTTTAATGCTTCCACTTTTGGGGTCTATTTTGATCACTTGTGAATTGGTTTTGCATCAGAAGAAGGATCTAGAATCACTCTAAATTTTGATTTACTTTCAAAACCAATCCAATTTCCCTCCAAATTACCATTCCTAATCCCATACCAATTTTCAAACCCGCACTCCAAATCACAATTCTACTCCTAACCAAGAGCTTATTTAAGTGAATTTGCTCCAAACCTCACCATAATTCACAAGAACCTTCATTTTTCTGATCTCTCTACACATTGCTCTCAAATTCTCTTAATTTTCTCTCAACTTTTTCACTTTCCAAAACTCAATTAGAACTCTTTCACTTGAATTATTTGATTCTTCATTGGAATCCTTGAAGTCTAAAGCTTAACCTCCATCATTCATCTCCACCAACTTGAATTCATGATTTGATTTTCGTTTGGATTTGGATCTGGTTTTAGAAGCAAGATTTTAAGTGATTCTTGGATCAACTTTGGCTTAATTTTTCTCATTCTTCACTTCTCTTGCAAGAAATCTCTTAGATCTTGAAGTTTTCTTGGGTTTCTAGCTTAGATCTATCATTTTGTAGTTGAACAACACTTACCAAAGCAAATCTCAGCTTTGAAGGTTGGTTAACTCTAGATCCATTTTTGTTTTGAGCTTATTTGGATAATCACATTGTAGATCTTCAATTTTAATTGATTTTTGATGATTTGATCTATGTGATTTGTGATCTCAATGCTTGGATAAGTTTGATTGATGTTTGATCACTGATTTTTAGTGTTAAATTCGTACATAATTGATTACATGATCATTTGGATGATTGCATAATTGATTAATTGCTGAAAGTGCTTTTAAATTGTTGTTTTTCTACTTCTGGTGCAGTGTTAATCAATTAACCAAATGCAGTACAAAACTGGTTAATCGATTAACCAGTGTAATTTCATCCTTTTTCAATTGGTTAATCGATTAACCACATTTGCATTGCAAATGGTTAATCGAATAACACTAGACTAGAATGTGATTTTTGGTTGTTTTCAAGCATGTTTTGATTTCTTTCCACCTCTAACCTTCATGGGTTGATATGATGCATTTGTGTGGACTGTTCTTAACCTGTTACGTCATGCTTGATTGTTTGATTTCGAATCTTCGACGCGTGACTTTTGGTTTCCATTTGAATGCTTAACATGTTCATGATGCTTGCGTGATGTGATGATCATATGTTTTGCTTGTTTGTATCATGTTCATGACGCTTGTCGCATGATCGATTAAATTATTTAATTAATGTGAATTGCATGATATTCTTGTTGATTCTTGATGATGCAAACTTGTTGAACGCTTGTGTCTAAATTGTTAATACATGTCCATCTTTGCTTGATACTTGTTCATGATTGATGCTTGTTCATGTTGATTGTGTGGAAGCATGTTTGCTACCTTATTTTCTGCAGTTGTTATGTTCTAAATTTATATGTTGTTGTATGTTATGCTTGCTTGCTGCCTACCTTTTACACCTGCTTTTTGTGCTGAATTAGTAGCTATTAAATGTTGTTGTGTTGTCTTGCTGGATATTATTGTTGTTTTGTGCAGGGAGCGCTATTATAGTTGTTGTTTTTGCCTTGTTTTCTTGTTTTTATCTTGTTTTTGCATGCTCCTCTTAGGCCTCCTAGTCCAACTTAATTTCCAATTAAGCATGGAGTAGGATAGACATTAGGAGTTTAATCCATGCATGATAACAAATAGGTTAGTCCCCTTTAACCTCAACCTTATGTCCATCTTTTGCATGCTAACATTGGATAGAAGTTCCTTTCATATCCCGACCTTAGGACCACTTTGCATGACAACGTTAGGACCGAGTTTCCCTTAGGCCTTTTGTGTGTCTCTCTTCTCATCTTAAAACATTTCTAACACACTTAATAAAGATAATGAACGTCGTGTGCTATGAGTCTTAAGCTTATGAGAAATGATGAGTGAGGGGTCTCCTCTCGTTCGTCTAGAGTGTTTAGCATACGTTCCATCTGGGGGGCGATATGCGATGCATTCATTTCTATATCATAGTGTTTAGTGCAATGTGAATCACAAAGCAAATTAGTTCACTTCACTAAAAATTACAAATAAAATTCAAACCTTTTATCCTTCGGGGTTTGTTCTTCAAACTCATTTTCAGAAAGAGTATGTTACTTTTTCGTTCTACCGCAAACAGGCGTCGACCCTAACTGCTGGAACGGAAACATAATATCGCTCATAAAAAACACTTAACAAACCGGTGGTTTCGTTAGCCGAACTACGGCTGCTCTGGTTTCTCATACCAGATGAGGATACATAGACACAAGACAGCGATATCTTGGCGAGCAACCTTTCCCCTTTCACCCATAGTTTTCCGAACTATGTTGACTCTGACTTTCTCATTGCACGAAGGAATACGTAGGCATAGGGCGACGATGTCCTATCGAGTCTCCTTTCTCCTTTTTCTTTATTCTCGTTTCCGTTTATCCGTAGCTTTTAGATAACTCACCTTTTAATTAGACAACAAGCACGGATCCCATTGAGTATAACGGACGTGAGGGGTGCTAATACCTTTCCCTTGCATAATCGACTCCTGAACCCATGATTTGGTTGCAGTGACCTTGTCTTTTCCCGTTCTTCAAGTTTTCTACGATCGTTCCCTTTCCCTGCATTGTGATAAATAATGTTCAGTGGTGACTCTTCCGTTTGTTTTTGTCGGTTGTTTTTCGCAGTTGCTACACGGAGCATTGAACATTGTGGGACTTTTCTTTTTAGAGCAACACCTTTGTGAGAGACACACCACATACTCCCCCAAAACCTTAAGGTGATAGGTGTATGGGTTCTCTCACTTATAAATGCTCAAGTCACCATATTCCTGCTCAAATGTGAGTCTACCTACAATGCTTCTACAATTCTTCCCCTTAAGCGGAAGCTTCAACTATTCAACTACACCCTTGTACCGCCGTTGACACTCTTTAACGAGACACTCAATCCACGATCTGTGGGGATACTTTCGATACAAGTAAGTTGGTCTTTTTACTCGAACCAAGGGCTCATGATACCACTGTTAGGGGAAGATTTTCACTAGGGATCATTGAACATTGTAAGGATTTTTCTTTCTAGAGCAACATCCTTGTGAGAGACACACCAAATACTCACCCAAAACCTTAAGATGATAGTGTTTGGGTTCTCTCACTTATAAATGCTCAAGTCACCACATGCCTATCTAATGTGAGACTATTATCCACACTACTCATACTTGTTAATACTTAAGAAAGCCAACCTAAACAATAGTAGTATTGTTACTATAAGTGATATGATTTTGCTGAAGGCTGAAACCAATTTAGAGCGGAAACAAATTGAGACACTTGAATGTTAAAAAATGTTGAGTTTAAAGCATAAGTAAATAGCTTACATGTAAAAAATTCAAAATGGAAATGAGCTCACGACATCCATGCAAAGAAAGACGAAGGAGGACGAAGCAATCTGTGGGAACCAATCTGCTGAAGCAATAAAGAATTTATTGGAACGATATGCTGATGGAAGGCGGAGGACGGTTCCACGTAATGACAACCACATTATTTTCTTCAAAGGGTTTGGTTTTTTTTTGTATTATCATTGCGCCTGTTTTGTTTTATCTTTAAAAAAATAGATTTTTTTCTTTGTATTGTTAAAAATGGATTTTGTAAAATTGATTTTCAAAATATTACAAGTTTTTCTATATTTATTTTTTCTAAACTGTAACACTAATTTTCATATCGTACAACATAAACATACATTATTGAAGAACAAAGCATATTCGAAATCACACTTTTTGAAAAAATTGTATCTTAGAAATGATTTTTATGAAAATGTATTTGAAATAACTTTAAAATTAAATGATTTTTTGAAATTTTGATAACAAAACTTTTTTTCAATTAAATGATGAAATATCTAAAATAATATTTTAAGAATAGCTATTCAAAATAAATTTTCATTTAAAATTTTTATGAAAATTTTTTTGTAAATATTTTTTCACAAAATTATATTAAATTATAAAAATTATTTTTAAAAAAACACAAAACAAACAAGCTTAATAGATAAATGTTTCGTTAAGAATGAAAATTATGAAAATAGGAAGTGTTGGTCTAAACAATAAACTATATATTTTTAATTTGTAGTTAAAAACAAAAATGTAAAGTGATTTAGTGGTAATGAATTTTGCTCTACAATCTAGATGGCATAGGTTTAAATTCAGTCTAAACGTAAAATTTTGGATTTTTCCTCAAAAAGAAATACCTCTTCTTCTCCTTATGTATTTATACCATGTTGGCGTCTTTATTTTCACTAGCTTCCAGACGAACACGAGATATTTAAAAATATAAATGTATTTTTTGTGTGTTTTTTTTAATTTAAATGTTATATAAAAAAAATTGAATGAAATAGTTGTGCAAACTATCCTACAACAGTTAATAAAAATGATGTTGAATTTTAAAATAAAAAACAAAAGGGTATAATTGGAATAAAAGAAAGCTACACCAAATCTAAGTTTTCCCTTTATATATGTTATAGATTATAGATTAGCATTTGATTCTTCTAAGTCATCCTAAGTTGCTAGCATAGATTTATTTTTAAAAGGAAATATTCAGAGTCTTTTTGTTTAAATGATTATGCTTAATGATCCAATTTGTTCTATACATTACATGTAATTTGATTTTAGTTAGTTTCAACATTTCAACTTTACGCTGCGGCGTGAACTATTCAGTATTTTCATAACGATAAAATTTTCTCCGGTTCATAAAAAAAGGGTAATAAGTGAAAGATAGATCTATTTTTTATTGGAGTTGGTTTTTTAACCGATCAACTATGAACTCCATCTCCTTCACTAATTGACTTTAAAACTCTATCCAATGTCTAAATTAATAGAGGAACAATACTTCTTACCTGATTCTTGGTGTGAGTGGTTTTTTTGCTGTTTAGCTTGTGATTTTAGTTTGCTGTTGGTTGAATTTTTTTTGCTGTTTTGTGTTGTTGTATTTTCATTGGTGGTATAATTTACTTCTTTTATCTATTTTCTTTTTTGCTTCTTTGATGTTTACTTCTTTTATCTATTTTCTTTTTTTCTTCTTTGATGTTTACTTCTTTTATCTATTTTCTTTGTGTCTCTTGACGTCTTTTGCAACATATTAAGCTTTTTCGAAATTGTTTTTAATATAACATGTTTATTCAACATTATTTTCAAATAAACAATGAATTCAAAAAAATGACGAAAGTGGCTAGGTTTGGATGAGGATTTTCCATATGAAATGGCTACTCAAGTCTCCCAGCCTGATTTGCCATTTCATATGGCGCATGGGTTCAATTGGGTGCGCTAAAACCCTACAATGAGTCGACATATGAGATGGCACATCTCGTGTAGGTTTTTTTTTTCTCTTTTTTAATTTTTGATATTTGTTTAAAAAACTTTATAAAAATTATTAGTTATATTTTTTATATTTGTTATATTTTTTTGATATTTTGAAAAATATAATTCTAATATTTTTTTTGTTTTTATTTATTTATTTATGATATTTGTTATATTTTATCACCTTTAATTAATATTTAATATTTAATATTTAGTTTTTGTCATGTTTAATTAAAAAAATATATAAATGCAAGAAATAATAAATTATAATAATTTATAATATAATATAAATTACAACAGATGAAAAAAAAATTAATGGTCGGCTCTATCTAAACGACCACCGGTACCACATTGAGGAGGATGTGCGCGACATCAAGGTCTACCATGAGATTGTTGAGGTGTATCTGGTCTTTGTGTGTTTACCTGTTGAAGAAGTATTTGTTGAGATGGCCCCGACGTATCAGATAAATTTTGAAACATTTGACCCCAAAAGTCAGGCTGGCTGCTGCCAACGGCGCTTCCGTAATTAAGTTCAATGCCCATGTTTTCCTAGTTTTGTCTGAGAGGTTGGGTGTGGTGTGGATGGTATGGTTGTCTGAATTGGTATATCGAATCGGTTTGGAAATGATGTATTGGTTGTTGTAGGATTTGGTAGTCAAAAACTGTATACATATTTTGTTGGTAGGAAGATTGATTGTCTGGTGTGGGGTCAAAAGAGTTATATGGGCTATAGGTGGATGGGGTAGGGTCAAAGTATGTATCAGGGTTATATGTAGAAGTGGTGTCGGTTTCAGAAGGCTGACGGTAGGGGTAAGGCTCTTGTTGTGATTGGGTTGGTGGCATGTATGGGTTGCGGTTTTGGAAGATTGATTAGGTGGGCATAGTTGGATGTTGGGTATAACATGGTGTTTGATGATGGACATTGGGTTGCTGTTGTGGATTCGAGGAAGACGCATGCTTCCTCGGGTCAATCAAATATGTCGGCTCAGACACAAATGGTTGTGAGGTTGTAACTGACCTAAACCAAATCATATATTGATAACTTGGTCTAGCCCCTTCCACAATAGGGTCGGTTAAGATGTGTTGATGTTCGTTCTTCCAATGCAGACACATCTGTTTCGCAAATTCCTTCCAATGATTTACACTCCATTGTGTATCCACCCCTAGCTGATGCCAGTGTCCCAATGACATTGGAGCATCTAGAATATCCTGATGCATCCTGAACTGTAGTTTCACCCGGTCACTTTGGTGCATCTGCACTGTAGTGAACCGAATGATAGGTGTTTTAGATGTCCATACGAAAACATCATTGGCGTTGTACTGGTGGTCGAGACCCTCGTACGGTATCCAGACAAACTACATTAACAATATATGCAATTAGAAATACAAGTATGTGTTTATCAATTAGACAAAGTAATGGTAGATAAATTACATCATCTGGCCCAATATGTTCAATAAGGTTGCGTACACAATTACGGAGTTCCTGGGACATCTTTGGTAATTCATTCCCGGAACAGACCACCTAAAAAAAAGAAACACAAATAAATTAGTTACTAAGAAACATTGCACAAATAATTAAGTTACAAAGAAACATCGTTTGTATACTCGTTTTGAAAATAAACTTACTTGTTAGCATACGAGGATGTGAATGGATTGTGGTTGATTGGAGCAAGTGTTGGCATCCTAAACCAACCCCACGCTTGAAGGAGATAAGCGCAGCCATAAGAAGTACAAGATTTTTTTTTCATTTTTACATAATGCTCTATATAGATGGGTGAGGACAGTTGAACCCCAACTATATATGCACGCTTTATTAATGTTGTGCAACAACGGTAAATACATAATATTTACAGTATTTCCAGTACTATCTGGAAATAAAAAATGGCCAAACAATATCATAATATAGCACCGAGTTTTAAGTATCTTCTCATACTCGGTGGATTCCTCATTTAACACGATACTATTATAGTGTTGTCTGAGGTATTTCATATTAATACCTTGCCCCCTCGGTTGACTCTCACGTTGCGGCTGAGGTGTGTTGACACATAGAGGGGCGCCCAGTAAATCTTCGGAAAGTTGGTCATTAACACCAACTTTGTCGTTGACGGTCTTACCCTTGATGTGTAGGCCAAGTAACATGTATACATCTTGTAAAGTTATGGTACATTCACCGAAAGGTAGGTGAAATGTGCGTGTTTCTGGTCTCTAGTGTTCTAACAATACTAGAATAAATTTGGGATCTAGTGAGTACGATTTGATTTTGATCAAATCAACGAAGCCACATGCTTCTAGGTATCCTTCTATTAAAGGGTCGTGTGACATGTAGTCATGCATACGACAGCGAAACCTTGATACATCCTGCGAAATAATTTAAATGTCATTAGGTTTAAAGGAAAATTAAACTTCGTAAAGATCGACAACAAAAAAAAAATACTTACAAACTCTGTGATGTTCTCAATTGTGCCTTTGTGACCGTTGCCCATCGTGAGTAGAGACATTGTGCGTTAAGTTTGTTGAGTGAAGTTTGATAAGTGAAGTTTACAGAGTGACAAGAAGATTTTTTAGAACGTATGAGGAGTAGATTTGGTAATGGGATGAGAAGAGTTTATTCCTTGATGAAGATGTATTTATAATGGTCAAATGTGATGAGAGGAGTCACATGAAAATGCATGCTGAAGTGCGCAAGTTTCAAAGTGCAGGAGTCACATGAAAATGCATGATGTGGTGTTGTCATTCATGCAGAGTGTTGGTCTGCTTCGGTAATAATGTAGGTATGTGAATACTACGTCTATTAATGCATGCTGAAACATGACGACAATGGTTCAGGGAAGCGTGCAAGTGTGGTCTTGTCATGCATGTGAAGAAAATACATTAGTATAGTGTTGTCATGCTTGAAGAGTGTTGTGAAAATATATGTTCTGCTAGAGTGTAGTGTTATCAAGCATGCATACTGAATTTTTATGACATGGGTGAAGGGAAGCGTGCAAGTGTAGTCTTGTCTCACAAGATTCTTGGTCATTGGAATGCAGAGAATCTTACAGTAATTGATTGATAGAGTGTAGTCTTAAAGGTATTTATTTTTTCCTTTATTACAAAGTAATGATCACAAGTATGCAGCGTATAGTATAGTCTTGGAGATATGAAGATGTGGTCTTACAAGTATGCAGCATCTTGTGAGACTAATATTGTAGCTATGCGTATACATTTATTAGTAAGAATCTTATAGGCATACATAGAATCAGAGTAGACGGTAGGCATGCAAAGTGCAGACGATAGGCATGCAGAGTGCAGACAATAAGCATGCAGAGTATAGAATGTAGCCATGTAGAGAATCGTGTAGGCATGCATAGAATCAGAGTATAGATGGTAGGCATGCATAGCGCAGACGGTAGGCATGCAGAATGCAGACGGTAGGCATGCATAGAATCAGAGTGTTGACGGTAGGGATGCAGAATGCAGACGATAGACATGCGAAGTGAAGAGGGTAGCCATGCAGAGAATTTTGTAGGCATGCAGGGTTTAGTCTTGTCGTGCAGAGAAGCTTGTAGGCATCTAGGGTTTAGTCTTGTCATACATCTCACCTTGTAGGCATGCAGGGTTTACTAAAATTTTAGTTATGACTCAAACACCATAATACATGATTAGTGCACATTTAAATGGTGAGATTTTTGAATGTAACTTAGCCGGTTTCAGTTTTCGAAATACTGATGTTACTAGATTTTTGATTGACATAAGGTCAAATTTTTTACACTTGAAGTCGAGATTAGAAAAGAAATTACAATGTGGTCAAGTTGGCCAAATAATTTACAAGAATCCTGTGTTCTTTGGCGGGCACGATCAATGTAAAATTTTCCAATTAAAGATTCGAGACGATGAAGATGTGCGTAGCATGTTCCACAATCATGAGTATTCTTGTTTCTCAGATATTGTGCTATATGTTATGTTACAACAACAACAACTGTCTCAACAACTTGATTCTTCTCAAGTTTTTTACAAATCTGATGAGGAACACGCTGAAGTCGATGTCATTGATGAAGAAGAAGAAGCAGCTGAAGTCATTATTGACGACATGGTAAACAACGAGGAAGAGGGGGTTCCACCCAGTCATATTTATTTCCCAGATCAACACATGAAAAGTCTCGACTTAGGTGACGATGAACCTTCAACAGATATTTTTTACAACCCTAACTACGCAACAGAAGGACTACTAAAATAGGGCGACAAATTTCGTACAAAAGAAGATTGTGTCCGAGCAATTAAACAATATCACATGGACTTATCAGTAGATTATAGAGTCGATCGAACAAATCTGACTCTGTATAAGATCTATTATCGTAATAAGGTGTGTTCGTTCCGATTAACAGCGTCTTTCTAGAAGAGAAGTGATTCATGGAAGATAGGGTCAATGGGTTCAACCCACACTTGTATAATTACGAATCCGATGCGGGACCATCACAAGCTCAACTCTCAATTGATTTGCGATGAGATTCTATCGGTTATTAGCAATAACCCTTCATTGAAGGTGAGTACCACAATTTCACATATGGTTCAAAGATGCAATTACACTCCTTCGTACCGGAAAGCATAGATAGCTAGGACTAAAGCGGTTGAAAGGGTGTTTGGAAATTGGGAGGAGTCTTACAAAGAATTTCCAAAATTATTGGTGGCTCTTAAACAATATTCTCCAGGAGTTGTTTCCATATTGGAGACACTGTCGGTGTATACACCAGACGAGACTTGCGTTAGTGGAATTGGCATTTTCCACAGACTTTTCTAGGTGTTTGAACCATGTATCAAAGGCTTTGCTTATTGTAAACCTATAATTCAAGTTGATGGCACATGGTTGGATGGGAAATATAAGGGCACGCTACTCATGGATGTGGCATAGGACGGGAACAACAACATGTTTCCAATAGCCTTCGCTCTAGTTGAAGGGGAGACTACTGGGGGTTGGAGTTTTTTCCTAAAAAATCTTCGCATTTATGTTTCTCCCCAACCTAACTAATGTTTGATCTCTGATAGACACCCATCAATCGAGAGCGTATACAAGAACCTTGATAACGGTTGGCAGGATCCTCCCTCGACCCATGTGTATTGCATAAGACATATCGCCCAAAATTTCATGCGGGAATTCAAAGATAAAACATTAAGGAAGAAGGTTGTGAACGCATGATATGCACTAACAGAGCCCACATTTAAACACTACCGTGACGAGATCAGACGGACAAACACAGATGCATTAAGATGGATTGCTAATAGTGATAAAAAATAAATGAACAAGAGCATACGACAATGGGGTGCGATGGGGCCACATGACAATTAACCTCTTTGAATCAATGAATTTTATTTTCAAGGGAATCTGAAACCTACCGATAACTGCTTTGGTAAAGGAAACATATTTTAGGCTCGAGGAACTCTTTGATAACAGACGTACAAAGTGGGGTTCAGTATTACAATCTGGTCAGCTGTACAGTAATAGTTCAACAAAATTCATGAAAGACGAGGCTGCCAAAGTCAACACACATGTGGTCACAGTCTTTGATCGTAATAAAGGTTGGTTCAGTGTTCCCGAGTCAATTGATCACAATGAAGGAATGCCTAAGGGATGTTACCCAGTGGAACTGGATAAGAGTTGGTGTGACTGTGAAAAGTTTCAGGCATTTTGTATGCTTAGCTCTCATGTTATAGCAGCATGTTTGAAGACGCGTCAGGACCCAACCAACTATCTTTCTGCTGTTCACCAAGTGATAAGTCTATGCAATGTCTACACATGTAGCTTTCAAGTGGTGGAAAAGGAGGACTATTGGCCTCAATACAAAGGCGAAATTGTCTGGCAGGGTCGCCCTAATAGCATGCGCATTCAAACGGAGATGGATGCAACAAACAAAATGGTCAGATTATGCAGTTCGTGTCGGCAACCAGGACACAATCGTACAAAATGTCTCAATGTAGGATAAAGCACAAGATCATAGTTTCTAATGTAATTGTGTCCCTTTATATCAACAACAAATTTTATTCCATTTAAAGCATAGTTAAGCGATTACAATTAACAAGCAACATAAATTAAACAAACATAACTTAATATCACAACAACATTCCGAAAATAACAACAACAAACCCACATAAAACAAAATAATGCATCAAGTTGTCTAGGATATCACAACCATCAAGGTTATCTTCTTTGGTGTTAATATCATCATAAGGACACCAACATCATTTTCCACTTTTCTCCAATCACGAGTAACTCTGTTTCTCCCTGACTCCTCAACCAACCTCTCAATTTTTCTAATCTTTTCACCTGCAACAATATCTCCTTCTAGCCAGCGGTTCAGTTCCCTTTGCAAATACTTCAAAGTATGTGTGTTCCATAGTAGCACCTTCATTGCAGACTTTGTTGCTGAAAAATACACTAGGGCATTTCTTTTCATTAGAGGAAGTGTTGGAAACAATTCCTCCGATGATAATGACGACGACGAACATTGGTTTAGAAATGCAGACATTCTAGGTTGAATTCAAAATCATGAAGACTTGAGTCTATTTGTAAAAATTATTGCGAAAAACTATATAACTGTGCAGTCTTATTTATAAAAAAAATAAAATAGTACAGACCATATATGATATGCCTTAAATACCCTTACAAAATTTATTATTTTTTAGAATTATATTTTTTTTCCAACAAATATCAAATATCAAAAATTAACAATGTAGAGTTTAAACAAATATCAAAAATCAAAAAGTTAAAAATATCAAAAATATCAAATATCAAGAATTATATTTATTATTTTTTTAAAATATCAAATATTAAGGTTTTTTAAACAAATATCATAGTCTTTAGTGCAACGTGAATCACAAAGCAAATTAATTCACTTCACTAAAACTCACAAATAAAATTCAAACTTTTTATCCTTCGGGATTTGTTCTTCAAACTCATTTTCAGAAAGAGTACGTTACTTTTCCATTCTACCGCAAACAGACATCGACCCTAACTGCTAGAACGGGAACTCAATATCGCTCATAAAAACACATAACCAACAGTTGGTTTCGTTAGCCAAACTACGGCTGCTCTGATTTCTCATACCAAATGAGGACACATAGGCACAAGACAGCGATGTCTTAGCGAGCAACCTTTCCCCCTTCACCCGTAGTTTTTCGAACTACGTTGACTCTAACATTCTCATTGCACGAGGGAATATGTAGGTATAGGGTGACGATGTCCTATCGAGTCTCCTTTCTCCTTTTTCTTTGTTCTCATTTCCGTTTAGCTGTAGTTTTTAGATAACTCACATTTTAATTAGACAACAAGCGTGGATCCCAATGAGTACAACGGGCGTGAGGGGTGTTAATACCTTCCCCTTGCATAACCAACTCCTGAACCCATGACTTGGTTGCGATGACCTTGTCTTTTCCCGTTCTTCAAGTTTTCTTTGATCGTTCCCTTTCCCTGTGCTGAGATAAATAACGTTCGGTGATGACTCTTCCGTTTGTTTTCGCCGGTTGTTTTTTCTCAGTTGCTACACGGAGCATTGAACATTGTGGGACTTTTCTTTTTAGAGAAACATCTTTGTGAGAGACATACCACATACTCGCCCAAAACCTTAAGGTGATAGGTGTATGGGTTCTCTCACTTATAAATGCTCAAGTCACTATATTCCCCCTCAAATGTGAGTCTATCTACAATGCTTCTACAATTCTCCCCCTTAAGCGGAAGCTTCAACTGTGCAATTACACCCTTGTACCGCCGTTGACACTCTTCAACGAGACATTCAATCCACGACCTGTTGGGATACTTTCGATACAAGTAAGATGGTCCCTTTACTCGAACCGAGGACTCATGATACCACTGTTAGGGGAAGATTTTCACTAGGGATCATTGAACATTGTGAGACTTTTTCTTTCTAGAGCAACATCCTTGTGAGATATACACCACATACTCACCCAAAACCTTAAGGTGATAGTGTCTGGGTTCTCTCACTTTTAAATGCTCAAGTCACCACATTCCTATCCAATATGAGACTATTATCCACACTACTCATACTTGTTAATACTTAACAAAGCTAACCTAAACAATAGTAGTATTGTTACTATAAGTGATATGATTTTGCTAAAGGCTGAAACCAATTTAGAGCGGAAACAAATTGAGACACTTGTATGTTAAAAAATGTTGAGTTTGAAGCATAAGTAAATAGCTTACATGTAAAAATTTAAAAATGGAAATGAGCTCATAACATCCATGCAAAGAAAGACGAAGGAGGACGAAGCAATCTGTGGGAACCAATCTGCTGAAGCAATAAAGAATTTATTGGAACGATATGCTGAAGGAAGGTGAAGGAGGGTTCCACGTAATGACAACCACATTATTTTCTTCAAAGGGTTTGGTTTTTTTGTATTATCATTGGGCATGTTTGTTTTACCTTTAAAAAATAGACTTTTTCTTTGTATTTTTAAAAATGGATTTTGTAAACTTATTTTTCAAAGTATTACAAGTTTTTCTATATTTATTTTTTCTAATCTGTAATACTAATTTTAATATCGTACAACATAAACATACATTATTGAAGATCAAAGCATATTCGAAATCAAACTTTTTGAAAAAATTGTACCTTAAAAATGATTTTTATGAAAATCTATTTGAAATAGCTTTAAAATTAGATGATTTTTTTGAAATTTGGATAACCAAATTTTTTTTCAATAAAATGATGAGATATCTAATATAATATTTTAAGAGTAGCTATTCAAAATAAATTTTCATTTAAAATTTTTATGAAAATTTTTTTTCACTAAATTATATTAAATTATAAAAATTATTTTTAGAAAAAGGAAAAACAAACGGGCTTAATAGGTAAATGTTTCGTTGAGAATGAAAATTATGAAAATAGGAAGTGTTGGTCTAAACAATAAACTATACATTTTTAATTTGTAGTTATAAAACAAAAATGTAAAATGATTTAGTGGTAATAAATTCAGCTCTACAATCTAGATGGCCTAGGTTTAAATTCAGCCTAAAAGTAAAATTTTGGATTTTGCCTCAAAAAGAAATACCTCTTCTTCTCCTTATGTATTTATACCATGTTGGTGTCTTTATTTTCACTAGCTTCCAGACGAACACGAGATATTTAAAAATATAAATGTATTTTTTGTGTGTTTTTTTTAATTTAAATTTTATATAAAAAAAAATTGAATGAAATAGTTGTGCAAACTATCCTACAACAGTTAATAAAAATGATGTTAAATTTTAAAATAAAAAATAAAAGGGTATAATTGGAATAAAAATAAGCTACACAAAATTTAAGTTTTCCCTTTATATATGTTATAGATTATAGATTACCATTTGATTCTTCTAAGTCATCCTAAGTCGCTAGCATAGATTTATTTTTAAAAGGAAATATTCTGAGTCTTTTTGTTTAAATGATTATGCTTAATGATCCAATTTGTTCTATACATTACATGTAATTTGATTTTAGTTAGTTTCAACATTTCAACTTTAGGCTGCGGTGTGAACTATTCAGTATTTTCATAACAATAAATTTTTCTCCGGTTCATAAAAAGGGGAAATAAGTGAAAGATAGATCTATTTTTTATTGGAGTTGGTTTTTTAACCGATCAACTATGAACTTCATCTCCTTCACTAATTGACTTTAAAACTCTATCCAATGTCTAAATTAATAGAGGAACAAGACTTCTTACCTGATCCTTGGTGTGAGTGGTTTTTATGGTTTTTAACTTGTATTTTAGTCTGCTGTTGGTTGTATTATTTTTGCTGTTTATTTTTTTTGTTGTATTTTCATTGGTGGTATGATTTAATTCTTTTATCTATTTTCTTAGTTGCTTCTTTGATGTTTACTTCTTTTATCTTATTTCTTTGTGTTTCTTGACGCCTTTTACAACATATTAAGCTTTTTTGATTTTTTTTTAATATAACATGTTTATTCAACATAATTTTCAAACAAACAATGAATTCAAAAAAAATGACGAAAGTGGCTGGGTTTGGATGAGGATTTGCCATATGAAATGGATACTCAAGTCTCTCAGCCTGATTCGCCATTTCATATGGCGCATGGGTTCAATTTGGTGCCCTAAAACCCTACAATGAGTCGCCACATGGGATGGCGCATCTCATGTAGAGTTTTTTTTCTCTTTTTTAATTTTTGATATTTGTTTAAAAACCCTTATAAATTTTTTTTTTTATATTTTTTATATTTTTTTGATATTTTGAAAAATATAATTCTAATATTGTTTTGTTTTTTTTAATTTATAATATTTGTTATATTTTATCACCTTTAATTAATATTTAATATTTAGTTTTTGTCACGTTAAACTAAAAAAATAATAAAATTTGTTATTTTTAATATTTAAAAATATATATATATATATATATATATATATATATATATATATATATATATATATATATATATATATATAAATGCAAGAAATAATAAATTATAATGATTTATAATATAATATAAATTACAACAGATGAAAAAAAGAAAATTGATGGTCGGCTCTATCATAACGACCATCGGTACCATATTGAGGAGGATGCGCGCGACGTCGAGGTCTACCACAAGGTTGTTGAGGTGTATATGGTCTTTGTGTGTTTACCTGTGGAAGAAGTTTTTGTTGAGATGGCCCTGACGTATCAGATAAATTTTGAAGCATTTGACCCCAAAAGTTGGGTTGGCTGCTGCCAACGGCGCTTTCGTAATTAAGTTCAATGCTCATGTTTTCGTAGCTTAGTCTAGGATGTTGGGTGTGGTGTGGATGGTATGGTGTATGAATTGGTATATCGAATCGGTTTGGAAACGATGTATTGGTTATTGCGGGGTTTAGTAGTCAAAAAGTGGATGTGTATTTTGTTGGTAGGAAGATTGATTGTCTGGTGTGGGGTCAAAAGAGTTATATGGGCTATAGGAGGATGGGGTAGGGTCAAAGAATGTATCAGGGCTATATGCAGAAGTGATGTCGATTTCAGATGGTTGACGCTAGGGGTAAGGCTCTTGTTGTTGTGATTGGGATGGTGGCATGTATGGGTAACGATTTTGGAAGATTGATTGTGTGGGCATAGTTGGATGTTAGGTATAACATGGTGTTTGATGTTGGGCATTGGGTTGCGGCTGTGGATTTGAGGAAGACGCATGTTGCCTTGGGTCAATCAAATATGTCGGCTCATACACAAATGGTTATGAGGTTGTAACCGACCTAAACCAAATCATATATTGATAACTTGGTCTAGCCCCTTCAACGATAGGGTCGGTTAAGATGTGTTGATATCGATTCTTCCAATATAGACACATCTCTTTTGCAAATTCCTTCAAGTGATTTACACTCTATTGTGTATCCACCCTTAGCTGATGCCAGTGTCCCAATGACGTTGGAGCATCTGGAATATCCTGATGCATCCTGAACTATAGTTTCACCCAGTCACTTTGGTGCATCTCCAAGTAGTGAACTGAATGATAGGTGTTTTAGATGTTCATACGAAAATATCATTGGCGTTGTGCTGGTGATCGAGACCCTCGTACGATATCCATATAAACTACATTAACAATATATACAATGAGAAATACAAGTATGTGTTTATCAATTAGACAAAGTGATGGTAGATAAATTACATCATCTGGCCCACTGTGTTCAATAAGGTTGCGGTACACGATTATGGAGTTCTTGGGATATCTTTCGTAATTCATTTCCGCAATAGACCGCCTAAAAAAAGAAACACAAATAAATTAGTTACTAAGAAACATTGTACAAATAATTAAGTTACAAAGAAACATCGTTTCTATACTCGTATTAAAAATAAACTTACTTGGTAGCATATGAGAATGTGAATGGATTGCGGTTGATTGGAGCAAGTATTGGCATCCTAGACCAACCCCACGCTTGAAGGAGATAAGCGCAGCCATAAAAAGTACAAGAATTTTTTTTGCATTTTTACATAATGCACTATATGGATGGGCGAGGACAGCTAAACCCCAACTATATGTGCACGCTTTGTTAATGTTGTGCAACAACGGTAAATACATGATATTTACAGTATTTCCAGTACTGTCTGGAAATAAAAAATGGCCAAACAATATCATAATATAGCACCGAGTTTTAAGTATCTTCTCATACTCGGTGGATTCCTCATTTAACACGATACTATTGTAGTGTTGTCTGAGGTATTTCAAATTAATATCTTGCCTCCTTGGTCGACCCTCACGTTGTGGCTGAGGTGTGTCGAAACATAGAGGGGTGCCCAGTAAATCTTCGCAAAGTTGGTCGTTAACACCAACTTTGTCGTTGACGGTCTTACCGTTGATGTGTAGGCCAAGTAACATGTATACATCCTGTAAAGTTATGGTACATTCATCGAAAGGTAGGTGAAATGTGTGTGTTTCTGGTCTCCAGGGTTCTAACAACGCTAGAATAAATTTCGGATCTAGTGAGTATGATTTGATTTTGATCAAGTCAGCGAACCCACATGCTTCTAGGTATCCTTCTATTAAAGGGTCGTGTGGTATGTAGTCATGCAAACGACAGCGAAACCTTGATACATCTTGCGAAATAATATAAATGTCATTAGGTTTAAGGGAAAATTAAACTTCATAAAGATTGACAACAAAAAGAAAAATACTTACAAACTCTGCGAAGTTCTCAATTGTGCCTTTGTGATCGTTGCCCATTGTGGGTTAAGTTTGTTGAGTGAAGTTTGATGAGTGAAATTTACAGAGTGACAAGAATATTTTATAGAACGTATGAGGAGTAGAGTTGGTCATGAGATGAGAAGAGTTTGTTCCTTGATGAACATGTATTTATAATGGTCAAATGTGATGAGAGGAGTCACATGAAAATGCATTCTGAAGTGTGCAAGTTTCTAAGTGCAGGAGTCACATGAAAATGCATGATGTGGTATTGTCATTCATGCAGAGTGTTGGCCTGCTTCGGTAATAATGTAGGTATGTGAATACTACGTCTATCAATGCATGCTGAAACATGACGACAATGATTCAGGAAAGCGTGCAAGTGTGGTCTTGTCATGCACGTGAAGTAAAATACATTAGTGTAGTGTTGTCATGCATGCAGAGTATTGTGAAAATATATGTTTTGCTAGAGTGTAGTGTTGTCACACATGCATGCTGAATTTTTATGACATGGGTGAAGGGAAGTGTGCAAGTGTAGTCTTGTCTCACAAGATTCTTGGTCATTGGAATGCAGAGAATCTTATAGTCATTGATTGATAGAGTGTAGTCTTAAAGGTATTTATTTTTTCCTTTATTACAAAGTAATGATCACAAGTATGCATCGTATAGTGTAGTCTTGGAGATATGAAGATGTAGTCTTACAAGTATGCAGCATCCTATGAGACTAATATTGTAGCCATGCGTATACATTTATTAGTAAGAATCTTGTAGGCATGCAAGGTTTAGTCTTGTCATACAACTCACCTTGTAGGCACGTAGGGTTTAGTCTTGTCGTGCAGAGAACCTTGTATGCACGCAGAGTGTACTCTTGTAGGCACACAAAGACATGTAATGAATGCATATATAATAATAAAAAACAACATTTTATTGCTATTAATACAATAGAGGTAGATGATTTATTATCATATCAATAAGTAAAACAATCCCTTCAAACACAAGTTTACTAAAATTTTAGTTATGGCTCAAACACCATAATACATGATTAATGCACATTTAAACGGTGAGGTTTTTGAATGTAACTTAGATAGTTTCAGTTTTCGAAATACTGATGTTACTAGATTTTTGATTGACATAAGGTCAAACTTTTTTACACTTGAAGTCGATATTAGAAAAGAAATTACAATGTGGTCCAGTTGGCCAAATAATCTACAAGAATCCTGTGTTTTTTGGCGGGCACGATCAATATAAAATTTTCCAATTAAAGATTCGAGAAGATGAAGATGTGCGTAGCATGTTTCTGCAGTCATGAGTATTCAAGTTTCTCAGATATTGTGTTATATGTTACGTTATAACAACAACTGTCTCAAAAACTTGATTCTTCTCAAGTTTTTTACGAATCTGATGATGAACACGCTGAAGTCGATGCCATTGATAAAGAACAAGAAGCAGCTGAAGTCATTATTGACGACATGGTAAACAACGAGGAAGAGGGGGTTCCACCCAGTCATATTTATTGCCCAGATCAACACATGACAAGTTTCGACTTAGGTGACGATGAACCTTCAATAGATATTTTTTACAACCCTAACTACGCAACATAAGGACTATTAAAATAGGGCGACAACTTTCGTACAAAAGAAGATTGTGACCGAGAAATTAAACAATATCACATGGACTTATCAGCAGATTATAGAGTCGATCGAACAAATCTGACTCTGTATAAGATCTATTATCGTAATGAGGTGTGTTCGTTCCGATTAACAGCGTCTTTCCAGAAGAGAAGTGATTCATGGAAGATAGGGTCAATGGGTTCAACCCACACTTGTATAATTACGAATCCGATGCGGGACCATCACAAGCTTAACTCTCAATTGATTTGCGATGAGATTCTATCGGTCATTAGTGACAACCCTTCTTTGAAGGTGAGTACCATAATTTCACATATGGTTCAAAGATGCAATTACACTCCTTCGTACCAGAAAGCATAGATAGCTAGGACTAAAGCGGTTGAAAGGGTGTTTGGAAATTGGGAGGAGTCTTACAAAGAATTTCCAAAATTCTTGGTGGCTCTTAAACAATATTCTCCAGGAGTTGTTGCCATATTGGAGACAATGTCGGCGTATACACCAGACCGGACTAGCGTTAATGGAAATGGCATTTTTCACATACTCTTCTGGGTGTTTGAACCATGTATCTGTTGCACCCCAAAATTTGACCAACATGTCTTTACCTAGATTATGTTTCATTTCATTCACATTAGCATTATCATTTTCATTTCATTGACATGTATGCAGGAGATCAAGAGGTATGATTACCAATTAAGAGCTATACAAGACTATGAAGCTAGCTAAGAAGGTTATTCAGGTGCTCAAGGGTTGATATCCTTGTTAGAAAAGTTAAAGGATCCTCAGAGAGAGTGGCCTTGATAGGATTTGTATAACTCAAGTTATGGCTTTGACAAGTCAGGGGTATTTTGGGAAGTTTTGATTATGGGTCATTTTTGGTTATAGGTCATTTTCACCAACTTAGACATCTCAAATGAAATTTTGTTCAACTTGAAAGTTGCTCAAAATGGGGTTTTAACCTTGACTATGTATCAAGGAGGCATTGAAATGGCTCAAGGAGAGACTTGGTTCAAGAAATTGTGAAAAAGGAAGAATTAAAGAGAATTAAAGGCCAAAAATTCAAAATTAATGATATGTGTGCAAATGAAGCAAAATAATAGCATTTTTTGAATGGAAAATGCATTCTAGAAACATTGGCAATGTTAGATTTTTGATTTAAGTCCAATATCATGCCCTTTTTCTTTGTTTCTTCATGATGAAGTAACATATCAAACATGGGCCATTGGATGGAAACAAGGAGTGAAACACCACCATTCAGATTCAATATCTCATGAGGAGTGCAAAGCAAGCATTTTGAAGCCAAAATAGAGTGCATATCGTGACTGTTGTGGAGGAGATTTTGGTGAGAATTTGAAAATCCAATTTCTCATTCTGAAGCTTTGAGAAGGTTCTGGATGATCCCAATGAGTTTTATATAAGGTGTTGAGTGTGTTCAGCCATTTTTTTTGGGAAGAGTTTGAAGCTGGAAGCAGAAAGTGGATGTGAAATTTCAGAGTTGCAAGAGGAAATTGATTTCTGAGTTCAAGGAAGAATCAAGGCAAATTGAAGGTTGCATTGGCTTCAGAAGGTGTTTTGGAGTGTATCTGCATCATCTTGGAGGTTGAAGTGATCAAGAACTGCATCTGTTACACGCCTGAAGTCAGGTTGGTATCTTTCACTCTTATGCATAATTTAGGAGGAGATAGATAGAAATCTCTAGGTGGTTAGGATCCTTGTAATGTGTGTTGCACCCTAAAATTTGACCAACCGACCCCTATTTGGTTTATGGTTCGACGCATTTTTGCATTCGCATTCGCATATCGCATACAGTGCATTTTCTCATTCATACTGATTTTATCGGGATTACAGCCCTGTTTTCACATTTCGGATATTTCAGACCGGTTCGGATAATCGGATGTTATTTTGAGAAATCACGCGCTTCCTGGGTGTTTTCAGCTTACGCAGTGATTTTTGAGGTTCTTGGTGTCTGGGTTTACTGCTTGCTTCGATCTGGTCTCGCGCCCTCTTTTGTGTTGGTTGTTTGCCTTTGTTAGCTTTTTTAGGATTTAATAGCCTTTTCTAGATTTTAAATAGAAATTGATGTAGGTTTTATAGAGATTAATCTAGAGGATTAATAGAAATTAACATAGGATTTATAGATTTTAATATAAATTTTCTAGAATTTAAATAGATTTCTTTTAACATTTTTAATAGTTTTAAACCTTTTTTAGAATTTATAGATTTCTTTTAAATAGGTTTAATAGATATTAATATGTTTTTTCTATTATTTGAATATTAATTTTTAGAGGTTAATTAGATTCTTTAGGTTTAATTAGAATATTATTAGTTTAGGATTAATTGTCTATTTGTTTAGAATTAATTGACTAGGTTTAGTTAGTCTAATTCAGATTTTAATTAGTCTTCAAATATTAATTTTCATTTAGAGTTTAATTAGATTCATTCAGTCCATTAATTAGTCAGGTTTTATTAGGATCTTAATTGAGTCTTTGGATTTGATGTTTTGTTTTTAATTCAGATTTTATGCTAATTGGGTCACTAATTGTAGTTTAAGTCTGGTAACTCATTAATTAGTCCAAGTTTTCATTACAGTTTTTTTGTCCGTGTATTTTTGTGGGCCCAGACGTTTTTGGAGGCCCAGTCCAGATATCTCGCCACTTGTCCACATATAAAGCTCTCCACGTATGCATTTTCAGGACCCCACTCCATTCCACGTTTTCAATCCAGAACCCGCCACCTCGTTCTCTCCCCTCATTCTCTCTCAGCCACACGTGGCTTTCATGCCCTCACTCCCTGCATGCACACGCCACGTTTCCTTCCCTCATGCTCCCACGCGTCCCACTCACGCTGATCCCTGCATGCATCGTGCCATGTATCCTCCCCGACGGCAACTCCTCCCTCCGACCATGCAAACGCCGGAGTTTCTCGCCGGTGAAATCACACGGCGGTTCCCACGGCCAAACTTCGCCGGAAAACTCATACTATCACCGGAATCTTCATCCAAAATCCCTCCGATCCTCATCATGTTCATCATCATTTTCACAGATCCGTCCAAGATCTACCAACATTTCTTCAGAAATTCAACGAAGTTCATCACCTTCATTATAATCTCGTCCGCGTGCATGAATTTTCAGCTACATTCATCAGATATGTTCAACGATCTTCTTCAAGATTCTTTCAGAGAGTTGCATCTCTGTTCATCTTGTTCATTAGAAATCTCCAGGATCTTCACCACAGATCCACATCAACATCAACGAATCCTCAAGTTTTTCTCAAATCTCATGTGTTCACCCGGTTTTGTATTGTCCGAAACCAATTAATCCTCCAGATCCGTTCAAGATTCGTAACAAACATCAAGGATCGTCATCATCCTCGTCAGGTTTTCCAGATCTTGATGCGTTCATCAAGATTCATCATATCTTCATCAGGTCATTCTACTTTTTCCAGAAAACATTAGTGTTCAAGAAGCTCATCAATCTTTGTGATTATCATTATCCGCTCCAGAACCTTCGCGGATCTTCAACGCCGTTCCCAGCAACTCCATCAGCTGCCAGATCTTCATCATCAACAAGAGGACAATCGGCCTCAGACCTTAAGAGCTCCACCGCCACGTTCTTCTTCAAGTTTGTTCTTCATCAAGAACAACTCCAAGAACGGCTTCAACGAATCTTCATCAATGTTCATCTCCACGAATCTTCAAGAACCTCAAAGGATGGATCGTGTTGTTTTTCCAAGAATGTGATAGTTCTGTTGTTGTTGTTTATTCATTTGTGTTTGTTGATTCAAGGCAAAATCTGAAGATGATGAAGAGAGGGTTTGTGAGAGCGGAGAGGAAACGAGAGAGAGGTAGAAGGGGGAAACAGCGTAGAAGAGTGAACAGTGAAGAGGAAAGTGAGAATTAGGGTTAGCTGAATCATTGGGTTTACGTGGCTTGGTTGGTATTGGGCCTCTAAGGCCCACTCTGGTTGACACTCACCATTTTTTCCATTCGCCCCCTCCCCGTTTGGTGTTTGATTGGGCTAAGCCCAATGCGTTTTGGCAATACACCCTCCGTTTTTCTTCTAAAACCCCCTCCCCTTTTAGTGTGTTTGAGCTTATTGGGCTGGGCCTTGTATTTTTACTGACACACCCCTGTAATTTCTGCTGCACCCCCCTGCCGCTGCTTTTTATTTTCTTTCTATATTTTTTTCCTTTATTTTTCTTGGAAACATTAAAAGCATATTATAGGGTGTTATAGATTTAATATAGTTTTTCTATTTTCTATAGAATATATAGCTATTATCATAGAATAATATAGGATTTTATTTTTCTATACGCATTTTCTTTAATATTTTATAGAATATTTCCTATTAGAAATTAATTGCTAATTTTTAGGAGTAGACCTGTATTTTGCTATTGGATTTTGTCTCCTATTTTTGTTTTCATCTGACTTTATTCTCGATTTTATTTCTGGCTGGCCGTGTGACACGATTCAATTGGAGAATGATTTTTGATATCATTTCTCCATCTTGTCTTTGACACAGATAGTAATACGCTACCTCTTAGAGTTCGATTTCTCGTATAAATCGAACCATGACGGTCTAAGCGTTACATTGGCTTTGATTCAAGCGTCATCATCAAAGATCCAGAGAGGAGAAGATTGGAATGGAGCTTGCGCGCATGTCAAGGGTCAACGGAACCACTCCGTTCGGTAACATCTATCTAATTCAAGTCTTTTAATCAACTGTCGAGTGTTGTGAGATCGTTAGATACGTAGGAAATGGTTGCGGGAGGGTCACTCTCACGTAACTTGGGTGTTTAGTGTATCACCCTTAGGGTGATATGCAACGCATTCGCTCCTACGTCTTAGGTTCTTGCGTGCGTGTCCCGAGTTCCTTCCCGTTTAGGCGTAGGCCTGCCTCCTCTTTGTTCTCGCCTCGTGCGAGCGAATCCCTGTTTCTCTCTCTTGCTCCCGTGCAATTGAGATTCGTTTTCCCGTCGAACTACGTTAGCTCTGATCTCTCGTGCCCGACGAGAGTACGTAGGCATAGGATGCCGTATCCTAGTGAGCTCCCGTTTTCCCTTTTCCCTTTTTCCAGGTTTTAGCTGTAGTAGGCTGAACTACAGCTGCTCTGATTTCTCATATCTAATGAGAATATGTAGGCATAGGATGCGATATCCTAGAGAGCATACTAACAACTAACCTATCTGTTCTCTCGCTGCTGTGCGACCGAGACTTTCCCGCTGACGACTGATCGTTATCCTTTTCTCTTGCCCTTGCGCATTTGAGACCAGACCGTAGTTTTAGTTCCCGTAGGTTCCCACACCTCTCAAAACAACTTAATCTCTCACTCCTGTGTGATCGAGAACACCCTGTCTAGCCGTAGTTAGCCTGAACTACGTAAGCTCTGATCTTCCATGCTGTGTGGGAGTACGTAGGCACAAGACGCGAAGTCTTGGCGAGCCAATTTCCTGTAGTTTCCCAAACTACGATGACTCTGACTTTCTCTCTTGAGAATACGTAGGCATAGAGTGCGATACTCTATCGAGTCAATTTCTTTCCGTTTAGATTGAGCAGCCGTAGATAGATTGTTTTACAACCTTTAGACAAACCAAGCAAGCATGGATCCCGTCGAGTACGACGGACGTGAGGGGTGCTAATACCTTCCCCTTGCGTAACCGACTCCCGAATCCAAAATTTGGTTGCGATGACCATTCCTTTCCCGTCTTTGCGGTAGGTTTACTTCGAGTGTTCCCTTTCCCTCCTTTGGGATAAATAACGCACAGTGGCGACTCTTCTGTTCAGCCGGCGCCGATTTTTGCAGTAGCGACAGTTGGCGACTCTGCTGGGGACTGCGATGGTTCCCTACGCATTTGGGATCCAACGTCCCTTAAGAGAGTCAATCCTAGCGCTTGTTTACTGTATTTACAATTTCCGCATTTTGTTATTATCTGTTGCTGTTGTGCTGTTGGGTGGTTTTTCCTTTGAGAGAGAAGCCAAAACCCAGGCTTGAGTACACACATAGATTTAGAGAGAGAGTAGTGGTTAGCCTGCTTGCTTAGCTCGCACCAGCTAGCCGCGAAATCTCACTCGGACGAGATTCTCTTTGATGCTTCTTGCCTGGCCCTTAGGGCTCGACAAGTTGTCTGACCCGAGGATTGTCGACTCTGGGAACCGATCAATTGGGAATTCGACTAAGTGAGGCCTCTTCAAGGGATGATGATGCCACACCTTCTGGGTATCGTATCATCGCTCTTCAAAGTCTGTGACGTTGATACCTGCATAGGATGTCGTACCTTGTCAGATTAGGTCCATACCCGTGAGTGGGAGGGTTTTGCAGGAAACTTGACTTCCAGCCTACCCGTTATTTGGTCTTCTCTTCAGAGCGAACATACTCAGTCAGCAGCGCAGCAGTATTCAGAGATTGTGTGGGCGCTGTGATCCCGTGTTTGCTGCATATTGTATTGCATTTGCATAAACGTGTTGCATCATATTGCATGTCATACTCCAGCTAGCCAGAGCTCTTATCCAGCCGTTGTTTGATTTCTGAAGGTGATTATCCGGTGATTGGCCGAAGCAACTGTTGATTGTTAGAAGACGACCAAGAGGTTGAGTAGATTTGAGCAGAATCGAGCATTGAAGTCAGTTGAAGGTTATCAGTAGCTATGTCTGAAGGCAACTTCCAGTCTCTTAACACCTTGGCAGGGTTCACTATGACGACCAATCCTCTGTATGGTTCTACTTCCGAGGCAGACTTTCCGCAAGTGAACAACCTTACTGCAGACCAGCGTGTGCAGCCTCCTGTTATGGACCGAGATCGACAGGAACAATTTATTGTCCGCAATGAACGACCTCCTCTTATCAACAGTCAAGGTGTTGTTTTCCCTGTGCCGAGTATCCGAAGAGAGATCCCAGTAGCCAGGACTGTAGACCCAAGAGCTCTTGAATGTGATAGAAGACTCCAAGTGTTGGAAGAACAAGTTAAAGCCTTGAAGGTCAAAGATGCTGTTAACCTGAATGCTGCAGGCATGTGTTTGGTTCCTGGCCTAGTGTTGCCTTACAAGTTCAAAGCACCAAGATTCAAGAAGTACAAAGGAGATAGTTGTTCGAAGCAACATTTAGTGATGTTTTGTCGAAGGATGACGTCGTTTGTGAAAAATGACAAGTTGATGATCCATTGCTTTCAAGATAGTCTGACTGGGGCACCTTTGCGTTGGTATATGCAGTTAGAGAGTAATCAGATTCGATCATGGTGTCGCACCTCGAAAATTCATTCGAACATATGACCCTCGCGCGAAAGGCGCGGAAATGCGGTTCGACAGAGTCGCCACCGAACTTTATTTATCCCGAATAAACGGGAGAGGAAAATATCGAGAAAACCTCTTAAAAATGAAAGGATAGGAACAGGGTTGTCGCAACCATGTTCCGGATTCGGGAGTCGGTTACGTGAGGGGAAGGTATTAGCACCCCTCACGTCCGTCGTACTCGACAGGAACCTCTTAAGGTAATTGTGGGGAGTATTGTCTAGGTTTACTTGTTTTCTTCTCATTGTTAAAGGTAGAATTGGTAGGGAAAGACGCTAGGGGAATGGGGTGGTTAAAGAATAGGGTGCTCCCCAAGGATTGGGGCCCTTGTGCCTACATATGCTCATTCGGACGAGAATGAGAAATCAGAGCGTCGTAGTTCGACTACGGGAAAAGATGGGGGGAAATGGGAGGTGGATAGAAGGTAGCTCGCCAAGATCATCGCAATCTTGTGCCTACGTATCTTACATTCAGACGAGAATGAAGAATCAGAGCAGTCGTAGCTCGTGGTAACAACCACGAAAATATGAGGTTTGAAAAGGGTTGAAGTTTAAATAAGAGACGAAAGGGTGACTGACAAGCAACCCAAGAGCGCGCCTCAAGAGCTTGTCACTCAAGAATTCAAGGAGTGCGAGATTCCATGAACTCAGTTCTTTCGGGAATTGAACGAATAAGCTGAAGATAAAGAGTTGGATGTTTTGAAATCGAAGGAATGAACTAATAACAACTCAAGGGCGCGCCTCGAGAGTTACTCATTCAAATATTCAAAGAATGCTAGATTCTAAGAATATCTTCCTTTCGTAAGTTTTAAAAAAAAGTTTGTGAAAGGATCGAATCGAAGAATGGCATGCGAGGCCAAAAGGAAGTTGTTTTGAAGTAGCTCGATGACGTGTCGAAGATTTGATCAGAAATGGGACCGACTTGACGACGTGTCAAGTGTTAGGATTGTGAGAAATGATATTAGTCCCTGAGGGTGCCCCTAATATCAAAAACCACGAGGAGTTGTGAATAAAATGGGTTGCGAATGCGGACGAGCATTCGACTTAGGAGAACGTTTGAGAATGATTGAATTTGAAAGAGTCGAAAGGTTGAGTGAATAACAACTCAAGAGCGTGCCTCGAGAATTATTCACTCGAAGACACAAGGAATGCTAGATCCCAAGTACCTCCTTCTTTCGGAGTTTTGATCGAAAAAAGACGTTAAGAAAGCGTTTGAGAAAACCAAAAGATTGAGTGAATAACAACTCAAGAGCGTGCCTCGAGAATTATTCACTCGAAAATCCAAGAAATGCTAGGTTTCAAGAATCTCCCTCTTTTGGAGTTTTAAATGATTTGAAGCGAAAATGACATAGTTTTGACTGAAATAATTTGACCAATAATAATCATTAAAGTCATTAATGACTAAAGAATAATGAACAAAAGGAAAATGAAAGTTTTGACAAAAAAGAATAGTCTCGGGTTTGTTATTATCTGTCAATAATTTGACAAACTATAACTCGGGGTATCGTCATCGACCGAAAACTTTGTAGAAATAGATCTAAAAAAGAAATATGATTGAAAGTATACCCAAAATTATTTATCAAAGGATTTTTACAATATTAATTAAAGTAAAAAAAAGAAGTACATAAAATAAATGAGATCTTAGTAAACATTATTGAAAAAAAACATTTATAAAACTTAAATTAAAAGCTTTTTAAAAGAAAATCAGGAGAGAAAGGGGGGTGTGAACTAGGATGTAAGGTTGCATGGAGATATGCAGTGTGTGTGTGTATCTAAGAGATCTCGTGGGCCTCAAAGCCCACCACACAAGAACATAGCAAGGAGCTTTAAGCAAAATAGGGGTGGTAAATAAAACCCACACGGGCCTAGCCCATCAGAGTGAAAACAAAAGCGAGTCTCCAAACGAGACCAACTGCAAGTGTATAACCTAAACAAGCTAATAACCATGGTAATGAAAATAACGCACGAGCAGAAAAAAAAGAACGGAGAATGAGTCGACGTCCGCGCCTGAACCTGTCTCAATCTCCGGCTTCACATACATTTCGATCCCTCGCTGTGGTTGCTTCCATCTTCACTTCGAATTCTGATGACGAGAAAACGCATCGGTTATATCGCTAGATTTCATTGACTTTTACCGCGCATTCACCGTTTTAACGCTCGATTCCTCGAGTTTTTCTTACTATTTTGCAGGTACATCGATATGTGAGGCCAAATCATGAATTAAGAAGAAAAGAACAAAGAAACCACAAGAAATGAAGCAAGACAGAAGCCTGCATAAACTCTGCATAATTTGTTACGACCACGGTCGTTACAAGGGTGTCACGACCGTGACACCTTACTTTGGGCCATCACGACCGTGAGGAAGTAGTCACGACCGTGACACTTGAAAACATCAAACAACGAGCGTGAAGACCTTGTCACGCCCGTGACAAGGATATAACTTGATTTTTTTGACTCAGACTACGTCAAGCCACCAGTGAAGCCCACTCCTCCTAGTAATTCTCCTCAAGGCAGCACGTGAGGGAGACTTCTCCCATTTTCTGCTGCCACTTTCCAACATTTTCTCAACCACTTCAGCAAAGCCCAAGAAGCAAAAGACCAAGGACCAGCCCATTGGAAGCTCTATAAATAGGACCAGCTCAGGAGGATTCAGGGACAGACTGGAGTATCCAAATTTCCTGCGGAAGCTCTGCCGAATTACCTTACCATCAGAATTATTATTCCAGCATTTTATTTTCTGCCTTATTTTATTTGTATCCAAACCAACCGTGTAACAATTTCCAACATTAGGGAATTGTTATACTTTTATTTGTTTCCAGCCTTCAGCATTCGTTTTAATTTTTATTTCCGCCTACTCCACGCCTTCCGGTCTGTGGAAGAAGGAGTCTACTCAGATATTTGTTAATCAGGTTTTTCAGTTATTGCAATTTAATTTATTTATAATGTCTATTTATTTTTCTGCCATTAGTAAGCTGATAATTAACTCTGAGTCTGATTTAACCTCAATGAGTAGCTAAATACCTTAGGGCGGTATGTAGTTATAACTAACTTAACCGGTAAAATATAACCATGGGCTAAAATAATTAATCGCTTAACATTCTGGCTGATGCTTTTTAATTAAATTCGACCTTTTCGTTACGAGAGTAAGAAAAGGGTATTAGGTTGGGTCAAGACCACGAGAGTGTGAGATTTTAACCAGATAGCTAAAGTTAGGCATTTAAATTAAATACAGCGAGAGCGCTTTAAGATAAATTAGAATTATTTAGTTTCCAAAAATTACCTCTAAACACTTATGGGCTAGCGAGAGCAGGCATAGGGCTTTAGGGATAAGATCTGATTCAAGACCACGAGAGTGTGAGTTGAGGGTATTCAAACTAGTAATCTCTACCGAATAGATTAAGTGAACATCTTTATAAGCCTAGGTTAGATTGACCCACCTAAGTTAGTATAATTACATACCGACCGTCTTAGTATTATTTTATTAAAAACTTAAATTTAATTCCGCCTTCAATAGTCTTAGGAAACCAACAACAATCGTGACAACTATTCGCCTTAGCTAAACTAGAAGTTCACCTAGCACTACGTAACGATAGAATCCCTGTGGATCGATAATCTTAAATATTACTTCGATAGGCTGTGCACTTGCAGTAAGATACCGCTAGACGCATTAAGTAGACACGTCTCTAGCCCATCAAGTTTTTGGCGCCGTTGCCGGGGATTCCTTAATTTAGTTACTAGTGCACTTAGGTAGCATTGTCTAGACTAAGGTATCAACTATTTAATTTAATCTAATCTCCGAGTGTATGCCACGTACTCGCTCCAAAAGCGAAGACTTGCAACCTCTAATCCCTGAATCGGAACGCTTCTTACACGTAAGAAGACGTATACTCGATTTCGAAAATAATTCCAACATTCCAGATCTTCAATTAGATCCGCCTGAACCAGTCGTAAAATCAGAAAACGCAGGAATGGCTGAAGAACAAACTCATCCACTCAAGTATTACGCTAATCCTTCGCAAGGTGAACCGCATTCAAGCATTGCAGCGCCGGCTATCAACCGAAACGATTTCGAACTAAAACCATCATTGATATCAGCCGTGCAACAAAACCAATTCGCCGGAAATCCTACCGAGGATCCGAATCTTCATCTTTCGATCTTTGTGCAATATGCAGATACCGTAAAAGCCAATGGAGTTACCCAAGAAGCTATTAGACTACGTTTATTTCCTTTTTCGCTTCGAGACAGAGCGAGAGCATGGCTTCAATCTCTGCCTTCGAACTCAGTAACTACGTGGGAACAACTTAAGAGAGTTTTCTTGAATAGGTATTTTCCACCTAGCAAGACAGCTATGCTGAGAGCTCAGATCAACGGATTTAAGCAAAGAGAAAGTGAATCATTATTCGAAGCTTGGGAACGCTATAAGGATCTACTTAGGCTTTGTCCACATCATGGATTAGTAGAATGGATGGTCATCCATACCTTCTATAATGGACTCTTGTACAATACAAGAATGACAATTGACGCTGCCGCGGGTGGTGCATTGATGGACAAAGAATATAGTGATGCCTATGCACTTATCGAAAGTATGGCTCAGAATCATTACCTTTGGGGAAGCGAGAGAGTCGCAACTGAGAAACCAACAAAGGGAGGTATGTACGAAGTAAGTAGTATGGACCAAGTCAATGCGAAGTTTGACCAACTAAGCCAAAAGATCGACAACTTGGCCATAACACCTGCAGCCACCGTGGCTGCAGTAACACCTAACTGTGAGTTATGTGGGGTCCCAAGACACGAAGTTTCTGATTGTCAACTATTGATAGGAACTCCCACTGATCAAGTGAATTATGCTCAAGGAAACCCTTACTCAAACACATACAACCCAGGTTGGAAGAATCATCCGAATTTCTCCTATAAGAATAACAATGCTTATTACGCACCAGGTCAAGCACCAGCTACATCACCAGGATATCAAAAGACTGCTCCTAATATCCCTAGAAAATCGAACCTTGAATTGATGATGGAGAGCTTTATAGCTAGCCAATCTCAGACAAACAAGGACTTCTTAAACCAAAACATTCACACTAGTGAGCAGATTAAACAATTAGTGAGCAAAGTAGATGCACTAGCTACACATAACAAAATGCTTGAAACCCAGATTTCACAAGTAGCTCAACAACAAGCACCTACTGCTGCACCAGCTGGAGTGTTCCCTGGACAACCTCAACCTAATCCGAAAGGACATGCCAACGCCGTAATATTAAGAAGTGGCAAGGAACTTGACGGACCTACCGATCCAAGACTTGACAATCCAGCCATGTACCAAAAACCGGATAAACCGACTGAAGTGGTGAATGATCCAGAAGAAAAGGAAGATGAAAGTCAAGAGGCAGTGGAGAAAGAACAACCTTATGTGCCTCCACCACCCTATAAACCACCAATTCCGTACCCTCAAAGATTAATAAGTTCCAAGACGACGGGTCAATTTAAGAAATTTGTCGAACTTCTGAAACAGTTGAATATTACTATTCCGTTTACAGAAGCAATTACCCAAATACCCTCATATGCCAAGTTTTTAAAAGAAATCTTATCCAATAAGAAGAAGATAGAGGATAACGGAACAGTTACGCTTACTGCCGAGTGTAGCGCCATAATTCAGAATAACATGCCTCCTAAGCTAAAAGATCCAGGAAGTTTCTCTATACCCTGTGTAATAGGAAAATTCGTCATTGACAAAGCTCTGTGCGACTTAGGAGCCAGTATCAGTGTTATGCCCTTAACTATTTGCAAAAGGCTAGACATGGGAGACCTAAGACCAACTAAAATGTCCGTTCAACTAGCCGATCGCTCTGTTAAATATCCTGTAGGCATACTCGAAAACGTCCCAGTACGTATAGGACAATTCTACATTCCTACTGATTTTATAATCATGGACATCTCTGAAGACTCCACTACACCTATCATACTAGGAAGACCATTCTTAGCTACCGCCGGAGCCATAATAGACGTAAAAAGAGGAAAGCTAACCTTTGAAGTAGGTGAAGAGAAAGTTGAATTTGTTTTAACACAATTCTTACAATCACCAGCTATAGAGGATACATGCTATCTAATGGACGTAATTGACGAATGTGTAAGAGAAATGGAACTGGAGGAGACCACTTATTCTGAAATAATGAAAATTCAAATCCCTCCAATTTTCGAAGATGATAATTGGCAAAAACCGTATCAGGATAATAGTCTAAGCGAAAGCTTAGCACTTACACCGGATCCCATGCCAAGTAAAGATAAACCTACATTAGGATTGAAAACTTTACCTAATAACCTAAGGTACGAATTCTTAGACGTTGAATGTAAAAGACCAGTTATAGTGAATTCCAGTTTAGGAACTATAGAGACAAAGAAACTTTTGGATGTCTTGAAGAAATATCCAACTGCATTAGGATATAACATATCTGATCTCAAAGGAATATGTCCTTCAGTTTGCATGCATCGCATTCTGCTAGAAGAAGATTGAAGAACCTCCAGAGAAGCTCAAAGAAGAATAAACCCAACCCTTAGCACTGTAGTAAAGGAAGAAGTCAAGAAATTATTAGACGCCGGGATAATATACCCAATCTCTGATAGTGAATGGGTTAGTCCAATACATGTAGTGCCAAAGAAAGGAGGTATCACTGTTGTGAAAAACGCTCAAGGCGAATCGATATCGCAAAGAGTAGTGACGGGATATAGAGTGTGCATAGATTATCGTAAACTAAACAAAGCCACTCGAAAAGATCATTTCCCACTACCTTTCATAGATCAAATGTTAGAACGATTAGCCAAGCATTTTTACTTTTGTTACCTTGATGGTTACTCAGGATTTTTCCAAATCCCTATCCATCCTGATGATCAAGAGAAGACTACATTCACATGTCCTTATGGAACGTTCGCTTATAGGCGAATGCCCTTTGGATTGTGCAACGCTCCTGCAACCTTTCAAAGATGTATGATGTCAATCTTCGCAGATTTTATAGACAACATCATGGAAGTGTTCATGGACGACTTCTCTGTATGCGGGCAAAGCTTTGAAGGATGTCTATCAAACTTAGAAATGGTGTTAGAAAGATGTGTAAAAGTGAACCTCGTGCTTAACTGGGAGAAATGTCATTTTATGGTCAACGAAGGAATAGTATTAGGTCATGTAATATCAGATAAGGGAATTGAAGTCGATAAAGCTAAGATTGAAGTAATAAAGGACCTTCAACCTCCTAAAATCGTTCGAGAAATACGAAGCTTTTTAGGACACGCCGGTTTTTACCGACGATTCATTAAAGATTTCTCGAAAATTACTAAACCTCTTACTGGTTTACTGATGAAAGACGCTGAGTTCATATTCAATGAAGATTGTCTTAAGGCATTCGAAACTCTAAAAACAACCCTCATCACCGCACCAATCATGCAACCCCCTGACTGGAGATTACCTTTTGAAATCATGTGCGATGCGAGTGACTATGCTGTGGGCGCAGTCCTAGGTCAGAGAAAAGAAAAGAAACTCCATGCGATTTACTATGCGAGTAGAACCTTGGATTCTGCCCAGATGAACTACGCCACTACAGAAAAAGAATTGCTAGCAGTTGTCTTTGCGCTTGACAAATTCCGCTCTTACCTAGTTGGAGCGAAAATAATCATTTACACAGACCACGCTGCTATCCGATATCTGTTAACTAAGAAGGATGCTAAGCCAAGACTCCTAAGATGGATTTTACTTCTACAAGAGTTTGATCTAGAAATAAAAGATAAAAAAGGTACTGAAAATGTCGTAGCGGACCATTTATCTAGAATAGAAGGTATTAAACCCGAACAAGTGCCGATTAACGATGATTTTCCGTATGAACAGCTGATAGCACAAATAGGAAGCGACCTAGCGCAGTTAGATATAAATGAACCAGAACCCGTGGAAATAATACAGACAACTGTAGGACTGCCATGGTACGCTGACATTGTCAACTACCTAGCCGCAGGAGCCCTTCCACCCGATCTAACCTATCAGCAGAAAAAGAAGTTCTTTCATAACCTAAAACAGTACTATTGGGATGAACCATTATTGTTCAAACGAGGACCAGATGGAATCTTTCGCCGATGTATTCCCGAAGAAGAAATAGAAGATGTCATTGCCCAATGTCATTCATCTCCTTATGGTGGACATGCGAGCACTTCCAAGACCTGTGCAAAAATCTTGCAAGCCGGCTTATACTGGCCTAATCTATGGAAGGATGTCCACATCGCTGTTATAAGTTGCGATCGGTGTCAACGCACCGGCAATATTTCAAGAAGAGATGAAATTCCCCAAAAGGGAATTTTGGAAGTGGAAATCTTCGACGTCTGGGGAATAGATTTCATGGGACCATTCCCATCATCTTTCGGTAATAATTACATACTCGTAGCTGTTGATTATGTCTCGAAATGGATTAAAGCCATAGCTTCTCCTACAAATGATGCACGAGTAGTAATAAAGCTTTTCAAAAACATAATCTTTCCCAGATTTGGTGTACCTCGACTCGTCATAAGTGACGGTGGCTCACACTTCATTTCAAAAATCGTTGACAAATTACTATCTAAGTATGGAGTGAGACACCGTGTGGCTACACCATATCACCCACAAACAAGTGGACAGGTCGAAGTCTCAAACCGAGAGATAAAACAAATCTTAGAAAAGACTGTCGCCATATCTCGGAAAGATTGGTCATCTAAACTTAATGAAGCTCTATGGGCTTATAGGACCGCTTACAAGACTCTCATAGGTACTACGCCTTTCAAACTAGTTTATGGAAAATCTTGTCACCTCCCAGTAGAACTAGAACACAAGGCTTATTGGGCGATCAGAACTCTCAATATGAACTATAACGCTGCAGGAGAAAAGCGAATCCTAGACATTAACGAATTAGAAGAATTAAGGTTAGATGCATATGAAAATGCTAAGCTATATAAGGAAAGAACCAAGCGATGGCATGATAAACGCCTATCTAAGAAAGAATTCAGTGTGGGAGACGTTGTACTCCTCTTTAATTCAAGACTTAGGCTCTTTCCTGGAAAATTAAAGTCTAGATGGTCGGGACCCTTTGATATAACTAAAGTATTCCCAAGTGGAGCAATAGAAATCAAGGGTAGGAACAATGAACCATTCATAGTAAACGGACAGCGCCTAAAACATTATCATAAAGTTGAAAATAGAGACTATACGAATGATCTAAAACTATTGAAATTGTCCACTAATTCCCCTGATTAGTCTAAACCTCGGCGTTACGTCAGGCTTTTGACGATAAAAACAGCGCTTAGTGGGAGGCAACCCATTTACTTAGTTACCTATTTTAAACTATTCTTTTCTTTTTGAGCATTTTTAATTATCATTACTACTATTTGTTTAAATTGTTTTGTTAGTTTTATTTTACATTACTATTATAGCCATTACATTTTAGCATTTCATTTTCTTATTTTTATCCTAAATCACTTTTTACAGATTTTCTAAAGTCTTTTCCACTGAATTGTTTCCACCGTATTTTCACTGACTATGGCTAACCAACCTATTAACTATATGGAAACCCAATTTAGAGGTAGGAACCAAAGAATAAAGTTCGAAGAGTTATCACAGAGGCAAATGGATTTGACCCTGTACCCAAATGAAAAGACTATGGAAACCTTAGGTATACATGAGAGCATGATATACCTGTTCAACCGACTCGGATGGGAGAATGCAATGATCCAACACAAGTTTGCGACTTACCGAGAGCTCACCCTTGAGTTCCTTAGTTCCCTACTTTACCTACCTGAGCGCGGTTTTGGTTCTAGGAAAGGATTCATTAGTTTCCGCCTATTCGGAATAGAATACGACTTTAACCATAAAGAACTAGCTGACCTGTTAGGATTCCCTAGTGGACCTTTTGCCTTTACTACCACACAGGTAGAATTGATGGATGTGGAGCTAGATTTCTTTTGGGGAACTCTGACCGGAAACTACCACCCTGAACCAACTGACATGAACAATGATGAGATCCATAACCCTGCTCTTCGTTACTTCCACAAATTCCTCGCCCATACCTTCTTTGGAAAAGAAGAAAACATTACCGGAGTCTCTAAGGATGAATTATTTATTATGTCATGTTTCAATACTGGACAGTGTGTTAATGGTGTCCCTTTCATGATGCAAACCTTCACCCGCATCCAAGATGAACCTGAATTACCTATAGTGGTAGGAGGTCTTGTAACCATGATTGCTGATGCCTTAGGACTTAGGTACCAACTGGACAGGTGCACCCGTCTGGGAACCGTACGCCTGATGAATCTTAAATTCTGCTTCAATAGACATATTATAAGGAATTTAGGACGCCCACCTTTTGAGTACCTGATCCGGAACACAGTAGTCACCCTGTTCACATTGCCCAATCATGCAAAAGTAAGTGTTCATAATAAGGATAATTGGCTTTATGAGTTAAACCCACCTGATTATCCAGCCACTCCTGAAACACCTCAGTCTCACAGGATAACAGATGATATAATGACCGCTGTTGAAACTGACCCCGAGACACCTCCTGGATACCATGACATTGACCCAACTGACAAAGTTCATGAAACCCCTGGAGCGAATCACGGAGAGTACGCTAACAACTTGCAGAACATCATGCACACTCTCAATGCCTATCAAGCTGACATTAATCTATTCAGAGAAGACATTAAGAGTATGCGATTGGACATCGTGGGATTGACTGACATGGCCTGCGAACAATTCTATCATCTGGACTCCGCCATCGAAGACCTGAAGAAACGCCTTTGAACCGGCTATCAGTGATTTAGTTTACTAATTCTTTTCTCATTATTTTTTATCATTATTTTCATTTCCAGTTAAATTTATCTTTCGCAACGATTTCATAACATAATTTGAGTTTATGTAATTTCAGTTTTTCTTTATGCCGTGCATTTTTTATTTCAATTGATTCTTCATTTTAGCAGCTTAAATAATTTTTCTATTTCTTTTCTATACACTGTGTGACCATATACTGTATGACTGCACTATTTTGTCTTAAGTTCGTATACTACTGTGTCGCAAATGCTATATACTATGGTGTGTGTTCATATAAGTGCTACTAAATAAAATGAATTATTATTAATTTAAAAATAACGTGAGACAATGTGCTTTTCTGGGAATTATTCAGCACCACACAGCCTCACGGTCGTCACGCCCCACTTACGATCGTGACATGCTCATTTAGCGCGTCACGACCGTCACGATCATGTCACGACCGTGACGACCTCTATTACAGAGATCGTGAGAAACAGAACTGTTTCTCATCGTGTCCACTCTTCTTCTCCCTCCATAACCTATCTAAAACACTCCCCACTCATTCCCAAACCGCCAAAACCTCTCCACTACCCCATTAATCCACCATTACCAGTAACCATTTCAATTCCACTGTCCCGTATTTAACCCGAACACCAACCTCCCTCATTCTACCACTCTTCTTCCAAAACTTCACAAAAAATCCTTCCACCCTCTCTCTTCACATTTGCATGTTATGGATTCTATCATTTTCAGAGAAGGAGAAGCCGGAGAAACCCAACGAGACCGTTTCGTCCGCTTCCAGAACCGCGGTCTGCAACCCACCCGGTACATTTCCACCGACTGTCTGCAAGAACTCGGTATGTTGTCCAGCGTTCAAAGCCTATTGCAGAAGGTTGGCCTGTGGGACCTCTGTCGCCAGCCACAGCCTACTTTCGAACTTCTGACGCTGGAGTTCCTCAGCTCTTACAGCTACATCACCTCTCATGGTTCTCAGAGTCAGCTTACCGGCATCGTAACATTTAGACTACTTGGCCGGGAGTTCAACCTCACACAAACCAGGATTGCCGAGCTGTTAGGTTTCGACCACGGCACCGAAGCCCACCGTCGCGTGCCCGACAACTTCAGTGAACAAGCATTCACACTGTGGCGCGACCTTACCAACACCCGTGCGACCACCTTCCAGAGCCTCAACGCCACACACATCCACAACCCGGCTATCTGCTACTTTCACCGGGTCCTCTGCAACACCATCTTTGCTAGAGAGAGCAACCACAAGCTCAACTCAAAGGAGCTCCTGTTTTTGTACTGTGCCCTTCATGACGAGCCAATCAATGCTGCCCCCTTTATGCTCTACCACATCCAGGCCATCGCGCACCGAGGCTCATCCCCGTTCTTCATTGGAGGCATTGTCACCACCCTCGCCATTCAGCTGGGGCTTGGTGACGCGCTCGCTGATCTGCCGCACCTCGCCGCCGATTTCCTGACCATGAGCTACTGCCGGTCCGCCCACCTGATCGCGCAGCGAGAGGATGGCAGGTACAGCCCTGTCGTCAATGGCACCGTCTTCCACCACATCACTCTGTCGTCCCGCACACGCATCGACCCAGCAAACCGAGCCAACTGGCTCTTTGCCTTACCAGCTGCTGCGGATCACGCCCCGGTACATGATGATCAGCCAAACGCCCCAGTGGACGAGATGCAGGACGCCATGGATGCAGCTGAGCATGCCCAGGACATCCCCGAGACTTCCACCCGACAGCAGGCGGCTCCCGCTGCCACACTTGAGGACGTCCTATTTGCGATCCACCAGCAGAACCTGATGAACGCAGCACTAGAGCGTCAGCAGAAGGCACAGTACGACGCTCTGCTCGGCACCATTGCTGCCAACCATGCGGCCACCAATGAGCGGTTTGGAGAACTTTTCGGCGAGCTCGAGGCGCTCCGCATCAGCATTACTGCTACCTCCGGCACCGGCTCTGATCCCGACGCGACTCCCTCCAGACGCCGCTCTCGCACCAGAGGCCGAGCCCGCGATCACCAGCAGCAGTAGTTCACTTTTATGTTGTTTTTCAGTTTTAGTCTTGTACTGTATTTGTACCGCTATGATATCACAACATTGAGGACAATGTCTGATATAGTGTGGGAGAGGTAGGTACTTTTCATTTCAATGTACTTTCAATTCTGTTGTATTCCTTTTAGAAAATCAATGAAATGAGCAAATCTGTGCGTTATTTTCTTTAATATCGAGTTTTCCCCGATTATTAAGCCATACTAGAAAAATCCTTAAATTACTCGCATTACCCGACTTACCACCGAATGGTTCGTAATTACGAAGCCGGGAACGATTAAACAAGACCAATACAATCTTGACATCTTCAACCCCCTGCTTAAGAAATTCCATCCCGATCACCATTGCGAGTGCACCTTTAGTTTCAGTTCAAAAGTAACCCCAGTAGTTTATACTAGCAGTCAGCACCGTCTGAACACAAACCACGTGGGGAGCCGATGAATATAAGCGTTTGATGCCTAATCAATAATGATCCTTCGTATCTCAATGCAAAATGAAAAGAGATTGCACCAAAGTACACAGTCGCAGATAAAGAACGAGAAATAGGAGAAGGACTCCGTTTCGGGTTGGTTCAGAGGTACTGGTTCTGAACTCGGTAGGGCGTGCTACGGCTCGATCCCCCACAACCTCCGCATCGGATAAAACATGAAGGGGTTACCACACTCGTGTACCAGACCCCGAGCTAAAAAAGGATCAAAATCGCTAATCGGCTACTCCACTACGTGCGTACGAAGGCAAAGGGCTTAATGTGACTGCGCTAGAACGAACCGGGTGAAATAAGATCGAAAAACTCTAGGTGAAATCGCAATGTGATTGCCGATTGTTTCGCTTGACGGGAAGTCGACGACATAGCCTGTTGCTTATGTCATTAGTGTATCGGTAGTGTTCTATCAAAGTACCGGACTGTCCGACGAAACGATCCACCGGATGGTTTGCTACGAGTATGCGCGAATAAAATCTTGTCCGCCGATTTTCAACCAACCATTTGCTTGAGGACAAGCAAAGGTTTAAGTTTGGGGAAGTTTGATGACGAGAAAACGCATCGGTTATATCGCTAGATTTCATTGACTTTTACCGCGCATTCACCGTTTTAACGCTCGATTCCTCGAGTTTTTCTTACTATTTTGCAGGTACATCGATATGTGAGGCCAAATCATGAATTAAGAAGAAAAGAACAAAGAAACCACAAGAAATGAAGCAAGACAGAAGCCTGCATAAACTCTGCATAATTTGTTACGACCACGGTCGTTACAAGGGTGTCACGACCGTGACACCTTACTTTGGGCCATCACGACCGTGAGGAAGTAGTCACGACCGTGACACTTGAAAACATCAAACAACGAGCGTGAAGACCTTGTCACGCCCGTGACAAGGATATAACTTGATTTTTTTGACTCAGACTACGTCAAGCCACCAGTGAAGCCCACTCCTCCTAGTAATTCTCCTCAAGGCAGCACGTGAGGGAGACTTCTCCCATTTTCTGCTGCCACTTTCCAACATTTTCTCAACCACTTCAGCAAAGCCCAAGAAGCAAAAGACCAAGGACCAGCCCATTGGAAGCTCTATAAATAGGACCAGCTCAGGAGGATTCAGGGACAGACTGGAGTATCCAAATTTCCTGCGGAAGCTCTGCCGAATTACCTTACCATCAGAATTATTATTCCAGCATTTTATTTTCTGCCTTATTTTATTTGTATCCAAACCAACCGTGTAACAATTTCCAACATTAGGGAATTGTTATACTTTTATTTGTTTCCAGCCTTCAGCATTCGTTTTAATTTTTATTTCCGCCTACTCCACGCCTTCCGGTCTGTGGAAGAAGGAGTCTAATCAGATATTTGTTAATCAGGTTTTTCAGTTATTGCAATTTAATTTATTTATAATGTCTATTTATTTTTCTGCCATTAGTAAGCTGATAATTAACTCTGAGTCTGATTTAACCTCAATGAGTAGCTAAATACCTTAGGGCGGTATGTAGTTATAACTAACTTAACCGGTAAAATATAACCATGGGCTAAAATAATTAATCGCTTAACATTCTGGCTGATGCTTTTTAATTAAATTCGACCTTTTCGTTACGAGAGTAAGAAAAGGGTATTAGGTTGGGTCAAGACCACGAGAGTGTGAGATTTTAACCAGATAGCTAAAGTTAGGCATTTAAATTAAATACAGCGAGAGCGCTTTAAGATAAATTAGAATTATTTAGTTTCCAAAAATTACCTCTAAACACTTATGGGCTAGCGAGAGCAGGCATAGGGCTTTAGGGATAAGATCTGATTCAAGACCACGAGAGTGTGAGTTGAGGGTATTCAAACTAGTAATCTCTACCGAATAGATTAAGTGAACATCTTTATAAGCCTAGGTTAGATTGACCCACCTAAGTTAGTATAATTACATACCGACCGTCTTAGTATTATTTTATTAAAAACTTAAATTTAATTCCGCCTTCAATAGTCTTAGGAAACCAACAACAATCGTGACAACTATTCGCCTTAGCTAAACTAGAAGTTCACCTAGCACTACGTAACGATAGAATCCCTGTGGATCGATAATCTTAAATATTACTTCGATAGGCTGTGCACTTGCAGTAAGATACCGCTAGACGCATTAAGTAGACACGTCTCTAGCCCATCAAATTCACGAGTATTGTGTTGATTTTTGTCCAATCTCTCATTCTACTTCATATCCTCTACGGGTGAGATCTGGGTTTCATATCCTCATCCTTTTTTCTTGGTTTAAGTTTTGTTTGGGATTTTTCTTTGATTTAGGGGTTTGGAGGTTTTGAATATCGTGGACGTTGAATAGGATGAATGTTTGGTATTGTAGTGGTGGCTTTAAAGTTTGAGAATGGTTTTTTCGGAAGAAGAAGATTGGGTTTTAGGAGGATTGAGTTACGATTGGGAACGACTTCTATTTAGGTTGTTATTGATGATTGAAGGAGGCGATTGAAGATGGTAGGAAGGCTCAGTTAAATGGATTTCAAGGTTGTTTGGGGAAAGTGAGAGTTCTTAAGGTCTGGGTCTAAAAGAATATTAAAGGTGGAGGTTCATTTTGTTGAAGAGAAAATCGAGTGAGGAGACGGAAATGGTGGAGACATTTCTGGTTTGAAGAAAGATCAACGTTTGCGTTTCAGATTTTTGGAAGAAGGATCAAAGTTATGAGTTGTAGCAAAAATGGTGGCTCTGGGTGAAGAATGAAGGTTCGCTAGGTTCTCAGAATGGGTCTGTTTGAGAGTGTTGATGATGGCTTGAAGAAAGAGGAAAGTTTTTTGTTAATGGAGGAATGAAGGAGAATTTGAAGGTTCGGTTGAAATTTGGGGGGAGGTTTTGTTGGTTTTGAAGTTGTCTCTCAGAAGATGAAGAAAAGTTGAGGCTTGGAATTTCTTGGTATTACTCTCACCCCCCTTCTGATATCAATTGTGTTGTTTATTTATTCCTCACCTGCTGGAGAGGGTGCCAAGGACTTGAAGGTTTTTTTCGTCATTTGCAAAAAGGGATCCTCTATTTTGAGGATCGTGGTCGTGTCGCATAACAACTTCTGATTTTGCAGGTACTATCATACTGGTTTTGGGTAGTGGTTGTGGTTTGCTGTTGGGCAAATTGTTGCGTGGTGTATGGTTTGGCTATGAGGTTGTGGTTTGTTGTTGGAGTACCTTATGACAGCTTGCAATTACAGCCGTTCACGCGTGGAAATGTTGAGGCTGATAGTGTACTCCTTCAGAAACTGTATCAGCATGCTCATGGATTTATTTCACTTCAATTTTTCTTTCACAGCTTGATGTATTGGTTTGCTGCTAAAACAAAATTGTTACCACTGTCCTTTCTCTTGTGCAGGCCGTGGTGAATCAATGTTTTCCTTTTTGTTTTATTCCCATAGGATATGGCTTGGTGGGTGTAAATTAAGGCTGCTGCAGGTACATTTTGGATGAGCTCTCGTACACATTAGGCAGGTACGTGTTTGCAATTGGGGTGCGTGTTTTGTATAGCAGCTGTTGTATTTTTAGGCAAAATTTTGTTTGTATCTGATGTGTGGTCCCTGGTGTGTATACCGTATTTGCGGTTTTATGCAGGGCTATTGATTTTTGTCTTGTAGCATGAAGTTCCTTTTTCATCATTTCTTTTTGCACATGAATATATGAAGGTGGTATGGAGACTGTTGTGCTGATGATGTGTGGGTCATTTTGATGGGATATCGGTACAATTTGTGCAGTCTGGGCTGCTGTAAGTTTTGGTGTGCAGAGCCCTTGTCATCGCCTCTTGTTGTAAAGTGGTGAGGTTGAAAGGTTATTATGTCCTACGGTTCTGTTGTACGAGTTGGTGATTTTGGCATATTGGCTGAGAATGATTTGGAGTATTGCGTTGCGGTCTCCATGGTAGGTGTAGCAGAAGGCTAACCTTTTCTTTTTGGATGGGTAATTGACATATGGTTTGTGCATTTTGTAGCTGGAAATTATTGTTATTAAAACTTTGTCGATGTTGTCTTGCATCTAATTTTTGTCTTATGCATCCCCAGTGTCATTTTTGTACTATACACCTTATGTATCATTTAGCTCAATTTGTGAATATCATAGCCCAGACTCCTCCGTGACGGTTTGCAGTAATTCATTTTATATTTTGGTCTTGGCAATTGGGATGTGGCTAGTCGTATTATGGGTCCTATTGGAAGAGGATTGTGATTTTGGTAGATAGCAATGGTGAACGGTAGGTTCAATTGAGGTTTTCTTTACACTGAAGTGGTGATGGTTTCCGTATTGTACAGGTTGTGGGAGTCATGGCTGTAAGCTGGTGGATTAGGAGCGCTTGATGTGGGCTTGCTACATACTATTTTTTGTGAATTTTCTTGAGTCTATGTGTAATAAGAATAATTTGAACAATGTGTTTGCAAAGTTTGACAATATGGGCTTTGTAATTTGAATCCTGATCTTGACAATTTTGTATGGAAAGCAAGTGTATGAATTTTGAGATATGAATGGGTTTTAAATTACAATGTTCAAACTTTAATCCTTGCACCTTTGAAATAACTTAAAAATGCTTTGAGTTCTTCATTTTCCCACAAAAAATAATAATTAAAATTTAAACTTCCCAAATTGATTCCACATTCAAATCTTGAAATCAGTTCTCGTCAATATTGAATTCTCATTTGAAATGAATAACGCCTGGAATTGGTCCTTAAAAAAAATAAGATCTTCCATAGACCAATTTTGAGCTCTTTAATAACCTCTTGAGAAATGAGTTAAATATGAGTAAAACACAAATCGATCTCAAAGCTTGCCACTTGAAAACATGATAGACTAAAACCTTCATTGTGGACTTTTTGAGCATGCCCTAAAATAACTCATGTCTTATAGCTTGAACCATGGTTTAACCAATCCAACCATATCTTGATTATTTAACCATAAGCATGACCTAACCTTCTTATCTTCAATTGGACTCCACACCTTCCATAAGGGCTTATGACCACACTAAACACCAACCAACAAAGACTCCAAGACATGTGAAATAACTAGAAGATTATGGCCCAAGGCCAAATGATCATCTAGAAAAAATAACAAACAACATTTGTTATTTGCGATAAGAAAAGTAGGAAAGGTAGGACAAATTTAGGGTATGACACATGGGTGGATTTAGCCTGAGCTTTTCTGAAGCAGTATGATTACAACCTAGACATAGCTCCTCATTGCATGCAGTTTCAAGAGTTGTCTCAAGAGAACAATGAACCCATCAGGAAGTATGCGTAGAGATGGAGAGAATTTGCTGCCAGGGTACAACCACCGCTTTTAGATCGAGAGCTAACAAACATGTTTGTAGACTCACTACAGGATCCGTACTGCGAAAGAATGCTTGGACTTCCGTTAAGTTTCTCTGACTTGGTAGTACTGGGAGAACGCCTTGAGCATGCCATCAAAATCGGGAAAATTCAGATTATTTCAAACGGTCAGGCTAGTGAAGCTGAATCTCTTTATGATTACCAAACTGAAGAAGGAGTTGTGATCAATGCAGTCATGCCAGATGTTGGATATCCTCGAGATGACTTGGTGAAATCTGTTGGATCAGTATCTCCTATACCTTGTTATGTTGGGCAGACAACTGTGCCTGGGGCACCCTATCAGGAACCTTATGTTGCTTCCCTTGCAAATCAGCGAACTCGTGGCCGAGGTTATCAGAATCAGCGCCCAAATCAGAATCGACCTCGTAACAACTTGGAACGAAGGAATGCTCCTTCTCACCCAGTGCCTATGTCGTATAGCCAGTTGCTTCCATCTTTGGTCCAGAGTTCTTTAGTGGAACCGAAAGCTCTTAAGCCTGTTCCAGAGCCTTACCCTCCTGGGTACAATCCCCACGTTCAGTGTGGTTACCATGGCGGATCTCCAGGGCATTCAACTGAAGATTGTAAAGCTTTTCAGGCAAAAGTACAACAGTTGATCGACCAAGACTGCATTTCCTTTCGAGAAGGATTTCTGTTTGTTCATACCAACTTCTCAGCTGTCTAAGCTCGTAAATTCGGAGTTTATTTTCAAGAAGCCAGTGATCCAGACAGGCAGTCATCCTCAGACTTTTATATCATTTGCATCTGTAGTTTCTTTTCTGTTAGTTACTACTTGCTATTAAACATTGTTTGTTTCGAATGGTTATATTGATAAAGTGACTATGCATTTTTCTGAATTAATCATGTCGCTGTCGCTCATTTACTGCATTGCACCGACACTTGCATTTTATTTACTCCACCTTATCACCGTGATTAGCAAAGATTGGAGGGAGGATGACAAAACTGAATACTCATAACCGATGATCGTATGCTTTCAGATAAAACCTTGCCGATGACGTACAAGGCATTGTTTCAAATCCCCCAAACACTGGAGATATAAGGAGTCAGTCCCTTGTTAACCACTTCGATCCAGGAAGTAGAAGTTTTTTCGGACTTTTTAACCCTCACATCTTAACCTGGGGCAGGGTAGTTGTCAATTAGCTTGACCGAGCGTTCAAGTCCTACAGAGGAATGTTGCCTTTCGAGGACCAATCAGTTTATACCTCTCAAGAGGTCGTATCTCACCAACCACAGTGGTTAAACCTCACCAACCAGGAGTGAGACAGTTACAATCCTTTCGGAGCAATCAAGACAACCAGTGTCACACGACTTTGTTCCAAAAGAAAGAAACAGAAAGCCCGCTAAGTAAAAAGAAAAGAATAGCTGGAAAGCTAATACTTAGGCAAAAATTAGGGCATCCCGCTGGACTTCAAAGGAAAAAATCGAAAAAGAACTCAAAAGAAGTCAGTCCAGGCAAAAATTAGGGAATCAAAAGAATGAAAAAGAAAAGAATAAAAAAAAATCCCCAGTGAAGTCACAAAGTCGTGGATACAGACACCGAAAACGAAAAGGAGTAACTGTCACTCCGAAATTCTTGTGAGTTCCTTAACTATGGTCCTTACCATCCAACATACCTCTCGAAGAGGCGAGCGCTCGAGCCAAGTTAACTGAACTTTAGGATCGAAGATCATCACATAGAAGGGGTGGGTACAAATCATAATTTGAGCCAAATATCCTTTGTTGCCCGAACCGTGAACCCGACCACGATACAACCCTCAAAAGACCTAATTGAGGTACGGTTATTCTGAAAGCGCATTACGATAAGGTTGAGTAACCTGACTCCTTCTTGATTTGCTAATCATATCCTTGTTGTATTTTTCACTAATCACATCAGCACTACGTTCATTCGTCACTCACAATCATGACACATAAATGAGTGACCGCACAAAATTTTTCAAAATCTGCATGAACACTGCATTAAAATTACCATTCGGGATTAAACGATTTTACTTGCAGGTTAGTAGTTGACATAGAAGGAAATTCCAATAGGGGATAATCGAACAGGACTGAATAATTCAGCAGTCTAGATCAGAATGGTGTATGTTGTGGAACCCTGTGAATCAGGGGCATTGACTTCCAATGAGTTCAGAATCAATTAGTATGATGACAAGTCCCGAAGCATCAATTGATCAGGGGCAGTTTATTTGAGAAGCAGTGGATCAGAAATGAATCTTCTCGAGAGCCAATCAGGGGCAATTATATAGAATGCTGTGATTTGAGGGCAGAACCTTCCAGTGGGTAATCAGATCAGGTTAAGTCGCTTATACGCTCATTCCGGGGCAAGTCGGTTCAGAAATGTTGAAACCAACTGGGTTGATGATGGTTTGATTGAGGTTGAATCCTTGTTGTCGTACAGATACCGGGGCAAGTAATCTCGAGGTCGTCCCGTAGCAAGCTGTCCAGAGTAATCTTCCCAAGAGTTAGATTGGGGCAAGTTAAGTTGTACTGGGGCAAGTTATTCAAGCAAGTCTGTTTATCCCCAGCCAGAGTCGAGTATCGGGGAATCGTGTCGCTACCCTCGTCAAAAAACCTTGACCTTCCGAAAAAGGCCTTACCGTCGTTGGATCGTTATCCTACAATAAAACATGTTACGTGTCAGAATCTCGTAACCAAGTCATTTCCAAAGTCCAGTTCTCGCCTGGCAAACCGGTAACTAGTTCTCGTCTGGCCCACATTTCTGTAAATACCAGTTCTCGCCTGGTACATGTTTTCGTTTAACCCATTAGCGTATGGTCAACCTTTCCGTAAACATCAGTTCTCGTCTGGTGTGGTTTATTGTTGTATCAGTTCTCGCCTGGTGCATGTTACCGTAAACATCAGTTCTCGTCTGGTGTATGTTATTGTTACCCGTTCTCGTATGGTCACCGTTCATTAACCTATTGTTGTACCAGTTCTCGTCTGGTGCATGTCAGCTTTCAACCAGTTCTCGTCTGCTCATTTGTTTCTTAACCTATTATCCAGTCAGCCCCGTCTGATGTTCAAACCATAAGTCAATTTTCGTCCGATAACCTAATCTATTTTGCTATCAGTTCTCGTCTGGTAGTCCATCCTTGAATGCTAGTTCTCGTCTAGTATTTCCCATATCTTACAGTTTGTAAATAACCCATTTCTATCCCTTAAACCAGAAAAAGTCAAAAAAATATCTGACACGGTAATTCCCCGTGACTCTCATGTTGTCACATTCCCCGATACGAAGCTCGATTGGTACCAGTTCCCGATTAATGTTTGAATCCCCTGTGGATGTTGTTAAATTAGGATTACTCTTCTTCAGCAGATGGAAGCCACGTATTATCCCCGGAAGAGTTGAGATTGTATTTTATCCCGCATCGGAGGAGGATCAAGAGTATTCTCAGCAGATTAAAATTGATATCCCTGACAGAAGGGGCATTCCCAGCAGTGCGCTGTGCACAATCGACCCCGGTTGGTTAATCCCTACAGAGTACAGATTACCAGTGGTTTAGAAAGAATATCGCCGTGCAGGGTCGTCCTTCCCTGTTCCAACATTTATTTTGCTGAGATGATTCTGTGATAACCGGTTACCTTCAGTGGAGTCGACGTTGCTTCCGGCATTTATTTTGCCAAGTGGTTTTAGACCTGGTGTTCTCTAGCAGCTCAAGCCTGCATTTACATTTGCATATATCGTCATACTTGCATTTATACAAACACATAGCATCTCCAGGCCGTATGGGGCATCGCATTTTCAAACAAACGCATAGCATTTCCATGTCGTGTGGAACATTGCATTATTTTCAAACATACGCATTTCGAAGCATAGACCAGGTTGGTTACCTCTCGGCTTTCGAGTATGTTCCCCTGCAGAGTTGTTTGGTTAAGCTTCTTTTCACCCACAGCGGGGTGATTTCTTCATATTTGGTTGTTACGACGGCACTGAAAAAAAAGAAGAAGAAGAAAAAAATTGACATCATATCAAACTTCTGAAGCTGCCGCCTGTTGTCGAAAATGGGTGTCTGGCAGTCGATTCAGAATTTCCACCAGGAGAGCTTTCCTCAGGTTCGCCGTGAACTGTGAGATGAAAAGATTCAATGCCATAACAGAGGGGAGTCAAGGTGTTTGCTTTCTGAAGCATTATTTCGAAGATTCATTACCTGTGGCGTCACACAGGTGATTGACGAAAAAGGGTTTCATCAGATAATTGACCAGTTGTTGCCATAACAACCAGACTTCAGTTCATTGGACGCTATCCCTCAAGCAGTTCTGCAGTTTATTTCTGCGGTTGGCAAATTTCAGGGTTCTTTTGTATTCAACCGTCTTCTACCTTTGAATGTTTGAAAGTCGTTCGCTCTTCAACCATTCAGGTTCAAGCCGCTTGAATAGGGGCAGCTGTTGCACCCTAAAATTTGACCAACCGACCCCTATTTGGTTTATGGTTCGACGCATTTTTGCATTCGCATTCGCATATCGCATACAGTGCATTTTCTCATTCATACTGATTTTATCGGGATTACAGCCCTGTTTTCACATTTTGGGTATTTCAGACCGGTTAGGATAACAGGAGGTTATTTTGAGAAATCACGCGCTTCCTGGGTGTTTTCAGCTTACGCAGTGATTTTGGAGGTTCTTGGTGTCTGGGTTTACTGCTTGCTTCAATCTGGTCTCGCGCCCTCTTTTATGTTGGTTGTTTACCTTTGTTAGCTTTTTTAGGATTTAATAGCCTTTTCTAGATTTTAAATAGAAATTGATGTAGGTTTTATAGAGATTAATCTAGAGGATTAATAGAAATTAACATAGGATTTATAGATTTTAATATAGATTTTCTAGAATTTAAATAGATTTCTTTTAACATTTTTAATAGTTTTAAATCTTTTTTAGAATTTATAGATTTCTTTTAAATAGGTTTAATAGATATTAATATGTTTTTTCTATTATTTGAATATTAATATTTAGAGGTTAATTAGATTCTTTAGGTTTAATTAGAATATTATTAGTTTAGGATTAATTGTCTATTTGTTTAGAATTAATTGACTAGGTTTAGTTAGTCTAATTCAGATTTTAATTAGTCTTCAAATATTAATTTTCGTTTAGAGTTTAATTAGATTCATTTAGTCCATTAATTAGTCAGGTTTTATTAGGATCTTAATTGAGTCTTTGGATTTGATGTTTTGTTTTTAATTCAGATTTTATGCTAATTGGGTCACTAATTGTAGTTTAAGTCTGGTAACTCATTAATTAGTCCAAGTTTTCATTACAGTTTTTTTGTCCGTGTATTTTCGTGGGCCCAGACGTTTTTGGAGGCCCAGTCCAGATATCTCGCCACTTGTCCACATATAAAGCTCTCCACGTGTGCATTTTCAGGACCCCACTCCATTCCACGTTTTCAACCCAGAACCCGCCACCTCGTTCTCTCCCTTCATTCTCTCTCAGCCACACGTGGTTTTCATGCCCTCACTCCCTGCATGCACACGCCACGTTTCCTTCCCTCATGCTCCCACGCGTCCCACTCACGCTGATCCTTGCATGCATCGCGCCACGTATCCTCCCCGACGGCAACTCCTCCCTCCGACCATGCAAACGCCGGAGTTTCTCGCCGGTGAAATCACACGGCGGTTCTCATGGCCAAACTTCGCCGGAAAACTCATACTATCACTGGAATCTTCATCCAAAATCCCTCCAATCCTCATCATGTTCATCATCATTTTCACAGATCCGTCCAAGATCTACCAACATTTCTCCAGAAATTCAACGAAGTTCATCACCTTCATCATAATCTCGTCCGCGTGCATGAATTTTCAGCTACATTCATCAGATCTGTTCAACGATCTTCTTCAAGATTCTTTCAGAGAGTTGCATCTCTGTTCATCTTGTTCATCAGAAATCTCCAGGATCTTCACCACAGATCCACATCAACATCAACGGATCCTCAAGTTTTTCTCAGATCTCATGTGTTCACCCGGTTTTGTATTGTCCGAAACCAATTAATCCTCCAGATCCGTTCAAGATTCGTAACAAACATCAAGGATCGTCATCATCCTCGTCAGGTTTTCCAGATCTTGATACGTTCATCAAGATTCATCATATCTTCATCAGGTCATTCTACTTTTTCCAGAAAACATTAGTGTTCAAGAAGCTCATCAATCTCCATGATTATCATTATCCGCTCCAGAACCTTCGCGGATCTTCAACGCCGTTCCCAGCAACTCCATCAGCTGCCAGATCTTCATCATCAACAAGAGGACAATCGGCCTCAGATCTTAAGAGCTCCACCGACACGTTCTTCTTCAAGTTTGTTCTTCATCAAGAACAACTCCAAGAACGGCTTCAACGAATCTTCATCAACGTTCATCTCCACGAATCTTCAAGAACCTCAAAGGATGGATTGTGTTGTTTTTCCAAGAATGTGATAGTTCTGTTGTTGTTAATTATTCATTTGTGTTTGTTGATTCAAGGCGAAATCTGAAGATGATGAAGAGAGGGTTTGTGAGAGCGGAGAGGAAACGAGAGAGAGGTAGAAGGGGGAAACGGCGTAGAAGAGTGAACAGTGAAGAGGAAAGTGAGAATTAGGGTTAGCTGAATCATTGGGTTTACGTGGCTTGGTTGGTATTGGGCCTCTAAGGCCCACTCTGGTTGACACCGACCGTTTTTTCCATTCGCCCCCTCCCCGTTTGGTGTTTGATTGGGCTAAGCCCAATGCGTTTTGGCAATACACCCTCCGTTTTTCTTCTAAAACCCCCTCCCCTTTTAGTGTGTTTGAGCTTATTGGGCTGGGCCTTGTATTTTTACTGACACACCCCTGTAATTTCTGCTGCACCCCCCTGCTGCTGCTTTTTATTTTCTTTCTATATTTTTTTTCCTTTATTTTTCTTGGAAACATTAAAAGCATATTATAGGGTGTTATAGATTTAATATAGTTTTTCTATTTTCTATAGAATATATAGCTATTATCATAGAATAATATAGGATTTTATTTTTCTATACGCATTTTCTTTAATATTTTTTAGAATATTTCCTATTAGAAATTAATTGCTAATTTTTAGGAGTAGACCTATATTTTGCTATTGGATTTTGTCTCCTATTTTCGTTTTCATCTGACTTTATTCTCGATTTTATTTCTGGCTGGCCGTGTGACACGATTCAATTGGAGAATGATTTTCGATATCATTTCTCCATCTTGTCTTTGACACGGATAGTAATACGCTACCTCTTAGAGTTCGATTTCTCGTATAAATCGAACCATGACAGTTTAAGCGTTACATTGGCTTTGATTCAAGCGTCATCATCAAAGATCCAGAGAGGAGAAGATTGGAATGGAGCTTGCGCGCATGTCAAGGGTCAACGGAACCACTCCGTTCGGTAGCATCTATCTAATTCAAGTCTTTTAATCAACCGTCGAGTGTTGTGAGATCGTTAGATACGTAGGAAATGGTAGCGGGAGGGTCACTCTCACGTAACTTGGGTGTTTAGTGTATCACCCTTAGGGTGATATGCAACGCATTCGCTCCTACGTCTTAGGTTCTTGCGTGCGTGTCCCGAGTTCCTTCCCGTTTAGGCGTAGGCCTGCCTCCTCTTTGTTCTCGCCTCGTGCGAGCGAATCCCTGTTTCTCTCTCTTGCTCCCGTGCAATTGAGATTCGTTTTCCCGTCGAACTACGTTAGCTCTGATCTCTCGTGCCCGACGAGAGTACGTAGGCATAGGATGCCGTATCCTAGCGAGCTCCCGTTTTCCCTTTTCCCTTTTTCCAGGTTTTAGCTGTAGTAGGCTGAACTACAGCTGCTCTGATTTCTCATATCTAATGAGAATATGTAGGCATAGGATGTGATATCCTAGCGAGCACACTAACAACTAACCTATCTGTTCTCTCATTGCTGTGCGACCGAGACTTTCCCGCTGACGACTGATTGTTATCCTTTTCTCTTGCCCTTGCGCATTTGAGACCAGACCGTAGTTTTAGTTCCCGTAGGTTCCCGCACCTCTCAAAACAACTTAATCTCTCACTCCTGTGTGATCGAGAACACCCTGTCTAGCTGTAGTTAGCCTGAACTACGTAAGCTCTGATCTTCCATGCTGTGTGGGAGTACGTAGGAACAAGACGCGAAGTCTTGGCGAGCCAATTTCCTGTAGTTTCCCGAACTACGATGACTCTGACTTTCTCTCTTGAGAATACGTAGGCATATAGTGCGATACTCTATCGAGTCAATTTCTTTCCGTTTAGATTGAGCAGCCGTAGATAGATTGTTTTACATCCTTTAGACAAACCAAGCAAGCATGGATCCCGTCGAGTACGACGGACGTGAGGGGTGATAATACCTTCCCCTTGCGTAACCGACTCCCGAATCCAGGATTTGGTTGCGATGACCATTCCTTTCCCGTCTTTGCGGTAGGTTTACTTCGAGCGTTCCCTTTCCCTCCTTTGGGATAAATAACGCACGGTGGCGACTCTTCTGTTCAGCCTGCGCCGATTTTCGCAGTAGCGACAATGTGTAGTTGGATTCTAGAATAAGAATTGGTGAATTAGAGACAAGTTATGATGATGACCAATTTCTGTTGAGGCTGAATTCTAGAGATTCTTGGACTGATAATCAAGATTGTATAGTGTAAGATGATCACCATGAGATGAAGATTATTTCTGTGCATTTAATTGAAGTTCTGATGAGATTCAAGATTGAGGTATATTTTGAAAGAGCTATCGGGTTTGAAAATCCATAGAGAGTTAGATGATTCTAAGGTTAGATTCGTGATCAGCATTAAAAACTGGACAAGATGATGTATAGTTATGTGATTTTTGATGACCTGTGGAAGATGACTCACCGGAGAAGACGGTGGCGCCACTGCTCAGGCCACCATCTGGTTTCCCTCCAGTCTGAACGTTTAAATGGGGAAGATGCACCTGGAGCGTTGGATTGATATGAGATCTTGACTCAGTAGGACAAACACACGGCCACGATTGATTTTGAAAGTCAGACTTTGACCCCTTCATTGATACGTACCGTTTCATTAATTGGAAGCAATGGGCTTAAGGATATGATTGATATTCACACCCCCACTTTTTGCCCAACCCAGCGCAATGAACTGATCAGGATTGCTATTTGCAACGCATCTCTTTTTAATTTCTATTTCTTTTTCTTATTTTCATCATTTCATATTAGTTTGATAATAATTCATAAAAAATAGGAAAATAGGTCAATTAATTCTAGGTTTTTTCCCCCTAATTCATGATTGAATCTAGAATTTTATAGAATAAAAATATTAGGAAAACCATGCATTTTTATTTTATGTGCATTTTTTACATTTTATTTGATAATAAAATTACCATGGTTGATACCTCTATTTGGTGAATTTAGTTTGATCATTTGGTGATGATTTTTTGCTTGATATTTTGTTTGTGATTAGCTTAGACATGTATGCTCCCATATTATTTTTCTCACATTTTTGTGATGAAGTTAGGTGCTGTTTTTAGGTTGAAACCTTAGGTGCTCCCTTTTAGGGTTTAAGTTTAGTACCTTGTAGTTTATAATTTATTTCTAGGTCTTATTTGAGTATTTGATCTCTGAAATTAATATGGTAGAGTCATGATTGACATAGGTTCTCATATTTATTTTTGTAGGATTTTATAATTGATTTTAGTATTTTAGTTAGAATTAACTTTAATACTAGGTTTTAGGTGATCCTAACTTGCTAACTCAACTAGAATGACTTCATTAGTTCCCTTAGACTAGGGTTTTTCTTCTCTTGATTTTGGGTGATGATGAAGACTTATGTGGGCTTCTGTGGAATGCATGGTGGAGCTTGGACTTGAAGATTGCTCTCCCTTTGGTGTAGTTTGTTTAGGGTTAAGGATTAGGGTTTTTAGGGAGATCTCTTAGAATAGATTTTCTTCCTTCATGAAACATGGAAGGTGTTGATCACTTCCATTCCTCCCTATGATGTAAGGTCCCCTTGTGAAGGCCTCATCCCTCCTTTGGTAGGATGTGTGGCTCTTCACAAGTTGGTAGAACCTTTGAGGGTTCCTTTCTTTGATGGTGGAGTGCTTAGAGGTGACCTTTGGTCTTCACTTTGCTTCTCCCTGTCCCACCTTGCTCTTGTTAGATGAATCTTTCTCCCTTGCTAGAGGATGGAGTTCCTTGTTAGAAGATTGAAGATGCTAGAGGTTGCATTTCCCCTTTGTTTGAAGACTGCCATTGAAGCTGAAGCTTGAAAAAGGTGAAGAACAAGTTGATACTTGTGTTTGATGCATTGAAAGCTTGAAGAAGCCAGTTCATACTTGCTATTGAGGATGAAAGCCTGAAGGTGGAGTCTACCATGAAGATTGAAGCTTGAAGATGGAGTACCTTTCATTCCCTGAAGAGGATAGACTTGAAGAACAGTTACAGACTGAGGACTGATCTGCTGTTAGATTATTGCTTTGCTGTGAAGCTGTGGAAGCTGTTGATCTGCTTTCTTTCCTGTCTGTTTGCTTTCTGTGCAACTGTATTGATGTGACTTGTGTGATTTTCTTGATGCATTAGAATAATTTCATGTTTAAATTGCTTTAAGCTAGGAGCATGATTGCATTAGAGGTTGAGTTGCTCCCTCTGCTTGTACTTTTACTGTATGGCTTTGCTTGCGAGTATTCGGTAGAGCTCTGCTCCCTTACCTATGTGGTTTGTGATTTGCTTGATGGGATGTTATTTTTTCTTCATGATTGCAGTTATTCATATCTGGCTTGAGGTCGAGACGGGCTTGTGGAGGCTTCTGCCCCACACATATTTCCTCCCTCACTTGCATTGCATGCATTTTACAGTCGTTTACTGTTTATTGTTTAAGCTGATGTTTTATCTGTTTCTGTTTATCATTGACATGATCCCCTAGGAATCTCACTTCCTTTGATAAGGAAGTGATTATTAGAACTTTAGGTTGAAACCTATGCATGATAACTTCTAGGAGTTCCCTGTTTCAAACCTCAACGATAGGATGAATCCATGGCATGACAACATTAGGACTTGATAGTCTCCCCTTTAGTTGAGCCTGTTCTCTCTTCTCATCTTCAAACAACAGTAAAAAACGTAATAAAGGCAAGTTAGTATAAGCGCGATACGAGCCTTAAGCTACTTGGGTAATGATAATTGAGCGGACTCCTCTCAATCGTCTAAAATGTTTAGTATACGTCCTTTGGACGATATGCAACGCATTCGTTCCCAAGTCATAGTCTCTAGTGTTGTACGAACTACAGACAACTAAAAAACAGTTCTTCCGTAAAAGACAGAAAACAAACTTCAAATCTTTTTTCCCCGTGGGCCCGTAATTCAAAGGAAGCTTTTCTGAAGAAAAGAGTGTCGTTAACTCCCAGTTCTACCGTAAACGATAACACCTGAGTCTCCAAGGGTCGAGCTGCGTACGCCAAACTGTTGGAACTGTTTGTTAACCCTACTCGATAAAACAGATGAATCTGAATTCCCGTAAGCCGTTAGCCCGAACTACGTAAGCTCTGATCTCTCATACCTATTGAGAGTATGTAGGCACAATACCGATGTATTGGCGAGCCACCTTCCCCATCACCCGTAGCTAGGCGACTACGTAGACTCTGATTTCTCATTCTCTGATGAGAATACATAGGCATAAAGCGCGACGCTTTGCCGAGTCAATTTTCTTTTCTTTTCAGACCAGCCTTGATAGGCAGATAGATAAAACCAACCCGTCAGATAAATACAACAAGCATGGATCCCATCGAGTACGATGGACGTGAGGGGTGCTAATACCTTCCCCTTGCGTAACCGACTCCCGAACCCAGACAACGGTTGCGATGACCTTGTCTTATACCTTTTTCGTCAGGTTTTCCCGATCATTTCCTTTCCTGTTCTGAGGGATAAATAACGAAAGGTGGCGACTCTTCTGTTTTGCCGGCACCTTATTTTCGCGGAAGCGACAGCTGGGGACTTGATAGTTTCCTGGGATCCAACGTCCCTTATGCGAGTCAATTTGGGGATCCAACGTCCCCTTCGAGAGTCAATCCTAGCGCTTGTATGTTTACTTGTTGGGTTGTGTTTATTTATCGCATTTTATTTCCCGCACTTTATTTTCAGTATGATATGATTATCTGTACTGTTGTGGGAGGGGCATTCTGATGAGTGAGAAGCCAGACCCAGGCTTGAGAGCTACGTAGTATTAGAGTGGGTTAGTGGAGGACGTGCTTGCTTTGCTTGCATCTGTTCCCATGTAATCCACACTCAGACGAGGTTCTCTTTGATGGCTTCCTATCGGTCCTTTGGACTCGAGGGGTTGTTGGATCTGAGGATTGTCGACTCTGGGAACCGATCATTTGAAATTCAGCTAAGTGAGGCCGCTTCAAGAAACAATGATGCCACACCTCCTGGGTATCGTGTCATCATTTCTTGAAAGTCTGTGACGCTGATGACCGCATAGGATGCCAAACCTTTTCCGTGATTAGGTCCATACCTGTGAGCAGGGTCAGGTGTGATGCACGAAACCTTAACCCCCAGACTACCTGGTTTTCTTGATAGTGAATCAGTTTTGTTGGTATCAAAGGTTCTCATCATCAGATATGTGTGTTCTTGACAGAGCAGATTTATGGTCTGGTATTAGGGGTTTCTTCTCATCAGAGATATGTTTGTTCTTGACAGAGCAGTATTGTGGTTTTGTTGATACAGAGCCTTCATCTCCTCAACAGCACAGTCATCTTGATCTCCTGCTGCATGATTGCATTTTGCATTACTTGCATCCTCATTTGCATGTCATTAACGTGTGTTTGTGTTGCAGGTGCATATTTCTCCCCTGGTTCTAGTGATCTTGATCCTCATGGCAGATATGGCATCTCTAAAGAAGACTGTGGCTTACAAGCTACCAACACCTGACATCCGAGAATTACGAACTTTGATTTTCTTAGCAGATAAGACGGTGATGAAGAGTTTCAGAAAGAGTTATGGGAGACTTCTGGGTATTGTGTATAAGCTTCCTACGTACGAGTTGAATGGCCTCTACGCCCTGCTGCAGTTTTACGACCCAAAACTCAGATGCTTTGTGTTTCCCGACTATGTCCTAGCTCCAACCCTGGAGGAGTACTCTGACCTGTTGGGGGTGCCTTTGATGAATCAAATGCCTTACTACCGTGTCGAGGGTGAACCCAAATTGAGTAAGTTGACTGACGCTCTTCATGTAGATGAGTCTGAGTTAGAAGGGATGGTATCCAGGAAGATTGGAGTTCATGGTTTCCTTTTGCATTTCCTGATGGAAAAAGCCCAAAAGTTTGCCTAGAAGGGTCGCTGGGATGTATTCAATGCCTTCTTAGCCCTTTGCATTTATGGGATCGTGCTATTCCCAATTCATCCGAACTTCATAAGCATGGATGCTTGCCACATATTTGCCTCCGGGAATCCAGTACCCACTCTCCTTGGAGACGTCTACCATTCAGTTCACAGCAAGAATGAAAACATTAAGGGGAAGAATGTGGCATGTTGTGCTCCTTTACTGTATAAGTGGTTTGCTAGCCATCTTCCTAAGTCGGGGCCGTTCATTGATTCTGTTGAGTCTTCGCCCTAGTCTGCACGTTTGATGGGTTTGACTGCTGACAATATTATCTGGTATGATAGAGATCTGTTGGGAAAAGATATTGTGTATAGCTGTTGTGGCTTTCCTAACGTCCCCCTGGTCGAAAGGAATGGATGTATCAACTACAATCCATCTCTGCTGGGACGACAATTTGGGTATGCACTACGAGGTCCTCCTGAAGAGGAAGAGATACAGGAATCTCTGTATCTCACAGGGTTGCTTGAAGGCGACACTTTCGTCAAGGTACAGAACGCTTGGAGTAAAATTCACCGAAAGGGAAAGGTCCTGCTGGGAAAGAGCAACAACAAGGCCTTTGATTCGTATGTGACTTGGGTTCGAGAGAGAGCAGCCAAGTTTCTAATGCCATTTCCTGTCGGGGAACCATTGTATCCTCCTGTGCACAAAGAGCCTACTACAGTTGATATTCAGAAATTCAACCGGGTACTCCAAGAGAAGGAGGAGCTACGAAAAGCCAACGAAGAGTTGGAGAAAGAGATCGCTCAACTTCGGAAAGAGAAAAGTGAAGCCGTTTATACCTGCAAGAAGCAGACTGAGATGATCAACCATCTAGGCTCCAACCTGAACAAAGAAACTGATGCTAGGGAACGTTTGGGGTTGGACCTGAAGTCAGTACACGGCGTGTTGACGACCAAGAAACAGGATCTGGACAGAGTGTACCGGAAGTTAACCCAATACGAGAGGGTCTGGAGCAGCACCCTAGCCAAATACAAAGAGCGGGAAGAAAAGCTGAAGCAGCAAGTAGCCGAGCTAGAGGCTCAGATTACGGTGAAAGACGAGAAGATAGAGGTTGAAGCCTCACTGCGACGAGACGTCCAGTATAGATTGGCTGAGGCCAAGACGAATTTGCAAGATTTTCAACTCCGGGTTGATGCTAAAAGGAGTAGAGTCGAGAACCATTCTGAAGAAGGTGTTTCTAGGAGCGTTGCCGAGAACCTCCCAGAGTCCATTAGGCAGAGGGACCTGCTGATCCAGGGTTTGCTTACCCAGCCAGATCATCCCGCTACAAAGAAGTTGTTAGAAGATTGTCGTGCCCGTGGCCGCGCCTGATCTTTTTGTATTTTCTTTATACATTTTATGCATTGATATGCTGATCACCGCCAGGTCTGTTGGTTGGGGTCATGCCTTATTGCTTCAGTTGTATGTGATTACAGTTGTACGCTACCCGAGCGGGATTTTCAGATGAATATATGAGGATTTCTTTTCCATGATTGGATGATAGACTTTATTTGTCTCAGAAACTAGGATCGAGGGGGGATCTCCCCAAGGCACAGACACACGTTTGCATTTGCATGAAGCATTTGCATGACGAGCACCTTGTCGTTTTTCTAACCCTTTGTGTATGCAGGTTGCTCCAGGATTGATCGAAGACCGATCCACCGCTATCCGACCAGGGCGAATCAAGCTAGAGCAATGGAACAAGTGCAAACTGACGTCCAGGAACTCCGAGAGAGGATGGACCGCTTCATGGAGCTCATGCAAGTGGTTGCCAACGGCCAAGACCAGCTCAGAATATTGGTCCAGCCTCTGATCTCAAGGGTTGACAGCAACGGTGTGCTTCATGATGGGAACGTTCCAGTCCTCCCACCTGTTGAAACTCCTCAGGGTGGCATCCCCGTGACCGGGGGGAATGGAAGTGGTAACGGCAATGTGATCACTAACATCGGGCTCAATGGAAATATGACTGGCGTCGGTAATGGAAACTTTGAGGCTAATGGCAACGCCGGACTAGGCAATGGCAACACAGGTGCTGGAAATCTGTATGGGCCTCAGCCATGGCTAGAAGATCGTCAAGAAGATTTGTTCTTACAGAGGAGTGCTGAAGGAGAACTGACTGCTGAAGCACGTCTGAGGTTTAAGGCACTCGAGGACAAAATGAGGAATTTCGAGAACCAGAACACTATGGGTGTCGACATGACTAAATTGGGATTGATTTCTGATTTCAAGGTGCCTCCTAAATTCAAGGTACCCGACTTTGAGAAATACAAGGGCACCACCTGCCCTCGTGTCCACTTAAGGTCATACTACCAAAAGATGTCCGCTCACTCTGAAGACGAGAAGCTGCTGATGCACTTCTTTCAGGATAGCTTGTTCGGGCCATCCCTCGAATGGTACATGGGTTTGGAACCCACCAGTGTGCGCACATGGAAGGAACTGGCTGAGGCCTTTGTACACCATTATCAGTATAACAGTGACTTGGCTCCGAACCGGGTTCAACTGCAGAACTTGTCACAGAGGAACAACGAGGGGTTCAAAGAATACACCCAGCGATGGCGTGAATTAGCAGCTAGAGTTCAGCCGCCGATGGTTGAACGAGAGCTTGTTGAGATGTTTGTAGCCACTCTCCCGGGGGTTTATTACGAGAAATTGGTCAGCGGTATGTCAGGGAGTTTCTCAGATCTCATCATTACTGGCGAGCACGTTGAAAATGGGATCAAATTGGGGAAAATTCAGGGTGGTGATCTATCCTCAGCAGGAGGAGGAAAGAAACCGTACGGTAACAAAATGAGTGAAGGAGAGACGAGCGCCGTGTCTAACGCTCGAAGGAAGGGTAAAGGCCAGCGCCAACAGGTGGCTAGCATAACCATCCCCGCAGCCCAACCACCCCATCCGCAGCAGCAGCAACCAAATTAGCAAGGATACAGAAGGTATCAGAACAGGGCACCTCTGTCAAGTCGTCACCTTGAGACACCGCCCATGTCTTATGCTCAGCTATTACAAACTCTGCTTCAGTTACAGCTAGTCCAGAAAAGAACCCTGGCTCCCTTGACAGGGGCACCTCCGCAGGGTTATGATGCGAATGCAACGTGTGATTTTCACTCAGGGGCACTCGGCCACATGATAGAAAACTGCAAAGCCTTCAAGCACAAGGTGCAAGATATGGTAGATGCTAAGATCATCAATTTCTCAGATAATGTGCTGAATGTCACAAAGAACCCTATGCCGAATCATAGGGGAGGTGGGGTGAATGCCATTATTGAAGAAGAAAACTTAGATTTATTGACTAATGTCAAGGATCTGAAGACACCGCTTAGCTTCGTTAAAGCCAAGCTGATGAAGAGAGGCTTCTTTCCGAGCTGTGGAGAACTGTGTATGGGTTGTGCGACTCGTCCTGATGGATGTGAACAGTTGATAGAGGGGATTCACTGTCTGATGACCGAAGGAATCTTGCAGTTTAGTCGAAGGGCCAAATGTGGATCTGGAGAGGTAATGCTGAAGCAGGATGATGAGGTTGCCACCATCACCATCCCTTGCCAGACGATAACCATTTCTGCACCCAGGCCGCCCACAATTACCATCACAAAGGCTGGGCCGATACCTTTTGAAAGCACCAACACTGTCCCATGGCACTATGGGGCATACGTCTACTGTAACGGGCAGAAGTTGGAACTGCAACCCTCTAGGCAGTCTGTGGATAACCTAGTGGGAATTGGCGGAATCACGCGCAGCGGAAGAGTATTTGCTCCACCTGAGATTGTAGTGGACAAAGCAGAGAAAGCTGAGGAAACTGATAAGGGAAAGAGTAAAGTCGTTGAGGAAACCCCTCGTGGGGTAGAAAAGGACTTACTTGTAAAGGACGTTGAAGAGTTCATGAGGTTGATCAACAAGAGTGATTACAAGATCATTGACCATCTTCATCAAACACCCTCAAAAATTTCCATCCTGAATTTTTTGTTGTGTTCGGAGTCACATTGCAACGCACTGTTAAAGGTTTTGAATGCCACGTATGTACTGCAGGAAATCTCGGTCAACCAGTTGGAAGGGGTAGTAGCCCATGTGAATGCTGGAAACGGGTTAGGGTTCACTGACCTGGAGCTGACGCCGAAGGGAAGAAACCACAACAGCGCCCTGCACATCTCGATAGAGTGTCGGGGAACAGTTATGTCTCATGTGTTGGTAGACATTGGGTCATCGCTCAATGTTCTTCCGAAGAAAGCATTGATGAAGTTAGATACTCGAGGATTGATTTGCACACCCAGTGATCTGGTTGTGAAGGCTTTCGATGGAACCAAGCGTCATGTCTTTGGAGAGGTAACTCTGCCAATCCAAGTTGGGCCAGAAACTTTCGACGCAGTCTTCTACATTATGGACATCATGCCAGCCTACAGCTGTCTCTTAGGCCGACCATGGATCCATTTTGCTGGTGCCGTGACCTCCAAGTTACACCAGAAGCTCAAGTATGCTGTCGGAGGCAGCATTGTAACTGTATGTGGCGAGGAGGACATAATGGTGAGCCATTTGTCGTCCTTCAAATATGTTGAGATGGATGGGGAGATCCACGAAACCTTATGTCAGGCGTTCGAAGTTGTTAAAGTTAAGGACGTGACTCCAGTAATGATTGAGAAACCAGAGATGACTCTCTCTTCCTTCAAGATAGCCCGGGCCGTTGTTCAAGTCGGATCTACCCCAGGCTGAGGGCAAGTTCTAGAAATACCTAACAAACAGGACAGGTTTGGGTTAGGATACTCTCCTACGGCTGAAGCCTCCTCTTCTCACAGCGCGTCGCGAGGTAAAGGGCCGATCCAGTTTACTAGTGGCGGGGTGATATTTGAAAGTGTCAACGCAGTGTCTGAAGACAGCGAAGACAGCGATTGCGACTTGGATTCCTGGATCCAGCCAAGCAAACCAGGCCAGAGCCTCAACAAATGGTCCATCAGGGATACCATCCAAGTGACAGGCAAAGAGTAATGATTTACTTTCTCCAATTATTGTACAACCCTATGTCCTACCCGGGGCATAGTGGTTTTATTGGCAGGGCCTTGTTCGGTTATGTACATGCATTTTACCAATAAATCAAAAGGCGTTTTTTCTTCGCATTCAAATGTTGTGATCTCTGTTATTCCTGTTTTATATTTGTTTTGAAAAACAATAAAATGGCAATAGGGTTTGTGCTAACCTGCATATCCTTGTTTTAAGCTTAACCCTTGTTATTGCAGGATCCACATAGCAGATGACATCGACTCTGGACCTTCTACGTCTCACTTCGACATTGATCGCCCGATCTATCAAGCCGAAGAAGAGATTGATGAAGACGAAGACCTTCCCGAAGAGTTGGCGCGCTTGTTGAAACAAGAAGAGAAAGTTATTCTGCCTCACGAGGAAGAGATTGAGATTGTGAATCTGGGTTCTGAAGAACTGGTCAGGAACGTCAGGATAGGGGCTGCATTACAGAGTGATGTCAAGCAGAGATTGGTCAAGAGGCTGAGAGAGTATAGTGACATATTTGCTTGGTCATACAAAGATATGCCCAAACTTGATACTGACATTGTGGTCCATCACTTGCCGCTACGAGAAGATTGTCCTCCCATTAAGCAGAAGCTTAGAAGGACACGACCAAATATGGCCGTTAACATCAAAGAAGAAGTGTAAAAACAGCTTGATGCTGGCTTCTTAGCGGTCACCAGTTATCCTCCATGGGTCGCCAACATAGTACCTGTGCCGAAGAAGGACGGTAAGGTGCGAATGTGCGTCGATTATCGGGATTTGAACAGGGCGAGCCCTAAAGATGATTTCCCGCTCCCTCATATTGATGTGTTGGTCGACAATACAGCTCAGTTCTCCGTGTTTTATTTCATGGATGGCTTCTCCGGCTACAATCAGATCAAGATGGCGCCGGAGGACATGAAGAAAACTACGTTTATTACACCTTGGGGAACATTTTGCTACAAGGTAATGCCTTTTGGTCTGAAGAACACAGGGGCCACTTACCAACGAGCAATGGTTACTTTGTTTCATGATATGATTCATCATGAGATTGAGGTCTATGTTGATGACATGATTGCGAAGTCCCAAACGGAGGAGGGACATTTGGTCAATTTGCTGAAGCTTTTTGAGAGGCTTAGGAAATTCAGGTTGAGGCTGAATCCTAACAAGTGTACTTTCGGAGTACGGTCTGGAAAACTATTGGGGTTTATCGTGAGTGAAAGAGGCATTGAGGTTGATCCTGCGAAGATAAAAGCAATACAAGAAATGCCAGCGCCAAAAACCGAAAAAGAAGTTCGTGGTTTCCTGGGAAGAATAAACTACATTGCAAGGTTTATCTCTCAGCTCACGGCCACGTGTGAACTGATGTTCAAACTGCTAAAGAAAGATCAGGCGATTATCTGGAACGAGGATTGCCAGAAGGCATTTGATAAGATAAAATAGTATCTACAGGAACCTCCGATCTTGATACCCCCAGTGGCCGGAAGACCCCTAATCATGTACTTGACATTTCTTGAGAATAGTATGGGGTGTGTTCTCGGTCAGCACGACGAGACGGGCAGAAAGGAGCATGCCATTTACTATTTGAGTAAAAAGTTCATATACTGTGAATCCCGTTACTCAATGCTGGAGAAAACGTGTTGTGCACTAGCCTGGGCTACCAAACATTTACGACAGTACATGCTCAACCATACAACCATGCTAATTTCGAAGATGGATCCGATCAAGTACGTCTTCGAGAAACAAGCACTTTCGGGCAGGATTGCCAGATGGCAAATGGTGTTGACAGAATATGACATTCAGTACGTCTCCCAGAAGGCCATCAAGGGAAGCGTATTTTCTGAATACCTCGCCGAACAACCAATCGAAGATTATCAGCCAATGAAATTTGAATTCCCTGATGAGGATATCATGTTTCTCAAGGTGAAAGATTGCGATGAACCATTGCCCGACGAGGGTCCAGATAGGAAATCCCAATGGAAATTGATATTTGACGGGGCGGTTAATTCTTATGGAAGTGGCATTGGGGCAATCATCACGACTCCCCATGGATCCCACATCCCGTTCACTGCTAGACTGACGTTTCCAGTCACCAATAATGAAGCAGAATACGAAGCATGCATCATGGGTTTAGAAGAAGTAGTTGATTTGAGAATCAAAAACCTAGATGTGTATGGTGACTCGACACTGGTGATTAACCAGATTAAAGGGGAGTGGGAGACTCGTCAATCGAATTTGGTGTCGTACATGAACTATGCCAGAAGGCTGCTTCCGTTCTTTGATCGAGTGGAACTCCATCATGTGCCCAGAGCTGAAAATTAGATGGATGATGCCTTAGCCACGTTGGCTTCAATGTATAAAGTCAATTTTTGGAATGAAGCTCCAAGAATTATCCTTTCTCATCTTGATAGACCTGCATTCGTCTTTGCGATCGAGGAAGCCTTTGATGGCAAGCCACGGTTCCATGACATCCAGACCTTCCTTATGACTAAGGAGTATCCGGCGGGAGCGTCAGCCCAGGATAAGAAGACTCTAAGGAGGCTATCTGGAAATTTTTATCTCAATCCTGATGGAGTTCTGTATAAAAGAAACCATGATCTCGTGCTACTCAGATGTGTAGATGAGAAAGAAGCGAGTATGCTCATGGAAGAAGTCCATGAAGGCACATTTGGTACGCACGCCGACGGGCATGCTATGACAAGAAAGATCCTGAGAGCAGGATACTACTGGCTCACGATGGAATCGGATTGCTTTAAATTCACGAAGAGATGTCATAAATGCCAAATTTATGCTGATAAGATCCATGTGCCGCCGTGCCCGTTGAATGTCATGTCCTCCCCGTGGCCGTTCTCCATGTGGAGCATCGACGTGATAGGCAAGATCGAGCCCACTGCATCCAACGGTCATCGCTTTATTTTAGTAGCCATCGACTACTTCACCAAGTGGGTGGAGGCAGCCTCGTATGCTAACGTGACCAAGCAGGTGGTGGCTAAATTCATAAAGAGGGACATCATCTTTCGTTACGAAATTCCCGAGCGGATCATTACTGATAATGGTCCGAATCTGAATAACAAGATGATGCAGGAGCTGTGCCAAAGTTTTAAGATTGAACACCACAACTCATCTCCTTACCGGCCGAAGATGATGGCGCCGTTGAAGCGGCCAATAAAAACATTAAGAAGATTGTACAGAAGATGGTTGTGACCTATAAGGATTGGCACGAGATGTTGCCATTTGCATTGCACGGTTATCATACGACAGTATGTACATCAACCGGGGCAACTCCTTTCTCACTGGTGTACGGTATGGAAGCTGTCCTACCGTTAGAAGTTGAGATTCCTTCTTTACGAGTTTTGGTTAACGTGAAACTCGATGAGGCAGAATGGATTAAGAACCGACTAAACCAACTCAGCCTGATGGACAAGAAGAGTTTAGCATCGATTGCATATGGTCGTCTGTACCAAAGTCGAATGAAGAAAGCTTATGATAAAAAGGTGCGTCCGAGAAGCTTTCAGACGGGTGATCTCGTCCTGAAGAAGATTCTTCCTCCATACTCCGATCACCGGGGAAAGTGGACTCCCAATTACGAAGGTCCGTACGTCGTCAGCAAGGTCTTCTCGGGAGGAGCCTTGTTGTTATCCACGATGGATGGCGAAGATTTTGCATCCCCGGTGAACGCGGATGCAGTTATAAAATACTTTGCTTAAAATGACCCGCTGGAAAGAAAAAGAATATCCAGGCAAAAATGGGGCATCCCGGCTGTTGCACCCCAAAATTTGACCAACATTTATTTACCAAGCTTGTGTTCACTAGCATGATCATCTGCTTCTCATTGATATGGGTGCAATAGATCAAGAGGTATGGTTACCCAGCAAGAGTTGTATGAGACTATGAAGCTAGCCAAGAAAGTTGTTCAAGTGTTCAAAGGTTGATATCTTTGTCAGAAAACTCAAGAGATCCTCAGAGAGATTGGTTGAAACCAAGGTTGTGTGTCTCATAACTTGAGAGTTGTGGGGGCTCCTCAGATGATTCTGGGACTATGAGGATGAACTTGAAGCTTTGAGAAAGCTTATGAGATGTCTTGAAAGCCATCATGAAGCCTAGAGAGGTCATTGTACAAGAATTCAGAAGACTCAGCCATGAGTGGTGGAATTAGGGTTTGACTGGGTCAACCCTAGGTCAACTGATGATTTGGACAGGGTTGAGACCTAATCCAAGAGCCATGTGAGCATGAAATGATGCATTGAGATTCTATAAGGATGATTCCTAGACCAACTCATCATGATTGAGGAGTTTAAGAAGTTTTAAGCTAGGGTTTCTAAGGCTTGACAGTGTAAAATCCCCTAGTTTGATCCCTAACTTCAAGGCATTTTAGCTCAAGATGTGATTGTCATCTCATCTTCCCCACAACATGAAGGTTGTAGATCTTGCTCCTAGCTTTAATTTGAGTACTATAAGTCCTTGATAGGATTTGTAGAGCTCAAGTTATGACTTTGACAAGTTACAGGTCATCTGAGGTATGTGAATCTGGGTCCTTGAAAGTCACCCAACTTGCATCCAAATTTTTCCCTAGTAGGATGATTCCTATGAATTCTTGGTCAACATGAATGTTGTATAGCATCTTCTTAGCTTTCTAGAGAGTACTAGAAGTCCTTGATAGGATTTGTAGAACTCAACTTATGGCTTTGGCAAGTCAAGGGCATTTTGGTCATTTGGAGGTTATAGGTCATTTCAAGCATAAGGCCATATCTCCTATTTCCAAGCTTCAAATGGAAAAATCTTCAACATAAAACTTGCTTAGAATGATGTTTTAAGGCTATTAGGGAGGTCATGAGATGTTGAAAAGGCTTGTATCAAAAAGTGATAAAAATGGCCTAAAATGGAGGCATAAGATAAATAAGTTGAAATTGAAAATTAGAAATCCCAAATTACACATCCAAACCATGTCATATAATAGGTCATTTTGACTCTAAAAGGCATTCTAAAAACATTGGTTCAGCCACAATTTTGATTTGAGGCCTAGATCATGGGGCTGCTTTGGAAATGGCTTACTTGCATCTTAAGGTTCAAAGGCAAAACTCAAAGAAAACTCAATGTACAAGTTAGTTAAGGGTTTCAACACATCATACATCTCATGTGGGGAGAATTTCAAGTCAGAATTGGTGGTTACAAGAGGCTTGGCATGAGATAGCACATAAGGAGAGATGAATTCATAATGTCATGACATGAGATTTCCAATTTCTCATTGGATGGTCCTAGATGATTCTAGATGATTCTAAATCATTCTATATAACCTATAGAACTTGCTCAGATGCAAGGTTGGTGTAAGAATTGAGAGAAGAGAGAGTTGGCCATTTCACTTGCTTCCATTGCAAGTTGAAAGTGAATTCCCTATTCTGAACCATTTCCATTCATTCTTTCCATTCATACACACACCATTGATGATAGTGAAGCTGTACAGATCAATTTGAGAGCAAATCCATGGTGAATTGAGGAATTGGAAATTGAATTTTCAAGGCAGCCAGTCAGAATCGAATTCTGAGATTCAAGCACTCTCCCTAAAATCTTTTGCAAACAGTAGCAAGATTAGCATCCAAGGAAACTTTCTGAAGAATTTCAAGGCTTGAAGTGAAGGTTTTCACCATCTGTTGATCAAGAAATACCAGGTTTGCAAATTCTCCACTACACCATAATTTATGCATTGCTAGGTTAGTTTATTAGTGTAGAAAGGTTAGAGACACATAGGTGATCATTTCTGGAGAGTTAGGGATCAATTGATGAAGATTGAATATTGGACACCATTTCTTTGATGATCAAGAACTCGTGGTATAGTGAGATATAATGCATGTGTGATAGCTTATTTTAACCAGTGAAGTGTGGTGATCATTTTAGTACCAAGAAATCCAAGAATTGTTGAAGTTGAGGATTGACCATAATTGCAATCTTGAATCGTGTTTGTTGTTAGAGGAGGTTTCAGTGTAATCCAAGGACATGTGCGTGTTCAGCTTGAATTTTGGAGTATTATAGGGTTTTGAATTGTTGAATTTGAGCAAGGAATGAGAAGGCACGAATAGAGGGAAGTTTGAGTATGGAGCTCTGCATTTCCATGGATTCTCTCCAAACCCTAGCTGAAGGTTGAAGACGACCTCTCCTCCGTTGGATCGTCCCATGACTTGTTGACCCTACCCTAATCCCACGGCTTGCATTCAATCTCAGCATAAGAGGGAATTCTGAGTTAGCCATGAAACGCTCCGTTTCATTAAAGGAGCTTCTTGGGCCTTAGTAAGAGGATCACTAATCACACCCCCACCCACGACCCATGTTTAAATTGTACTACATTTCATTGCTTTTTACACCGTTTCATTTTCCATTTTCCATTCATTTTATTAATTGTTTTTCTGATGATAATTGGGCCTAGCACGCATGACTACCCACACCCCCATTTTTAGCCCATTCAGGAAATGAACTGTCCATAGTTGCTATCTGCACCCAAGTTTTATCTTTTTAATTTCATTTTCTTCCATTTTTCATTAATCTTTGAAAAACCATAATAAATAGGAAATTAATGATTTTTGCATGGGGATTTTTTCTCCCATTTCATGATGATGTCTAGAAAATTATCAAATAAAAATATTTGCATTTCATGCATTTTTAATATTTTTTGTATATTTTCTATTTTAATTGCTTTTTATTTCTTTTATGTTGATACATGAATTTGTAGAATTTTGTTTAGGTAATTCCCTTAGTATTTTTAGGCCATTCTTTTTAGGATATTTAGATTAGGACTTTAGCTTCCCTCTGGATTTATTCCATAATTTTGTGATGAATTTTAGGTTAGTTTTGCTTAGATGACATTAGGTTATGTAGAATTAGGTTAATCCTTAACATAGGTCTACAATAACACTAGAATTTTGGGTTTTTAGGTCAAGATAGACATTGGGGCATATGAGGGTATTAAGGGTAGGTATGTAGGACCCCCTAGAAATTATATTAGATTTTAATATAGTGGTATACTATTTTTAGATGATTTTTGTAGTTGATGATTGTTTGTGTTGCCCTTGTGGGCTTGTATTTTTGTTTGCTTTGCTTTGTGGGCTTGGAGAGCTTGGTGTTGCTTTGAGGAGCATTGAGGAGCATAGTAGAAGACTTGAAGATTGATGGAGGAGCTTGAGAGCTTGATCTTGTTTGTTTTGGTTGATTGTTTTTGGGTTAGGGATTAGGAAGAGTTTAGACCTAGTTAACTTCTTTCTTAAACATGGATGGTATCTTTCACCTCCATTCCTCCCTATGATTCAAAGTCCTTCCATGGTATACACCTCTCTCCTTTGGAGGGATAAGTGATTGTACCTAGGAAGTAGAACTTTTGAGGGAACCATTCAGTTGATGTTGAACCCTTATAGGTCACCTTTGGTGGTCAATAAGCAGTTTAACACCCCAGCTTATCCAGTTAAGTGATTTCCTCTAGTTTGTTTATCTTGAGAGATGTTGAGCTTGAGTTTGAAGATGAAGACTTCATTGAAGAGTGTAGAAAAGGATGAATCCTTGAGCATTGCCATTCTAGCTGAAGCTTGAAGAGCAACAGGAGCAAGTTGACACTTGAAGACCCCTGAAGATGAAGTAAAGACTGAAGGATGAAGTTGATACTTCTAAGTGATGGAAGATTATTCTGAAGAGCTGAAGCTTGGAGAACAAAGGAAGATGATCCTTACTTTGATACCTGGAGACCCTGAAGGGATCAAGTTGATACTTGTGGTTGTTAGGTGAAGCCTGAAGGTGGAACTAATCAAGGAGCTGAAGCTCAGAGAAGATAAGTTGAAACGTATGTTGAAGGGTTGAAACCTGGAAAAGCTAATTGATATTTGTCAAGAGTGATGGAAGTCTGAAGACTGAGTTGCTGTTGGAAGAGCTGAAGCTTGGAGTTGAGAGAGGAGTTGATCTGCTTCCTTATCTTTTTCTTTTCTGTATTGACATGTTTTGTTTGACTTGCTTGATGCATTAGGATAAGTTCATATCTAGAATAGGTAGAATCTAGGAGCATGATTGCACTAGAGGTTGAGTTGCTCCCTCTGCTTGTATTGTTACTGTGTGGCTTTGCTTGCGGGTATTCGGTAGAGCCCAGCTCCCTTGCCCATGTGGTTTGTTTGCCTGATGGCATTTTATTTCATTTTCTTCTGTATGATTGCAATTTACTGTATTGCTTGATAGCATGTTTTACTTTTCAGTATGATTACTGTTATCCATTCTGGCTTGAGGTTGAGATGAGCTTGTGGAGGCTGAAGTCCCACACACATTTCCTCCCTCACTTGCATTGCATGCATTTTACTGTTAAGCTGATGCTTTGTCTGTTTGGTGTATCATTGACATGATCCCTTAGGACTCTCATTTTCTTTGATAAGGAATTGATGATAGAACTTTAGGTTGAAACCTATGCATGACAACTTCTAGGAGTTCCCTGTTCAAACCTCAACCATAGGATGAATCCATGGCATGACAACAGTAGGACTTGATAGTCTCCCTCCTAGTTGGGCTTGTTCTCTTCTCATCTCAAAACAGTTTAAGATACAGTAATCATGAATGGTTTCTTTCGCACGTTACGAGCCTTAAGCTATCTGAGAAAGGATTGTGGGAGAGTTTCTTTTCCACAGTCTGGATGTTTAGTATGGTACCCTTTGGGTGACATGCGGCGCATTCACTCTCAGGTCGTAGTCTCTAGTGCGATTTAAATTGCAAACACAATAAAAAACACTTCTTTCGTAAAAGACAGAAAATAAACCGTAGTTTCCCGAACTACGTGAGCTCTGATCTCTCATACCTGTTGAGAGTACGTAGGCACAATACTGATGTATTGGCGAGCTACCTTCCCCCATAATCTGTCGTAGGGCGAACTACGTTGACTCTGATTTCTCGGTCTCTGATGAGAATACGTAGGCATAAAGTGCGACGCTTTGCCGAGTCATTTTTCTTTTCTGTTTAAGCCAGCCTTGATAGGTAGATAGATAAAACCAACCCGTCCAAGTAATCACAACAAGCGTGGATCCCGTCGAGTACGATGGACGTGACGGGTGCTAATACCTTCCCCTTGCGTAACCGACTCCCAAACCCAGACAATGGTTGCGACGACCTTGTCTTACCCTTTTTCGTAAGATTTTTCCGATCGTTTCCTTTCCCGCTCTGAGGGATAAATAACGAAAGGTGGCGACTCTTCTGTTCTGCCGGCACCTTATTTTCGCGCAAGCGACAGCTGGCGACTCTGCTGGGGACTCCAACGGTTCCCTGCAAGAGTCAATCCTAGCGCTTGTATGTTTACTTGTTGGGTTGCGTTTATTTATCGCATTTTACTTCTCGCACTTTATTTCCCGCATTTTATTTCAGTATAATATGATTATCTGTACTGTTGTGGGAGGGGCATTCTGATGAGTTAGAAGCCAGACCCAGGCTTGAGTGCACCATAGACTTAGAGTGGAAATTAGTGGGCGCGTGCTTGCTTTGCAGGCACTAGTGTCTCATGAAATCCACGCTCAGACGAGGTTCTCCCGGTTGGCTTCTCTTTCAACCCTTTGGGTTGAGACGGTTGCTGGTTTGGTGGATTGTCGACTCTGGGGACCGATCATTTGTGATTCAGCCGAGTGAGGCCGCTTCATGAGCTGGTGATGCCACACCTTCTGGGTATCGTATCACCCCTCTTGAATGTGTGTGACACTGATGAACGCATAGGATGCCGAACTTGAGTCAGTTTAGGTCCATACCTGTGAGCAGGGTTGGGTTTATTGCAAGAAACTTTGACCTTCAGACTACCTGGTTTTCTTGACAGTGAATCAGTTTTGTTGGTACCGGGGTTTCTCAGTTGCAGATTTGTCTGTTCTTGATAGAGCAGGTTTTGATCAGAGGATCTTATCATCAGATGTATGTCTGTTCTTGATAGAGCAGGTTTTGATCAGAGGATCTTATCATCAGATGTATGTCTGTTCTTGATAGAGCAGGTTTTGATCAGAGGATCTTATCATCAGATGTATGTCTGTTCTTGATAGAGCAGGTTTTGATCAGAGAATCTTATAATCAGATGTATGTCTGTTCTTGGTAGAGCAGGTTTTGATCAGAGGATCTTATCATCAGATGTGTATTTGTTCTAGATAGAGCAGAGTTTTCGTCGTCAGTTGTTTGTTCTTGATAGAGCAGATTTTTGAGTGGGGTCTGAAGATCTCATCAGCAGATGTTGTTTGTTCTTGATAGAGCAGATTTTTGATTCGAGGTCTGAAGATCTCATCAGTAGCTGTATGTTTGTTCTTGATAGAGCAGATTTTTGACTGGGGTCTGAAGATCTCATCAGCAGATGTATGTTTGTTCTTGATAGAGCAGATTTTTGACTGGGGTCTGAAGACCTCATCAGCAGATATTTCTTGATCCTACATCAGAGATCCTTCTTATCAGATATTTGTTCTTGACAGAGCAGAATTATGATCCTATGTATATGGCCCTATCAGATGGTTGTTCTTGACAGATCAGATTTGTGGTCCTACACCGGGGTTTTCTTCTTATCAGTGGTTGTTCTTGATAGAGCAGTGTCATGGTTTTGTTGATGCAGAATCTCCACAGCACCAGTTGCACCGATCTCTTATTGCATGATTGCATTTTGCATTAGTTTGCATATTCATTTGCATTTCATTAACGTGTGTCTGTGCTGCAGGTACCGTTTTCCCCGATCCAGGATTTATTGCCTCCTATTGTATTGTTATGGGCTCTCTGAGGAAGACCGTGGCTTACAAGCTCCCCACTCCTGATGTTGTTCAACTGACTGGTTTGATTGCTTTGGCAGATGATTCTGTGAGAGATGAGTTCAGAAATTCTTACGGCAGGTTGCTCAGTTTGGTTCATAAACCTTCTGTGTTCGAGATGAATGGGTTGCACGCTCTGCTGCAGTTCTACGACCCTCCGCTGAGATGTTTCACTTTTCAGGATTTTTTTCTCGCACCCACGCTGGAAGAGTATGCTGATTTTCTAGGGGTGCCTATCAAGAGGCAGATGTCTTTTGTTCACATGGATGCTGAGCCTGATCTGGTTGGTTTAGCTCCTTCACTTCATCTAGACGCCTCCGAGTTGGTATTGACTAGTTGGAACAAGGTTCCTGGGTTCTCCTTGCAGTTTCTAGTGGGTAAGGCTCAGCAGTGTGCCAAGGACGGATGTTGGGTTGCGTTCAATGCCATCCTCGCTCTATGCATATATGGCATCATTCTATTCCCCAATATGCCCGATTTTTTAGACTTTGATGCATTTCACATCTTTGCTTCAGGGAATCCAGTCCCTACCTTGATAGAAGATGTCCATCATTCAGTCCACTACAAAAACGAGAACAGGAGGGAGAAGAATGTCTCGTGCTGCGTACCCTTGCTTTACAAATGGCTTGATAGTCATCTGCCCAAGAGGGGTCCTTTTGTCTTGTCTGCAGCCACAGCTGAATGGTCCGAGCGTCTGATGAGTTTATCTGCAGAGGATATTGACTGGTTCGACAGAGATAGGTTGGATACTGAGGTGATCTTCGGCTGCAGCGGGTTTCCAAACGTGCCTTTGATAGGCAGGAAGGGCTGTGTAAACTACAATCCGTCGCTGTTGGTTCGACAGTTCGCATATGCTTTGAGAATTCCGCCGAAGGATGAAGAGGTACAGGAATCTTTGTACCTCACTGGTCTTCTAGGGGGGATCTGTTGTCCAAGCTTCAGCGCGCCTGGAATGGTATCAGTAAGCGAGGAAAGCCATTGCTGGGAAAAAGAAACAATCAAGCCCTACCCTCCGTATGTGACTTGGATCAGAGCCAGAGTAAATGCTATAAGGATGTTGTTTCCTCATGCCAAGCCAGAAAGCCCTCCAATGATTGAAGAACTTACTAATGTGCCTATTCAGCAGCACAATCAGGTATTGGCTGAGCGAGATGAATTGAAAAAGGCAAACGAAGAACTGGAGAAGGAATTAACTCAGCTCCGAAGCGAGAGGAACGAAGCCGTCCATTCTTTCAAAAGGCAGACGAGTTGGTGAACCAGCTGGGTACAGACCTGACTAAGCAGATAGCCGAGCGTGAACGCATGGGTCGAGACTTCAAAGCTGTCAACGACGTACTAGCTACGAAGAAGCAGCACCTGGACGAAGCATATCGGAGGATATCCAAGTTCAACCAGCACTGGAAGGCTTCCCTGGCCACCAGGAAAGAGCGAAGGATAAGCTGATGCTACAGATCTCCAAGCTGGAAGCCCAGGTGAAGGACAGTGAGAAGAGGTTTGATGAAGAAACCGCCCGCAGGTACACCGCCGAAGGCCAGCTCAACAAAGCTCTCGCTAACCTGAAGGAGCGCAAGCTGACGTTTGAGTCCAAGAAGCGGAAGTTAGAAGATTGCTTCGGCGAAGGAGCATGGGAAGGTTCGGTTGAAGGACTTCAGTATACCATTGTGCAGAGGGAATTACTCATCGAGTGGTTACTCACTCTGCCAGATCATCCAGAGACGAAGGAGTTGTTAGAAGAGTATCGCGCCCGTGGCCGTACTTGACTATTTGTATTCCTTTTGTTTTGATCATTGTTGTATGCTGACCATCACCAGGCTTGTTGGCTGAGGTCACGCTGTTGATCCATCTTGTACTCGCTGATGCTATGTACTGCCTTGATAGGCTTTCTTTATATATGAGATTGTTGTTTCCATGATTGGACCCGGACTTCTTCTTCTTATTATTATCAGCACTGGCACTCAGGCACTAGGATCGGGGGAGATCTCCCTAACACACAGACACACGCATGCATTTGCATGAAGCATTTGCATGACGAGCATTTTGTTGTTTTTCCTAACCCTCCTGTGTTTACCAGGTTTTTCAGGTTTACAAGTCGTCCCAGGTTGTTTCCGATGGTTCCAGGATTGATCAGAGATCGATTCACCGTTATCCGACCAGAGCTAATTAGACCAGAATCATGGATCAAGTGCAAACTGATGTTCAGGAGCTCCGCGAAAGGATGGATCGCTTCATGGAGCTCATGCAAGTGGTCGCCAATGGTCAGGATCAGCTCAAAACTTTGGTTCAGCCTTTGATCTCCAGGGTTGATAGCAACGGCGTACTCCACGGTGGGACCGTGCCTACTCGTCCACCAGTTGAAACTCCGCAGAACGGTGTCCCCGTGGCCGGGGGCAACGGCAGTGCTCATGGCAATGTGATGGCCAACATCGGACTCAATACGACGGGCGTCGGTAATGGGGGTCTGGGAGCCAATGTCAATGTCGGGCCGGGCAACGGCAATGCAGGCGTCGGGAATCTATTTTTGCCTCAGCCATGGCTTAAGGATCATCAGGATGATGTGTTCTCTCAGAAGGGCGCTGAAGGAGAGCTGAATGCTGAAACGCGGCTTAGATTCAAAGCACTTGAAGATAAAATGAGAGATATGGAGAATCAGAATACTTTGGGCGTTGATATGTCCAAGCTGGGATTAATTGCTGATTTCAAGGTGCCTCCTAAGTTCAGGGTACCTGACTTTGAGAAATATAAGGGCACCACTTGCCCTCGTGTCCACCTGAGATCGTACTACAGGAAGATGTCAGCTCATTCCGAAGACGAGAAGTTGCTGATGCACTTCTTCCAAGACAGTCTTTCCGGACCATCCATCGAGTGGTACATGGGTCTGGAGCCCACTAGTGTGCACACATGGAAGGATCTTGCTGAAGCATTTGTGCACCACTACCAATACAATAGCGACTTGGCCCCGAACCGAGTCCAGCTGCAGAACCTGTCGCAGAGGAATAATGAAGGGTTCAAGGAGTACGCCCAGCGGTGGCGTGAGTTGGCATCCAGGGTTCAGCCGCCGATGGTTGAACGAGAGCTCGTGCAGATGTTTGTAGCCACCCTCCCAGGGGTTTACTATGAAAAGTTAGTCAGCGGTATGTCGGGGACGTTCTCAGCTCTCATTATCATGGGCGAGCACGTCGAGAATGGAATCAAGATCGGGAAAATTCAAGGTGAGTCATCCTCAGCTGGAGGAGGTGGAAAGAAACCTTATGCTGGCAAAAGGAGAGAAGGAGAAGCGAGCGCTGTGACCAACGCTCGAAGGAAGGGCAAAGGCCCTCAGCAACAGATAGCCAGTATAAATATCCCAGCAGCTCCGCAGCAGCAGCAGCAACAACCGAATCAACAGGGATATAGAAAGTACCAGAATCGGGCATCTTTGGCAAACCGTCACTTCGAGGCACCGCCCATGTCGTACGCGCAACTCTTGCAGACCTTGCTTCAGCTTCAGTTGGTCCAGAAGAGGACGATGGCTCCCTTGACAGGGGCACCTCCACCAGGGTACGACGCAAATGCCACTTGCGATTTCCACTCAGGGGCACCAGGCCACACAATCGAGAACTGCAAAGCCTTCAAGCACAAGGTGCAGGACCTGGTAGATGCCAAGATCATTAACTTCTCCGATAATGTGCCCAATGTCACGAAGAATCCTATGCTGAATCATAGGGGAGGCGGAGTGAACGCCATTATCGAAGAAGAGAGTGCAGATTTGTTGACTGACGTCAGAGATCTGAAGACGCCACTTAGCTTCGTTAAAGCTAAGTTGTTGAAAAGAGGGTTCTTTCCAGGGTGCGGAGAACTATGCATGGACTGTGCCACACATTCTGACGGATGTGAGCAGTTGGCAGAAGGAATTCAAAGTCTGATGACTGAGGGGATTCTGCAGTTTAGCCGGAGGGCTGAAAGTGGATTAGGAGAGGTAGTGCTGAAGCAGGCCGATGAAGTCGCCACCATCACCATCCCTCGTCGGCCGATAACCATTTCTGCGCCCAGACCGCCTACAATTACTATTACTAAAGCTGGGCCAATACCTTTCGAGAGCACTAACTCCGTTCCGTGGCATTATGGGGCTGAAGTCTACTGCAACAGACAGAGGTTGGAGCTAGAGCCGTATGGGTCGACTGTGGAAAATCTTGCGGGAATCAGTGGTATTACTCGCAGCGGAAGAGTGTTTGCACCACCAGAGGTCGTAGCAAATAAAGCGGTCAGAGCTGATGCGACCGATAAAGGTAAAAGTAAAGTCGTTGAAGAGGTCCCGTGTGGGGTAGAGAAAGACTTGCTTGTCAAAGATGCCGAGGAGTTTATGCGGTTGATTAAAAAGAGTGACTACAAGATTGTAGATCATCTCCATCAGACGCCCTCGAAGATTTCCATTCTCAACTTGTTGTTGTGTTCTGAAGCACACCGCAATGCGCTACTGAAGGTGTTGAACGCCGCCGATGTACCGTAGGAAATATCGGTAAATCAGCTAGAAGAGGTTGTAGCCCACGTAAATGCTGGCAATGGGCTAGGGTTCACAGACTGAGAGCTGACGCCAAAAGGGAGGAATCACAATAGCGCCCTGCACATCTCGATAGAGTGTAGGGGCACGATCATGTCGCACGTGTTGGTGGACACGGGTTCGTCGCTTAATGTTCTTCCGAAGAAGGTGTTAATAAAGTTGGACACTCGTGGAGTGATCTGCACACCCAGTGATCTGGTTGTGAAGGCGTTCGATGGAACTAAACGCCATGTTTTCGGGGAGGTGACCATGCCGATTCAAGTCGGTCCGGAAACGTTCAACGCGGTCTTTTATATTATGGACATCATGCCTGCCTACAGTTGCCTCTTGGACCGGCCATGGATCCATGTTGCTGGTGTCGTGACCTCCACGTTGCACCAAAAGCTCAAATATGCTGTCGGAGGAAGCATCGTAACCGTGTGTGGCGAGGAAGACATAATGGTGAGCCATTTGTCATCCTTTAAGTATGTGGAAATGGATGGCGAAATCCATGAGACTCTTTGCCAAGCGTTCGAAGCTGTCAAAGTAAAAGAAGTAGCTCATGTAGTCACAGAAAAGCCAGAGATGAATCTCTCCTCCTGCAAAGAAGCTCGGGCCGTTGTCCAAGCCGGATCTACCCCAGGCTGGGGGTGAATTTTGGAGATACCCAACAAGCAGGATAAGTTTGGGTTGGGATATTCTCCTGGAGCTGAAGCTTCTTCTTCTTCGTCTAGCAGTGCGTCTCGAGGTAAAGGGCCGATCCAATTTACCAGTGGCGGAATGATTTTCGAAAGCATCAACATGGTGTCTGAAGACAGCGGGGATAGCGATTGTGACCTCGACTCTTGGATTCAGCCAAGCAAGCCGGGCGAGGGCCTCAACAATTGGACCATCAAGGATATCATCCAGATGACAAGTGAAGAGTAATGATTTACTTTTTTCCAATCATTGTACAATCCTATGTCCTACCCGGGGCATAGCGGTTTATTGTCAGGGCCTTGTTAATAAATCAAAGGCGTTTTCTTCGTATCCAAATTTTGTGATCTCTGTTATTCCTGTTTTATATTTGTTTTGAAAAACTGTAAAATGGCAATGGGGTTTGTGCTAACCTGCGCATCCTTGTTTTAAACTTAACCCTTGTTATTGCAGGATCCACATAACAGATGGCATCGACTCTGGACCTTCTACGGCTCACTTCGACTTCGATTGCCCGATCTATCAAGCCGAAGAAGAGATTGATGAAGACGAAGACCTTCCTGAGGAGTTGGCCCGCTTGTTGAAACAAGAGGAAAAAGTTATTCTGCCTCATGAAGAGGAGATCGAAATCGTGAACCTGGGTTCTGGAGAGCTCGTCAGAAACGTCAGGATAGGGGCTGCATTGCAGAGTGATGTCAAGCAGAGATTGGTCGAGATGCTAAGAGAGTATAGTGACGTCTTTGCTTGGTCATACGAAGATATGCCCGGACTTGACACAGATATCGTGGTCCACCACTTGCCGCTACGAGAAGATTGCCCTCCCGTTAAGCAGAAGCTTAGGAGGACGAGACCAGATATGGCCGTTAAGATCAAAGAAGAAGTGCAGAAACAACTTGATGTTGGCTTCTTAGCGGTCACCACCTACCCTCCGTGGGTCGCCAACATAGTGCCTGTACCGAAGAAGGACGGTAAGGTACGCATGTGCGTCGATTATCGGGATTTGAATAGGATGAGCCCTAAAGATGATTTCCCGTTGCCTCATATCGATGTGTTGGTCGACAACACAGCCCAGTTCTCCGTGTTTAAGTTCATGGATGGCTTCTCCGGTTACAACCAGATCAAGATGGCGTCGGAGGACATGGAGAAAACGACGTTTATCACTCCCTGGGGAACATTTTGCTATAAGGTAATGCATTTCGATCTGAAGAACGCAGGGGCCACTTACCAACGAGCAATGGTAACTTTGTTCATGACATGATTCATCATGAGATCGAAGTCTATGTTGATGACATGATTGTGAAGTCCCAAACGGAGGAAGAGCATCTGGTCAACTTATTGAAGCTTTTTGAGAGGCTTAGGAAGTTCAGGTTGAGGCTGAATCCTAACAAATGTACTTTCAGAGTACGGTCCAGAAAGTTACTGGGGTTTATCGTGAGTGAACGAGGCATCGAGGTTGATCCTGCGAAGATTAAAGCCATACAAGAAATGCCAGTGCCAAAAACAGAAAAAGAAGTTTGTGGTTTCTTGGGCAGAATAAACTACATTGTAAGGTTTATCTCCCAGCTCACGGCCACGTGTGAACCGATGTTCAAGCTTTTAAAGAAAGATCAGGCGATTACTTTGAATGAGGATTGCCAAAAGGCATTCGACAAGATAAAGCAGTATCTCCAAGAACCTCCAATCTTGATACCCCCAGTGGTTGGACGGCCATTAATCATGTACTTGACAGTTCTTGAGAATAGTATGGGGTGTGTTCTTGGTCAGCACGATGAGACGGGCAGAAAGGAGCATGCCATTTACTACTTGAGTAAAAAGTTCACGGACTGTGAATCTCGCTACTCGATGCTGGAGAAGACGTGTTGTGCACTAGCCTGGGCTGCCAAACGTTTACAACAATACATGCTCAATCACACCACCATGCTAATTTCGAAGATGGATCCGATCAAGTACGTCTTCGAGAAGCAGGCTCTTTCGGGCAGGATTGCCAGATGGCAAATGGTGTTAACAGAATATGATATTCAGTACGTGTCCCAAAAGGCCATCAAGGGAAGCGTATTGTCTGAATACCTGGCCGAACAGCCGATGAAATTTGAATTCCCTTATGAGGATATTATGTTTCTCAAAGCGAAGGATTGCGATGAGTCGTTGCCCGACGAGGGGCCAGATAGGAAATCCCAGTGGAAATTGATATTCGATGGGGCGGTTAATTCCTATGGAAGTGGCATCGGGGCTATCATCATAACTCCCCACGAATCCCACATCCCGTTCACTGCGAGACTGACGTTTCCAGTCACCAATAATGAGGCGGAGTACGAAGCATGCATCATGGGTCTAGAAGAGGCAATTGATTTAAGAATCAAGAATCTAGACGTATATGGTGACTCAGCGCTTGTGATCAACCAAATTAAAGGGGAGTGGGAGACTCGTCAATCGAATTTGGTGCCGTACATGAACTATGCCAGAAGGCTACTTCCGTTCTTTGATCGAGTGGAACTCCATCATGTGCCCAGGGCAGAAAATCAAATGGCTGATGCCTTAGCCACGTTGGCTTCAATGTATAAAGTCAATTTCTGGAATGAGGCTCCAAGAATTGTCCTTTCGCGTCTTGATAGACCTGCGTTCGTCTTTGCAATCGAGGAAGCCGCCGACGGCAAGCCATGGTTCCATGACATCCAGACTTTCCTTATGACTAAGGAGTATCCTACGGGTGCGTCAACCCAGGATAAGAAGACTCTGAGGAGGCTGTCTGGAAATTTTTATCTCAATCCTGATGGAGTTCTGTATAAGAGAAACCACGATCTCGTGCTACTCAGATGTGTAGATGAGAAAGAGGTGAGTATGTTCATGGAAGAAGTCCATGAAGGTACATTTGGTACGCACGCCGGCGGGCACGCTATGACGAGAAAGATCCTGAGAGCAGGATACTACTGGCTGACGATGGAGTCTGATTGCTTTAAATTCGCGAAGAGGTGTCATAAATGCCAGATTTATGCTGATAAAGTTCATGTGTCGCCGTGCCCGTTGAATGTCATGTCTTCCCCATGGCTGTTCTCCATGTGGGGCATCGACATGATAGGCAAAATCGAGCCCACTGCATCTAACGGTCATCGGTTTATTCTGGTAGCTATCGACTACTTCACCAAGTGGGTGGAGGCAGCCTCGTATGCTAATGTGACCAAGCAGGTAGTGGCTAAATTCATAAAGAGGGACATCATCTGTCGTTACGGAGTTCCCGAGCGGATCATTACTGATAATGGTTCGAATCTGAATAACAAGATGATGAAGGAGCTGTGCCAGAGTTTCAAGATTGAACACTACAACTCGTCTCCTTACCGGCCGAAGATGAATGGCGCCGTTGAAGCGGCCAATAAGAACATCAAGAAGATTGTTCAGAAGATGGTTGTGACCTACAAAGACTGGCACGAGATGCTGCCATTTGCATTGCACGGTTATCGTACAATGGTGCGCACGTCAACCGGGGCAACTCCGTTCTCCTCGGTGTACGGTATGGAAGCTGTCCTACCGTTAGAAGTGGAGATCCCTTCTTTGCGAGTTTTGGTCGATGTGAAACTCGACGAGGCAGAATGGGGGATGAACCGACTGAACCAACTCAGCCTGATGGACGAGAAGAGGTTGGCATCGATTGCATTTGGTCGTCTGTACCAAAGCCGAATGAAGAAAGCTTATGATAAGAAGGTGCGTCCTAGAAGCTTTCAGACGGGTGATCTTGTCCTGAAGAAGATTCTTCCTCCACACTCCGTCAACCGGGGCAAGTGGACTCCGAATTACAAAGGTTCGTACGTCGTCAGCAAGGTCTTCTCAGGAGGAGCTTTGTTGTTATCCACGATGGATGGTGAAGATTTTGCATCCCCGGTGAACGCAGACGCGGTTAAAAAATACTTTGCTTGAAAGCGACCCGCTGGACAAAAAAAGAGAGTCCAGGCAAAAATGGGGCATCCCGGCGAACCAAAAACAGAATAAAAGGTTCGGGCAAAAATTAGGGATATAAAGAAAAAATGTACACCCGCGAAGTCGAAAACCTACACTGGGCGGCTTCGGCAAAAAAGGGTATCCCGGTGAACTGAAAACCCGCAAAGGGCGGTTCACGCAAAAGTTAGGGATTTGAAAAAGCAAATGACTGCGTTCCGCGTGTGGACTTTCTTTGTTTAGTGGTTCGGAAGACCTGAGGGCCGTTTATCTGAATCAATCTCTTCCGAAGCTGAAGCGTCGGAGAAGTATCGAAGGCGAGTGGGTCATAGAGGGATCAACTCATGGTGTTCGTCTACGCCTCGTTGCCGACATTTGTATATACTGATGTATATTTATGTTTTATTTTTGCGCGGCTTCCTCATTCCAGGAGCTTGCATCTGTTGTAAAACCTTTTTACCCATTCAGGGGTTCGTTATCAATAAAATGCATACTATTCAGCAATTTTGTTTGTCTATTTAGCGTTTATCTGCTTTGTTTGCGAAAAAGAACGCCGATGTTTTTGATAAAATGCGCATACATAAACTTACTGGCCTATGCCACTGATTGTTGAAACAATGAATTACTTGAACATTGTCACGAGATAATAACCTTGATAGGCCCCTTTGAGAAGGGTATCTTGTCTGTCTGTTTGTGTTGTTACAGGTGTAGCATGTCCCAGACAGTGCGCCGTGCGCATCCCGAAGAAGGATGATTCCTCCTTCTCCAGCAGAGTTCAGTAGCCTCTCCCCGCAGAGTCTGAACGCGAGATAATGAGCATTGATATGTCTCCCCAGGCAGAGATGATTCTCTCCCCCAATCAGATGCGTCCCGAGGGAATGTCATCTCCTCAGCTGAGTCAGGCGCCGAAGCGCGTGTTCATCCCCCAGCACCGGGTCACAAGTGCAGGTCTCGTAGGAAACTATTCGTACGCCGAAGTACGCAGCAACTGATGGTGTCGGACTGAAGTCTCCAGCGGAATTGAAATTCCCCACCAGAGTCGTACTCTCCCCCGAAGTCGGATGATTCCTTCTTCCCCAGCGGAATTGAGATTCCCCCCGCAGAGTCATACCCCCCGGCAAGCAGAATGATTTCTCCTTCCTCGGCCGAGTTTGCAGATCCCCAAGAGAGCCGAATCCTTGGAAGCTGCTCAGACCATGATTGGTTCTCCCCAGTAGCGTGTTAGAACAGCTAATGCTGTTTCCCCACAGAGTCGTTATCTCCAGAGAAGTAGCCTTGAAGGCCACGTTATTCCCGCGATCGACATCGCTTTCCCTCAGCAGGTCCAAGTTCTCGTAGAGCTTCGTTCCCCTGCAGCAATCAACTGAAGATGTTTCCCTCGCAGCAATCAACTGAAGTTGTGTCCCATGCGGAGTCCAATTGAGATTGGCACGACCTGGTTCTCCTCAGCAGGATGATTCCTCTATCTGAGTAGTTCTTTCTCCTTGACAGGAGGATTCCCCCTTCAGCATTTATTTTGCTGACGGGATCGCATCATATTGCATGATTGCATAGCATTTACCATAAACGCATAGCATTTCCACCGTGTGGAGCATTGCGCCATTGCCGAAGCATGTGCATAATAAACATGATCTAGGTTGTTACCGTTCTTGTTTTGCAGGTGTTCCGCCACAGAATCGATTGCTCAGGATGATTCCTGACATTCTCCCCAACGAAGCCGCTTGCTCAAGATGATTCTTGAGGTCCCCAGCAAAGTCTTCGGTTCAAGATGATTCTTGAACCCCCCAGCAGGGCCGTTTGCTTAAGAGGATTCTTAAGACCCCAGTGCAGTCACCAGAGTTGGTTGCTCAAGTTGATACTTAGAGTCCCCAGTAAAGGTTGCCCAGGATGATTCCTGAAATCCCCAACAGAGTGTTCGCTCAGGATGATTCCTGAAAGCTCCAGCATGGTTATCGGCTCAAGATGATTCTTGAAATCCCCGGCGGAGTTATTTGTCCAAGATGATTCTTGAAGTCCTCAGCAGAGTTGATTCATCCAGAATGATTTCTGGACCCCCAGAGCGGAGTTACTTGATAGTTCTCCTGAAATCCCCAGCAGGTTTTGAACGGCGAAGTTGAAACCTCCCTTGAAGACTCCATGATTGAAGTCTGACCGTGTTAATGAAGCAGTTCTCTCAGCTGATGCGGAGTGCCTGATGGCAGAGGTTTAGATATTCCCAGTTGGCTCATGATTGACCAAGAATTCTATTCCCGACTTGCTGACGAAGTCCGGCTGATGCCCGACAAGTCCTTTGAATGCCTAATGGCATGATCAACCTGATGGTTGAAGTCCGGCTGATGCCCGACAAGTTCTTTGAATTCCTGATGGCATGATCAACCTGATGGTTGAAGTCCGGCTGATGCCCGACAAGTTCTTTGAATGCCTGATGGTATGATCAACCTGATGGTTGAAGTTCGGCTGATGCCCGACAGTTTTCTTCGAATGCCTGATGGCATGATCAACCTGATGGTTGACCTGAAGAGTCCTGAGGAATCGTGATGCCTGATGGCATGATCGACTATGTATTACCAGTTACCGTGTGACCAATTCTCCAGCTAGTTGTCGTGCAGCTACTATTTCAGTGTTCGAAGATTTGTTCCCGTCAGAGTACCGTGTACTTGTGCAATTGGCAAATTTCCGGGTTTATCGGTATTCAACCGTCTCGCACCTTGATTGGCTGAGAGCCGTTCTCTCCTCACCCAGTCAGGTTCAAGCCGTTTGAATAGGGGCAGCTGTTGCACCCCAAAATTTGACCAACATTTATTTACCAAGCTTGTGTTCACTAGCATGATCATCTGCTTCTCATTGATATGGGTGCAATAGATCAAGAGGTATGGTTACCCAGCAAGAGTTGTATGAGACTATGAAGCTAGCCAAGAAAGTTGTTCAAGTGTTCAAAGGTTGATATCTTTGTCAGAAAACTCAAGAGATCCTCAGAGAGATTGGTTGAAACCAAGGTTGTGTGTCTCATAACTTGAGAGTTGTAGGGGCTCCTCAGATGATTCTGGGACTATGAGGATGAACTTGAATCTTTGAGAAAGCTTATAAGATGTCTTGAAAGCCATCATGAAGCCTAGAGAGGTCATTGTACAAGAATTCAGAAGACTCAGCCATGAGTGGTGGAATTAGGGTTTAACTGGGTCAACCCTAGGTCAACTGATGATTTGGAGAGGGTTGAGACCTAATCCAAGAGCCATGTGAGCATGAAATGATGCATTGAGATGCTATAAGGATGATTCCTAGACCAACTCATCATGATTGAGGAGTTTGAGAAGTTTTAAGCTAGGGTTTCTAAGGCTTGACAGTGTAAAATCCCCTAGTTTGATCCCTATCTTCAAGGCAGTTTAGCTCAAGATGTGATTGTCATCTCATCTTCCCCATAACATGAATGTTGTAGAGATTGCTCTTAGATTTAATTTGAGTACTAGAAGTCCTTGATAGGATTTGTAGAGCTCAAGTTATGACTTTGACAAGTTACAGGTCATCTGAGGTATGTGAATCTGGGTCCTTGAAAGTCACCCAACTTGCATCCAACTTTTTCCCTAGTAGGATGATTCCTATGAATTCTTGGTAAACATGAATGTTGTAGAGCATCTTCTTAGCTTTCTAGAGAGTACTAGAAGTCCTTGATAGGATTTGTAGAACTCAACTTATGGCTTTGGCAAGTCAAGGGCATTTTGGTCATTTGGAGGTTATAGGTCATTTCAAGCATAAGGCCATATCTCCTATTTCCAAGCTTCAAATGGAAAAATCTTCAACATAAAAACTTTCTTAGAATGATGTTTTAAGGCTAGTAGGGAGGTCATGAGATGTTGAAAAGGCTTGTATCAAAAAGTGATAAAAATGGCCTAAAATGGAGGCATAAGATAAATAAGTTGAAATTGAAAATTAGAAATCCCAAGTTACACATCCAAACCATGTCATATAATAGGTCATTTTGACTCTAAAAGGCATTCTAAAAACATTGGTTCAGCCACAATTTTGATTTGAGGCCTAGATCATGGGGCTGCTTTGGAAATGGCTTACTTGCATCTTAAGGTTCAAAGGCAAAACTCAAAGAAAACTCAATGTACAAGTTAGTTAAGGGTTTCAACACATCATACATCTCAGGTGGGGAGAATTTCAAGTCAGAATTAGTGGTTACAAGAGGCTTGGCATGAGATAGCACATAAGGAGAGATGAATTCATAATGTCATGACATGAGATTTCCAATTTCTCATTGGATGGTCCTAGATGATTCTAGATGATTCTAAATAATTCTATATAACCTATAGAACTTGCTCAGATGCAAGGTTAGTGTAAGAATTGAGAGAAGAGAGAGTTGGCCATTTCACTTGCTTCCATTGCAAGTTGAAAGTGAATTCCCTATTCTGAACCATTTCCATTCATTCTTTCCATTCATACACACTCCATTGATGATAGTGAAGCTGTGCAGATCAATTTGAGAGCAAATCCATGGTGAATTGAGGAATTGGCAATTGAATTTTCAAGGTAGCAAGTCAGAATCGAATTCTGAGATTCAAGCACTCTCCCTAAAATCTTTTGCAAACAGTAGCAAGATTAGCATCCAAGGAAACTTTCTGAAGAATTTCAAGGCTTGAAGTGAAGGTTTTCACCATCTGTTGATCAAGAAATACCAGGTTTGCAAATTCTCCACTACACCATAATTTATGCATTGCTAGGTTAGTTTATTAGTGTAGAAAGGTTAGAGACACATAGGTGATCATTTCTGGAGAGTTAGGGATCAATTGATGAAGATTGAATATTGGACACCATTTCTTTGATGATCAAGAACTCGTGGTATAGTGAGATATAATGCATGTGTGATAGCTTATTTTAACCAGTGAAGTGTGGTGATCATTTTAGTACCAAGAAATCCAAGAATTGTTGAAGTTGAGGATTGACCATAATTGCAATCTTGAATCGTGTTTGTTGTTAGAGGAGGTTTCAGTGTAATCCAAGGACATGTGCGTGTTCAGCTTGAATTTTGGAGTATTATAGGGTTTTGAATTGTTGAATTTGAGTAAGGAATGAGAAGGCACGAATAGAGGGAAGTTTGAGTATGGAGCTCTGCATTTCCATGGATTCTCTCCAAACCCTAGCTGAAGGTTGAAGACGACCTCTCCTCCGTTGGATCGTCCCATGACTTGTTGACCCTACCCTAATCCCACGGCTTGCATTCAATCTCAGCATAAGAGGGAATTCTGAGTTAGCCATGAAACACTCCGTTTCATTAAAGGAGCTTCTTGGGCCTTAGTAAGAGGATCACTAATCACACCCCCACCCACGGCCCATGTTTAAATTGTACTACATTTCATTGCTTTTTACACCGTTTCATTTTCCATTTTCCATTCATTTTATTAATTGTTTTTCTGATGATAATTGGGCCTAGCACGCATGACTACCCACACCCCCATTTTTAGCCCATTCAGGAAATGAACTGTCCATAGTTGCTATCTGCACCCAAGTTTTATCTTTTTAATTTCATTTTCTTCCATTTTTCATTAATCTTTGAAAAACCATAATAAATAGGAAATTAATGATTTTTGCATGGGGATTTTTTCTCCCATTTCATGATGATGTCTAGAAAATTATCAAATAAAAATATTTGCATTTCATGCATTTTTAATATTTTTTGTATATTTTCTATTTTAATTGCTTTTTATTTCTTTTATGTTGATACATGAATTTGTAGAATTTTTTTTAGGTAATTCCCTTAGTATTTTTAGGCCATTCTTTTTAGGATAGTTAGATTAGGACTTTATCTTCCCTCTGGATTTATTCCATAATTTTGTGATGAATTTTAGGTTAGTTTTGCTTAGATGACATTAGGTTGTGTAGAATTAGGTTAATCCTTAACATAGGTCCACAATAACACTAGAATTTTGGGTTTTCAGGTTAAGATAGACATTGGGGCATATGAGGGTATTAAGGGTAGGTATGTAGGATCTCCTAGAAATTATATTAGATTTTAATATAGTGGTATACTATTTTTAGATGATTTTTGTAGTTGATGATTGTTTGTGTTGCCCTTGTGGGCTTGTATTTTTGTTTGCTTTGCTTTGTGGGCTTGGAGAGCTTGGTGTTGCTTTGAGGAGCATTGAGGAGCATAGTAGAAGACTTGAAGATTGATGGAGGAGCTTGAGAGCTTGATCTTGTTTGTTTTGGTTGATTGTTTTTGGGTTAGGGATTAGGAAGAGTTTAGACCTAGTTAACTTCTTTCTTAAACATGGATGGTATCTTTCACCTCCATTCCTCCCTATGATTCAAAGTCCTTCCATGGTATACACCTCTCTCCTTTGGAGGGATAAGTGATTGTACCTAGGAAGTAGAACTTTTGAGGGAACCATTCAGTTGATGTTGAACCCTTATAGGTCACCTTTTGAGGGAACCATTCATTGAAGAGTGTAGAAAAGGATGAATCCTTGAGCATTGCCATTCTAGCTGAAGCTTGAAGAGCAACAGGAGCAAGTTGACACTTGAAGACCCCTGAAGATGAAGTAAAGACTGAAGGATGAAGTTGATACTTCTAAGTGATGGAAGATTATTCTGAAGAGCTGAAGCTTGGAGAACAAAGGAAGATGATCCTTACTTTGATACCTGGAGACCCTGAAGGGATCAAGTTGATACTTGTGGTTGTTAGGTGAAGCCTGAAGGTGGAACTAATCAAGGAGCTGAAGCTCAGAGAAGATAAGTTGAAACGTATGTTGAAGGGTTGAAACCTGGAAAAGCTAATTGATATTTGTCAAGAGTGATGGAAGTCTGAAGACTGAGTTGCTGTTGGAAGAGCTGAAGCTTGGAGTTGAGAGAGGAGTTGATCTGCTTCCTTATCTTTTTCTTTTCTGTATTGACATGTTTTGTTTGACTTGCTTGATGCATTAGGATAAGTTCATATCTAGAATAGGTAGAATCTAGGAGCATGATTGCACTAGAGGTTGAGTTGCTCCCTCTGCTTGTATTGTTACTGTGTGGCTTTGCTTGCGGGTATTCGGTAGAGCCCAGCTCCCTTGCCCATGTGGTTTGTTTGCCTGATGGCATTTTATTTCATTTTCTTCTGTATGATTGCAATTTACTGTATTGCTTGATAGCATGTTTTACTTTTCAGTATGATTACTGTTATCCATTCTGGCTTGAGGTTGAGATGAGCTTGTGGAGGCTGAAGCCCCACACACATTTCCTCCCTCACTTGCATTGCATGCATTTTACTGTTAAGCTGATGCTTTGTCTGTTTGGTGTATCATTGACATGATCCCTTAGGACTCTCATTTCCTTTGATAAGGAATTGATGATAGAACTTTAGGTTGAAACCTATGCATGACAACTTCTAGGAGTTCCCTGTTCAAACCTCAACCATAGGATGAATCCATGGCATGACAACAGTAGGACTTGATAGTCTCCCTCCTAGTTGAGTCTGTTCTCTTCTCATCTCAAAACAGTTTAAGATACAGTAATCATGAATGGTTTCTTTCGCACGTTACGAGCCTTAAGCTATCTGAGAAAGGATTGTGGGAGAGTTTCTTTTCCACAGTCTGGATGTTTAGTATGGTACCCTTTGGGTGACATGCGGCGCATTCACTCTCAGGTCGTAGTCTCTAGTGCGATCGAAATTGCAAACACAATAAAAAACACTTCTTTTGTAAAAGACAGGAAATAAACCGTAGTTTCCCGAACTACGTGAGCTCTGATCTCTCATACCTGTTGAGAGTACGTAGGCACAATACTGATGTATTGGCGAGCTACCTTCCCCCATAATCTATCGTAGGGCGAACTACGTTGACTCTGATTTCTCGGTCTCTGATGAGAATACGTAGGCATAAAGTGCGACGCTTTGCCGAGTCATTTTTCTTTTCTGTTTAAGCCAGCCTTGATAGGTAGATAGATAAAACCAACCCGTCCAAGTAATCACAACAAGCGTGGATCCCGTCGAGTACGACGGACGTGACGGGTGCTAATACCTTCCCCTTGCGTAACCGACTCCCAAACCCAGACAATGGTTGCGACGACCTTGTCTTACCCTTTTTCGTAAGGTTTTTCCGATCGTTTCCTTTCCCGCTCTGAGGGATAAATAACGAAAGGTGGCGACTCTTCTGTTCCGCCGGCACCTTATTTTCGCGCAAGCGACAGCTGGCGACTCTGCTGGGGACTCCAACGGTTCCCTGCGAGAGTCAATCCTAGCGCTTGTATGTTTACTTGTTGAGTTGCGTTTATTTATCGCATTTTACTTCTCGCACTTTATTTCCCGCATTTTATTTCAGTATAATATGATTATCTGTGCTGTTGTGGGAGGGGCATTCTGATGAGTGAGAAGCCAGACCCTGGCTTGAGTGCACCATAGACTTAGAGTGGAAATTAGTGGGCGCGTGCTTGCTTTGCAGGCACTAGTGTCTCATGAAATCCACGCTCAGACGAGGTTCTCCCGGTTGGCTTCTCTTTCAACCCTTTGGGTTGAGACGGTTGCTGGTTTGGTGGATTGTCGACTCTGGGGACCGATCATTTGTGATTCAGCCGAGTAAGGCCGCTTCATGAGCTGGTGATGCCACACCTTCTGGGTATCGTATCACCCCTCTTGAATGTCTGTGACGCTGATGAACGCATAGGATGCCAAACTTGAGTCAGTTTAGGTCCATACCTGTGAGCAGGGTTGGGTTTATTGCAAGAAACTTTGACCTTCAGACTACCTGGTTTTCTTGACAGTGAATCAGTTTTGTTGGTACCGGGGTTTCTCAGTTGCAGATTTGTCTGTTCTTGATAGAGCAGGTTTTGATCAGAGGATCTTATCATCAGATGTATGTCTGTTCTTGATAGAGCAGGTTTTGATCAGAGGATCTTATCATCAGATGTATGTGTGTTCTTGATAGAGCAGGTTTTGATTAGAGGATCTTATCATCAGATGTATGTCTGTTCTTGATAGAGCAGGTTTTGATCAGAGGATCTTATCATCAGATGTATGTCTATTCTTGGTAGAGCAGGTTTTGATCAGAGGATCTTATCATCAGATGTGTATTTGTTCTAGATAGAGCAGAGTTTTCGTCGTCAGTTGTTTGTTCTTGATAGAGCAGATTTTTGAGTGGGGTCTGAAGATCTCATCAGCAGATGTTGTTTGTTCTTGATAGAGCAGATTTTTGATTCGGGGTCTGAAGATCTCATCAGCAGCTGTATGTTTGTTCTTGATAGAGCAGATTTTTGACTGGGGTCTGAAGATCTCATCAGCAGATGTATGTTTGTTCTTGATAGAGCAGATTTTTGACTGGGGTCTGAAGACCTCATCAGCAGATATTTCTTGATCCTACATCAGAGATCCTTATTATCAGATATTTGTTCTTGACAGAGCAGAATTATGATCCTATGTATATGGCCCTATCAGATGGTTGTTCTTGACAGATCAGATTTGTGGTCCTACACCTGGGTTTTCTTCTTATCAGTGGTTGTTCTTGATAGAGCAGCGTCATGGTTTTGTTGATGCAGAATCTCCACAACACCAGTTGCACTGATCTCTTATTGCATGATTGCATTTTGCATTAGTTTGCATATTCATTTGCATTTCATTAACGTGTGTCTGTGCTGCAGGTACCGTTTTCCCCGATCCAGGATTTATTGCCTCCTATTGTATTGTTATGGGCTCTCTGAGGAAGACCGTGGCTTACAAGCTCCCCACTCCTGATGTTGTTCAACTGACTGGTTTGATTGCTTTGGTAGATGATTCTGTGAGAGATGAGTTCAGAAAGTCTTACGGCAGGTTGCTCAGTTTGGTTCATAAACCTTCTGTGTTCGAGATGAATGGGTTGCACGCTCTGCTGCAGTTCTACGACCCTCCGCTGAGATGTTTCACTTTTCAGGATTTTTTTCTCGCACCCACGCTGGAAGAGTATGCTGATTTGCTAGGGGTGCCTATCAAGAGGCAAATGTCTTTTGTTCACATGGATGCTGAGCCTGATCTGGTTGGTTTAGCTCCTTCACTTCATCTAGACGCCTCCGAGTTGGTATTGACTAGTTGGAACAAGGTTTCTGGGTTCTCCTTGCAGTTTCTAGTGGGTAAGGCTCAGCAGTGTGCCAAGGACGGATGTTGGGTTGCGTTCAATGCCATCCTCGCTCTATGCATATATGGCATCATTCTATTCCCCAATATGCCCGATTTTTTAGACTTTGATGCATTTCACATCTTTGCTTCAGGGAATCCAGTCCCTACCTTGATAGGAGATGTCCATCATTCAGTCCACTACAAAAACGAGAACAGGAGGGGGAAGAATGTCTCGTGCTGCGTACCCTTGCTTTACAAATGGCTTGATAGTCATCTGCCCAAGAGAGGTCCTTTTGTCTTGTCTGCAGCCACAGCTGAATGGTCCGAGCGTCTGATGAGTTTATCTGCAGAGGATATTGACTGGTTCGACAGAGATAGGTTGGATACTGAGGTGATCTTCAGCTGCAGCGAGTTTCCAAACGTGCCTTTGATAGGCAGGAAGGGCTGTATAAACTACAATCCGTCGCTGTTGGTTTGACAGTTCGCATATGCTTTGAGAATTCCTCCGAAGGATGAAGAGGTACAGGAATCTCTGTACCTCACTGGTCTTCTAGGGGGGGATCTGTTGTCCAAGCTTCAGCGCGCCTGGAATGGTATCAGTAAGCGAGGAAAGCCATTGCTGGGAAAAAGAAATAATCAAGCCCTACCCTCCGTATGTGACTTGGATCAGAGCCAGAGTAAATGCTATAGGGATGTTGTTTCCTCATGCCAAGCCAGAAAGCCCTCCAATGATTGAAGAACTTACTAATGTGCCTATTCAGCAGCACAATCAGGTATTGGCTGAGCGAGATGAATTGAAAAAGGCAAACGAAGAACTGGAGAAGGAATTAGCTCAGCTCCGAAGCGAGAGGAACAAAGTCGTCCATTCTTTCAAAAGGCAGACAGAGTTGGTGAACCAGCTGGGTACAGACCTGACTAAGCAGATAGCCGAGCGAGAACGCATGTGTCGAGACTTCAAAGCTGTCAACGACGTACTAGCTACGAAGAAGCAGCACTTGGACGAAGCATATCGGAGGATATCCAAGTTCAACCAGCACTGGAAGGCTTCCCTGGCCACCAGGAAAGAGCGAAGGATAAGCTGATGCTACAGATCTCCAAGCTGGAAGCCCAGGTGAAGGACAATGAGAAGAGGTTTGATGAAGAAACCGCCTGCAGGTACGCCGCCGAAGGCCAGCTCAACAAAGCTCTCGCTAACCTGAAGGAGCGCAAGCTGACGTTTGAGTCCAAGAAGCGGAAGTTAGAAGATTGCTTTGGCGAAGGAGCATGGGAAGGTTCGGTTGAAGGACTTCAGTATACCATTATGCAGAGGGAATTACTCGTCGAGGGGTTACTCACTCTGCCAAATCATCTAGAGACGAAGGAGTTGTTAGAAGAGTATCGCGCCCGTGGCCGTACTTGACTATTTGTATTCCTTTTGTTTTGATCATTGTTGTATGCTGACCATCACCAGGCTTGTTGGCTGAGGTCACGTTGTTGATCCATCTTGTACTCGCTGATGCTATGTACTGCCTTGATAGGCTTTCTTTATATATGAGATTGTTGTTTCCATGATTGAACCCAGACTTCTTCTTATTATTATTATCAGCACTGGCACTCAGGCACTAGGATCGGGGGAGATCTCCCTAACACACAGACACACGCATGCATTTGCATGAAGCATATGCATGACGAGCATTTTGTTGTTTTTCCTAACCCTCCTGTGTTTACCAGGTTTTTCAGGTTTACAGGTCGTCCCAGGTTGTTTCCGGTGGTTCCAGGATTGATCAGAGACCGATTCACCGTTATCCGACCAGAGCTAATCAGACCAGAATCATGGATCAAGTGCAAACTGATGTTCAGGAGCTCCGCGAAAGGATGGATCGCTTCATGGAGCTCATGCAAGTGGTCGCCAATGGTCAGGATCAGCTCAAAACTTTGGTTCAGCCTTTGATCTCCAGGGTTGATAGCAACGGCGTACTCCACGGTGGGACCGTGCCTACTCCTCCACCAGTTGAAACTCCGCAGAACGGTGTCCCCGTGGCCGGGGGCAACGGCAGTGCTCATGGCAATGTGATGGCCAACATCGGACTCAATACGACGGGCGTCGGTAATGGGGGTCTGGGAGCCAATGTCAATGTCGGGCCGGGATAAGTGATTGTACCTAGGAAGTAGAACTTTTGAGGGAACCATTCAGTTGATGTTGAACCCTTATAGGTCACCTTTGGTGGTCAATAAGCAGTTTAACACCCCAACTTATCCAGTTAAGCGATTTCCTCTAGTTTGTTTATCTTGAGAGATGTTGAGCTTGAGTTTGAAGATGAAGACTTCATTGAAGAGTGTAGAAAAGGATGAATCCTTGAGCATTGCCATTCTAGCTGAAGCTTGAAGAGCAACAAGAGCAAGTTGACACTTGAAGACCCCTGAAGATGAAGTAAAGACTGAAGGATGAAGTTGATACTTCTAAGTGATGGAAGATTATTCTGAAGAGCTGAAGCTTGGAGAATAAAGGAAGTTGATCCTTACCTGGAGACCCTGAAGGGATCAAGTTGATACTTGTGGTTGTTAGGTGAAGCCTGAAGGTGGAACTAATCAAGGAGCTGAAGCTCAGAGAAGATAAGTTGAAACTTATGTTGAAGGGTTGAAACCTAGAAAAGCTAATTGATATTTGTCAAGAGTGATGGAAGTCTGAAGACTGAGTTGCTGTTGGAAGAGCTGAAGCTTGGAGTTGAGAAAGGAGTTGATCTGCTTCCTTATCTTTTTCTTTTCTATATTGACATGTTTTGTTTGACTTGCTTGATGCATTAGGATAAGTTCATATCTAGAATAGGTAGAATCTAGGAGCATGATTGCACTAGAGGTTGAGTTGCTCCCTCTGCTTGTATTGTTACTGTGTGGCTTTGCTTGCGGGTATTCGGTAGAGCCCAGCTCCCTTGCCCATGTGGTTTGTTTGCCTGATGGCATTTTATTTCATTTTCTTTTGTATGATTGCAATTTACTGTATTGCTTGATAGCATGTTTTACTTTTCAGTATGATTACTGTTATCCATTCTGGCTTGAGGTTGAGATGAGCTTGTGGAGGCTGAAGCCCCACACACATTTCCTCCCTCACTTGCATTGCATGCATTTTACTGTTAAGCTGATGCTTTGTCTGTTTGGTGTATCATTGACATGATCCCTTAGGACTCTCATTTCCTTTGATAAGGAATTGATGATAGAACTTTAGGTTGAAACCTATGCATGACAACTTCTAGGAGTTCCCTGTTCAAACCTCAACCATAGGATGAATCCATGGCATGACAACAGTAGGACTTGATAGTCTCCCTCCTAGTTGGGCCTGTTCTCTTCTCATCTCAAAACAGTTTAAGATACACTAATCATGAATGGTTTCTTTCGCACGTTACGAGCCTTAAGCTATCTGAGAAAGGATTGTGGGAGAGTTTCTTTTCCACAGTCTGGATGTTTAGTATGGTACCCTTTGGGTGACATGCGGCGCATTCACTCTCAGGTCGTAGTCTCTAGTGCGATCGAAATTGCAAACACAATAAAAAACACTTCTTTCGTAAAAGACAGGAAATAAACCGTAGTTTCCCGAACTACGTGAGCTCTGATCTCTCATACCTGTTGAGAGTATGTAGGCACAATACTGATGTATTGGCGAGCTACCTTCCCCCATAATCTGTCGTAGGGCGAATTACGTTGACTCTGATTTCTCGTTCTCTGATGAGAATACGTAGGCATAAAGTGTGACGCTTTGCCGAGTCATTTTTCTTTTCTGTTTAAGCCAGCCTTGATAGGTAGATAGATAAAACCAACCCGTCCAAGTAATCACAACAAGCGTGGATCCCGTCGAGTACGACGGACGTGGGGGGTGCTAATACCTTCCCCTTGCGTAACCGACTCCCGAACCCAGACAATGGTTGCGACGACCTTGTCTTACCCTTTTTCGTAAGGTTTTTCCGATCGTTTCCTTTCCCGCTCTGAGGGATAAATAACGAAAGGTGGCGACTCTTCTGTTCTGCCGGCACCTTATTTTCGCGCAAGCGACACCGGCGAACCATAAAAAAGGAAAAAGGTTCGGCAAAAATTAGGGATATAAATGGAAAAATGTACACCCGCAAAGTCGAAAACCTATAAGGGTGACTTTGGCAAAAAAGGGTATCCCGGTGAATCGAAAACCCGAAAGGGCGATTCAGGAAAAAGTTAGGGATTTGAAAAAGCAAATGATTGCGTTCCACATGTGGACTTTCATTGTTTAGTGGTTTGGAAGACCTGAGGGCCGTTTATCTGAATCAATCTCTTCTAAAAGCTGAAGCATCCGAGAAGTATCGAAGTCGAGTGGATCATAGAGGGATCAACTCATGGTGTTCGTCTACGCCCTATTGTCGACATTTGTGTATATACTGATGTGTATTTATGTTTTTATGCTTGCGCAGCTTCCTCATTCCAGGAGCTTGCATCTGTTGTAAAGCATTTTGGCCCATTCAGGGGTTCGTTATTAATAAAATGTATACTATTCAGCAATTCTGTTTGTTTGTCTAGCATTTATCTGTTTTTGTTTGCGAAAAAGAACGCCGATGTTTTTGATAAAATGTGCATACATAAACTTACTGGCCTAGGCCACTGATTGTTGAAACAATAAATTTCTTGAACATCGTCACAAGATGATAACCTTGATAGGTCCCTTTGAGAAGGGTATCTTGTCTGTTTGTTTGTGTTGTTGCAGGTATGGCATATTCCAGGAAGTACGTTGTAGGCGTCCCCAAGCTGGATGATTCCTTCTACCCCAGCGGGTTTAGCAACATCTCCCCACGGAGCCGGAACATGGGATGGTGAGCGTTGATTTGTCTCCCCAAGAAGAGAAGATTCTCCCCAATCAGAGGTATCCTGCAGGATCGTCATCTCCCCAGCTGAGCAATACACTGAAGTGTATGTTCATCCCCAGCACTGGGTCAAAGTGCGGTTTTCTCGTAGAAGACTATTCGCAAGTGTCCAACTTTGATGGTTCAAGACTGAAGTCTTCCAGCAGAATTAAAATTCCCCACAGAGTTGTAATCTCCTCAGCAAGCAGGATGATTCCTTCTTCCCCAGCCGAGCTGGCAAATCCCCAAAAGAGTCGAGTCCTTGGAAGTCGTGCGGGCCATGATTGGTTTTCCCCAGTAGCGTGTTGAATAGTCGATGCTGTATTTCCCCAACGGAGTCGTTATCTCCAGGAAAGTTTCGCCGTGAAGGTCGTGCAGTTTATTTCTGCGATTGACATCGTTTCCCTCAGCAGATTGTGGGTCGTATACCCGAACGAGCGGGTTCAGGTCCTTGTAGAACTTTGCTCCCCTGCAGCACTCGACTGAAGATCATTTCCCCGGGCGGAATCCAATTGATATTGGTGTGACTTCTTCTCCTTGGCAGGATGAGTCCTTCCTCCACCAGAGTGGTTCTTTCTCCTTGACAGGAGGCTTTTTTCCTTCAGCATTTATTTTGTTGATGGGGTCGTAGCATCTTGCATGATTGCATAGCATTTACCCTAAACGCATAGCATTTCCACCGTATGGAGCATTACGCCATGGTCAAACATCTGCATACAAAACATGAGCTAGGTCGTTACCGTTCTTGTTTTGCAGGCATTCCCTAGCAAGGTTGATTTCTCAAGATGATTCTTGAATTCCCCATCGAAGTCATTGCTCAAGATGATTCTTAAAATCCCCAGTGAAGTCGCCAGGGTTGATTGCTCGAGTTGATGCTTGGAATCTCCAGCAGAGTGTTTTCTCAGGATGATTCCTGAAATCTCCCGCAGAGTTATTGGTTCAGGGTGATTCTTGAAGTCCTCGGCGGAGTTATTTGTCCAAGATGATTCTTGAAGTCCTCAGCAGAGTTGATTCACCCAGAATGATTTCTGGATTCCCGAAGCAGAGTTACTTGATAGTTCTTCAGAATCCCCAACGGAGATATGTCATCCCCAGCAGATTTCTGAACAGTGAATTTGATACTTCCCTTGAAGATTTGATGATTGAAGTCTGGCAACGGTGTTAAAACCCCGGACTTGCTGATGAAGTCTAACTGTGAGGTCAAAGCAGTTCTCGTAGATGATGCAGAGTGCTCGACGGCAAAAGATTGTGTATCCTTATTAACCCGTGAATGATTACGGATCCCATTTCAAGACTTACTGATGAAGTCTAACTGCGAGGTCAAAGCAGTTCTCTCAACTGATGTAGGGTGCCCGATGGCAGAAATTTGGATATCCCTATTTGGTTCATGATTGACCGAGGAGTCTATTCCCAACTTACTGATGAAGTCCGGCTGACGCCCGGGAATCTCTTTAAATACCCGATGGCATGATTAACTTGATTGTTAAAAATTTCCTAATGACCTGATGAGTCCCGAGAAATTCTTCTGCTGCCGCGCTGCAGAATGCCTGACGGCCATACCAGCTATGTATCACCGATTACCGAGTGACCAGTGATCCCTTGATGACTTGAGGAAGAAGCTGCAGCGAAATTTGATAATCATCCCGACGGAGATTCAAGAGTAGTCATTCACCAGTTCTCGAATAACCGGTGATCCCTTATTGACTTACTGATGAAGTTCGACGAAGATGTTGTCGATGTTCCTAGCGACATGATGAGTCCATAGGCGACGATAAGAAATTCTTCTGCTATGACGCAGAATGCCTGACGGTATAATCGACCATCCATTACCAGTTACCGTGTAACCGGTGATCCCTTGATGACTTGAGGACGAAGATCTACAGCAAAATCAGATGATTATCCTGACGGAGGTTAGACCCTTCACCGGTTACCGTGTGACCAATTCCCCAGCAGAGTTGTCGTGCAACAATCATGCTCAATTTTGAAGATGTTCCCACCAATCAAAGTATCGTTTACCTGTGCGGTTGGCAAATCACCAGTTACCGTGTAACCGGTGGTCCCTTGATGATTTGAGGATGCAATGATATCAGGTAAATCATAGAATCATCCTGATGGAGATTCAGATCAATATTTCTCCAACTAGTTGCCGCGCGACTATTATTTCAGTTTCCGAAGATTTGTCCCCATCAGAGTACCGTGTACTTGTGCAGTTGGAGAATTTCCGGGTTTGTTGGTATTCAACCGTCTTTTACCTTGATTGTTTGAGAGTCGTTCGCTTCTCACCCAGTCAGGTCCAAGCCGTTTGAATAGGGGCAGCTGTTGCACCCCAAAATTTGACCAACATGTCTTTACCTAGCTTATGTTTCATTTCATTCACATTAGCATTATCATTTGCATTTCATTGACATGTATGCAGGAGATCAAGAGGTATGATTACCAATTAAGAGCTATACAAGACTATGAAGCTAGCTAAGAATGTTATTCAGGTGCTCAAGGGTTGATATCCTTGTCAGAAAAGTTAAAGGATCCTCAGAGAGAGTGGTTGAAACCAAGTATGCGGGTCTCCTAACTTGAGAGTTGTGGGAAGCCATCAGATGATTCTGAGGCCATAAAGTTGGACTGGAGGTCTTGGGAGAGCTCATGAGAAGTGTTGAAGATCACTTTGAGGCCTAGATAGGTCATTGTGCAAGATTAAGAAGACTCAGCCATGAGTGGTGCAATTAGGGTTTGACTGGGTCAACCTTAAGTCAACTGATGATTTAACGGAAGTTGATACTTAATTCAAGAGCCATGTGATCATGGATTGATACATTGAGATGTTCTAAGGATGATTCCAAGGTTAACTCATCATGAGTGAGGAGTTTGAGGAGTTTCAAGCTAGGGTTTCTAAGACTTGACAGTGTAAACTCCCCTAGTTTGACCCCTGTCTTCAACGCAATGTAGCTCAAGATAGGATCTTCATCTCATCTTAACCCCAACATGATTGTTTTAGGGCATGATCTTAGCTTTAATTTGAGTACTAGAAGTCCTTGATAGGATTTATAGAACTCAAGTTATGAGCCAGACAAGTTACAAGTCATCTGAGGCATGTGGATTTGGAGCTTGAAAGTTACCCAACTTGCATGACACTTTTGCCCAAGAAGGATGATTCCTATGAACTTTTGGTCAACATGAATGTTGTTCCTTATTCTCTTATCTGTCTAGAGAGTACTAGAAGTCCTTGATAGGATTTGTATAACTCAAGTTATGGCTTTGACAAGTCAGGGGTATTTTGGGAAGTTTTGATTATGGGTCATTTTTGGTTATAGGTCATTTCCACCAACTTAGACATCTCAAATGAAATTTTGTTCAACTTGAAAGTTGCTCAAAATGGGGTTTTAACCTTGACCATGTATCAAGGAGGCATTGAAATGGCTCAAGAAGAGACTTGGTTCAAGAAATTGTGAAAAAGGAAGAATTAAAGAGAATTAAAGGCCAAAAATTCAAAATTAATGATATGTGTGCAAATGAAGCAAAATAATAGCATTTTTTTAATGGAAAATGCATTCTAGAAACATTGGCAATGTTAGATTTTTTATTTAAGTCCAATATCATGCCCTTTTTCTTTGTTTCTTCATGATGAAGTAACATATCAAACATGGGCCATTGGATGGAAACAAGGAGTGAAACACCACCATTCAGATTCAATATCTCATGAGGAGTGCAAAGCAAGCATTTTGAAGCCAAAACAGAGTGCATATCGTGACTGGTATGGAGGTGATTTTGGTGAGAATTTGAAAATCCAATTTCTCATTATGAAGCTTTGAGAAGGTTCTAGATGATCCCAATGAGTTCTATATAAGGTGTTGAGTGTGTTCAGCCATTTTTTTTGGGAAGAGTTTGAAGCTGGAAGCAGAAAGTGGATGTGAAATTTCAGAGTTGCAAGAGGAAATCGATTTCTGAGTTCAAGGAAGAATCAAGGCAAATTGAAGGTTGCATTGGCTTCAGAAGGTGTTTTGGAGTGTATCTGCATCATCTTGGAGGTTGAAGTGATCAAGAACTGCATCTGTTACACGCCTGAACTCAGGTTGGTATCTTTCACTCTTATGCATAATTTAGGAGGAGATAGATAGAAATCTCTAGGTGGTTAGGATCCTTGCAATGTGTAGTTGGATTCTAGAACAAGAATTGGTGAATTAGAGACAAGTTATGATGATGACCAATTTCTGTTGAGGATGAATTCTAGAGATTCTTGGACTGATAATCAAGATTGTATAGTGTAAGATAATCACCATGAGATGAGGATTATTTCTGTGCATTTAATTGAAGTTCTGATGAGATTCAAGATTGAGGTATATTTTGAAAGAGCTATCGGGTTTGAAAATCCATAGAGAGTTAGATGATTCTAAGGTTAGATTCGTGACCAGCATTAAAAACTGGACAAGATGATGTATAGTTATGTGATTTTTGATGACCTGTGGAAGATGACTCACCGGAGAAGACGGTGGCGCCACTGCTCAGGCCACCGTCTGGTTTCCCTCCAGTCTGAACGTTTAAATGGGGAAGATGCACCTGGAGCATTAGATTGATATGAGATCTTGACTCAGTAGGACAAACACACGGCCACAATTGATTTTGAAAATCAGACTTTGACCCCTTCATTGATACGCACCGTTTCATTAATTGGAAGCAATGGGCTTAAGGATCTGATTGATATTCACCCCCCCCCCCCCCACTTTGGCCCAACCCAGCGCAATGAACTGATCAGGATTGCTATTTGCAACGCATCTCTTTTTAATTTCTATTTCTTTTTCTTATTTTCATTATTTCATATTAGTTTGATAATAATTCATAAAAAATAGGAAAATAGGTCAATTAATTCCAGGTTTTTCCCCCTAATTCATGATTGAATCTAGAATTTTATAGAATAAAAATATTAGGAAAACCATGCATTTTTATTTTATGTGCATTTTTTACATTTTATTTGATAATAAAATTACCATGGTTGATACCTCTGTTTGGTGAATTTAGTTTGATCATTTGGTGATGAGTTTTTGCTTGAGATTTTGTTTGTGATTAGCTTAGACATGTATGCTCCCATAGTATTTTTCTCACATATTTGTGATGAAGTTAGGTGCTGTTTTTAGGTTGAAACCTTAGGTGCTCCCTTTTAGGGTTTAAGTTTAGTACCTTGTAGTTTAGAATTTATTTCTAGGTCTTATTTGAGGATTTGATCTCTGAAATTAACATGGTAGAGTCATGATTGACATAGGTTCCCATAGTTATTTTTGTAGGATTTTATAATTGATTTTAGTATTTTAGTTAGAATTAACTTTAATACTAGGTTTTAGGTGATCCTAACTTGCTAACTCAACTAGAATGACTTCATTAGTTCCCTTAGACTAGGGTTTTGCTTCTATTGCTTTTGGGTGATGATGGAGACTTATGTGGGCTGCTGTGGAATGCATGGTGGAGCTTCGACTTGAAGATTTCTCTCCCTTTGGTGTAGTTTGTTTAGGGTTAAGGATTACGGTTTTTAGGGAGATCTCTTAGAATAGATTTTCTTCCTTCATGAAACATGGAAGGTGTTGATCACTTCCATTCCTCCCTATGATGTAAGGTCCCCTTATGAAGGCCTCATCCCTCCTTTGGTAGGATGTGTGGCTCTTCACAAGTTGGTAGAACCTTTGAGGGTTCCTTTCTTTGATGGTGGAGTGCTTAGAGGTGACCTTTGGTCTTCACTTTGCTTCTCCCTGTCCCACCTTGCTCTTGTTAGATGAATCTTTCTTCCTTGCTAGAGGATGGAGTTCCTTGCTAGAAGATTGAAGATGCTAGAGGTTGCATTTCCCCTTTGTTTGAAGACTTCCATTGAAGCTGAAGCTTGAAAAAGGTGAAGAATAAGTTGATACTTGTGTTTGATGCATTGAAAGCTTGAAGAAGCCAGTTGATACTTGCTATTAAGGATGAAAGCCTGAAGGTGGAGTCTACCATGAAGATTGAAGCTTGAAGATGGAGTACCTTTCATTCCCTGAAGAGGATAGGCTTGAAGAACAGTTACAGACTGAGGACTGATCTGCTGTCAGAGGATTGCTTTGCTGTGAAGCTGTGGAAGCTGTTGATCTGCTTTCTTTCTTGTCTGTTTGCTTTCTGTGCAACTGTATTGATGTGACTTGTGTGATTTTCTTGATGCATTAGAATAAGTTCATGTTTAAATTGCTTTAAGCTAGGAGCATGATTGCATTAGAGGTTGAGTTGCTCCCTCTGCTTGTACTTTTACTGTATGGCTTTGCTTGCGGGTATTCGGTAGAGCTCTGCTCCCTTGCCTATGTGGTTTGTGATTTGCTTGATGGCATGTTATTTTTTCTTCATGATTGCAGTTATTCATATCTGGCTTGAGGTCGAGACGGGCTTGTGGAGGCTTCTGCCCCACACATATTTCCTCCCTCACTTGCATTGCATGCATTTTACAGTCGTTTACTGTTTACTGTTTAAGCTGATGCTTTATCTGTTTCTGTTTATCATTGACATGATCCCCTAGGAATCTCACTTCCTTTGATAAGGAAGTGATGATTAGAACTTTAGGTTGAAACCTATGCATGATAACTTCTAGGAGTTCCCTGTTTCAAACCTCAACCATAGGATGAATCCATGACTTGATAGTATCCCCTTTAGTTGAGCCTGTTCTCTCTTCTCATCTTGAAACAACAGTAAAAAAACGTAATAAAGGCAAGTTAGTATAAGCACGATACGAGCCTTAAGCTACTTAGGTAATGATAATTGAGCGGCCTCCTCTCAATCGTCTAGAATGTTTAGTATACGTCCTTTGGACGATATGCGACGCATTCGTTCCCAAGTCATAGTCTCTAGTGCTGTACGAACTACAGACAACTAAAAAACAGTTCTTCCGTAAAAGACAGAAAAAAAACTTCAAATCTTTTTGCCCTGTGGGCTCGTAATTCAAAGGAAGGTTTTCTGAAGAAAAGAGTGTCGTTAACTCCCATTTCTACCGCAAACGATAACGCCTGAGTCTCTAAGGGTCGAGCTGCGTACGCCAAACTGCTGGAACTGTTTGTTAACCCTACTCGATAAAACAGATGAATTTGAATTCCCGTAAGCCGTTAGCCCGAACTACGTAAGCTCTGATCTCTCATACCTGTTGAGAGTACGTAGGCACAATACTGATGTATTGGCGAGCCACCTTCCCCATCACCCGTAGTTAGGCGAACTACGTAGACTCTGATTTCTCGTTCTCTGATGAGAATACGTAGGCATAAAGCGCGACGCTTTGCCGAGTCAATTTTCTTTTCTTTTCAGACCAGCCTTGATAGGCAGATAGATAAAACCAACCCGTCAGATAAATACAACAAGCGTGGATCCCATCGAGTACGATGGACGTGAGGGGTGTTAATACCTTCCCCTTGCGTAACCGACTCCCGAACCCAGACAACGGTTGCGATGACCTTGTCTTATACCTTTTTCGTCAGGTTTTCCCGATCGTTTCCTTTCCCGTTCTGAGGGATAAATAACGAAAGGTGGCGACTCTTCTGTTTTGCCGGCACCTTATTTTTGCGGAAGCGACAGTATCAAAGGCTTTGTTTATTGTAAACCTATAATTCAAGTTGATGGCACATGGTTGTACGGAAAACATATGGGCACGCTACTCATGGTTGTGGCACAGAACGGGAACAACAACATTTTTCCAATAGCCTTCGCTCTAGTTGAAGGGGAGACTGCTAGGGGTTAGAGTTTTTTCCTAAAAAATCTCTGCTTTTATGTTTCTCCCCAACCTAACTAATGTTTGATCTCTGATAGACACCCATCAATCGGGAGTGCATATAAGAACCTTGATAACGGTTGGCAGGATCCTCCCTCGACCCATGTGTATTGCATAAGACATATCGCCCAAAATTTCATGCGGGAAATCAAAGATAAAACATTAAGGAAGAAGGTTGTGAACGCAGGATATGCACTAACAGAGCCCACATTCAAACACTACCGTGACGAGATCAAACTGACAAACACAGATGCATTTAGATGGATTGATAACATTGATAAAAAGAAATGGACAAGGGCATACAACAATAGGGTGCGATGGGGCCACATGACAATTAACCTCTTTGAATCAATGAATTTTATTTTCAAGGGAATCCGAAACCTACCGATAACTGCCTTGGTAAAGGCAACATATTTTAGGCTCAGGGCACTCTTTGATAACAGACATACAAAGTGGGATTCAGTATTACAATTTGGTTAGTTATACAGTAATAGTTCAACAAAATTTATGAAAGACGAGGCTGCCAAAGTCAACAGACATGTGGTCACAATCTTTGACCGTAATAAAGGTTGGTTCAGTGTTTCCGAGTCAATTGATCACAATGAAGGAAGGCCTAGGGGATGTTACCAAGTGGAATTGGATAGGAGTTGGTGTGAATGTGGAAAGTTTCAGGCATTTCGTATGCCTTGCTCCCATGTTATAGCAGCATGTTCGAAGACGTGCCAGGACCCAACCAACCATCTTTCTGCTGTTCACCAAGTGATAAGTCTATGCAATGTCTACACATGTAGCTTTCAATTGGTGGCAAAGGAGGACTATTGGCCTCCATTCGAAGGCGAAATTGTCTGGCATAATGAATTGATGCGAAGAAAGAAAAAGGTCGCCCTAATAGCACACGCATTTAAACGGAGATGGATGCAACAAACAAAATGGTCAGACTATGTAGTTCGGGTCGGCAACCAGGACACAATCTTACAAAATGTCCCAATGTAGGATCAAGCACAAGATCATAGTTTCTAATGTAACCGTGTCCCTTTAAATCAACAACAAATTTCATTCTGTTTAAATCATAGTTAAGCGATTACAATTAACAAGCAACATAAATTAAACAAACATAACTTAATATCACAACAACATTCCGAAAATAACAACAACAAACCCACATAAAACAAAACAATGCATCAAGTTCTCTAGGATATCACAACCATCAAGGTTATTGTGAAGGCAAAGTATCTACCAACACAAGCGTGCCTCTGGTTTTTGATGATGACAACTTGCTAAGAGATATCCTTCTTTCGTTTAAATCATTCACGCTACTTATGATTCAATTTTTACAATGACGTAATGCACAAAAAGCTGTAGAAATTTATGTTTTTGCAGATTTTTGAACCATGAGCCGACCATACCGTCAGCACACAGTTTCATTCAGTTCACACGGCTCAGCGCATGAAGGTCATGCGTCGACCGTTAACTTGGCGCATGCAGGTTTAAGAATCAGACGGCTCAGCGCATGAAGATCATGCGTCGACCGCTGACTCGGCGCATGACAGTTTGAGTGTCACACGGCTCAGCGCACGCCGACCCTATGGTCGACCGTTCGCGCGCAGAAACAGAAATTCTGCTATGTTTCATTGATCTGTCAACTGTCTGTTTTGTATATTACTATAAATAGCTGTCTTTTCAATTTTAACAACTAACATTTTTGAAAGCATTGTGAGAAAGTGTTCAGGTCAAGAAACGTGAAAGAGGTGCATCAGTGTTCTTCATCTTCATCGTTCAATCAACTCACAAATCCTCAAATTACAGATAATCAATTTTTTGCTGCGGTTTGTGGTTTGCTCGACGGTGATAAGGTTCGAACGCGTGATTGAAGATCCGGTTCGAGTGGAAGCTGGTGCAGGTGTTTCTTGGGAGAAAACCTTTGAGGTTTTACCTATCAAGACTACAGGTTTTGAAGGCTTTTGTTACGGAATCGTCGGTTCAACAATCAAGCGAGTGCGAAGGTGATTGATTAGCGGAAGGTTGATCAATCTAGTAGCTAGGGCGTTGAAAGGTTGAAGACGTTCCGGGTTCAATTTGGGTGTGTCTAAGATCAGCCGTGCCGAAGGTTTGATCAACGGAAGAGTTGTCAATAAGGTGGCTGCAATCGGAGGTCATTCACATCAAATTGGAGGACTTGATTCATCTTGAATCAAGGGGCAAGAAGTGGTAGAAATTATCAGCAACATTAAGATTGTTTGTATCAATTGTCTATCGATTCTTGTGTATAACTGTTCTACCAAACAGGTGATATCTATTCAATACATATCTCAATTCTCATTGTAGAATTGAGGGCAGACGTACCCCAACGCGAGGACGACTGGGGGAACTGCCTCATCAAATCTTGTGTTCCTTTATTTTCTGCATTTTCAATTACAGCTTAAAAATTAAGTGATTCTAGAATAAGTGATTTTGTCAAATTGTAGTATTGATTGAGTGAGTTGGTGAAACACTGTTTTTTAACTACTAAGTACAATAGAAATACTGTACTAAGGCTTTTTCAATCACTCATTCAACACAAATATCATTTAAGGTATTTGTGCACACCAACTGTTCGACAAAAGTGCTGAACTAAAATTGCCTTAATTTTGCTGCTAGTTTTGGTGTAATTTTTGATCATTGGAATAAGGAAATAGTACGAGTGAATCACATCTGAGTTTTGCATAAAAGTGTGTAGTGATTTACTATCCGTTATCGTCTTAAATTCATCTGCTTGACGCATATCCGGCTCTCCAATAGTTGTTCGTTTTAGACTATATTTTCCAAGTCCGCTTCCGCATTTGAAAACAATTTTGAAAACCAATTTTATTGGTAGCGCCACTCAAATTTTTAAAAGGGATCTATTCAACCCCCCCTTCTAGATCCGTGCCTTAGTCTAACAAGTGGTATCAAGAGCTCCGGTTCTCCGGTGCTTCAAATACAACATTGATAGAATAATGGCTAACGAACCAAAAGGGGCGTACAATAGAGCTCCCGTTTTTAACGGTGAAAATTATAGCTATTGGAAAGACTGTATGCGGGTGCACATTAATTCCATAGATAGAAAGATATGGAACGTTATTCTCAATGGTCCGATTGAAATAACCATGACAAATGAGAATAACGAAGTTGTGCCAAAGCCCGAAGCACAATGGACCGACGACGATGAGCGAAAGTATAATTACGATTGGAAAGCTAAGAACATTCTAATCTCCTCATTAGGTGTAGATGAATACTACCGTGTATCCCATTGCCCTACGGCTAAGACTATGTGGGATGCACTACAAATTGCCCATGAGGGGACAAACGATGTTAAGTTGGCTCGAATCAACACTCTTATACAAGAGTTTGATCTCTTTTTCATGGAGCAAGGGGAAACCATTGCTGACATGCAAAAGAGATTTACTCATCTCATAAACAGATTACATTCACTAGGAAGACCTATTTCCAATGATCTTGCTACTAATAAAGTTTTGAGATGTCTTAGCAGGGAATGGCAGCCGAAAGTGACCGCCATCAAAGAGGCAAATGATCTTACGGTATTAGACCTGACTACATTGTTTGGCAAACTACAAGAGCATGAACAGGTACTCTTGAGTCTTGACCAACATGAAAGGAAAGAAAAGAAGGACAAAGTAAAGATGAGTGAAAAGAAGTCCATAGCTCTTAAGGCTTCTTCCTCGAAGTCTAAAGCAAAAGAGCAAAGTGATTATTCTTCAAGCGACGACGAAGAAGAAGACATAAATGAGGACATGGGGCTGTTCGTTAAACGGTATAACCGGTACGTGAGAAAGAACGGCATCCAACATTCGGAGAAGAACCTGGTAAATTTCCGAAGGCAATCAAGGTTCTCCAAAGATGACAATCAAAAAGGCAAAAAGACTAGAGGAACGTGTTATAAATGTGGAAAGCCCGGTCACTACAAACCGGACTGTCCAATGAACAACAAGGGAAAAGAAAAGGAACAATCGAAGTCACATAAGAGAGCATCAAAGCCAAGGAGGGCGTACATCGCGTGGGAAAGCGACAGTGATTCTTCCTCCTCTAATGAAAGCTCTAGTGATGAAGAAGAGTCCGTGAATCTATGTCTCTCCGCAAATCAGAAAAAGAAAAAGAAACAGGTACGTCACTCTAGATATAATATGTCATCTAATATGTCTCATTCCGAATTACAAACCGCATTCGATGTTTTACACAAGGAAGCAACTGAAGCCTTTAAGAAACTTGCTTCTAATAGAAGAATTTTTACATATTTAGAGCACAAAGTCTTAGAGTCCGAAAAGAAATTAGAGGACCTTAAGGCTTCCATTGTGAAAGATAATGAATCGGATTGTAAGGACAATAGTAATCCTTTCAACTTTGGTTGTGATACTTGTCATATTTGGCAAGGTGAGGTTAGAAACCTTAAGGCCAAATTAGACAAGGCACTTGAACCTAAAATTACATTTGCAATCGATAAAAAGGATTTTAGAAAAAGTATGATAAACCCATATCAAAAATATGCATATGTAATTAGGGATCAAGCAAGTGAAAGTGATTCTAATGTCGACTTTGTATGCTTTTACTGTTGCAAGAAAGGCCACTCCATTGGTAAATGTCGATTTAGGAGATTTCTTGTTCCTAAAGGCATCTACCAATGGTTGCCCAAACGCAACCGTCTTGTCGCTAACCTATTAGGACCCAATATGCCATTGGGTACCTCCCTTTTCTAAGTTATATTTTGACAGGTGAAATGTGTCGAGTCCACCGAGAGAAGATGGGTTCTTGATAGTGGGTGCTCAAGGCACATGTCTGGAGACATATCCTTATTCATAGACTTCGTGGCTAAGAAGAAAGGGTATGTAACATACGGTGATAACAACCGCGGAGCGATACTAGGTAAAGGTAGTATAGGTAATCCCTCCTCTACTACAATTTCCGATGTGTTGCTTGTCGAAAACCTTAAACATAATCTCCTTAGCATTAGCCAATTATGCGACAAAGGTTACAATGTTTCCTTTTCAAAAGATTGCTGCAAAATTGTGCATGAAAGTGATAAGAAGAATGTGTTTATTGGTTTTAGAGTAAACAATGTGTATATGCTTGACTTGAATGTGGTATCCCCAACAAGCGATCAATGTCTCATATCTATGAGTGAAGACTCATGGCTATGGCATAGGCGCTTAGCGCATGTCAACTTTGACTTACTCAATAAGATTGTCTCAAAAGATCTAGTACTAGGACTTCCCAAAATTAAGTTCACCAAGGATCACCTTTGTGATGCTTGTCAAAAAGGAAAACAAACGAGGATCTCCTTTAAATCCAAAAAGATTATTTCAACAACGAGACCTCTTGAACTACTTCATATGGACTTGTTTGGGCCGTCTAGGATCAAAAGTCTAGGAGGAAACTATTACGGATTCGTAATAGTGGACGACTTTTCTAGGTTCTGTTGGACCATCTTCTTAGTGAGTAAAAGTGACACGTTTGCCGCTTTTGAGAGATTTGCCAAGCTCTCCCAAAATAAGTTAAATACAAACATTGTGTCAATAAGAAGTGACCACGGAGGTGAATTTGAAAATCATTTATTTGAAGAATATTGCGGTAACCATGGCATCGATCATAACTTCTCGGCTCCACGAACTCCTCAACAAAATGGGGTTGTGGAGCGTAAAAACAGAATTTTAGAAGAATTGGGAAGAACAATGATTAATGATAGTGGTTTACCAAAATACTTTTGGGCCGACGCCATTAGTACGGCATGTTATGTTTTGAATAGGGTACTCATCCACCCCATTCTAAACAAAACTCCGTATGAACTTTTAAAAGGGCGAAAGCCTAATGTTTCTCACCTTCATGTTTTTGGATGCAAGTGCTTTGTATTAAACAATGGAAAGGAAAACTTGGGCAAGTTTGATTCAAAAGCCGATGAAGGCATTTTTCTAGGGTACTCGCAATCAAGTAAAGCATATAGGATTTATAATAAAAGATTACTAGCTGTTGAAGAGTCTGTGCACGTTACGTTTGATGAGTCCTATCCGAGAAATGTCGGAAAGGATAGTGTTGTTCATGGTGCAGGTACATCCACAGAAGACATACTCAAAGGTGGCGAAACGGGGATTGATCAACCCGATAGAGTCAAAATTGAGGAGGATAAGGATGCACACCATGAGGTAACTGAGGAAGCTCATCCGCCTACAAACGATGATCTCCCTCAAGCTTGGAAGTCGTGTAAAGATCATCCAATTGACAATATTCTCGGAGACATCACAAAGGGAGTCACCACTCGATCTAAGCTAAGTAACTTTTGTTATCACTTCGCTTTCGTTTCACAAATAGAGCCTAAAAACCCCAAAGAGGCCCTACTCGATGAGCACTGGTTTTTATCGATGCAAGAGGAACTAAATCAGTTTAAAAGAAACGAGGTATGGGACCTTGTCCCTCCTCCGCGAGGCCATCGAGTAATCGGCACCCGATGGGTGTTTAGGAACAAGTTGGACGAAAACGGGGTAATAACCCGTAATAAAGCGAGATTGGTCGCTCAAGGGTATAACCAAGAGGAAGGCATCGACTATGAGGAAACTTATGCGCCGGTTGCCCGACTCGAGGCTATACGCCTTTTACTCGCCTTTGCATGTGCAAAGGATTTTAAGTTATTTCAAATGGATGTTAAAAGTGCGTTCCTTAACGGTCACATAAATGAAGAAGTATATGTGTCTCAACCTCCCGGTTTTGAATCTCATGAATACCCTGAACATGTTTACAAGTTAAAAAGAGCTTTATATGGTCTCAAACAAGCTCCTAGAGCTTGGTATGAGCGACTAAGTAAGTTTTTACTTAATCAGGGGTACTCACGAGGAAAGGTTGACACTACACTCTTCATTAAACGTCAAGGAAAGCACTTGATTTTGGTGCAAATCTATGTTGACGATATTATATTTGGATCCACTAACATGAATCTCGTGAGAGAGTTTTCTGACCTCATGCAGGGCGAATTCGAGATGAGTATGATGGGGGAGCTCACATACTTCCTCGGCCTGCAAATTAAACAACTCCAAGAAGGGACATTCGTGAGCCAAACAAAATATTGTTTGGACTTGATCAAGAGATTTGACATGGCAAAATCCAAGGCCATAGACACCCCAATGCCTACATGCGTAAATTTGGATAAAGATGAAAATGGCAAGGACGTAGAGGTAAAACGATATAGAGGTATGATTGGTTCACTTCTCTATCTTACTGCGTCACGTCCTGATATTATGTTTAGTGTGTGCATGTGTGCACGATACCAATCATGTCCCAAAGAATCCCACCTAAAAGCTGTTAAACGAATTCTTCGATACCTGTCAGGTACCCCGAAGTATGGATTGTGGTATTCTAAGGGTAGTGATTGCTCGTTGGTAGGTTACTCCGATTCCGACTTTGCCGGGTGCAAATCGGATAGGAAAAGCACTAGTGGTACATGTCATTTGTTTTCAAACTCCTTGGTTAGTTGGCATAGCAAGAAACAAGTTTCAGTTGCTTTATCAACGGCCGAGGCGGAATACGTTGCCGCTGGTAGTTGTTGTGCTCAAATTCTGTGGATTAAGCAACAACTACTAGATTTCAATCTTAAACTTGAACGTATTCCTATCCTATGTGACAACACTAGCGCTATTAACCTTACCAAAAATCCCGTATTACACTCTCGCACTAAACATATAGAAATTCGACACCATTTTCTTAGGGACCATGTTGAGAAAGGTGATGTTGTATTTGAACACGTTGACACTAAAAACCAACTAGCGGACATTTTCACAAAGCCGCTAGCAACGGAACCTTTCTTTCATATCCGCCGAGAACTTGGCATCCTCGACATTTCGGAACGGGAATAATATTTGCTGATGTTATCTTATTTCATTCAAATAATCATGCTGTTGTACTTCTAACAATTTGATATTCGTGTAAGTATAAGTATGTTGTGTATCAAGCAAATCAGGCATCAAGGTGATATTGTTCTTTCTCTCTCTCTTTGTTTGATAATCCTGTTGATCTCAAATCATATCGCTTATACTACGCTAAATTTGTATGACATCTACTGCATATGTATATAGATATTTTTTTCTTATATGTCATGACATCATTTTTGCATAGCATGTACCTCTGAATATGGTAAAATACAAAAATCTGCTGTTTGTTGCATATTGAGTCGACCATAACAGGGCAGCGGTCGGCGCACCCTGTTAACTTTTGTATCTGGTGAATGGCAATACACCGGGTGGACTACCCTTGGCAAATTCTATCAGTCGTATCAACCAAGCACTGCAGACCCACCTTCTCCTCAACAACCGTCAAACAATTCGGAGATTTTAGAAATGATGCAGTCGATGCAGTTGGAACAGCGAAATTTTATGACCAATATGCAGGAACAACAGCAAAAATTCATGAGGGATCAAAATGAAAGAATGGCACAAATTCGTTCTGAACTGCATAACCAAAATGAACGGATCAGTGGAATGTCGACTCAGCTGGACGCTCGATTCGAGACTCTAACTCACTGTCATCAAGCTGAAGAGCGCGCCATTGTCGACAGTCTTGACTTTTTGAATAACATCACAGAAGAATTTACTGATCTAGCTCATCCCCAACGCCATCCTCATTACTATGACAGGCGTGGTCGTGGTCGCGGACGTGGACGGGGCTATTAGCATGCGCTCATATGTCATTTGTTGTTTCCTGTTTTGGCTTGCATTCATTTTGTTTGTTGTGTTTTGCTTTTCTGCCCAAACTCACTATGATTGTTGCTTACTTCTATGTTGCTATCATGACATTTTTGTGGTTCTGTAATCTATTAACTGTTATCTCCATCGTATGTATAACTGTTGTTTACTTCTCATCTGTTGGTATCTCATTTATGCATGATTCAATGTGTTGTTATTGTGTCACGAGTTTACCTCTTTTTGATGTTGTCAAAGGGGGAGAACCGAGCAGTAGATAGACGATGATTACGACCGCTATAATTGTAAAAGAAAGGGGGAGCATACCTATACCTATCACGTGTTGCGTAACAGTAGGTTGCCATCATCAAAAAGGGGGAGAATGTGAAGGCAAAGTATCTACCAACACAAGCGTGCCTCTGGTTTTTGATGATGACAACTTGCTAAGAGATATCCTTCTTTCGTTTAAATCATTCACGCTACTTATGATTCAATTTTTACAATGACGTAATGCACAAAAAGCTGTAGAAATTTATGTTTTTGCAGATTTTTGAACCATGAGCCGACCATACCGTCAGCACACAGTTTCATTCAGTTCACACGGCTCAGCGCATGAAGGTCATGCGTCGACCGTTAACTTGGCGCATGCAGGTTTAAGAATCAGACGGCTCAGCGCATGAAGATCATGCGTCGACCGCTGACTCGGCGCATGACAGTTTGAGTGTCACACGGCTCAGCGCACGCCGACCCTATGGTCGACCGTTCGCGCGCAGAAACAGAAATTCTGCTATGTTTCATTGATCTGTCAACTGTCTGTTTTGTATATTACTATAAATAGCTGTCTTTTCAATTTTAACAACTAACATTTTTGAAAGCATTGTGAGAAAGTGTTCAGGTCAAGAAACGTGAAAGAGGTGCATCAGTGTTCTTCATCTTCATCGTTCAATCAACTCACAAATCCTCAAATTACAGATAATCAATTTTTTGCTGCGGTTTGTGGTTTGCTCGACGGTGATAAGGTTCGAACGCGTGATTGAAGATCCGGTTCGAGTGGAAGCTGGTGCAGGTGTTTCTTGGGAGAAAACCTTTGAGGTTTTACCTATCAAGACTACAGGTTTTGAAGGCTTTTGTTACGGAATCGTCGGTTCAACAATCAAGCGAGTGCGAAGGTGATTGATTAGCGGAAGGTTGATCAATCTAGTAGCTAGGGCGTTGAAAGGTTGAAGACGTTCCGGGTTCAATTTGGGTGTGTCTAAGATCAGCCGTGCCGAAGGTTTGATCAACGGAAGAGTTGTCAATAAGGTGGCTGCAATCGGAGGTCATTCACATCAAATTGGAGGACTTGATTCATCTTGAATCAAGGGGCAAGAAGTGGTAGAAATTATCAGCAACATTAAGATTGTTTGTATCAATTGTCTATCGATTCTTGTGTATAACTGTTCTACCAAACAGGTGATATCTATTCAATACATATCTCAATTCTCATTGTAGAATTGAGGGCAGACGTACCCCAACGCGAGGACGACTGGGGGAACTGCCTCATCAAATCTTGTGTTCCTTTATTTTCTGCATTTTCAATTACAGCTTAAAAATTAAGTGATTCTAGAATAAGTGATTTTGTCAAATTGTAGTATTGATTGAGTGAGTTGGTGAAACACTGTTTTTTAACTACTAAGTACAATAGAAATACTGTACTAAGGCTTTTTCAATCACTCATTCAACACAAATATCATTTAAGGTATTTGTGCACACCAACTGTTCGACAAAAGTGCTGAACTAAAATTGCCTTAATTTTGCTGCTAGTTTTGGTGTAATTTTTGATCATTGGAATAAGGAAATAGTACGAGTGAATCACATCTGAGTTTTGCATAAAAGTGTGTAGTGATTTACTATCCGTTATCGTCTTAAATTCATCTGCTTGACGCATATCCGGCTCTCCAATAGTTGTTCGTTTTAGACTATATTTTCCAAGGCCGCTTCCGCATTTGAAAACAATTTTGAAAACCAATTTTATTGGTAGCGCCACTCAAATTTTTAAAAGGGATCTATTCAACCCCCCCTTCTAGATCCGTGCCTTAGTCTAACAGTTATCTTCTTTGGTGTTAACATCATCACAAGGACACCAGCATCATTTTCCACTTTTCTCCAATCACGAGTAACTCCGTTTCTCCCTGACTCCTCAACCAACCTCTCAATTTTCCTAATCTTTTCACCTGCAACAATATCTCCTTCTAGCCAGCGGTTCAGTTCCCTATGCAAATGCTCCAAATTCTGCGTGTTCCACAGTAGCACCTTCATCGGAGGCTTTGTTGCAAAATAAACTAGGGCATTTCTTTTCATTAAAGGAAATGTTGGAAACAGTTCCTCCGATGATGATGATGACGACGATGAACGTTGATTTAGAAATGCAGACATTCTAGACCGAATTCAAAATTATGAAGACTTCAGTCTATTGGTAAAAATTGTTGCGAAAAATTATATAAGTGTGCAGTCTTATTTATAAAAAAATAAAATTGTACGGAGCATATATGATATACCTTAAATACCCTTATAAAATTTATTATTTTTTAGAATTATATATTTTTTTTCTAACAAATATCAAATATCAAAAATTAACAATGTAGGGTTTAAACAAATATCAAAAATCAAAAAATTAAAAAAATCAAAAATATCAAATATCAAGAATTAAATATTTCTTATTTTTTTAAAATATCAAATATCAAATATTCAGGTTTTTAAAACAAATATCAAAAATTAAAAAAGAAAACAATAAAAAAAATCCTAATATGACGACTTAAGTAGCCATTTCATATGGAGAATCCTCATCCAAACCCAACCACTTCTGTCACTTTTTTTAAATTTATTGTTTATTTAAAAATTATTTTGAATAAATATGTTATATTAAAAAAAATTCAACTTTTTTACGCAATATATTATTTTATTATTAAGACAAGTTTATATTTTTTTGTGTGAAAAATTTCATTGATATAATCTATTTTTTCCACCACCCTTTAAATCGTCCTTGAGATTATAGCAAATTCATTTTAAGTATCTTTTAAGCTGCCTTCATTGTTTTAGGGATCTTCAGTCCCATCCTTATGAGATGATGAACTTTCATAGGAATTTGTTGAATTTCTTAAAACAATAATTTTCTTTCTTTTATTAGTCTTATTCTTTAAAAAATTACCCAAACCCTTAAATATCCCATTGATCAATTTAAACATAACCTATCGTGAGCCATAAACATAAACATTAATAAATTGCTTTTTTAAAGTAAAAAATAAAAATACTTTTATATAAATTTATTGGAAATAATACATGGATAGCTACAATATATATTTGTTGATTTTTTAATGAATAATAACGAGGATATAAATTAATTTACACTATCAATCAATAACAATTTTATATTCTGTCAAGTTAAATTAAAAATTTTAAATCATATGCATAAATTATTTTTATATTATCGAATGCATCTTCATTAAAACGAATTCTCACATGAAAAAATGCTTATATAAATTATTCTCTCCGTTCTTTTTTAAGTGTTACTTTTTTATTTTTCACACGTACTAAAAAACTAATCAATATTATTACTTTTCATATAATTATTATTTTTTTTACCTATAATACTCTTAATTATTTATTATATTTATTTTTTTTTTCTCTCTTTAATAATTATCTAAAGATAATTTTGACAAAACTACATTTAATACTACGTTAAACTTTATAAGTAACAATTAAATAAAAAATTATTTAAAAAAAGTGAGTTTTCCTCAAATCCCGATCATCTTTAATAAATAAAACAAAATAAAAATTTAATTAATATGCACCTTCTGACCCTAAATCAATTAATCACGGTTGTTAAATTTTTAGGTGTACCTGACTATTTCTTTAATCATATTTAAAATATTTCATAGAATCGTTGTAATGTACTTTTAGCCCCCAAAAGTGTATTTAATCTTATAAAATAATAGCTACTAGTACTTAGTCCATAGTTTTCTCAAATGTTATACATCATCTTCAGGTTTAGGGTTTAGTTTTACGCAAAAACTAATTTCACTTTTCACTGTTCCGTCCCCCTCCTTCAATTTCAATGGCAGATACACTAAGCAGCTTACCAGACCCAATTCTCTGTCACATTCTCTCTTTTCTCCAAACCAAACAATCCGTTGCTACAAGCATTCTTTCTAAGATGTGGAACAATCTATGGCTCTCAGTTCCCACCCTGTGCTTCGACGAGACAGTTAAAGACCAAATTACAAGTGTTAAGTTTAACGATTTCGTATACTCTGTTTTGCTTTCGCGAGATGCCACACTTCCCATTAAAAGTTTCCATTTCAATGTTTCATACAGTTATGATCTTCCGAGCCCCATTATCAGTATAAACAAATGGGTAAATTTTGTGGTACAACGAAAACTTGAGGACCTTTATCTCCGTGTCAAGTCTGTGGAACGTCCCGAATTGCCCATCACCATTCTCACTTGCAAAACCCTTGTGGTTCTCAAGCTTTCTCGTTTCGCCGTGAAAGAGGGTTGTTCTGTTGCACTTCCATCTCTCAAAACCCTTCATTTAAAATATATTTGGTTCTCAAAACTTCGAGATTTTATGTTGTTTGTAACTGGATGTCCAATTCTTGAGGATTTACTCACTCGGGTAACATTTGGTTCAGATGAATCTCTCAATTGTAACGAGTGGGACAGCTTTTGCTTAAGTAACTTGACCACAGGTTATATTCATTGCACTTATTCTTATTTTCCATTACAAGCATTTTACAATGTGAGCTCTCTACGCTTTCAAGCTGTTCAGGTTTGTTCACTACACTCACTAAAATGTTATTCATATGTATTTTGTTTTCCTTTGTTTTTGTGTGTGAGAATCTTACCTGATTTCTTCATATATGAACTAGGTGCATTACCGGAATGATTTAATTCCTACTTTTCATAATTTGACCCAACTGCAGCTTAATATTATCAGATATAGTTGCCAATTCTTAGTTGAAGTTCTCCATCACTGCCCTGAGCTTCGAAAGCTTGACCTTCGTCAGGTTTGTTTAGAAACATATCTGATTTATCTTTTCATAGAACTCCGTTGTGTTGTGTTGCTCGATATGTTTTAATTTATTTTATCTGCATTATTAACAGGCCAACTTGGACAAAATACGGAATAGAAAAACTGATAGAGAAAATTGGGTAGATCCGGATGTTGTTCCGCAATGCCTTTCATTAAACCTTAGAACTTGCAATCTTTTAAACTTCTTTGGCCTACCAGATGAGCTTATGCTAGCAAGATATATCTTGAAGAGTGCAAGCATTTTAGAAACCATGACAATTTGGAACTGTGGGCATTCCAAAAACAAAAAAATAATATCCTCATACCCAAGGGCATCTTCAACGTGTAAACTTACGGTCATTTATTTAGCTACATCATTCCAGTCATTTATTTAGCTAATTAGCTTCTTCCATGCAATTTCTATATTTGATGGTAACAGTTACTTTGTCCTTGGAAGATTTTCTGATCAAAACTGATGTCTCTGATTTGTCCTCAGGGGATTAATATAGTCAGCTTTTTTAATACTAGACCTATGAGTTTTATTTACTTTTGATAGTATATGTTTATAATAGTTAGTTAATATCGTTTCACTGCATGAAAGTTTTGATTTAGTGCTAGACTACAGTAATCAATGAAATTCGTTGACTTAAAAGCAGATTATGGAACTTGACACACTATGTTTAAGCATTTTTAGTTGAGAGATGATTGATATAAATTTAACCAAATACTTTATTTTGTTTTATTTTATAATAAAACAATTAAATTTGTTCTCCTTTATATGGTCATCATTATCAGACTTACACTCTATTGATTTGCTATAGAGGGTTAGAACTGTTAACATATTTTTATCTCGCGTTTCCTTTTTGTTTAATAAGATTTTGTGGTATCCTTTACTTTTCTATTTTTCTTATAGCTCTTTGCTTGGTATATTTCAATCGTGATCAATGATAGTTTACTGTGGTGAGAATCGGATATCAAGTTATTAATTAATTTGAATCCCAAATCATGAAGTTTACCACCGAGTTTTGATTTATCCAAAGGAAAGGGTAAAGATAGAAGAAAACGCTAATTGTGCTATGTAACAATAATGCTAGAGATCTAAGGTTCAGGGGTTGGTTATACTTAGGGAAGGTGTTAGCATCCTAAGTATCTGTAGTATTCTACAGGAACCTCTTATTAGTATTTATGTTCTGCTAAAGTCTTCTTGCTAAGAAAAAGTGTTAAGCTAAATATTTATGGTATGTGCACTAAGTATGCTCGTCAAGACATCGGATTTCGTGCCTACGTATCTTAACTAAGATGGAATTAGAGCATTCGTAGTTCACCTCACTAAGGGTAAAGAACACTTGACTATGGTCAAAGTTCCAAGGGGAGTAAGTATTCATAACCATGATATTATCATAGAGTTAACAAACTCTTTAAGTCTAAGTGGAAAGGCTAACTAAGGTTAGCTCCTAACAAGGTATGTGTTAAGATCTTGAAAAGTTAAAAGGGGTTGTAGGTTCTAACTCAAGTATAAGTTGAGAGGCTTAATGACTCTAACAAAGGCAAGAGAAGAGGATAAGACTGAACTATCTATGACATTGGATCAATAGAGAAACTTTCTTTTGGATTTGGTTGGGGAAATAAAAGGTAACTTAAGGATGAAAGCTAACAAGCTAACATCACTTAAGGAAACAACTTAACAAAGTTTAAAGAAAGTATGATAGAAACAAGTGTGGTATTCAAGCATGATTTTAATTTTAACACGAAAAAGCATATGGTAACAACCAAAACATGAGAATAAATGTAACAACATCCAAGGCAAAGACTTGACAAAGTAAAAAAAAAGCAAGGTAACAACCAAGCATACTCAAGGTTCAAAGAATTTTCAAACTCACATGGTGATAACAAAGATGTTACAACATCTAAATATTCATAAAGTATAGTTCTAACAAGACTAAAACATCATGGATACAAGTTAAGTTCAAGATTAAAGATGTAGATGCTTTTGATTGACTGCATTTTGTGGCAAAACATTAGAGTGTATATGAATGTCATGATTGATGTTATGACATACACTAAGAGTATTCTGGAGGGTAAGTGAAGTAGGATGTCATGATTGGATTCTGTAACATTGATTGTAAGACATCAGGCGTGCAGTTTTAGTTTTCTGGTATTTAGAATGAGGAAACTCAGGCTAGAATACATGAAATATTTTAGAAGCTCAAGCTGGAAGTCAGGAAACATTTTAGAAGCCCTGGAGAAATAAAATGTCTCTGACCTAACTGGTAAGGATGCAGATTCGTGAAGAGAGGTTTGGGTAAACCTAAATTCGGCACAAAGGCCCAAAGGATATCTGCTGCTATAAATAACAAGAGGATGAACCTAAATAAAGGGTGAGCCAGCAGAGAGATAAAAGAGTGGATTTTGTGAGTGAAGAGGTTTGCTCTTCACGTATGTCTAGGAGTCTTAGGATTCCTTGTGTGCCAAGCAATTGTATGATGTATAATTGCACTGGTTTATTGTGTATGAACTGTTGTGTTCATTGTGCCACTCAAAGCTTTTAAGCAAGAGGGTTGTGTCTCTTGATCAAAGTTGTGAAGCAAGATCAAGGTGTGTTTGAAGTGTGTATTCATATCTCCACTGTAATTGTGAATTGGTTTATATCACTGCGTTGATTGAGGGGGAGTGAGTGAAAAACTCTGGTCTAGTGGTCTCTAGGCTGAAGTGTCATTGGGTAGGTCTTAAGTGAAGATTACAAACTGAGATTGTTTGACTCTGAATTAATTCTACTAATAGTGAATTTCCTCCCTGGCTTGGTAGCCCCCAGATATAAGTGTGGTTGACACTGAACTGGGTGAACAATTACTTGTGTTATTTACTGCTTTCCATTTACAACTTATTATTAAGTGTAGTAGTCTTGTTACAGTGGATGTCATAACATCCGTGATAACATCCATCGTGTGCCTGCCAGAATTTCAATTGGCATCAGAGCAGGCACCCTGCCTGTTATTTTCTGGGTGAGATCTAGGGAAGTTAAATTTTGGTACTATGGATAAAGACATAGGATTCACGAATAGACCACCAATTCTAGATGGCTCTAATTATGACTATTGGAAACCTAGGATGATTGCCTTCTTAAAGTCTTTAGACAGCAAGGCATGGAGAGCTGCAAACTCATGATGGGAACATCCAGTAAACCCTGATAAAGATGGATTGTCTGTGCTTATACCTAAAGAAGAATGGAACAAAGAGCAAGAAGCCTTGGCTCTTGGGAATTCTAAAGCTTTGAATGCATTATTCAATGGTATAGACAAGAACATTTTCAGACTGGTGCATCATTGTGAGCTGGCTAAAGAGGTTTGGGATACTCTCAAAACAACTCATGAGGGAACCTCTAAAGTCAAGATGTCAAGATTGCAAATGTTGACAACCAAGTTTGAAAGTCTGAAGATGAAGGAGGATGAGACTATTCATGACTTCTACATGAATATACTTGATATTGCAAACACCTCAGGAGCCTTGGGAGAAAAGATGTCTGAAGAAAAGCTTGTGAGGAAAATTCTCAGATCTTTGCCTAAAAGGTTTGCCATGAAAGTCACTGCCATTGAAGAAGCTCAAGACATATGCAATATGAAGGTGGATGAACTCATTGGTTCTCTCCAAAGCTTTGAGATGAGAATGTGTGATCAGGCTGAAAAGAAGAAAAGCATAGCTTTTGTGTCAAAGGCTGAAGAAGATTTTGATGAAGACAATGAGGAGAATTTGTCAGAAGCAATTGTCTTGCTTGGTAGACAATTCAACAAACTGATCAAAAGAATAGACCATAAGTCTAAGCCATATGTCAAGAATAACTCCTCTGACACCAACAGAAGGGAAAAATCTGAAGATACATCTAACCAAGGCAAAGGAGTTCAGTGTTATGAATGTGAGGGTTATGGTCACATTAAAACTGAGTGTCTCACCTATCTCAAGAAGCAAAAGAATGGATTAGCAGTCACTTGGTCTGATGGAGATTCTGAGAGTGGATCAGAAGATGAGTCTGCAAAACATGTCACTGCTCTGAACAATGTATGTATATCTGATGGTGATTCAAGTGAAGATGCGCTAACTTATGATGAACTTGTTGCTTCATATAAGAAGTTGTGCAACAGAAGTGGAGAATTATATCAGCAAGGAGAGCAACAGAAGAAACTCATAAGGGAGTTAGAGGTTGAGAAGATGGACCATCTTGCAACAATAGAGTCTCTCAAAAGTGAAGCCAGCTTGTTGAAATCTAATCTTGATCAAATGTCAAAATCCATAAGGATGCTGAATCCTGGGACTGACACTCTAGAAAAAATTCTACAAAGTGGTCAGACAGCTGGAAACATGGCTGAACTGGGATTTGTTGGTAATCAGAAAACCATCTTGGAGCTCAAAAGGCCAAAGCCTGAAACTCAGAGGTCAAAATGGATGTCACAGCCAATGTCTCAACATCAGAGAAATAAAAACTGGAACCACTGTGGAAAACTTGGACATATTAAATCTGTCTGTTTCTGGTTTCATGGATTTCCTTATCATCCTCATCAAGGAAAATCCAAACATGGTGCTCATGTCAAAAAACTGCATCATGCTAAATCCAAGAAGGAAGTTCCTATCAAGAAGAGACAATGGGCTGCTAAGAATGTGGCTCTAGTAGCTCACTCTTCTCTAAGGATGCCTACCAAAGAAGACTGGTATTTTGACAGTGGCTGCTCTAGACATATGACTGGAATTAAGGATCTTTTGATAAACCTCAAGTCTCATTCATCTAGTCATGTAACATTTGGTGATGGAGCTAGAGGAGAAATCGCAGGTGCTGGACAGCTAGATTATCCTGGTGTTCCAAAACTGGATGATGTCATGTTGGTTAAAGGACTGACTGTTAATCTTATCGGTATCAGTCAGCTTTGTGACCAAGGATTTAATGTTAAATTCACTAAGAGTAATTGTACTGTCACCAATGAAAAAGGTGAGGAAGTCATAAGGGGGTCCAGAGCCAAGAACAACTGTTACCTATAGGAGCCCAGAAGTACCCCAATGGCTTAGCCCAAAAAGAGAAGAAGGATCAACTGTGGCTAGAGAATGGAAAACATCTTCTAAAAATAGAAAGGACCATGTCCAAAACAGTAGCAAGAGGAACTTCAAAGTTTACTTCAGATAGTAGGACAGGATGTGATAAATGCCGTGTGGGCAGGCAAGCCAAGAAGGGACACCCAAAGAATGGACAGCATAGAAATCTAGATATGTTATACTGGAACCTGATGGAGTCCATGGAAGCTACCCAACATACAGGGAGCAATGTCACTCAGAATGTCATGACATTGTTTTGTGACAATCTCAGTGCCATAAATTGGAATCCAAGTCAGCCAGAGAAAGCCATGAAAAATATTGACTGGCATCACCTTGGGAAAGAATATGAGGAACTAGGAGACTCAGAAGCATACAGTAATCACAGGGATACAAGGGATATCAAGACCACTCAATTTGAAAATTCACTAAGTAAGTTGAGAACTGGGCCTAATGCTGAATTTTAGCAATTAATAAGGAATTATATTTTGAAAAATAATCATATTCTGATTGGTCAAAATATTGAATTCCCTCCATTTCTTCAAGCAAACCCTTCTAGCCCCTTTTGCTCCCACCAATTCGCCTCTTTCGTTACCTCACATAACCTCATCAGAAAACCTCTTTTGATACAACCTAAGTCATCTACAATGTCTCAACATCATATCTCCATCCCTACCAAGCCCGACTCTGCTCAACACAAGAGCATCTCTCTGGATGATGTGATGTATGTCATTCCTCTAAGTATGATTTTTGGGAGAGGTAGTAAAGGCCAAACTTCAGCTCCTTCACATGCAGAGCAAAAAGGTAAGAATTTTGAAATCTCCATAAACAAGAATAACAAAATAAACGACTCTACACATAAGGACAGGTATGTAGATGAACTGGTCTCCAAACTATTCCATGAAGGTTGTGAAGTACAAGGGATAACCATTCCTCTGTCTAGGGTAGATCCATCTCCATGTCACAATGAAAGCCATGAAGATGACTCTGAGTGTTTCTCTGCTAAGTCTAACCCTAACACAGAGAACCTAGAAAATCTAGCTAATTCTGTGGTACAGGAGGAAGGTCTGGATGATAATCAACATGATGAAACTAAGAGCTCAGAAAATGAGGAAGAGATGAATGAAGCTGCTGGAAATGGTGATCATGTTGTAGATGTGTCATCAGATGATGAACTCATCAAGAATGTTGCTCCTGGTATAGCCAGGAAACTAGTGACCAAGAAAGGAAAAGCTGTACTTGAAGGAAATCATTCCAAAAGTCAGAGAAAAAGAACTCCTGTTGGACCTTCTAAATCTTGTAGCAAGGCATCAACTGCATCCAAGAGAAGGAAAGTTATGAATAGTAACTCTGAGTCTGATGGTGATGTTGTGAGAGATGTTCCTAACATCTTCAATGTGAATAAATCCTCAAGTCAGTAAACTCTGAATCCCATGCCAGCTGCTCCTCTAGACAATATATCCCTTCATTCCATTCACAGTGTGACAAAATGGAGATATGTCTATTAAAGAAGAATAGCCCTTGAGAGAGACTTGGGAGAGGATGCCTTAGAGATCAAAGAAGTAATGGATCTTATTAATAAGGAAGGACTGATCAAAACAGTCGCCGGTTTTTCAAAATGCTACGAAGGACTGGTGAAGGAGTTTATTGTCAACATACCTGATTCAATCTCAAAAAGGGACAGCAAGGAGTTCATGAAGATATTTGTCAGAGGAAGGTGTGCGCAATTTTCACCAGCTGTGATCAACAGGTACTTAGGGCGAGCAAATGGGGGTGAGAAGGAGTTGGTTGCCTCAGACAACCAGGTTTGTAAAGTGATCACTGCAAATCAAGTCACTACCTGGCCATCCAAAGGTAAATTGTCTACAACACTGCTGAGTGTAAAGTATGCCATTCTTCATAAAAATTAGTGCAACTAATTGGGTGCCTACCAACCATACTTCCACCATTGTAGTTGGCCTTGGCAAGATCATTCATGCCATAGGTACCAAAGTTAACTTTGACTTTGGTCTATACATCTTTGATCAAGTTGTTAAGCATTCCACAACCAGTGCTATCAAGCTGCCCATTGCTTTCTCTTCCCTCATTTGTGAGATCATACTCAATCAATACCTTGGAATCCTGAATTCAAGTGATGTTGCCAGCAAAAGGGAACCTGCACTGTCCATTCACTTTAAACTATTTGAAGGAAGACATGTGCCAGATATGGCTTTCACTTCTAGTGAGAGGGCCAAGATCTCTAAAAGAATGGTAATAGCATAATTAAAGGAAACATATAGGGAATTGGGAGAAACCATCAGGACAACAACTGCACGAAAGATCAAGTTAAAATCATTTATTCAAAGTCTTGAAAGAGATACTGTTGATGGTGTAGCTATGTCAGGTGCAGATTCTGATGACTGTGACAAGGATGTCTCAACCGATGCTCATAACATTGGTTCCAACTCTGAAGAGGAATAAGGTTGATGAGGTGGTAGCCTATTGTGTGGCTCATGCTGATGGTTGTTGAGCTAATGGTGTGTTGCTGATGTGTTTTTGTTGGTTCTTTGCTTATAATTTTGTGTTTTTCTTGTGACAGCAAGATATTGTGTGATGCTCTCCATGAGCAGTTTTTTGTAATGACCCCAAACATATGAAATGTTACACATTATGATCTATACTATTGTATTAGTTTGATCTTAATTTGTGGCTAAAAAGGGGGAGAGTGGTAGATAACAGCAGGTTAGAGATGATGCAAGTGGAAGGTTTATGTGTAGACTTGTGTGTATTACTGCTGCAGGTGTGTTACAGGTGCTGCTGCAAATATGCAGGTGTGATAACAGCTTATGCTATTAGTGATGTGTGAATTCCTAATTTCTGTAGGAATGTATGTTAGAAGTTTGTGAGATTATACCTGCTGCTTAGGAGTGTGTGTGTTCCTTGATGGAACCTAGTAGTATTGTAGCTGCTAGTAGGGTGTGTTTCTGCAGGTGTTTGCAAAATGTATGTGTTGTGTATCTCTTTAGGGGGAGTAGCACAGGATGATTCACAGAGAGTGTAACATCTGTAGTCTAGGCTAACAGGTGATAGAATGTAATGTTGTGGAAGTGATGTGACTCAGGATGTCATCCTGAATGTCATAACATCCAGAAAATCCTGAATGATTTATGTGTGACTGCAAGCTGTGCAGGTTGTGCCCAACTGATGTAGTATGCATCAGTTGAGGGGGAGTAACCCAGAATGTTACTCAAAACATTATGACATCTGTAGTGCTGACTAACAGATGATTTTGTGTGAACAGGTTGATCATGAGAAGCTGAGAGCTAACTGTGTAGACAACTCTTATAGTGCTTAGTGTCGCCACCGCGAAAATAAGGTGCCGGCAAAACAGAAGAGTCGCCACCTTTCGTTATTTATCCCTTAGAACGGGAAAGGAAACGATCGGAAAAACCTGACGAAAAGGTATAAGACAAGGTCATCGCAGCCATTGTCTGGGTTCGGGAGTCGGTTACGCAAGGGGAAGGTATTAGCACCCCTCGCGTCCATCGTACTCGATGGGATCCACGCTTGTTGTGTTTATCTGACGGGTTGGTTTTATCTATCTACCTATCAAGGCTGGTCTGAAAATACAAGAAACTGACTCGGCAAAGCGTCGCACTTTATGCCTACGTATTCTCATCAGAGAATGAGAAATCAGAGTCAACGTAGTCCGGGATAATACGGATTACGGGAGTTCAGATTCATCTGTTTTTTCGAGTAGGGTTAACAAACAGTTCTAGCAGTTTGGCGTACGCAGCTCGACCCTTGGAGACTTAGGCGTTATCGTTTGCGGTAGAACGGGGAGTTAACGACACTCTTTTCTTCAGAAAAGCTTCCTTTGAATTACGGGCCCACGGGGCAAAAAGGTTTGAAGTTTGTTTTCTGTCTTTTACGGAAGAACTGTTTTTTTTTGGATATTTACAACCAATATCGCACTAGAGACTATGACCTGAGAGTGAATGCATCGCATGTCACCCAAAGGGTGCCATACTAAACATCCAGACTGTTGAAAAGAAACTCTCCAACAATCCTTTATCAGATAGCTTAAGGCTCGTAACGTACGACGTCAGTTAACCTTTATTACTATACTTTAATTTGTTTTGGGATGAGAAGAGAACAAACTCTATGGGGAGACTATCAAGTCCTAATGTTGTCATGCCAAGGATTCATCCTATGGTTGAGGTTTCAAACAGGGAACTCCTAGAAGTTATCATGCATAGGTTTCAACCTAAAGTTCTAATCATCACTTCCTTATCAAAGGAAATGAGATTCCTAGGGGATCATGTCAATGATAAACAGAAACAGATAAAGCATCAGCTTAAACAGTAAACAGTAAACAACTGTAAAATGCATGCAATGCAAGTGAGGGAGGAAATGTGTGTGGGGCATCAGCCTCCACATGCTCGTCTCGACCTCAAGCCAGATATGAATAACTGTAACCATACAGAAGAAATAACATGCTATCAAGCAAAATATGAGTAACTGTAATCATACAGAGGAAATGCAATAAAATGCCCCCAAGCAAAACAAACAAACCACATAGGCAAGGGAGCAGAGCTCTACCGAATACCCGCAAGCAAAGCCATACAGTATAAATACAAGCAGAGGGAGCAACTCAACCTCTAGTGCAATCATGCCCCTAGAGTAAATCAATCTAAATATGAACTTATTCTAATGCATCAAGCAAATCAAAAAATTCACATCAATACAGTTGCACAGAAAGAAAACAGACAGTCAAGAAAGCAGATCAACCACCCCCACAGCTTCACAGCAAAGCTCTCCTCTGACAGTAGTTCAGTCTACAGTCTGCAACTTCTCTTTAAGGCCTTCATCTTCAATAGCAAGTATCAACTTGCTTCTTCAAGCTTTTAATGCATCAAATACAAGTATCAACTTGTTCTCCAACTTCAAGCTTCAACTCTTCATTCAATTTCAACTTGATCTTCTTCACAAGTGTCAACTTGTTCTTCTTGGTCTTCAAGCCTCAGCTCCAATGGCAGTCTTCAAATACAGAGAAGCAACAACTTCTAGTATCTTCAATCTTCTAACAAGGAACTCCATCCTCTAGCAAGGGAGAAAGATTCATCTAACAAGAACAAGGTGGGGATAGGGAGAAGCAAAGTGAAGACCAAAGGTCACCACTAAATACTCCACCATCAAGGAAAGGAACCCTCAAAGGTTCTACCAACTTGTGAAGAGCCACACATCCTACCAAAGGAGGGATGAGGCCTTCACAAGGGGACCTTACATCATAGAGAAGAATGGAAGTGATCAACACCTTCCATGTTTATGAAAGAAGAAAATCTATCTAGAAGCTCTACTTACAAACCCTAATCTTAACACCTAAACAAAACTACACCAAAAGAAGGGGAATCTTCACATCCAAGATTCTTCATGCATTCCTCAGCAGTCCACACATGTCTTCATCATCATCCAAGAGCAAGAGAGGCAAAACCCTAATCTAAGGGAACTAAAGAAACCATTCTAGTTGAATTAGCAAGTTAGGATCACCTAAAACTTAGTACTAAAGTTAATCCTAACTAAAATACTAAAACTAATTGTAAAATCCTACAAAAATAACTATGGGAACCTAATTCAATCATGAATCTATCATACAAAATCCAGAGGTTGAATCATCCACAGAGTTCTAGAAATAAATCCTAAATCACAAGGTACTAAGCTTAAACCCTAAAACTAGAGCACCTAAAGTTTCAACTTAAAAACACTACCTAATTTCATCACAAAAATGTCATAAAATTACTAGAGGAGCACGCATATCTAAACTAATCACACACACAAAATTAGCTCAAGAATCATCACCAATTGCTCACACAAAAATCAGCAAAACAAAGTATCAACCATAATGATTTTAATGTCAATTAAAATACAAAAAATGCACATAAAATGAAAATGCATGAATTTCCTGATCTTTCAATTTCATAAAATTCTAGATCCAATCATGAATCAAGGAAAAAAAAACTTGGATCAATTTGGATTATTTTCCTATTTTTTATGAATTATTTTCTAAACCATATGAAATGATAAAAATAAAAGAAATAATAAGAAAACGATAAAAGGCGTGTGGCAAATAGCAAATATTTCAAGTTCAATCCAGGAATTGGGCCAGGAGGGGGGTGTGGATAACAATTTGTCCAAAGCCCAGGCGCTTCAACTCATTTGCCTTCTCTTCAGAAATTCACACAAGAAAGAAAAATAGTACAAGCCAGGATTCAAACCAACGACCTCTTGGTTCACACAACGAAGAATCAAAGTCCATAAACAAAACGGTGAGTTTAAGGGGGAGGGTACATGGCTCATCATGAGCGCTTGGATCCATGGACTGAGTCAAGTCTTCCTTGTGAATGGAGGGACACGATTACGTCTTCTTCATTTTAAACCTGCAAGTCTGCGCGCGCAGGGCCCATCGCCGGTGGCTTTTCCGGCCACCCCTGGCGCAACCCTAAGTCTCTCTACACTCAACCATTTGCCACGATGTCTGAATGAATCTTGCTCAAAATTTCACAAGCAATTCAACCATGCCATTAATTCATCCTCAAAACGCCTGAATCTTGAAATAACAATCTCAACCGAAAATGAACTTCCACCTAAATTGCCTCTAAAGTTGCAATTGATCATCCTAAATCCATCTATGTCAATAGCGGAACCTAACCACATGCTTCTAGTTCATTGAAAACACATAATTAGAGAGAAATTTTAAGAAGTTAAAACCTGTATTTGAGCTTGTAACAGATGCACTTCTTGCTCGATTCAACCTTCAAGATGATGCAGATTCACTCTAAATCACCTTCTGAAGCTAATGCAACCTTCACTTTTCCTTGATTTTTCCTTGAACTCAGAAACCGATTCCAACTTGCAGTTGTGAAACTTCAACCTCACTCTCTGCTTCAGGGCTCAATCTTCTCCAAAAAAATGGCTGAACACACTCTAATGCTTATATAGAACTCATTGGAAATGTCTAGAAAGTTCTGTAACCTTCCATAGGAGATTTTGCAATTTCACTTTCTCCTTCAAAATACCATGTGCCAAAATCGTGTATTTGCTCCCTTTGGGCATGAAAATGCTTGCAATCATCATCTCATGAGATATTGGATTAGTTGGTTATGTTAATTTCCTTGTTTACAAGCCAATGGTGTGAGTTTGATATGTTGCTTCATCATGAAGAAACAACATGAAATGGTATGAATTTGACCTCAAACCAAAATTCCAATATTGCCAAAGTTCTTAAAATGACTTTTCCATTCAAAATGGCCTATTATTTTGCCTTGTTTGGACACAAAATGAATTATTTCAATTTTTTGGTTATTAAAGGCCTTTAATTCTTCTTTTTTTCAAAATTCCTCACACCACATCCTTCCTTGAGCCATTTCAATGCCTCCTTGATGCATGGTCAAGGTTAAAACCCCATTTTGAACAACTTTCTAGTTGAACAAAATTTCATTTGAGGCCTCTAAGTTGGAGAAGAAGGAATCATCCTGCTTGGGAAACATACGGCGTACTGCCTGGAATATGCTATACCTGCAACAACACAAACAAACAGACAAGATACCCTTCTCAAAGGGACCTATCAAGGTTATCATCTTGTGACAATGTTCAAGTAATTCATTGTTTCAACAATCAGTGGCCTAGGCCAGTAAGTTTATGTATGCGCATTTTATCAAAAACATCGGCGTTCTTTTTCGCAAACACAACAGATAGATGCTAAACAAACAAACAGAATTGCTGAATAATATATATTTTATTGATGATGAACCCCTGAATGGGTGAAAATGTTTTACAACAGATGCAAGCTCCTGGAATGAGGAAGCTGCGCAAATATAACAACATAAATATACATCAGTATATACACAAATGTCGGCAATGAGGCGTAGACGAACACCATGAGTTGATCCCTCTATGACCCACTCGACTTCGATACCTCTCCGACGCTTCAGCTTCAGAAGAGATTGATTCAGATAAACGGCCCTCAGGTCTTCCAAACCACTAAACAACGAAAGTCCACACGCAGAACACAGTCATTTGCTTTTCCAAATCCCTAACTTTTGCCTGAATCGCCCTTTCGGGTTTTCGATTCACTGGGATACCCTTTTTTGCCAAAGTCACCCTTCCGGGTTTTCGACTTTGCGGGTGTACATTTTTTCATTATATCCCTAATTTTTGCCCGAACTTTTTTCCCTTTTTTATGGTTCGTCGGGATGCCCCATTTTTTCCTGGATATTCTTTTTCTTTCCAGCGGGTCATTTTTTAAGCAAAGTATTTTTTAACTGCGTCCGCGTTCACCGGGGATGCAAAATCTTCGCCATCCATCGTGGATAACAACAAGGCTCCTCCCGAGAAGACCTTGCTGACGACGTACGGACCTTCGTAATTGGGAGTCCACTTGCCCCGGTGATCGGAGTGTGGAGGAAGAATCTTCTTTAGGACGAGATCACCCGTCTGAAAGCTTCTAGGAAGCACCTTCTTGTCATAAGCTTTCTTCATTCGGCTTTGGTACAGACGACCATATGCAATCGATGCTAATCTTTTCTCGTCCATCAGGCTGAGTTGGTTTAGTCGGTTCTTAATCCATTCTGCCTCATCGAGTTTCACGTCAACCAAAACTTGTAAAGAAGGGATCTCAACTTCTAACGGTAGGACAACTTCCATACCGTACACCAGTGAGAAAGGAGTTGCCCCGGTTGATGTACGTACCATTGTACGATGACCGTGCAGTGCAAATGGCAACATCTCGTGCCAGTCCTTATAGGTCGCAACCATCTTCTGTACAATCTTCTTAATGTTTTTATTGGCCGCTTCAACGGCGCCATTCATCTTCGGCCGGTAAGGAGATGAGGTGTGGTGTTCAATCTTGAAACTCTGGCACAGCTCCTTCATCATCTTGTTATTCAAATTCGAACCATTATCAGTAATGATCCGCTCGGGAATTCCGTAACGACAGATGATGTCCCTCTTTATGAATTTAGCCACCACCTGCTTGGTCACATTAGCATATGAGGCTGCCTCCACCCACTTGGTGAAGTAGTCGATGGCTACTAAAATGAAGCGATGACCGTTAGAAGCAGTGGGCTCGATCTTGCCTATCATGTCGATGCCCCACATGGAGAACGGCCACGGGGAGGACATGACATTTAACGGGCACGGCGGCACGTGAATCTTATCAGCATAAATTTGGCATTTATGACATCTCTTCGCGAATTTAAAGCAATCCGATTCCATCGTGAGCCAGTAGTATCCTGCTCTCAGGATCTTTCTTGTCATAGCATGCCCGTCGGCGTGCGTACCAAATGTGCCTTCATGGACTTCTTCCATGAGCATACTCGCTTCTTTCTCATCTACACATCTGAATAGCACGAGATCGTGGTTTCTCTTATACAAAACTCCATCAGGATTGAGATAAAAATTTCCAGACAGTCTCCTCAGAGTCTTATTATCCTGGGTTGACGCTCCCGCAGGATACTCCTTAGTCATAAGGAAGGTCTGGATATCATGGAACCATGGCTTGCCGTCGGAGGCTTCCTCGATCGCAAAGACGAATGCAGGTCTATCAAGACGAGAAAGGACAATTCTTGGAGCTTCATCCCAAAAATTGACTTTATACATTGAAGCCAACGTGGCTAAGGCATCAGCCATCTGGTTTTCAGCTCTGGGCACATGATGGAGTTCCACTCGATCAAAGAACGGAAGCAGCCTTCTGGCATAGTTCATGTACGACACCAAATTCGATTGACGAGTCTCCCACTCCCCTTTAATCTGGTTAATCACAAGTGCTGAGTCACCATATACATCTAGGTTCTTGATTCTCAAATCAATTGCTTCTTCTAGACCCATGATGCATGCTTCGTACTCTGCTTCATTATTAGTGACCGGAAACGTCAGTCTAGCAGTGAACGGGATATGGGATCCATGGGGAGTTGTGATGATTTCCCCAATGCCACTTCCGTAAGAATTAACCGCCCCGTCAAATATCAATTTCCACTGGGATTTCCTGTCTGGACCCTCGTCGGGCAACGGTTCATCACAATCTTTCACCTTCAGAAACATGATATCCTCATCAGGGAATTCAAATTTCATCGGCTGATAATCTTCGATCGGCTGTTCGAAAAGGTATTCAGACAATACACTTCCCTTGATGGCCTTCTGGGAAACGTACTGAATGTCATATTCTGTCAACACCATTTGCCATCTGGCAATCCTGCCCGAAAGCGCTTGCTTCTCGAAGACGTACTTGATTGGATCCATCTTTGAAATTAGCATGGTTGTGTGGTTGAGCATGTACTTTCGTAAATGTTTGGTAGCCCAGGCTAATGCACAACACGTTTTCTCCAGCATCGAGTAACGAGGTTCACAGTCTGTGAACTTTTTACTCAAATAGTAAATGGCATGCTCGTTTCTGCCTGTCTCGTCGTGCTGATCGAGAACACACCCCATACTATTCTCAAGAACTGTCAAGTACATGATTAAGGATCTTCCGGCCACTGGGGGTATCAAGATCGGAGGCTCCTGTAGATACTGTTTTATCTTATCAAATGCCTTCTGGCAATCCTCGTTCCAGATAATCGCCTGATCTTTCTTTAGCAGTTTGAACATCGGTTCACACGTGGCTGTGAGCTGAGAGATAAACCTTGCAATGTAGTTTATTCTGCCCAAGAAACCACGAACTTCTTTTTCAGTTTTTGGCGCAGGCATTTCTTGTATTGCTTTTATCTTCGCAGGATCAACCTCGATGCCTCTTTCACTCACGATAAACCCCAGTAGTTTTCCAGATCGTACTCCGAAAGTACACTTGTTAGGATTCAGCCTCAACTTGAACTTCCTAAGCCTCTCAAAAAGCTTCAGCAAATTGACTAGATATCCCTCCTCCGTTTGGGACTTCACAATCATGTCATCAACATAGACCTCAATCTCATGATGAATCATGTCATGAAACAAAGTAACCATTGCTCGTTGGTAAGTGGCCCCTGTGTTCTTCAGACCGAAAGGCATTACCTTGTAGCAAAACGTTCCCCAAGGCGTAATAAAGTCTATGAATAAGGATATGTCTCCAGACATGTGTCTTGAGCACCCACTATCGAGAACCCATCTTCTCTCGGTGGTCTCGACACATTTCACCTGTCAAAACATAATTAGCACAAGGAGGTACCCAATGGCATATTGGGTCCTAATAGGTTAGCGACAAAATGGTTGCGTTTGGGCAACCATTGGTAGATGCCTTTAGGAACAAGAAATCTTCTAAAACGGCATTTACCAATGGAGTAGCCTTTCCTACAACAGTATAAGCAAGCAAAATCAACTTTAGAGACACTTTCACTTGCTTGATCCCTAATTACATATGCATATTTTTGGTATGGATTAATCATACTTTTTCTAAAATCCTTTTTATCAATAGCAAATGTAATTTTAGGCTCGAGTGCCTTGTTTAATTTGGCCTTGAGGTGTCTAACCTCACCTTGCCAAATATGACAAGTGCCACACCCGAAGTTGAAAGGGTTTCTATCGTCCTTACTATCCGATTCATTGCCTTTCACAATGGAAGCCTTTAGGTCCTCTAATTTCTTTTCGGACTCTTTAACCTTATGTTCTAAATACGTAAAGATTTTCTTATTAGAAGCAAGTTTCTTGAAGGCTTCAACTGCTTCATTATGTAAGGCATGAAATGCGGCTAGTAATTCTGAATGCGACATATTTGATGACTTGTCATATTTAGAGTTACGTACCTGTTTTTTCTTATTTTTCTGATTTGCGGAGAGGCATAGATTCACGGACTCTTCTTCATCACTAGAACTTTCATCAGAGGAGGAAGAGTCGCTGTCACTTTCCCAAGCTATGTACGCTTTCCTCGGCTTTGAAAATTTCTTGTGTGATTTTGATGATTCCTTGTCCTTTCCCTTTTTATTCAATGGACAGTCCGGTTTGTAGTGACCGGGCTTTCCACACTTGTAGCACGTCCCTCTAGTCTTTTTACCTTTCGAGTCATCATCCTTGGAGTGTCTTGATTGTTTCCGGAAGTTTACCAGGTTCTTCTCGGAATGTTGTATGTCGTTCTTCCTTACATAACGATTATACCTTTTAACAAACAACACCATATCTTCGCTTGTGTCTTCTTCTTGTTCGTCGCTCGAGGAATAATCATTTTGCTCTTTTGCTTGAGACTTCGAGGAGGAAGTCTTGAGAGCTATCGATTTCTTTTCACTCACCTTCGCTTTGTCTTTCTTTTCCATCTTTTCACGTTGGTCTAAGCTCAAGAGTACCTGTTCATGCTCTTGCAATTTGCCAAACAAAGTTGTCAAGTCTAATGTGGTAAGATCATTTGCCTCTTTGATGGCGGTCACTTTTGGCTGCCATTCCCTGTTAAGACATCTCAAAACTTTATTAGTAGCAACATCATTGGAAATAGGCCTACCTAGTGAATGTAAGCGATTGATAAGATGAGTGAATCTCTTTTGCATGTCGGCAATGGTTTCCCCTTGCTCCATGAAAAAGAGATCGAACTCTTGTATAAGAGTGTTGATTCTAGCTAACTTAACATCGGTTGTCCCCTCATGGGCTATTTGTAGTGAATCCCACATGGGCTTAGCAGTAGGACAATGGGATACACGGTAATATTCATCTACACCTAATGAGGAGATTAAGATGTTTTTAGCTTTCCAATCATAATTGTATTTTTTCTCATCGTCATCGGTCCATTGTGCTCCAGGCTTTGGCACAACTACATTATCCGCATTGGTCATAGTAATTTCTATTGGACCATTAAGGATAACGTTCCATATTTTTCTATCTATGGAGTTTATATGCACACGCATACAGTCTTTCCAATAACTATAATTTTCACCGTTGAAAACAGGAGCCCTATTATACGCCCCTTTAGGTTCGTTTGCCATTTTCTATCTTGTTGTATTTGAAGCACCGAATAACCGGAGCTCTGGATACCACTTGTTAGACTATGGCACGGATCTAGAAGGGGGGGTTGAATAGATCCCCAATTAAAATTTGAGTCGGCGCTACCAATTTAAAATTGGTTTTAAAAAATGTTTTAAGTGCGGAAGCGGCCGAGGAAAAATATAGTCTAAAACGAACGGTTATTGGAAAACCGGATATACGTAAGCCTATGGATTTATGACAATTCGGAAAAAATAAAATCACAACACAAACTATGCTTATCAATTGTTTACTTCAATTTGCAAGGTTACCTAGTTCCAATGATTAACTAGACACACAAAAACTAGAAGCAAAATAAGACAATTTTAGTTCAGGACTTTTGTCGAACAGTTTGTGTGCACAAATATCTCAACGGATATTTATGTTGAGTAAGGGATTGGAAATGCCCTAGTACAATATTTTTATTGTACTTAGTAGTTAAAAACAGAGTTTCAACACCTTACTCAATTTGTATCACAGTTTGACAATAATCACTTAAGCTAGAATCACTTATTTTATAAGCTGAATTGAAAATGACAGAAAATGAAGAACACACGATTTGATAAGGCAGTTCCCCCGTCGTCCTCGCTTCGGGGTACGTCTGCCCTCAATTCTAAAATTATAATTGAGATATATTGAATATATATCACCTGTTGGAATGAACAGTTTTCACAAGAGTTGATAGACAATGATACAAACAATCTCAAATGTTGTTGATGCTTGCTATCACTTCTTGCACCTTGATTCAAGATGAATCAAGCCCTTCAATTTGTTGTGAATGACCTCCGATTCCAGCCACCTTAATGAAAAACCTTCCGTTGTTCAAACCTTCGGCTCGGCTGATCTTAGACACCAACAAATCAAACCCGGAAAGTCTTCAACACTTCAACGCCCTCGCTACTAAACTGATGAACCTTCCGTTGATCAATTACCTTCGCACCTGCTTGAATGTTGAATGAACTATTCCGTAGCAAAAGCCCTCAAAACCTTATAGTCTTGATGGGTAAAACCCTCAAGGTTTTCTGCAAGAAACACCTGCCCCAATTTCCACTCGAACCAGATCTTCAATCAACGCGTTCGAACCTTATCACCCTTGAACAAGACACTAATCACAGCAAAAATGATTGTGTATATTTGTGGATTTGTGTGTTGTGTGAGGGATGAAGATGAAGAAATATGTTGCACCTATTTCACGTTTCTTGCCCTGACAATTTACTCAAGATTTCAATTGTTATTTGTTAAAAATAAGCAAAACTCTATTTATAGTAATAACCAAAATAGCCAACAAAACAAAATTTTAAACACAGCAAGAAAAACAGCACAGCGCGCGAACGGTCGACCATAGGGTCGGTGTGCGCTGACCCGTGGGAAATCCTCAGCTCCATGCGCTGAGTGGCACGGTCGACGCATGTCTTCATGCGCTGATCCGTGGAAAAGCAAAACACTCATGCGCCGACTGTACGGTCGATGCATAGCTTCCATGCGCTGAGCCGTGAGAAATGCCAGGCTTCATGCGCCGACTGTATGGTCGACTCACTGCTTAGAAACCTGCAAAAATAACAGCTTTTTCCATTTTGTGCATCCTGCCACATTCAGTTAAGACACATATTAAGGTATAATGATTTAACAATAAAAAAGAGGTATAGCATGATGAAGTATTGCATGATGCTTCTAATTTGTCCAAGGTTGTGTTTTGTCATCATCGAAAACTCGGAGGCCTGTATTGTGAGACAACTTGCCCTCACATTCCCCCCTTTTTGATGATGACAACCTGTTGCACACAACATGCGATGTCTTAAATCATAGTTGTACGCTCTCCCCCTTTCTTTTTCAGTCAAAGCATTTGTGGTGGTTGACGCTGTTCTCCCCCTTTGACAACATCAAAAAGAAACCAAGAACTATAAAGTTTTGACGGATTAAAAATATAACAAACATAAAATCAAGAAAAAGCCATACAATATAGCCAACAGATAATAATTAAGCATACACCAAGATTAATACATAATATTGATAAGAAACATAAAGTAGCAGCACATAAAGTCTTGACAGAATTTAGGAATTTAAACAAAACACCATAACAAAGTTTGCAACCAAAAACAACGAAAGAGACTATGATGCATGCAACCAAAACAGCAAATGAAACCATAATAAGATGAACACAAGCTAATAACCCCGTCCACGTCCACGACCACGCCCACGCCTCTCATAGAAATGGGGATGACATTGAGGATGAGCCAAATCAGTGAACTCTTCAGTGATGTTGTTCAGGAAGTCGAGACTCTCAGTAATTTCCCGTTCTTCAGCTTGATGGGAGTGAACGAGAATCTCAAAGCGAGCATCCAGCTGTGTGGAGATTCCATTGATCCGCTCATTTTGAGTATACAGCTCAGAGCGAACTTGTTCCATCCGTTCATCCTGACTTCTCATAAAATTCAGCTGTTGTTCCTGCATAGTGGTCATGAAATTACGTTGGTCTAATTGCATGGACTGCATCATTTCCAGAATGTCGGAGTTGTTGGATGGCTGTTAAGGAGAAGGAGGTGCCTCAGAGCTATGTTGATAGGGCTGATAGAATCTCCCAAGTGTGGTCCACCCAGTGTATTGCCATTCACCCCAGCCTTGGTTATTTTCCTCACTGTCAGTTTCTTGTTGACTCGTGTAAGCAGTCCAGTCATTATTGAGGTTGGAATTTGGTGGCGGCTCTTGATAGTTGAGGTTGAAATTTGGTGGCTGCTCTTGATAGTTGTCTGGAGGCACATATGTCTGACGCTCTGTATGATCAGCTTGGTCTGGTTGCATTGTGTCAGCAGCCTGTGTATCCTGTTCTTGTTCTTCTTCACTTTCATCTGAACCATCTGCACTTGCTTCATTCTCTTCACCTTCGGACTCATCTGCACTCTCTTCACTTGATGATTCGGACTGAGGCATATTTGCGTGGCGATAGAACTTGTACTTCTGGTATTTACGAATCCAGACGTATCCCATCATTGAGAAAACTTTTGGACTGGATTCTTTGTCAGCGGAAATGGAAGTGTATGCAAAGGAGGGGTAGTTCACATTTGCAGAATTGAGGACCTCTTGTATGAAGGATCCATAGGCAAGTGCCGTACTTCGTTTGGAGTCACGCAATTCATACATACGACTCGCAATGTAATACGGCCAGTTGATTTTGATGTCGTGACCCAGGATATGTATGAGATGAACTTCAGCCTGTTCCACCCTTAATAATACACCCTGTTTGGGCCACAGAATGCGCGCCACAATCCATTGAAGAATTCTTGCTGAAGTTTTGAGTTTTCCGGACGTGACAGATCGTGGAAAAGCAGCACTGTTGACAATGTGGTCAGGATATGGTCGCTTAAGCATACCATTCAGTGCAGTTTTGAACTCATAACCTTCAATTGTGTGTGAATCAGTTACTTCAGCCAGAGGAGGTTCATTTTCCTCCACAGTCATATCAAAATATTTGGTCCAAATTTCAGAATTTAGAGATACCTGAGTGGGTCCGATAACGGAGTGGAAATTTTCACCATGAAATTTATCATTGAGACCAGTATAGAATATACGTACCAGGTCTTCACTGTACTTGGCATTGCATTCAAGAAATCTCTCAATGCCGTGATATGTGAGATAGGTCATGATTTCTCCAAGGTGCATGCGTTCGGCGACAAGTTCGTAGAATGCATGTCGTCGTACAACCTTTCTTCGACCAATATCCTTGTTGAAGTTCTCTCGGAGAGATGGATGAACAAGAGATTCGAGGGTAATGGGTATTGAGGCAGATGTTGACCCTCCTGACCTCTTTTTGGTGGGTCTATGAGAAGATGAAGCCATGGGTAGAGATTTTGGTGGGTAATGAGAAATGGGAGAATTCTGAAATGAGAGGTTTTTGCTGTGGGTTCAGAACAATAGTTTCCCCCTTTTTAAGAGAAAACTTAGGGTTTGTTGGAAAGTGGAAGAGACAAGAAGAAGTAGTGGAGAGAATAGATGCAACTCCCTAGGAATATGAGTGGATGCATGTAACTACCATTAATGAGGAGACCTGAAACGAACAACTAGAAAAATAAAACTGAATTTTTCAGCGAGCCGTCGACCATAGCTCTGCATGCGTCGACGCATGCTGTAAAAATTTCAATAATTTTAAAAGTTAAACAGAGTGCGTCGACCTCTGTTCTGGTATGGTCGACTCAAGACCTGAAAATGCAGAATTTTGCCTGGTTTCATATGACATGATGCTTAATAATGGCAGACAATAATGCCACAACAAAAATGTTTAATCAAGCAATTTAAATACACAACAGATGATTCACATATGCACCATAGTTAATATATTTTACTTTGAGATCACAAATAAAACTTGTATGTAGAGAGAAGGATGAGGAACAATATCACCTCAATGCCGGATAAGCTTGATAAACAACATACTTGTACTTGCAAAAACATCAAATTTGTTAGAAGTACAAAATATAGATGTGAATGAAATAAGCTGAAATAAGCAAATTATGACTCCCGCTTCGAAATGTCGAGAATACCGAGTTCTCGGCGAATATGAAAGAAAGGTTCGGTGGCTAGCGGCTTAGTAAAAATATCCGCTAATTGATTCTTAGTATCAACATGTTCAAATACAACGTCGCCTTTCTCAACATGATCACGAAGAAAATGGTGTCGAATTTCGATATGTTTAGTGCGAGAGTGCAATACCGGATTCTTTGTGAGATTAATAGCACTGGTATTGTCACATAGGATTGGGATACGTTCAAGTTTGAGGTTAAAGTCCAATAGTTGTTGCTTAATCCACAGGATTTGAGCACAGCAACTACTGGCGGCAACGTATTCCGCTTCGGCGGTTGACAAAGCAACTGAAACTTGCTTTTTGCTATGCCAACTAACCAAAGAATTTGAAAACAAGTGACACGTACCACTAGTGCTTTTCCTATCCAACTTGCAACCCGCAAAGTCGGAGTCGGAATAACCTAACAACGAATAATCACTACCTTTGGAATACCACAAGCCATACTTTGGAGTACCGGATAGGTACCGAAGTATTCTTTTAACAGCTTTTAGGTGGGATTCCTTAGGACATGATTGGTATCTTGCGCACATACATACGCTAAACATAATATCAGGACGCGACGCAGTGAGATAGAGAAGTGATCCAATCATACCTCTATACCTTTTTACCTCTACGTCCTTACCGCTTTCATCCTTATTCAAATTTGCACATGTAGGCATGGGGGTGTCTATGGCCTTGGATTTTGCCATGTCAAATCTCTTGAGAAGGTCCAAACAATACTTTGTTTGACTCACGAAAGTTCCTTCCTTGAATTGTTTAATCTGCAACCCGAGAAAGTATGTGAGCTCTCCCATCATACTCATCTCGAATTCACCCTGCATAAGAACAAAAAACTCTCTCACGAGATTCATGTTAGTCGATCCAAATACTATATCATCAATGTAGATTTGAACTAATATCAAGTGCTTTCCTTGACGTTTAATAAAGAGTGTCATGTCAACCTTTCCTCTTGAGTAACCTTGATCAAGTAGAAATTTACTTAGGCGTTCATACCAAGCTCTAGGAGCTTGCTTGAGACCATACAACGCCCGTTTTAGTTTATAAACATGATCGGGGTACTCATGAGATTCAAAACCCGAAGGTTGTGCAACGTAGACCTCTTCATTTATGTATCCGTTAAGGAACGCACTCTTGACATCCATTTGAAATAACTTAAAATCTTTCGCGCATGTGAAAGCAAGAAGAAGGCGTATAGCCTCGAGTCGGGCAACCGGAGCATAAGTTTCCTCATAGTCGATGCCCTCCTCTTGGTTATACCCCTGCGCGACTAAACGCGCCTTATTACGAGTTATTACCCCGTTTTCGTCCAGCTTGTTCCTAAACACCCATCGGGTGCCGATTACTCGATGACCTCGCGGAGGAGGGACAAGGTCCCAAACCTCATTTCTAGTAAACTGATTTAGTTCCTCCTGCATTGACAGAAACCAATGTTCATCGAGTAGGGCTTCCTTAGGATTTTTAGGTTCCATTTGTGACACGAAAGCGAAGTGATAACAGAAATTACTTAGCTTCGATCGAGTAGTGACTCCCTTTGTGATGTCTCCGAGAATGTTGTCGATTGGATGATCTTTAGAAGATTTCCAAGCTTGAGGGAGATCATCGTTTGTAGGCGGATGAACTTCCTCGTTTGCTTCATGATATACATCCTTATCCTCCTCAACTTTGACTTTGTCAGGTTGATCAATCCCTGTTTCGCCATCTTTGAGTATGTCTTCTGTGGATGTACCTGCACCATGAACAACACTATCCTTTCCGACATTTCTCGGATAGGACTCATCAAAAGTAACATGCACAGACTCTTCTACAGCAAGTAATCGTTTATTGTAAATTCTATATGCTTTACTCGAGTTAGAGTATCCGAGAAAGATACCTTCATCGGCTTTGGAATCAAATTTGCCCAAGTTTTCCTTACCATTGTTTAATACAAAACATTTACATCCAAACACGTGCAAGTGAGAGACATTTGGCTTTCGCCCTTTTAAGAGTTCGTACGATGTTTTTTTTAGAATGGGGCGAATGAGTACCCTATTCAAAACATAACATGCCGTACTAATGGCGTCGGCCCAAAAGTATTTAGGTAAACCACTCTCATTGATCATTGTTCTTCCCAATTCTTCTAAAATACGGTTTTTGCGCTCCACAACCCCGTTTTGTTGAGGAGTGCGTGGAGCGGAGAAGTTATGATCAATACCATGGTTACCGCAATATTCTTCAAACAAATGATTTTCAAACTCACCTCCATGGTCGCTCCTTATGGACACTATGTTTGTATTTAACTTGTTTTGGGAAAGCTTAGCAAATTTTTCAAAAGCAGCGAATGTATCACTTTTACTTACTAAGAAGATGGTCCAACAAAACCTAGAAAAGTCGTCCACTATTACGAACCCGTAATAGTTTCCTCCTAGACTTTTGATCCTAGACGGCCCAAACAAGTCCATGTGTAGAAGTTCAAGAGGTCTCGTTGTTGAAATTATCTTTTTAGATTTAAATGAGATCCTCGTTTGCTTCCCTTTTTGACAAGCATCACAAAGGTGATCGTTGGTGAACTTTATTTTGGGAAGTCCTAAGACTAGGTCTTTTGAGACTACCTTATTGAGTAAGTCAAAATTAACATGCGCTAAACGCCTATGCCATAGCCATGAGTCTTCACTCATAGTTATGAGGCATTTGTCACTTGTTAATGATACTTCATTTAAGTCAAGCATATATACATTGTTTACTCTAAAACCATTGAACATATTCTTCTTATCATTTTCATGCACAATTTTGCAACAATCTTTTGAAAAAGATACATTGTATCCTTTGTCGCACAATTGGCTAATGCTAAGCAGATTATGTTTAAGGTTTTTGACAAGCAATACATCAGAAATCATAGCAGAGGCGGAATTACCTACACTACCTTTGCCTAGTATTGCTCTGCGGTTGTTATCACCATAAGTTACATACCCTTTCTTCTTAGCCACAAAGTCTATGAATAAGGATATGTCTCTGTTGCACCCCAAATTTTGACCCCTTATATCCTCTTCATATCACATGCATTTATTATTTATCTAACCTTAACAAGTTTTGAAGTGTGTTTTGTCAAGACACAGATGAAACGGGGCTCCGCACTGATAAAATCGAAGGTTCGAGGATTGGGCAACCAATGTTTTGGGTTGAATCATTCATGAAATAAGATCAAGAGTACCATATTGGGCCATGTGTGAGTTCAATTTGAAGTAATCACCCACAGATGGGGTGCACTGCAGTTCAAGGCACCCGATTAGGGTTTTTCGGGTTGAAAAAGTCAATTGTAGTTTGACTTTAGATTTGGGAAATAATTCAAGGACAAAAGTATGGTTTAAAAAGTTCATATGGATTAGTGAAGTCCCCTCAAAGAGTTTCAAAGTCTTGGAAGTGTTGCACCCCAAAATTTGACCAACATTTATTTATCCATCAAGTGTTTGAAGGTTGATACCTTCATCAGGAAGTTCAAGAGATCCTCAGAGGAATTGATTGAAACCAAGGTTGTGTGCTTCATAGCTTGAGAGTTGTGGGAGCTCCTCAGATGATTCTGAGACTTTGAGAATGAACTTGAAGCTTTGAGAAAGCCTATGAGATGTCTTGAAAGCCATCATGAAGCCCAGAGAGGTCATTATGCAAGAATTCAGAAGATTCAACCATGAATGGTAGAATTAGGGTTTGACTGGGTCAACCCTAGGTCAACTGATGATTTGGAGAGGTTGAGACCTAATCCAAGGGCCATGAGATCATGGAATAATGTATGGAGATGTTATAAAGATGATTCCTAGACCAAATCATCATGATTGAGGAGTTTGAGAAGTTTTAAGCTAGGGTCTCTAAGGATTGACAGTGTAAAAACCCTAGTTTGATCCCTATCTTCCAGGCAGTTTTAGCTCAAGATGTGATTGATATCTCATCTTCCCCACAACATTAATGTTGTAGAGCTTGTTCTTAGATTTAATTTGAGTGGTAGAAGTCCTTGATAGGATGTGCAGAGCTCAAGTTATGGTTTTGACAAATTACAGGTCATCTGAGGTGTGTGAATCTGGGTCCTTGAAAGTCACCCAACTTGCAGACAACTTTTGCCCTAGTAGGATGATTACTATGATCTCTTGGTAAACATGAATGTTGAATAGCATCTTATTAGCTTTCTAGAGAGTACTAGAAGTCCTTGATAGGAGTTGTAGAACTCAACTTATGGTTTGTACAAGACAAGGGTATTTTGGTCATTTGGTGATTATATGTCATTTTAAGCAAAGGCCATATCTCCTATTTCCAAGCCTCAAATGAAAAAACTCAAAACATCAAAGTTGTTCAAAATGGCATTTTAAGCCTAGAAAAGAGGTCATGAGTTGTTGGAAAAGCTTGTAGCAAGGATTGACAAGAATGGGTGAAAATGACCTAAAAATGGCTTATAACTTAAATGGATCCAAGTTGGAAAATGGTTTGAGAGATCTACAAATCCAAAATGGGTCATGTAATATGTCATTTTGAATCCAAACATCATTTTAAAAACAATGGTTTAAACACATTTTTGATTCTAGGTCTAAAAATGGGGGTTACTTTGTAATCATGTGACTTGCATCATAAGGCAACTTTGGAAAACTTCACATAAGGCAAGGTTGGGCTGGTTTTTTGCACATTCCATCTCAATATCTCATGTAAGGATATTTTGGCACCAAAACAAAGGCTTAATGCATGAGATATGAGATATCCAACATGTCACTACATGAGAAATTCCATGACTTTCTAGCATATTCTAGAAGCATCTAGGATCCTCTATTGGATTCTATATATTTAGTAGATCAAGCTGTGATCAAAGGTTGGTGAATTCAGTGGAGAAGAGTGAGGGAGAAGGTGATATTCAAGAGAGACTTCAAGTGCAAGCAAGCCACGATTCACTCATTACAAGCATTATCCATCAACCTTTTTGCATACAGAACTCTTATCATCCATTAAAGATCAATCATGGAAGGTTGCAAGCACTGAATCAAGTTCTACACACCTCTACCATTGATACTTAACAGGTTGGTGATTCTCCTCATACCTCCTTATTTATGTGCATTCAATCAAGTTTCTAGGTGTAGGATTAACAAGTTAGGTTAGATGATTGTTTTCTGAGAGTTAGAGAGCTTCTTGTGAGGTTTCATGGCAGGGTGATGATTCTTTGAGTTTCAAGAATAGGCTGTTTAGTGAGTATTAATGGACACGTTATGGTTTAGAATGATTAGGGAAATGCCATGAACAAGATAATACCCTTAGACTTGAGTTCCATTGAGGTTGATATCAGAGAAATGTGTTGAAACCCTAACCTTCATGCGTTCTGTTGGAGAAATCCACGAGGTTTTAGGAGAAGCTATTGATACCATCGTGTTCAGGGAAGAAAATGGAGCAACTTTGGTCTTTAAGGTTTTGGTTTTCATGGAGAAATGGAAGAGAACGAGTGAGTTGAATGTTCGTGCATGGAACCTGGTTCTTTCATGGAAACCCTAGTCTCATTTGGGACGATGACTCTCCACCGTTGGATCTTTCTATTTCGCTTGACTTGTTCACCTCATCGTGCGGTCCCAATTCAAAATCAGAAACGGAGGGAATTGCCTAAGCTAAACGCTGCGTTTAACTAAGTGAGAAACCATGGGCCACTGCTATTCACACCCTCGAACCAAGGCCCAATGAAAATAACACGTTAAATTGTTGCTATTCATACCGCTCTCGTATTAATTTTCCTTTTAATTTTTCAAGTGAATTCTGATAACGCATGGGCTTAAGGCATTTGCTAGTTGCACCCCAGTTTCCTGGCCCACCATCATAAACAACTGAGCGTGTTACTATCCACACCTCCCCCTCTCTTTTCTTTTATTCTTTTATTTTCATATTCTTTCATTGTTTTGGTATTTTGTAAAATCAATATAAAATTGAAAATAGCTTATTTTTAATTGGTTCTTTTTGTGTTAGTTTCACATTTCTGTTAAGAAAATTAATAAACCATAAAAATAGCATTTCATTTTATTTTAGTATTTTTTGTGCATTTATACTTTTAATAGCTTTTTTTAATTCTTTTAGTTGGTATACTAACTTGTAGAATTTAATTAGGGTAGTTCCCTTAGGATTTTAAGTTAAATTTTTTTAGGATAATTAGAGGAATGGTTTAGGTTCCCCCTGAATTAATTTCATAATTTTGTGATAATTTTTAGGGTAGTTTTAATTAGGTAGTTCTAAGTAGTGTAGAATTTGATTAAAACTTTAACATAGGTCAATAACAATTTTAGATTTAGGTTTTATTGGGAAATTTAGTCTATGGGGAATATATGGGACTTAAGGGTAGTTATGTAGGGTCCCCTAGCATTTATCTTAGGAGTTAATAGAATAATATACTATTTTTGGTTGATTTTTGAATTGAATGATTGTTTGTGTGGCCTTTAGGGCAAGTTTTGTTTAGTTTGCTTTGCTTTGGAGTACCCCTTTGGTTTGAGGAGCTTGGCATCTCTTTATGGAGCTTAATGGAGCATACTAGAAGATTGGAAGAGATTGGAGGAGCTTGAGGAGCTTGTTCTTCTTCTTTTTGTTTTGTTTTAGGGATAGGATTAGGAAGAGCTTAGATAGATAATTTCTTTCTCAAAAATGGATAGTATTCTTCACATCCATTCCTCCCTGTGATTCAAAGTCCTTCCAGGGTATACACCTCTCTCCTTTGGAGGGATTAGTGTTATACCCAGGAGGTAGAACTTTTGAGGGAACTCTTCACTTGATAAGAACCCTTATAGGTCACCTTTGGTGATCAGATAAGCAGTTCAATATCCCCCATCTTATCCAGTAGTGATTCTCTCTGATTTGATTTGTCTTGAGAGCTGTCAGAGCCTGAGCATGAAGATGATGACTTCATTGAAGATTATTGAAGAGGATGAGTCCTTGAATACTGTCATTCCAGCTGAAGCTTGAAGAGCATGAAGATCAAGTTGATACTTGAAGATCCCTGAAGATAGTGAAGCCTGAAGGTGGAGCTGATCAAAGGAGCTGAAGCTTAAGGGAGAAGATGAGTTGAAACTCATATTGTAGGGTTGATACCTGGAAAGCAGTTGATGATTGAAGTCTGAAGACTGAGTTGCTGCTGAAGGAGCTGAGGCTTCCTTCTATTTTTCTTTTCTGTATTGTGTGTTTTGCTTGATTTGTCTGTTGCATTAGATTAAGTTCATCTAGAATAAGTTCAGTCTAAGAGCATGATTGCATTAGAGGTTGAGTTGCTCCCTCTGCTTGTATTGTTATTGCATGGCTTTGCTTGCGGGTACTCGGTAGAGCCCAGCTCCCTTGCCCATGTGTTTTGTTTACCTGATGGTATTTCATTTCTTTTATCTGTATGATTGCAGTTTACTGTTTATTGCTTGATAGCATGTTGTTTATTTTTCAGTATGATTACTGTTATTTCATGACTGGCTTGAGGTTGAGACGAGCTTGTGGAGGCTGAAGCCCCACACACATTTCCTCCCTCACTTGCATTGCATGCATTTTACTGTTAAGCTGATGCTTTGTCTGTTTTGGTGTATCATTGACATGATCCCTTAGGACTCTCATTTCCTTTGATAAGGATTTGATGATAGACTTTTAGGTTGAAACCTATGCATGACAACATCTAGGAGTTCCCTGTTCAAACCTCAACCATAGGATGAATCCATGGCATGACAACAGTAGGACTTGATAGTCTCCCTCCTAGTTGGGCCTGTTCTCTTCTCACCTCAAAACAGTTTAATATACAGTAATCGTGAATGATTTCTTTCGTACGTTACGAGCCTTAAGCTATCTGAGAAAGGATTGTGGGAGAGTTTCTTTTCCATGGTCTGGATGTTTAGTATGGTACCCTTTGGGTGACATGCGACGCATTCACTCTCAGGTCATAGTCTCTAGTGCGGTTGAAATCGCAAACACAAAAAAAAACACTTCTTTCGTAAAAACAGGAAATAAACCGTAGTTTCCCGAACTACGTGAGCTCTGATCTCTCAGGCCTGTTGAGAGTACGTAGGCACAAGATGGCGATGTCTTGGCGAGCTACCTTCCCCCATAACCCTTCGTAGGCCGAACTACATTGACTCTGATTTCTCATTCTCTGATGAGAATACGTAGGCATAAAGTGCGACGCTTTGCCGAGTCATTTTTCTTTTCTTTTTCAGCCAGCCTTGATAGGTAGATAGATTATAACCAACCCGTCCAAGTAAACAAACAAGCGAGGATCCCGTCGAGTACGACGGACGTGAGGGGCGCTAATACCTTCCCCTTGCGTAACCGACTCCCGAACCCAGACAATGGTTGCGATGACCTTGTCTTACCCTTATTCGTCAGGTTTTTCCGATCGTTTCCTTTCCCGCTCTGAGGGATAAATAACGAAAGGTGGCGACTCTTCTGTCATGCCGGCACCTTATTTTCGCGCAAGCGACAGCTGGCGACTCTGCTGGGGATTCATCTTCCCTATGCATTCGGGATCCAACGTCCCTGCGAGAGTCAATCCTACCGTTTGTGTGTTTACTTGTTGGGTTGCGTTTATTTATCGCATGTTTACTTATCGCACTTTATTTCCCACATTTTATTTTCAGTATAATATGATTATTTGTGCTGTTGTGGGATGGGAGTTCTGATGAGTGAGAAGCCAGACCCAGGCTTGAGTGCACCATAGAATTAGAGTGGAAATTAGTGGGCGCGTGCTTGCTTTGCAGGCACTATTGTCTCATGAAATCCACGCTCAGACGAGGTTCATCCGGTTGGCTTCACTTTCAACCCTTTGGGTTGAGACGGTTGCTGGTTTGGTGGACTGTCGACTCTGGGGACCGATCATTTGTGATTCAGCTAAGTGAGGCCTCTTCAAGACTTGATGATGCCACTCCTTCTGGGAATCGTATCGTCAATTTTGAAAGTCTGTGACGCTGATGAACGCATAGGATGCCGTACCTTGAGTCAGTTCAGGTCCATACCTGTGAGTGGGATTGGGTTTATTGCAGGAAACTTTGACCTCCAGACTACCTGGTTTTCTCGACAGTGAATCAGTTATGTTGGTACCAGGGGTTCTCAGTTGCAGATTTGTCTGTTCTTGGTAGAGCAGGTTTTGATCAGAGGATCTTATCATCAGGTGTATGTCTGTTCTCGATAGAGCAGGTTTGCTCAGAGTATTGTCATCGGTTGTTTGTTCTTGATAGAGCAGTTTTGGGGTCTGAAGATCTCATCAGCAGCTGTATGTTTGTTCTTGATAGGGCAGATTTTTGATTTGGGGTCTGAAGACTTCATCAGCAGATATTTCTTGATCATACATCAGGGGTCCTTATTATCAGACATTTGTTCTTGACAGAGCAAAATTCTGATCCTATGTATAAGGTCCTATCAGATGATTGTTCTTGGCAGATCAGATCTGTGGTCCTCCACCGGGGTTTTCTTCTCGTCAGTGATTGTTGATACAGAATCTCCACAACAGCAGTTACCTGGATATATTATTGCATGACTGCATTTCGCATTAGTTTGCATATTCATTTTTGCATTCCATTAGCATGTGTCTGTGCTGCAGGCGCATTTCGTACCCTGATTCTGGTGTCCCGAGCAATATGAGATATTTTCTCCCATGAATGGATCCAGTCTTATCACTGCATTGACACTATGTTGGCACGTTGACACCAGAATCAGGGGTGATCTCCTAAACGTACAGACACCCATGGCATTAGCATAATTCATCTTGCATGACGGAAGCCGGGGCTTGTTTTCTAACCCTTGTGTTTGCAGGTTTTGACTCAGAATCGAGCAACTCAGACTAATGGAGCAGGTACAAGCTGAGTTGGGGAAAATCCAAAGCCAGTTGGGGCAGGTCATGAATGACATACAGGCAGTGCGCCTGGACCAGCAAGTACTCAGAGAAGAGAATCAGCAGCTGCAGAATCAGTTGAGCTTTCTCATGGGAGTGGTGAGAAGTATGCTAAAAAAGGAGAGTGATCGAGCACCCGAGGTGGAGACCAAAGTGCTTCCTCCGTTGCCGTCAGTACCACCTGTGCTGAAGCCAAGTGGACTTCGTGGATCCTCTACACAGCATGAAGCTCAAGGCCTATCTCGTCAGCAGTCGCGCCGGGCATCTCAGAATAACCCTGAAGGTTATAATCAAAAGAAGAAGTTACTTGATAGAGCTGTGGACCCAATACCTGTGAGTTATGCCCGGCTGTTGCCACTGTTGGTTCAGAACCGTGTTCTCAAGCTTCGGACCTCGGATCCACCAGATGACGTGTCACCAGACGTTGATCTCAACACACGTTGTGATTTCCACTCAGGAGCACCGGGGCACCATGTTGAAACATGTAGGGCTCTCAAGAATAAGATTCAAGACCTTATTGACTCAAGGACAATTAGGCTTGTGCCGGGCGGCATGAGAGCATCGGGAAAGTTCATCCCGTACCCTGCAGAAGAGGTGAATGATTCCACTCCTTTGCCTGAAGCTGAGAAAGATCTTGAATATGTCCCGCGACCTTTGGTGACTGCATCGCCTCGCTCGCAGTTTCTACCTGGATCAAGTTCAAGAACGCAAGCGCCTAAACAAGGGACCGTTGCCATGCAGAAACGACGACCTCTTGCCCCTGGGCAGAAAGAATACCAGCACCAGGATCAAAAGAGGCCTCGCAACCACTTAGAACGAAGGGATGCTTCTTTCCATCCAGTGCCTGTGCCGTATAGCCAGATTCTTCCACAGTTGATTCAGAATTCTTTGGTGGAGCCGAAAGCTCTCAAGCCCGTGCCAGAGCCTTACCCTCCAGGGTACAATCCTCATGCTCAGTGTGGTTACCATGGTGGATCTCCGGGGCATTCAACTGAAGATTGCAAGGCTTTCCAGGCGAAGGTGCAACAATTGATCGACAAAGGGTGTATTTCCTTTCCAGATGGAGTTTTGGTTGTACGTGACAACCTCTCAGCTGTTTGAGCTCGCAGGTTCAGAGGGTTGTTTCCAGAAGCCAGTGATCCAGACAGGCAGACGTCCTCAGCATTGGCAGTCCTCGGACTTTTTATCATTTGTATTTGTAGTTTCTCTTCTGTTAGTTACTACTTGCTGTTAAACATTGTATGCTTCGAATGGTAATATTAATAAAGTGACTATGCATTTTTTCTGAACTAGTTGTGTCGTTGTCACTCATTTACTGCATTGCACTGACGCTTGCATTTTATTTACTCCACTTTATTACTATGATTAGCAATGAGTGGAGGGAGGATGATGAAACTGAATACTCATAACCAGTGATCGTATTGCTTTCAGATAAAACCTTGCCGATGACGTATAAGACATTGTTTCAAATCCCTAAACACCGGAGAGATAAGGAAGAGAATCCCTTGTTAACCACTTCGAGCCGAGAAGTAGAAGTTCCTTTCGGACTTTTAAACCCTCACATCTTAACCCGGGGCAGGGTAGTTGTCAGTTAGCTTGACCGAGCATTCAAGTCTTATATAGAGGAGTGTTGTCTTTCGGGGACCGATCACATCATATTCCTCCCCCAGAAGTCGTACCTCGTCAGCCACAATGGTTAAACCTCACCAATCAGGAGTGAGACGGTTATAATCCTTTCGGAGCAATCAAGACAGCCAGTGTCACATGACTTGTTCCAAGAAAAAGAAAAAGAAATAAGAAAGCCCGCTAAGTAAAAAAGAAAAGCTAGAAAGCAAATACTTAGGCAAAAATCAGGGCATCCCGCTGGACTTCAAAAGAAAAAATCGAAAAGAACTCAAAAGGAGTCAGTCCAGGCAAAAATTAGGGAATCAAAAGAATGAAAAAGAAAGGATATAAAGAAGAAAAATCCTCAAACAAGGACGGAGTCGTGTAGATACAGACACCGAAACGAAAAAAGGAGTAACTGTCACTCCGAAGCACCTTGTGAATTCTTTAACCAGTTGTTCCCAATGATCGACATACCTCTCGAAGAGGCGAGCGCTTGAGCTAAGTTAACTGAACTTTAGGATCGAAGAACATCACGTAGAAGGGGTGGGTATAAATCATAGTTTGAGCCAAATATCCTTTGTTTCATGAACCGTGAACCCGACCACGATACAACCCTTAAAAGACCTAATTGAGGCAGGGTTTATTCTGAAAGCGCATTACGATAAGGTTGAGTAACCTGACTCCTTCATGATTTGCTAATCATATCCTTATTGTATTTTTCACTGGTCATATCAGCACTACGTTTGAACTCTTTGGTTCATTCGTCACTCACTAGCATGACACGTAAATGAGTGACAGTACATTTTTTCAAAATCTGCATGAACACTGCATTAAAATTACCATTCGTGAATAAACAATTTTAATTGCAGGTCAATAGCTGATGCGGAGGAACTTCAACAAGGAATAGTCAATCAGGACTGAATCGTCAGAGGTCTGGATCAGAATGGTATGCTGCGAAGCCCTGTGAATTTGGGGCAATGACTTCCTGTGGGTTTGGAATCAGTTTGTCTGAGGACAAGTCCCGGAGTATCAGCTGATTATGGGGCAGTTTATGCAAGAAGCGGTTGATCGGAAGTGAATTTTCTTGAGACCCGATCAGGGGCAGTTATCCAGAATTCTTGCGATTTGGGGGCAGATCCCTCCAGTGTTCAATCAGAGTATGTTGAGTCGCTCATCGCTCGTTCAGGGGCAAACTACTTCAGAGATATTGAAGCCAACCATGCTGAGAATTGATTAGTGGGGGATGAATCCTTCCGTTGTACAGATGTTGGGGCGAGCCATCTGAAGATTGTCTTGTTGCCAGCTGTTTTCTGTTCATAATGAATTATTCCCAAAAGTCGGATTGGGGCAAGTTGAATTGTACTGGGGTAAGTTGTTCAAATGATTTTGTTCACCCTAGCAAGAATTGAGTATCGGGGAATCGTGTCATTACCCTGCCAAAACCTGAACCTTCTGAAGAAGCCTTGCGGTCATTGGATTGTTATCCTACAGCCTAACCGGTTACTTGGCTCCATGATTGGTAGCCTGTATTCCCTGTGTTGACGCTGTTGAACCAGGATTGTTTCTCAGCAGAGATGTACGGTTTGAGGTTGTTCCCCCTGTACAGTTTGAGACTGCAGCAAATTGAGATGACGCTTATCCCTTATCGGATTAGGGTCAAGATTACCCTCAGCAGACCAGGATTGATCTCCCCGAAGCAGGATGGTTCCTTCTTCTCCAGCAGAGTTCTGTAGCCTCTCTCCGCAGGGTCTGAACGCAAGATCGTGAACACTGATATGTCTCCCCAGGCAGAGACGATTCTCTTTCCCAAGCAGACGTGTCCCAAAGGAACGTCACCTCATCAGCTGAGTCGCGCGCCGAAGCTCGTATGTCCCCAGCACTGGGTTACAAGTGCAGATTTTATAGAAATGTTCGGGTGCCGAAGCTCGTGTCTTCCCCAGTAAAGTCGCCGAAGCAGGATTCTTTCCCCAGCACCGGGTCACAAGTGCAGGTTTCGCAGGAAGCTATTATTATGCCGAAGTATGCCGTAACTGATGGTGCCAGACTGAAGTCTCCAGCGGAATTGAAATTCCCCACCAGAGCCGTATTCTCTCCGGAAGTCGGATGATTCCCTCTTCCCCAATAGAGTGTTGGAACAGCTGGCACTGTATTCCCCTGCAGAGTTGTACTCTCCCCCGAAGGTGGATGATTCCTTCTTCCCCAGCGGAATTGAAATTCCTCATCAGAGTCGTACTCTCCAGTGAAGTAGAATGATTTCTCTCTCCCCGGCTGAGTCCACAAACCCCCAAGAGAGCCGAATCCTTGGAAGCAGTTGGGACCATGAGTGGATTTTCCCTAGCAGAGTATTGAACAGCCGATGCGGTATTTCCCCAGAGTCTCACTCTCTCCAGCGAAGCAGAATGACTTCTCCTTCCTCAGCCAAGTTTGCAGATGTCCAAGAGAGCCGAGTCCTTGGAGGTTGATCAGACCATGTTTAGTTGTTTCCCCAGTGGAGTGTGGAGCAGCTGAAGTTGTTTCCCCACAGAGCTGTTATCCCCAGAAAAGTAGCCATGGCGACCACGCAGTTCACTCCCGCGATTGACATCGCTTTCCTTCAGCAGGTCCAGGTTCTCGTAGAGCTTCGTTCCTCTGCAGTAATCAACTGAAGTTGTTTTCCCTGCAGCAGTCAACTGAAGATCATTTCCCCAGACGGAGTCCAATCGATATTGGCGTGGCCATGTTCTCCTCAGCAGGATGATTCCTCTATCGGAGTAGTTCTTTTCTCCTTGACAGGAGAACTTCCCCCCGGCATTTATTTTGCTGACGGGATCACATCATTGTGCATGATTGCATAGCATTTAGCATAAACGCATAGCATTTATCGCTTTCCCCATGCAGAGTATAGCAGAGGATAGTGTGTTGATCAGCCTGATGTGATGTGTTCTCCGGAGGAGTCCGTCATCCTCAAGTGCAAGTCCAGTTGAGATGGGCAGAAAATGCAGTTCCCTTGAAGGGTAGCTCTCCCTCAGTAGATTGGTTACTCTCCCCGAGAGGATGATTCCTCTTCCCAGCATTTATTTTGCTGGGGCATTTCCTTGCATGATTGCATAAGATTTACTCAAAAGTGTAGCATTCCGTTTCGCGCGGAGCATTACGCCCATTTTTCCAGCATTTGCATATGAAGCATGAACCAGGTGGTTACCGTGCTCTCGAGCAGAAGTACTTGCTCCCCCAGTAAAGTTTGTAGGAATCGTCTGAGTGAGCTCTTTCGTTATTCCCCAGCAGTTGTTGAAGTCGTTTGAGTGAACTCTCTCGTTTTTCTGCAGCAAAGTCTACAAGGTTGTTTGGGTGAACCCTTCTTCCTTTTCCCCAGTGAGTCGTCAAGGTTGTTTGGGTGAACCCTTCTTCCTTTTCCCCAGTGAGTCGTCAGGATTGTTTGGGTGAACCCTCATTCCTCTCTCCTCAACAGAGTTGTTAACCTGATGATTATTTCCGGTGACCCGGCATGTTTGCTTTTATTTAGCAACGACTTGACAGGATGTCAAGAGGATAGCAGCGTGATATGTTTGCTCCAACAGTGATGTCTAATCTGAAGATTGACTTCGTAAACGCCTGAAGGCGATATCAGAAGGTTCCTGTGGATTCAGATTTCCTCGTTGATGAATCAACGTTTGTCTGAAGACAAGGTTCAAAAGTTTGTAGATACAACTTTTGTATGCAAGGTGATCCGTGTTGGCCTGAAGACCAAGTCAGTTGTCCTGAGGTGATGATTGATTGCGATCAAGTGAATAGTGTTTCTTCTGACTGAAGTCGAAGATGTTTCTCTAGCTGAAGCGGAGTTTGCCTGAAGGCAAAGTGTTTGAATCCCCACAGAGTCATGAATGGCTCAGGATACCACTTCTCTGACTGAAGTCACAGATTTCCCAAGCTGAAGCGAAGGTGCCGGAAGGCAAGGTTATCCCCAAAGTCATGAATGACTTAGGATTCATTTTTCGGACTGAAGGCCGAAGTATATCCCTGACTGAAGTCACAGATACTCTATAGCAGAGGCGGAGTTGCCTGAAGGCAGATCCATGTATCCTTGAAGGCCAAGGATCATTTTCTTCAGACTGAAGTCGAAGATACCTCCTGCAGAGTTGCCGACGGGCAAAGTTTACATCCTTGAAGGCCAAGGATGCTTATCTTCAGAAGTACTTGAAGATCTTTTCTAGCTGAAGCTGGAATCGCCGACGGGAAAAGTTTACATCCTTGAAGGCCAAGGATGCTTATCTTCAGAAGTACTTGAAGATCTTTTCTAGCTGAAGCTGGAATCGCCGACGGGCAAGGTTTATATCCTTGAAGGCCAAGGATCCCATCTTCAGAAGTACTTGAAGATCTTTTCTAGCTGAAGCTGGAAGTGGCCAGGGGCCAGGGTTTCATATAGCTTTGATGTTGAAGTTCTACGGTGGGCTCAGTATGCAGTAGTATCCAGGTGTTCGTTACGGTTCTGAGGGAGAACCCCAGATCAGAGTGTGCTTGGTTAAGTCTCTCATTCCCAGCGGAGTAGTTTCAAATACGCAAGTGTACCTTTTGTTCCATTTACCAGGGGTGAACCCCAGGTCAGAGTTGTTCAGTGTTGTATTTTCTCCAGCGGTGATGCGGGGTATTTTGATTGTCCGACGGCGATGTCAGATTTAGTTCTCCAGCGGTGATGCGGGGTATTTTGATTGTCCGACAGCGATGTCAGATTTAGTTCTCCAGCGGTGATGCGGGGTATTTTGATTGTCCGACGGCGATGTCAGATTTAGTTCTCCAGCGGTGATGCGGGGTATTTTGATTGTCCGACGACGATGTCAGATTTAGTTCTCCAGCGGTGATGCGGGGTATTTTGATTGTCCGACGGCGATGTCAGATTTAGTTCTCCAGCGGTGATGTTGGGTATTTCGATTGTCCGACGGTGATGTCAGATTTAGTTCTCCAGCGGTGATGCGGGGTATTTTGATTGTCCGACGGCGATGTCAGATTTAGTCTTCCAGCGGCGATGTTGGGTATTTTGGTTGATCGACGGCGATGTCAGATTTAGTTCTCCAGTGGCGACGTTGGGTATTTTGGTTGATCGACGGCGATGTCAGATTTAGTTCTCCAGCGGCGACGTTGGGTATTTTGGTTGATCGACGACGATGTCAGATTTAGTTCTCCAGCGGCGATGTTGGATATTTTGGTTCTCGACGGCGATGTCAGATTCTTCAGTCCTCCAGCAGCAATATTGGGTATGTCAGGTGATTCAGTTCTCCAGTGGCGATGTTGGATGTTTGGTTTTGACGGAGATGTCAGATTATTCTTTAGTTCTTCAGCGGCGATGTTGGGTATTTCGGTTGTTCGACGGCGATGTCGGGTTCTCTAGTCCTCCAGCGGCGATGTTGGGTGTTTTGGTTGTCCGATGACAATGTCAGAAGAATGTGGATAACTGACGACGATGTCAGATCAGTATGTCTCCAGCTAGTTGCCGTGCAACTAGTATTGCAGTAGTCGAAGATTTGTTCTCCGCAGAGTATCATGTGCTCGTGCAGTTGGCAAATTTTCAGGTTTACCGGTATTCAACCGTCTCGCACCTTGATTGGCTGAGAGCCATTCGCTTCTCACCCAGTCAAGTTCAAGCCGTTTGAATAGGGGCAGCTGTTGCACCCCAAAATTTGACCAACATTTATTTATCCATCAAGTGTTTGAAGGTTGATACCTTCATCAGGAAGTTCAAGAGATCCTCAGAGGAATTGATTGAAACCAAGGTTGTGTGCTTCATAGCTTGAGAGTTGTGGGAGCTCCTCAGATGATTCTGAGACTTTGAGAATGAACTTGAAGCTTTGAGAAAGCCTATGAGATGTCTTGAAAGCCATCATGAAGCCCAGAGAGGTCATTATGCAAGAATTCAGAAGATTCAACCATGAATGGTAGAATTAGGGTTTGACTGGGTCAACCCTAGGTCAACTGATGATTTGGAGAGGTTGAGACCTAATCCAAGGGCCATGAGATCATGGAATGATGTATGGAGATGTTATAAAGATGATTCCTAGACCAACTCATCATGATTGAGGAGTTTGAGAAGTTTTAAGCTAGGGTCTCTAAGGATTGACAGTGTAAAAACCCTAGTTTGATCCCTATCTTCCAGGCAGTTTTAGCTCAAGATGTGATTGATATCTCATCTTCCCCACAACATGAATGTTGTAGATCTTGTTCTTAGCTTTAATTTGAGTGGTAGAAGTCCTTGATAGGATGTGCAGAGCTCAAGTTATGGTTTTGACAAATTACAGGTTATCTGAGGTGTGTGAATCTGGGTCCTTGAAAGTCACCCAACTTGCAGACAACATTTGCCCTAGTAGGATGATTCCTATGATCTCTTGGTCAACATGAATCTTTAAGAGCATCTTCTTAGCTTTCTATAGAGTACTAGAAGTCCTTGATAGGAGTTGTAGAACTCAACTTATGGTTTGTACAAGACAAGGGTATTTTGGTCATTTGGTGATTATAGGTCATTTTAAGCAAAGGCCATATCTCCTATTTCCAAGCCTCAAATGAAAAAACTCAAAACATCAAAGTTGTTCAAAATGGCATTTTAAGCCTAGAAAAGAGGTCATGAGTTGTTGGAAAAGCTTGTAGCAAGGATTGACAAGAATGGGTGAAAATGACCTAAAAATGGCTTATAACTTAAATGGATCCAAGTTGGAAAATGGTTTGAGAGATCTACAAATCCAAAATGGGTCATGTAATATGTCATTTTGAATCCAAACATCATTTTAAAAACAATGGTTTAAACACATTTTTTATTCGAGGTCTAAAAATGGGGGTTACTTTGTAATCATGTGACTTGCATCATAAGGCAACTTTGGAAAACTTCACATAAGGCAAGGTTGGGCTGGTTTTTTGCACATTCCATCTCAATATCTCATGTAAGGATATTTTGGAACCAAAACAAAGGCTTAATGCATGAGATATGAGATATCCAACATGTCACTACATGAGAAATTCCATGACTTTCTAGCATATTCTAGAAGCATCTAGGATCCTCTATTGGATTCTATATATTTAGTAGATCAAGCTGTGATCAAAGGTTGGTGAATTCAGTGGAGAAGAGTGAGGGAGAAGGTGATATTCAAGAGAGACTTCAAGTGCAAGCAAGCCACGATTCACTCATTACAAGCATTATCCATCAATCTTTTTGCATACAGAACTCTTATCATCCATTAAAGATCAATCATGGAAGGTTGCAAGCACTGAATCAAGTTCTACACACCTCTACCATTGATACTTGACAGGTTGGTGATTCTCCTCATACCTCCTTATTTATGTGCATTCAATCAAGTTTCTAGGTGTAGGATTAACAAGTTAGGTTAGATGATTGTTTTCTGAGAGTTAGAGAGCTTCTTGTGAGGTTTCATGGCAGGGTGATGATTCTTTGAGTTTCAAGAATAGGCTGTTTAGTGAGTATTAATGGACACGTTATGGTTTAGAATGATTAGGGCAATGCCATGAACAAGATAATACCCTTAGACTTGAGTTCCATTGAGGTTGATATCAGAGAAATGTGTTAAAACCCTAACCTTCATGCGTTCTGTTGGCGAAATCCACGAGGTTTTAGGAGAAGCTATTGATACCATCGTGTTCAGGGAAGAAAATGGAGCAACTTTGGTCTTTAAGGTTTTGGTTTTCATGGAGAAATGGAAGAGAACGAGTGAGTTGAATGTTCGTGCATGGAACCTGGTTCTTTCATGGAAACCCTAGTCTCATTTGGGACGATGACTCTCCACCGTTGGATCTTTCTATTTCGCTTGACTTGTTCACCTCATCGTGCGGTCCCAATTCAAAATCAGAAACGGAGGGAATTGCCTAAGTTAAACGCTGCGTTTAACTAAGTGAGAAACCATGGGCCACTGCTATTCACACCCTCGAACCAAGGCCCAATGAAAATAACACGTTAAATTGTTGCTATTCATACCGCTCTCGTATTAATTTTCCTTTTAATTTTTCAAGTGAATTCTGATAACGCATGGGCTTAAGGCATTTGCTAGTTGCACCCCAGTTTCCTGGCCCACCATCATAAACAACTGAGCGTGTTACTATCCACACCTCCCCCTCTCTTTTCTTTTATTCTTTTATTTTCATATTCTTTCATTGTTTTGGTATTTTGTAAAATCAATATAAAATTGAAAATAGCTTATTTTTAATTGGTTCTTTTTGTGTTAGTTTCACATTTCTGTTAAAAAAAATTAATAAACCATAAAAATAGCATTTCATTTTATTTTAGTATTTTTTGTGCATTTATACTTTTAATAGCTTTTTTTAATTCTTTTAGTTGGTATACTAACTTGTAGAATTTAATTAGGGTAGTTCCCTTAGGATTTTAAGTTAAATTTTTTTAGGATAATTAGAGGAATGGTTTAGGTTCCCCCTGAATTAATTTCATAATTTTGTGATAATTTTTAGGGTAGTTTTAATTAGGTAGTTCTAAGTAGTGTAGAATTTGATTAAAACTTTAACATAGGTCAATAACAATTTTAGATTTAGGTTTTATTGGGAAATTTAGTCTATGGGGAATATATGGGACTTAAGGGTAGTTATGTAGGGTCCCCTAGCATTTATCTTAGGAGTTAATAGAATAATATACTATTTTTGGTTGATTTTTGAATTGAATGATTGTTTGTGTGGCCTTTAGGGCAAGTTTTGTTTAGTTTGCTTTGCTTTGGAGTACCCCTTTGGTTTGAGGAGCTTGGCATCTCTTTATGGAGCTTAATGGAGCATACTAGAAGATTGGAAGAGATTGGAGGAGCTTGAGGAGCTTGTTCTTCTTCTTTTTGTTTTGTTTTAGGGATAGGATTAGGAAGAGCTTAGATAGATAATTTCTTTCTCAAAAATGGATAGTATTCTTCACATCCATTCCTCCCTGTGATTCAAAGTCCTTCCAGGGTATACACCTCTCTCCTTTGGAGGGATTAGTGTTATACCCAGGAGGTAGAACTTTTGAGGGAACTCTTCACTTGATATTGAACCCTTATAGGTCACCTTTGGTGATCAGATAAGCAGTTCAATATCCCCCATCTTATCCAGTAGTGATTCTCTCTGATTTGATTTGTCTTGAGAGCTGTCAGAGCCTGAGCATGAAGATATGACTTCATTGAAGATTATTGAAGAGGATGAGTCCTTGAAGACTGTCATTCCAGCTGAAGCTTGAAGAGCATGAAGATCAAGTTGATACTTGAAGATCCCTGAAGATAGTGAAGCCTGAAGGTGGAGCTGATCAAAGGAGCTGAAGCTTAAGGGAGAAGATGAGTTGAAACTCATATTGTAGGGTTGATACCTGGAAAGCAGTTGATGATTGAAGTCTGAAGACTGAGTTGCTGCTGAAGGAGCTGAGGCTTCCTTCTATTTTTCTTTTCTGTATTGTGTGTTTTGCTTGATTTGTCTGTTGCATTAGATTAAGTTCATCTAGAATAAGTTCAGTCTAAGAGCATGATTGCATTAGAGGTTGAGTTGCTCCCTCTGCTTGTATTGTTATTGCATGGCTTTGCTTGCGGGTACTCGGTAGAGCCCAGCTCCCTTGCCCATGTGTTTTGTTTACCTGATGGTATTTCATTTCTTTTATCTGTATGATTGCAGTTTACTGTTTATTGCTTGATAGCATGTTGTTTATTTTTCAGTATGATTACTGTTATTTCATGACTGGCTTGAGGTTGAGACGAGCTTGTGGAGGCTGAAGCCCCACACACATTTCCTCCCTCACTTGCATTGCATGCATTTTACTGTTAAGCTGATGCTTTGTCTGTTTTGGTGTATCATTGACATGATCCCTTAGGACTCTCATTTCCTTTGATAAGGATTTGATGATAGACTTTTAGGTTGAAACCTATGCATGACAACATCTAGGAGTTCCCTGTTCAAACCTCAACCATAGGATGAATCCATGGCATGACAACAGTAGGACTTGATAGTCTCCCTCCTAGTTGGGCCTGTTCTCTTCTCACCTCAAAACAGTTTAATATACAGTAATCGTGAATGATTTCTTTCGTACGTTACGAGCCTTAAGCTATCTGAGAAAGGATTGTGGGAGAGTTTCTTTTCCATGGTCTGGATGTTTAGTATGGTACCCTTTGGGTGACATGCGACGCATTCACTCTCAGGTCATAGTCTCTAGTGCGGTTGAAATCGCAAACACAAAAAAAAAACACTTCTTTCGTAAAAACAGGAAATAAACCGTAGTTTCCCGAACTACGTGAGCTCTGATCTCTCAGGCCTGTTGAGAGTACGTAGGCACAAGATGGCGATGTCTTGGCGAGCTACCTTCCCCCATAACCCTTCGTAGGCCGAACTACGTTGACTCTGATTTCTCATTCTCTGATGAGAATACGTAGGCATAAAGTGCGACGCTTTGCCGAGTCATTTTTCTTTTCTTTTTCAGCCAGCCTTGATAGGTAGATAGATTATAACCAACCCTTCCAAGTAAACAAACAAGCGAGGATCCCGTCGAGTACGACGGACGTGAGGGGCGCTAATACCTTCCCCTTGCGTAACCGACTCCCGAACCCAGACAATGGTTGCGATGACCTTGTCTTACCCTTATTCGTCAGGTTTTTCCGATCGTTTCCTTTCCCGCTCTGAGGGATAAATAACGAAAGGTGGCGACTCTTCTGTCATGCCGGCACCTTATTTTCGCGCAAGCGACAGGAAGCTCCGAAACATGAACAGACAGTTCGGTAATCGCCGATCGATCGTACGGTTGACCGAAAAGTCAACCCCCTCGAATTTTAGGAATTGGACTTCAAGTGGTGAAGCAAAGTTGTTCCTTATGTCATGAGGGACCTACATATCAATTTTCATGATCATCAGATCAAGGACGTGAGAGTAATCGAAAAATCGGGAAATTAGGGTTTCGAAAGGGGGTAAACCCTAACTCCCTAACCACACACCCGAACGAGGTGGTTCAAAGCTCGTTGGAAAGCTCTTAACAAGTCCTACAAAAGTCCTATACTAGTCCACACTCAGAAAATGCATGGAATTGGAGTTATCATCAAAGTCATTTTTTAGTACAAAACACTTGGTGAATTTTTCAAAATCTGGCTGCATCAAAACTTGTTTTTTGCTAACTTTAAGGGACTTTTCAACCAAGATGCACATAGATTTGGAACTTTTGGCAAACATGAATGTTGTAGGGCTATATGATGGCTTTCCAAAAAGAACAAGAACTCCCCAAGAGGAGTTGTGAGCTGGAAGTTATGGTGTCTTGAAGTTGGGTCTGTCACACTAAAAGTTCACTTGCTTCAATATATCAAAATTGGGTTTTTCAAAACTTGAGTCATTCTCCACCCTTGGATCATGTTACAAACTGATAATGTGAGGTAGGAATGAAGAGAAAACCAGAAAATGGGATGGTTTGAGGGGTCTAGCAAGTTGATGGCAAGTTGCAAATAAAATAATCATTTTTAAGCCATGAAAGAGAAACTTTAAGGGCAGCTGCAGTCCCCTACTTCTCTAGCATCATTTCAAGTCACCTCACTCCTTCATATCATCTGGTTTTGCTTGCATTGAGTCTTGCAATTGATGTGAAGATGGCTGCCACAAAGATATTGGCAAGATTTGGAAGAAACTTCATGAAACTCCCTCCAAAAATGGAAGTTACCAAACTGCCCTCATCCTTCTTTCTCCTATAAATAGAGGCCTCCCCCTCACTTGTTTTTCACACCAGAGCTGCTTATAAGATCAAAACATCACAGCTCTCCCTCTCATTTTCTCCTTACTTATAAGTGAAGAAAAGTTCAAAAACACCAAAAAGTGGCCATTTTGCAACTTTCACCACCATTTTCATTTCTAACATTTCCAACACTCTCACAACCATCCACACATCTTCCAAATGACATATGGAAGGTGTATGACTCACTAAAACATCAAGAACCTCAAAAAATCAAAAAGTCAACTCTCATTCCACCATACTTTGACCAAAGCTACTAAAATCACCAAATCTTGTTCTAAACATGTTCTTGAAGTTTTGATCCCTCTAACACCTCATAAATAACATTCTCCAACTGTTCAAACACTTACCAATCATTGGAAACTCACATATCTCCATTTGGCATTGAAAGTGTGTTGTGGCTTAAAGTGGAAGAAATTTCAAAGGAGCCAAAATTGGAGCAAGCAATCTCTGGTTTTCTCAACTGATATAACCTGCTCCTAAGGATCTATAAAAGGTATGTAATTACTCCTTGTTGACCTTAGCATCATATTTCATGAATTAGCATTCTTAAGTATTTTTTATGGAATTTGAGTTATGAACACTTTATTACTTTTCATGATTGTTTGCTGTTAGGAATAATGGAGATTTCTCATCAGTATTAGCCTAGGTAGTTCAATTTGTTTTGTCGTATTAATGTGTTAACTCAACTGTGATGCTGCCTCAAAGCTTGTGAGCAAGTTGTTTTTTATTGATTTCATGTTATGTGTGAATGCTGTTAGAAACATAGGTCTGTGAAGTATTATCATACTCAGAATGTGTTGCTTGATTTTGTGATTCCATAGCTTACCAATTCATATTTGAAGTATTTGTCCACTGTGTGATATTGTACAAACTTGCCTATAACATGAAAGCTAGATTTGCTACTGATTGAAACCTATACCAACTATGGTCTTGTGAGCAGCCAAGGAATCAATTTGTTTTATACCTAGGATGTGCCTGCTGCAATCTCAGTTTGCTCAGTATATATTGTGGTTAGTTAAAGAACCTAGAAGCTGGAGATCAAACATGAATTTACTTTGCTGGCCTAGACACTTTCCCATACCAAGGATACTCAAACCTGCAATAGAGCCAACCTTGTAGGCCACCTGTTTTGATGCAGTACAGAGTGGATGTTATCCTACTGTGAAGACTTTTTTTGACTGTGGTGAAATTCTTGGAATCTAGTTTAACTTAGAAATCAGTCATGATCTTTTGACACTAGTTAGCATATACTAGTCTGGTTTTGTTCCACTAAAGCTCCTGTATGACATTTATCATATCAAAGCATATTGGCATCAAAGATTCTTGGATCACTCACACACACATTCTATTTGTAGTGATCCTGCTTGTTATGATATTTCCTGCTGAGACTTTCATTATATGTTATACCATGCTATTCTGTTAGTAACATTGCATTTCATCATATGAATTCAGATAGCATTGTTTAAGATCAACTGCTGGCCACATCAACAGACTGTTTTGAAAAGAACACCATAGCTGTCAAACTGTTTTCAAAAAAGCAACTACACACATTTCACTTTTTTGGTTTGATTTTATTTTAGGGAGACTCATTCATAGTTGGACTATTATTGGTGTTTAGGGTCTGTTCAGACATAACTAGGGCTGTTAACAACTTGTGTTGGTTTGCTGTTGGATTATCTCCAAACCTACTAATAGGCCACTGTGTTTGATTTTCATCTGCTCTATTCCATTGGAAGCACTTAGAGTTGGTAGTCTACTGTTGTGTTGGATATTAGTGCTAACAGGTGTTGGAGTGTTTAAGATTTACATGTTTGCAAGGGTTTGATGACTAACCTGTTTGGAGGATAACAGTTGGTCTTTAGAAATTAGAGGCAAGATTATCATTTTTGGATCAATTGTGGTTTTGCTTGAGAGGTTGTTGCTAGATGATATAGACTTATTGGCACAGAATGAGCATTATCATGTTGAAGACCATTTTTAAATTTGATTTTCATCTTTGCCATAGGGTTGGCACATTCATGCTAGGGTTTGTTTTGCATCTTGTTGTAACAATTTGGTGACTGCTTTTAGGGTTTGAGGTTTTGTTGTCAGTCATAGCAGGTGAGGGTTTGAGTTTCTTGGAGGATACCTCAATGTTCATCTTACTGGCCAAGTCTTGTTAGAGAATAGGACAACATTTGATTCCTACTAGAATCTGTTCATCATTTATCTTGGCTGTTTGCTTTGAGTTCAGAACACAACTTTAAGACCTTGTTCAGTTTTTATGTTGATTGTCATAGCAGGTCTGTTTACATCAGAATTGGACAAGCACAAGGTAATTGATTTTGGTGAGCAACTAGCATTACTGTGTTGGAATAGACTGAACTGTTTTAGAGGTTGTCTAGGATTAGCATGGGAATCAGTGGGAAAGCTGTCAGTTTTCTTTGTTGAGAAAGGATTGAATCTTAGTTTATGTTGAATTAATTTAAGCTTTATTGACATGTTTCCTTGAGACTCAGCTTTTGTCAGGTTTTTTACATAAGGGGGATTGTTTGGAACTGATAACCAAGTTATTACTGTCATGAAATTTCAATTGGATTCATTGTTGTCTTACTGCTATTAAAAGAAAAATGTTCTGCACTCAAAGTCTTGAGGATCACTTGGTTTAAATGCTGGACAATAATATGTATGGCATTGCATATTTCCAAGTCTGTTATCTTCATTTCTCTTTTGTAGCTATTGATCCCATATGTGCTTTCAGCAGCCTTGATTGATTTGTGTTTTATCAGTCTGTTTACCAAACCTGCCATGACATCTTAACCTTCAGTTTCTGCTACCTTTGAGAAACTGAGCTTAACCCTGCAAAGCATAACCATGAGTGATTTCTAGCTTGGTATAAGATGATGTTGCATTTTTTTAATTTTATCAAAACCAATCTCACAATGCCTTGACTGCTGTAGCATTACTGTAGAGAAAAAAAACCAAATCATGTTGAAGTTTATCTTTGGCATAGGCTGCAGAACTTTAGGTCTTAATCATTGGTGCATGTTTGTGTAGGTATTTAGAGGTTGCCTAGATCATTACTTTGCTGGTTTAGTGATCAACACACAATTTCACATTTTACTTGCCCAACAAGAGCAAACACAAGCCACTCACACACACTTTTTTTATTCTATTGATCTTTGTATGAAACTTTCTGTTGAAACATCTCACATTGGTCATTTGGAACACGCTGGCACAATCATTTCATTAAAAATCACTCTATCATAGAAAATCACTTTCAAAATTGCAAAATCACATTCAAGCTACACATATCACTTTTTGCACCAGTTCATTTTTTTTCACTAAAATCACTTCATACACAATTCATATCAGTCATTTACAATGTGTTAGAATGATCATTTTGTCACAAAATCCTTTACATCAGGATCTCACTATTTGAAATGACCATCTTCATTACAAAGTAGCATCTCACAAGCCAGTTTTTGCAATGGTTCTTTTTGAATTGATTTATGTATTCCAACTGCTTGCAAACATCATTCCTAACATATTTGTATGAGCCAAATGTTTGGAAATCTCATGAACACAAAACAATACTACATAATGAACCATAATACTCAAATAAGCATTTTGAGAGCCACACCATTACACAACCATTACAGTCCCTGTTTTTTCACATACACACACTCATAATCATGTTTTGAATGTATTTGAAAGAGTGCTTTGGTCTGAATTGCCATGAAACAGAAAATGCCTACTGTCATGCATTGCCACTTATTGGTTCATTTGCAACTTAAACATGATTCTCCATAATAGATCAATTCTGGCCATGAAAGTATTTTGGTTTGCTTCTTTATCACCTAACTGTCATGTATGTGTGCTTTGATTGCATTCAACATGGTTATATGGATCTACTCATGTCAAATTGCATTTCTTGAACATAAACACAACCCCTATCGGGTTTTTCACTAGGTTGTTATTTTTTGAAAACCATCACTATCATCATATTCCTCATGAAATTCTACCCAAGATGCATATAAGATTTGTCCAAAAATATGGAGATTTGAGAAAGTTAAGAGTTGTTTTGCAAATCATGTTGAATGCTTTTGAGTTGCCCAGAAAATCAGCCAAACAAGCTATGTATATTTATGGTTTCCATTCAATTAATGGATGTAACAGCCACCCAAGTGGCAGACCCTTGCGCGCCTTATACCCCTCTACCTGCCTAACCTGAGTTCGATCCATGTGGATCAACTCTTTTGTACATTTTATTTGTATTTGTCATATTTATTTTTTTATCTATTCCTTTCCATTCCTTAGCACACGCGCGTGTTGTGGCCTGGTGGTTAGCTTGTCATTGCTTGTGAGCACAAGGGCGTGGGTTCAATCCCCACCCATGCCCCTTCTTTTTTTTTTCTTGTTTATTTATTTTATTGTTATGAAATCAATCAAACTTCAAATATCCATAATTTATTCGTTGTTTATTAGTTTTAATCCGTTCTTTTTGCAACCTTTTCATTTAAATGTCTAGTTTTATTTAATGGATTGTAATATCATAATTGCTTGTTTGTACAATGCTTTTTTTCCTGCTTGTTAGTAGATTCGCTCTTAGGCCATTGCCGTGTGTTTCGATTTGAACTTCCTTCATACCATGTTTATTTTTATCTTGTAAGATTTATTTCCATTTATGTTTGTTAGCATATTAGGATATCACTCTCTTATTGGTTGTTACCATGTGCTTTCTCCATCTTTACTTTGTCAAGTAGGCCTTTATCATAGCTCCTCCTAAATTATGATCTTAAACTAATTCATTTGTGTGTGATTGTTATCTATACAAATTGTTGTCACATTTGTTCTACTTTGAGTCTATAACATGATTGGTCTTTAAATTGTTATTTGTTTACATGGTTGTCACCTTTATCATGTTCTCAATCTTTGTTAAGATCGTACTTTCAATCTTTGTTAAAATACGCCTTCATCTTTGTTAAGATATGCCATCTGTAACATTGTTTGTATATCTTGGTTGAAACCATTCATCTCACTTGAATTACTTCCTCATTGTAATGTGCTTGCCCATCTTCGATTGTAATCATGTCCCTTATATTCATCATGTTTATGCTTTGTTAAGTTATCTTTCCCCAAGGGATGGAACTCTCTAGTTCTCATCCAAGTTACCTCCCCTTTCTTCTTCCAAAGGAAAAGTCTCTCCATTGACCTTTGTGTCATGGATAGCCCACTACCCCCTTTGACTTTGTTAAAGTCATCCTTCAACCCTAGTTCACAAAACCCTAGACTTTGCTTAAGTCTAAAAGACCCACTTGTACTAGGAGTGTTCCTCAACTAGAACCCTAGGTTAGAGTTTGTTAACTCTATATAAGAATCATGGTAATGATCGCTTACTTCCCCCTTTGAGTGTTACAACATAGACATAGAGAGTTTTGTGAAACTCTACACAAACATTATTATGTTTGTTCCCCTTTGAACCTTGATCATAATCAAGTGTTCTTCAACCCTAGTGAGGTGAACTACGATTGCTCTGATTCTATCCTAGTTAGGATACGTAGGCAGAGGATGCGACGTCTTTGCGAGCAAGCTTAGAAACTATCATTAGGTTTTAACCTACACCTTTTACCCAATACCCAAACCTTAGCAAATATTTAACAAATTTAGCATACAAACAAACAAAAGGTTCCTGTAGAGTACTACAGATGTTTAGGATGTGAAATACCTACCCTATGCATAACCAACCCCCGATCCCCGAATCTCTTAGCATTGTTGTTACATCGCGAAAAGGGTTTTTCTTTCTTTATACCTTTCCTTTGGATAAATTAAAGTCCGGTTGTAAAAGAATTAAGGTTCAAGTTAATTCAATAGCTTGATATCCGATTTTCACCGCAATAGAAATGGAGACTTCACTGGGGATCAAGGTTAACTTGAGGGTTTAGCCTATTTTGTTTAATTGCATGCTATATTTGTGAATATTTTCTTAACATGTATATTTGTCAATATATTTGTTTAATTGTTGGGTATTGGGTGCTTTGAGTGGTGAGACGGTCCTATACCCGGACTTGAGTGAAATTGTGATAGGATGGTGGTATATTCAAGAAGGCTTATAGGGAGTTGATTCCCGACCAAGCTAACTTGAGAAACCACCGCTCAGTGTAGGCCCTCTTGAAAGTTTAAGTATTGTTGATCGAGTATTCGTGAAAACAATGCTACTTTCAACGAAGGAGCCCGTGACACTGTGAACTTTTAGATTACATTTTACCCCACTTTGGCCTTATTAGGACGTAGTGCGATGACTATAAGGAAGTATTTCCGAAGTAGTTGATACGCGATACTACACTCAGACGAGATTCTCTTGAGAATATTATCAATTACCAAGTAATTTGGGAAGTCGATAATATCCGAAAGATGGGTTGATGACTTTGGGAACTTTGTAGAACCCGTTCGGCAAGTACAATCAATCCATAGTACAATCTTTGGGGATGGGTAGACCCTTGGACTCATGCTTGTCCTTAACCCTAAACCTGTGTTGTGTGCATATGCATCTTGTTTGTGTTTTGTGCATTCATATCATCATGTCATCATATCATCAGATGGTTTCATGGAACTCAGACTTTGTTGTTTGTAAATATCAGAGGTCTTCATGAACAGTGAAAGAAAGAAAACTTTGAAGTACACTTACAAGGGTTTTAACCTAGCTGATTTGAAAAGGTTGAGCACCTTAGTGACAGATTCAGAGGGATTTCAAAGCCGATATGGGAAGTTGTTGCTACTCTTGAAGATAAAGATGGATAGTGGACTTCTCTCTACTCTCCTCCAGTTTTATGACCCGCTCTACCACTGCTTCACATTCCCTGATTATCAGCTAGTACCCACCCTAGAAGAGTATTCTCAGTTAATTGGATTGCCTATTCTTGAAGATTCTCCTTTTCCGATTGTAGAGAAGGACCCCAAAGAGCAAGATATCGCCAAAGCTACGCGTTTGGGAGTGGATGATATAAAAAAGAATCTGATTACAAAAGGGGGAGTCTTTGGGTTAAAAGCAGAATTCTTGGTTGAGAAAGCTCAATATTACGCAGATCATTTAAGCATGGATGCATTCGAGGCTATCCTTGCCTTACTCATCTATGGTATATTCTTGTTTCCAAGCTTTGAGAATTTTGTGGACCTCAATGCCATCAAAATTTTCTTGAAGAAGAATCATGTGCCTACCTTGTTAGCAGACACGTACCATTCTGTTCATCTGAGGAACTTCCATAATGGAGGAATGATCACTTGTTGTGCTCCGTTATTGTACAAATGGTTCACTTCACACTTACCCAAAGCCAACGCTTTTTGGGATCCAAAGAAAGGATGGTGGTCACAAAAGATTATGGCTCTTACCCATTCTGATATTGATTGGTATAGTCGTGATTATGATGGGACAATGATTATTGACAGTTGTGGGGAATTTGGCAATGTACCTCTCCTCAGCATTAATGGAGGGATCAGCTACAATCCAATACTCGCCCGCCGACAATTGGGATACCCTCTAAAGGACAAACCCAAAAGTGTTCAAGTAGAAAGCATCTTCTTCAAAGAAGGGGAAGATAGTCAAGGATTAAAAGAGAAAATTCTAGAAGCTTGGAAGCGTCTACATAAAAAAGGAAAGAAAGATCTTGGAAGACTCAACTGTGTTTCTTTGGAACCTTACCTCCAATGGGTTCGGAAAAGAGTCGTCACACTAAGGATGCCGTATCCTAAACAAGAGCCTATGGCCTTGAAGGAAGAACGCCCGTTGGTCTTCATGTCTGAAGAAGAAAAGTTGAAAATTGCTTTGGTCAAAGCACAGCAAACTGAAGAAGCTTGGAAGCACAAGTATCAGATAGTCATTGAAGAAAATGCGGAGCTCCGGAGATAACTCCAGTCGAAAGATGAAGAAATCCTCTCTTGTAAGAAGAGGAAAGCACTAGAGGAACCTTATGAGCCTCAGTCTAATCCATGGAAGATAATTGTGGACAGACTCATCATTGAGAAGACTCAGATGGAAAGAAAGATCGAGAAGCTCAACCTCAGGCTGCTAGGAGAACCTTGATAGGTTGCACCAAGTTGTTTAGTTAAAACTCTTGTAAGAGGAAATGATGTTTTGTAATCCGTTTTGTTTATTAATGAAATGACGATTTCTGATGTTCGAAAATATCTGAGTTCCATGACAATCATGTGCATTTGCATTCACACTTCTTCTAACCATTCAAGAAAATTCAACTTTTTTCTTTGCAGGCAACAACATGGTAAGAAGAGACATGCTTCGAGTCCCGGATCTGAGATTGGGCTGTCTAAGAATGTTAACCAGACTTGTCCGAAATCCTGCTGCTTTCATAGCCAAATATGGGGACCTATTGCCATTAATAAGCGCTCTGATCAATGAGCCCATGTTGCAAGCCTTGGTGGAATTCTATCATACAACTTACCACTGCTTTGTGTTTCCAGATTTTCAGTTACTCCCGACCCTCGAAGAGTATAATGCTTACTTGAAGATCCCATGGACTTTTACGCTCCCTTATGGAAAGCCAAAGAAAAAGGACTTAGCTAAAGCCCTGCATATCAAGCTGGAAGACTTACCACCAATGAGGGCGAAAGGAGGGTGGTATGGAATGGATGTCAGGCCTCTAATGGAAATGGCCGAGTATCACTATGAAAGCAGAAACCTGGGCATTTTTGAGGCAATTTTGGCACTACTAATATATGGATTGTATCTGTTCCCAAGTAGTTACGACTTCATCAGCGAAGAAGCAATCCACCTCTTCATCCTCAAAAATTCGGTCAACACAATACTGGCTGATACTTATGTAGTCATCCACCGTTTTGCCTTATATGATTGTGGGCGATTCTCATGATGTCTTGCACTACTCGACCGATGGTTTACTTCTCATCTGCCAAGGACCCATATCCTTTGGAGGCTTCCTACCAAAAGCGCTTGGGTTTCTAAACTTGTCACTCCCAGACACCATGATATCACCTGGTATGACACTAGCATCGGTGACCAGGTCATGATTTCCAGCTACGGAGATTTCCCCAATGTTCCTCTCATTGGGATAGAAGGGGTGATCACTTATAATCCTATTCTCGCTCGGCGTCAACATGGGTATCCCACCGGGCCCGAGCCTGAACCAGAACTGTTGAGGCCTCGCTTCTGTGAGACAGGTCGCAACCAGGAACTAGAAGAAGATGCTCAATATGCTCAAAGAGATCCATACCTCATGGGCCCAACCCCAATGGAGAATGCGAGTTGTTTAACCACCAGGGGGTACCTGCTATGGTCAAAGGAAATTGCCTTAATCATGTTCTACACTCACGACTATGAGATAACTATGGAACCTGAGGTCCCCGCGACTAGGGAAGAGCTGAAATACGCTTTGGTTAAAGCACAAAGAGAAAACGAAGACCCGTGGGAGATTATCCGCCAAGATCAAGTTCATGTCAGGGTCCAAGAAGGAGAAGGGTCGTCTTGTTAGATTGATTTTTGTTTCACCATTTCCCTGCTTTCCCTAAAAAAGGATTGAAATCCTGTTTGTTGCATTTAATTTCATTGTAAGAAAAGTCTTGCTTTTTAGCAAAGGCCACTCTACTGTAATAGATTTCCAGTTATCAAATGAAAAACGCTTTTTAAGCATGTCGTTACGTGTTGGTCTGACTTTTTGTTTGTAAACGAAAATTTTGAGTTTCCTTGAATGGTTTATGCATCCGCATTTGCATGTCATCCTACATCAATCCTGCATTTGGGGTTCCGTAGCTCATCTTTTGTTCTTGTCCAGAAAGAGGAGATAAGGAGTCACGCTGAGTACCCACAGATACAACACACGGTCCCAAGCTCAAAAGAAGATGGCAGATAACGACCAAAGGTTCGATCGAATGGATAATGACATTGAAGGGATCAAAGGGGACGTCAACCATATCTTGGAAGCCCTCAACATGATCAAAGCAAAAATGGATACACAACCTACGGTGATCTCCGAAGTTGCCACAGCAGCAGCCAATGTCACAATGGCTCCTGTTACTTCAGCGGAGTTTCCCTATGGCATGTCTCGGGATTTTGTGCCACCTTTCAACAGCATGCAGTCTTCAGGTCTCAATCCGTTGTTCGACTCAACAATCAGAAACCCCATTTTTACTCCAGCAGGTGGACCTACCACAGTACGACCAGTCTTCGCCAATCAACAACCAATCTTTGATATACCCGATGGATCCGAAGCTGAGGACGAAAAACACGAAAAGTTAAGGGTAGAGATGGACATCATGGCCAAAAGGATGAGGGCCATTGAAGGAAATCATGTCTTTGGATCTGATGCCAAGGATCTATGTTTGGTATCTGGATTAGTGTTCCCTCAGAAATTTAAAACGCCAATCTTCGACAAATATGAAGGGACCGCTTGTCCTAAAGAGCACTTAATCATGTACTGTAGGCGGATGGCTTCGCATATTGAAAATGATAAACTGTTAGTACACTGTTGTCGCTACTGCGAAAATCGGCGCCGGCTGAACAGAAGAGTCGCCACCGTGCGTTATTTATCCCACGGGAGGGAAAGGGAACGCTCAGAGTAAACCTCGCAAAGACGGGAAAGGTATGGTCGTCGCAACCAAAACCTGGGTTCGGGAGTCGGTTACGCAAGGGGAAGGTATTAGCACCCCTCACGTCCGTCGTACTCGACGGGATCCACACTTGTTTTCGGGTATGGATTGTTATTTTATCTAAACTATAGGTCAAGGGTTAAAAAGAAAATAAAATGAAAATAAAAATGACTCGGCAAAGTATCGCACTTTATGCCTACGTATTCCCGTCTGGAACGAGAAATCAGAGTCAACGTAGTTCGCCTACCTACGGGAAAGGAGGGGAAGGTTGCTCGCTAGGATATCGCATCCTATGCCTACGTACTTCCACACAGCATGGAAGATCAGAGCAAACGTAGTTCGGGCCACGGAAGACACAAGCTTGTCTTGGTTGATTTTATTCTTTCTGAAAAAAGGTTTTCTGATTAGCGGTCCAAGCGGACAAAAATGACGTTTTGATGAGTTCACATTCTTTTACCAAAGAAGTGTCTTTTATTGTGTTTGAAATCTTTATGTGTTTTTCTGTTTGTTTTGAGAAAGAAAGAGACAGAACTCTAACCTACGGTTGCAAAGGGAAACAAACTAACCTAATGTTATCATGCATGGGTTAAGACCTAGTGTCTATCATGCTCCTCTCTTGCACAGAGAGAAACAGAGATCCTACGGGATAGGCAGAAACAGAAACAATACCAGATATATACAGTAAAACAGTAAAATGCATGGATGCAGCAATACAAGCGAGGCAAGGGAGTCCCACTCAACCTCGAACCTAGAAAACAATAGGCAAAAGTGAACATACTTCACTTTCAACCCAGCAGGGTATACAGCAAACAATACAGTCCAGAAAACCAATCAATACATCAGCAATAAAATACAACAGCAAAAGAAACAGCATCAGCAGCTCTGAATCAACATCTGGCTTCAAGTAATCTCCAATCAGCTACAGGCTTCAACAAGCATCAGTCTCCATCTCCATGACCTTTAGGCAAGGGCTTTGATCATCATTCTTCCATCTGCAATGGCTTTTCTTCAAGTTCAAACCTCCAGGATGAGGAATCAGTCACAAGAGTGAATTGGGTGTTAAGCAATCAGTTGACTACCAAGGGTGGTGAACAGACTGCTTCTAACACAAAAGACATTTTCTCTCAAGAGTTCTATCTCTTAGACACTATCACCAAGCCTTCCAAAGGAAGGGGGTGAGTGTCTTAGAGAGACTCTGAATCACAGAGAAGAATGGATGCAGACAAGGCAATCCATGTTTGAAAAAACAAACTTTCTAATCTAGAGCTCTGCCTAGCTCCTAAACCCTAGTCTCCTCAGCATCTGCTAGCAAGAATCTCCTCTTCAACTCTGGAAGTTGATCTTCAATCTCTGGATCTCCAATGGTCTTCATCTCCTCAAGTCTTCAGCTCTCCCAAGTCCCCAGACAACCCCCAATACCCAAGCAAGCAAGCAATAATCCCCAGAGGGCACACCACACCAGTCAATCAGACATACACAGAGTATTAATAGCAGTAGGGGAGTCCTGACTTTTCTCTAAGGGATCTAATAACTACCCATAGCCCCTATAGTCCCATAACTAATCTAGTTAAACCCTAAGTCCTAAGGGAAAGAATCAAACTTCCTAAGTCATCACCTAAAAACCCTAATTTGTTCATGTTTGTTCAAACCTACACTAAGCACCTAAATTTAATTTCTAAAAATGGGAACTAAATTGAATCTATAAGTTCAATATCTCATCTAAACAACCTAAAAAGAATGAACAAAAAATATGAAAGTATCTAATAGAACAAAAATTAATAAAATCATGCATGAAATGAAACTATTTAAAATGTCATTTATTTAGAAAATATGGGAAAAATATCAAATAAAAAATAAAATGCAATTTTTATTTTTTTAGAATTTTCTAGACATCATAAAGAAAATAATGTAAAAAGAAGGAATTAAAAATGATTTTTTATCTATTTATTATGATTTTTAGAAGATGCCTAAAAAATTAAAGAAAATAAAAAGAAAATAGAATGAAATAAAATGGAGGGGGTGAGAAAAGCAGAAAAGCGCGTTCAAAGTAATGGGCCTATTAAAATGGGGGGTGTGGATAGCGCTCTGAGCCCAACCCCCCAATTAATGAAACGCAGCGTTTCAAATCTTCAAAGTTTCCCTCCGTTTGAGCTTTAAATCGTGGCCGTTGGATGCGCCTTCAAGTCAAAGGTCCAAGTACGATCGTGTGGCTCATGCATCGTCTCCTACCTCCAGCAAACCCTAGGTTCTGCAACTCATCTCCATGCGCGAACCTTACACCCTTCTGTTCTCCTTCAACTCTCCATGGATTCAATCAAGGTCAAGAGCAAAATTACTCTAAATCTCTCCCTCTACACAGCCATAGCCTTAGTTCTTCCTAAAACTCACTCACAAAGCAAACTCGATGTGTATAACAGATCTGATCCATCATGTTCAACTGATATGGATCCTCTCAATTCTCCATGAAAATCATCCTAAGCTAACCTACACCTCACCTTGGTCATTTTAAGCATTCAATCCAAGATTATTTCGCACGATTCTTGCTATTCTAAGCTTCAACAGAAATGGTGCACCATAACTAATGTCCATGAAACTTGCTCAAATTTATCCAAATCAATCATCTTCCTTACCCTAACCAGTCTACACTAACAATTCCCTAAAATTCTCATTAAACTATGCAATTCGAAGAAGATAACCAACCTGTTATGATGCTGCAAACAGTGGTGGCATACACTTGATCCAATGCTTGAAAGGTGGGGAAGTTGATCAGTAATCTTGGAGATGAATTCTGTATGCAGTTAGAGAAGCTCCCAAGCCTTAAATCTTCTAATTCCAAGGTGCTTGCACTTTGAATGATGATGGTGAATATCACAATTCCTTGCTCAATTCTCCAAAGAGATGTATGGATTCTGATCTTTGTGTGATGATGATGAAGATTGGATCAAGAATGTTGAAGTTTGATGAGAGATTGAGAGAATTTGAGAGACTTATGCAAAAATGGAAAATGAGTGAAAATGGAGTTTTTGACAAAATGATGGCACCAACCCTTGCAAGATTCATCTTGCATGAATATATAGGTGATCTAGGAACCTCCTAGAAACTTGGAGAAGTTTCCCTTGTGCTAAATTCCCTTGAATGTTGATTATGTTTCTTATATTGCAAGCAACCATGGATAACTCTTAAATCTTGAACTAGACTCAAAATTCCACTTTAGCCAATGTTTTTAGAATGCCTTTTCCATTCAAAATGACCTATAATTTTGCATCATTTGGCCAAGATATGAAAAATACCATTTTTTAAGCCATTTTCCTTCATTAAATTCACCAATTTTGAAATCTTGTGCTATGAGTCTTTCCAATCTCTCATGGTCACTTTTCTAGACTCAAAATGTCATTTGGAGCAAGTTTTATGTTGTAAGTTTTTCCATTTGAAGCTTCCTTGTATGAGTTTTGGGCATAGGTTAAAATGACCTGTAATTCACAAATGACCAAAATACCCTTTGCTTGCCAAGACCATAAGTTGAGCTCCACACATCATATGAGGGCATACTATACCATTCTAGAACGCTAAGACAATGAGGAACAATTCTTATGTTGACCAGAAATTCATTTGAAATCTCCTTGAGGGGTAAAACTAGCTTGGAAGTCAAGCCACTTTCACAGACAAAATTTCAGATACCTCAGATGACCTGTAACTTGCAAGGACCATAACTTGAGTTCTATAAATCTCCTTGATGCCTTCCACCACTCAAATTAAAGGTCTTGAGATCCTCTACAAGTTCCATGTTGGCCAAGGATCCATTTGAAGATAGAATTTTGACTTATCTTGCTTGGAAATTTGACCTAAACTAGGGGATTTTACACAGAAACCCTAATTTAGAAACTCCTCTTCTCCTTGATTTCTCTTGAATTCTTCTTGGCATATCTCCATATCCTTCTTTATATGTCAAATGATGCTCCCCACATCTCTCCAATGGACTTGAATGCCCTTTAAATCAGTCAATTGACTTAGGGTTGACCTAGGGTTGACCCAGATGAAACCCTAGTTGACTGCCTTCAACTGCAATTCTTGTGATCACATCAGCAACTTGTTTCCTTCTCCAAATGACTTTCTAAGTCCTCCAAGATGTCTAGATACCCTCCCTTCCTTCAACTCACAGCTCACAACCCTCTTGTTGACCCTCAGATACCCTCAGCTAGGAGATGGACTCAAGGCTTGATCTGCTGAACTCTCTGCTTTCAAATTCTTTCTTGATGACTTGAATGAGATGGAATCAGGATAATAACCTCTTGATAGGCCTCTAGAGATGAGAATAATGATTGTTCCCCCTGTTGTATGACTTGCTATGCTTATGCTATGCCGATGAGTAACCTATGTACATGACTCTATATGCAAATGCTAATGACATTGAAACATAAACCAAGTGAATAAGGTTGGGCAAATTTTAGGGTGCAACAGCTGCCCCTATTCAAGCGACTTGGACCCGATTGGGTGAAGAGCGAACGACCTTCAAACATTCGAGGTACGAGACGGTTGAATACTAGGAACCCAGAAATTTGCCAACCGCAGAAATAAACTGCGCCACTGCTTGGGGAACGACATTCATCAGCTGAATTTAACTATTACGGCAACCCAATGATCTCGTGTGACCGTGCTGGGGATTCTTCTCATCATCCTGAAAAAGATTGAATTATCGGAAACTTCGTCCTTTGCTTGTCCACGTCAGGACTCTATCTGCTGTCAACTCGGAAAAAACTTCAATAACTTTGCTGGGGACGGCTCGTCTGCCTTCTCGTCAGAGATAAATCGTCCACGTTAGGAATAAACTCTTCCACATTAGGAATACCACCGTCCACGTTAGGACTCACCTTTCCACGTAAGGAATAACCGTTCCACGTTAGGAATAATACTGCTCCACGTAAGGAATCAACTTTTGCTTTCCACGTAAGGAATAAATCTTCTTTGATCTGTCCGCGTCAGGACTAAACTCTTCCACGTCAGGAATAATCTCTTTCTTTCCACGTCAGGAATCAATCTTGATATGTCCGCGTGAGGACTCAATCTTTCCACGTAAGGAAACCCATTCTTTTCCACGTAAGGAATCTCATCTTTCCACGTTAGGAATAAACTCGTCTTTCCACGTAAGGAATCTCCATCTTTTTCCACGTAAGGAAACTATTTTTCTTCCACGTAAGGAATACCTTTTGATATGTCCACGTAAGGATTCTATCTTTCCGCGTAAGGAATACCATCTTCTTTCCACGTAAGGATTAAATTCATCTTTCCACGTAAGGAGAACATCGTCCATGTTAGGACCCACCTTTCTACGTCACGAATAATAATTTCTTTGATTTGTCCACGCCAGGACACTGATCTCGTCTTGATTTGTCTACGTTAGGACTCAGGCGTCTTCGACCTGCTGAGGAAATAAGACTTGTCCACGTAAGGACTCACATGCTTGTCTGATCTGTCCACGTCAGGACCCATGATTTGTCAACACAAAGAAAGATAACTGCTGAGAGGAACTGGTCCACGTCAGGTCACCAACACAAAGAGTAACCACTTTTATCAACGTCATGACCTCCCATTTCACCAATTCCGAGAACCCGAATCTGTCCACGTTAGGACTAACACGCTTCACCAACCCGGGGAAATAAACCTGTCCACGTTAGGACGCCCACTTCTGAAGAAATCCCGTCCATATAGGAATAAATTGTCCATGTCAGGACTTAGTTCTCCATTGATCCCCACCCACAAACTTCTTAGCACCGGCGTGACAGCGACTTTGGGGCGGACTCTACTGGGGATATCTGGAAACCAAACTACCGGATGCCTGTTCTGATGCCCGGAGGCAACCTCTGAAATTCTGATTCATGAAACCCTTTTGATGACAAATAACTCTGCTTGGGAATAAAGAGAGACTTATCCTGGTAACTCTGTGGGGAATACTGTCGAAACTGACATTATCATTGGATATCTCATGCCGAGATCTCGAGTGTTTAGTAGTTCAATTGAGCAAGTGCTTTCCCCATGAACTGCTAGAGTACAGAAACTGCTTCAGCAAAATAAATGCTGAAGATACTGCCGACTCCGCCGGGGATAGCCAGATGCTACAGAAATATTCCAGCAAAGTAAATGCTGGAAGGGTGAAGTCAACCATACTGGGAAGTTGGGAGCTCAAACCAAACACCTTGTTGAGGTAACCCCCTGCTGGGGAATATAACCTTGCTGGGGAATAGCAGATGTGCATCGTACGATTGGATTTCTGCTAGAGAGTGAACTGATATTACACAGTATCCCTGACAAAATAAATGACAGGAACCACCATCAACTCTGCTTGGGAGGGTCTTGATCTTCGAGTTTCGCTGGGAGGAAAGAACACTTGCTGAAAAGAGGACTCCGCTGGGGATAGGATGATTCTCTCGGGGTGAAATCCACTGACTCCGCTGGGGGAGAGTGAATGACCCTGCGGGGAAATTTGAACCTGTCTGAATACAGCTTTACGATCTTGGAATCGTCAATCCCCTTTGCACACGCTACGACTAGCTGAAGAGTTCTATCCTTCTTTGGGAGGAACCTGCATGACCTGCGTGAGGGCTGAGTCTTTAGTTATTGCAATCTTTTGATCATCTTCCTTGTACGGTTATGAGACCTGCAACAACACAAACAAGACAAGACAAGCCTATGCAACCAAATCCACTCAGGTTAGTGACGTTATTTTCAGTTAATTCAAAGCTTTAGCAACTGTTGGCAAGGGCCAGCGACGTTATACTCATGCTAGTTTCATCAAACCTAGGCGTTAATCATGCACAAAAAAGTAAAGAACAGTGTCAAATACTGAATAACGTATTTTATTGATCGGGCCCCTGAATGGGCGGAGTTTTGTACACGGGATGTAACTCCTGAAATGAGGAAGCTACACAAAGCAAATATACAAGTATATAAGTATGCACAAGAAGCATAAATATTGACAACTTAAATTTGTACACGTGTCGGCAACGGGATGCAGATGAACACCACGAACTGATCCTCCCATGACTCGCCCGACCCTAATGCTTTCCCGGTGTCCCCTCTTCTGAAGAGACTGTATCCGATAATTGGCTCCTCAAACGTATTCTCCCACATTGATACTTATTGCAATTATCAAATTCGGACCGCAGTCATTTGCTTTTCAAATCCCTAACTTTTGCGTGAACCGCCCTTTACGGGTTTTCAGTTCACCGGGATACCCTTTTTTGCCGAAGCCGCCCAGTGTAGGTTTTCAACTTCGCGGGTGTACATTTTTCCAATTTTATCCCTAATTTTTGCCCGAACCTTTCATTCTGTTTTCGGTTCGCCAGGATGCCCCGTTTTTGCCTGGACTCTCTTTTTCTGTCCAGCGGGTCTATTTTAAGCAAAGTATTTTTTAACTGCGTCCGAATTCACAGGTGACACAAAGTCTTCTCCGTCCATGGTGGACAACAACAACGCTCCTCCTGAGAAGACTTTACTAACAACGTATGGCCCTTCGTAGTTGGGGGTCCACTTGCCCCTGTGATCTGCTTGCGGCGGGAGAATCCTTTTCAGCACAAGGTCGCCCGTCTGAAAGCTTCGCGGATGTATCTTCTTGTCGTACGCTTTCTTCATTCGACTCTGGTACAAACGACCGTATGCTAGAGAAGCTAGCCTCTTCTCATCCATTAAGCTCAGCTGGTTCAATCTGTCTTTCACCCATTCTGCCTCATCCAGCTGAACGTCTCGCAATACCTTCAGAGAAGGGATCTCAACCTCTAATGGTAGCACCGCTTCCATTCCGTATACTAACGAGAACGGGGTTGCCCCGGTTGATGTGCGTACTGTCGTACGATAACCGTGCAAAGCAAAAGGTAGCATTTCATGCCAATCCTTATAGGTCACCACCATTTTCTGAACAATTTTCTTGATATTTTTATTGGCCGCCTCAACAGCGCCATTCATCTTGGGTCGGTAAGGAGAGGAGTTGTGATGTTCGATCTTGAAATTCTGACAGAGCTCCTTCATCATTTTGTTGTTCAGGTTTGAACCGTTGTCCGTGATTATCCGCTCGGGGATCCCATATCGGCAAATGATATCTCTCTTGATGAATCTGGCCACCACTTGCTTCGTTACATTCGCGTAAGACGCCGCTTCCACCCACTTGGTGAAATAATCGATTGCTACTAGGATGAACCGATGCCCGTTAGAAGCCGTCGGCTCGATCTTTCCAATCATATCGATTCCCCACATAGAGAATGGCCATGGCGATGACATCGCATTTAGAGGACTTGGAGGCACATGGATCTTATCAGCATATATTTGGCACTTGTGACACTTCCTCGCAAACTTGAAACAATCAGTTTCCATCGTCAGCCAAAAGTAACCTACCCTCAGCAGCTTTCTCGTCATAGCATGCCCACCAGCATGCGTACCAAAGGTACCTTCGTGAATTTCCTCCATGAGAAGCTTTGCCTCTTTCTCGTCTACACAACGCAACAACACCAAATCGTGGTTTCTTCTGTACAAGACGCCATCCGAATTCAAGTAAAAATTACCCGCTAATCTCCTGAGAGTCCTCTGATCTTGACTGGATGCCCCAGCCGGATACTCTTTATTCTTCAGGAAATTAAGGATATCAAAATACCACGGTTTGTCGTCAGATGCTTCATCAATAGCAAATACATAAGCTGGCCTGTCAAGCCGAGAGATAATGATTCGGGGAGCTTCGTTCCAGAAGTTGACCTTGTACATGGAAGACAAAGTGGCAAGGGCGTCAGCCATTTGATTTTCTGCCCTCGGTACGTGATGCAATTCAACCTTGTCGAAGAAAGGCAACAATCTCCTTGCATAATTCATGTAATGTATCAAATTAGGCTGCCGTGTCTCCCATTCCCCTTTTATCTGATTCACTACCAGAGCTGAGTCTCCGTATACATCTAGATGTTTGATTCGCAAATCAATGGCTTCTTCAAGCCCCATTATACAAGCTTCGTATTCGGCCTCATTGTTGGTAACGGCAAAGGTCAATCGGGCAGTAAACGGGATGTGCGACCCGTGTGGCGTGGTGATGATTGCCCCTATTCCGCTACCGTAAGCATTCACGGCTCCGTCAAATATCATCTTCCATTTGGACCCCAACTCTGGTCCCTCGTCTGGCAACGGTTCTTCACAATCTTTCATCTTTAGGTACATGATATCCTCGTCAGGAAAATCAAACCTCATCGATTGGTACTCTTCAATAGGCTGCTCCGCCAGATACTCAGACAGCACACTCCCCTTTATAGCCTTTTGCGAGACGTATTGGATATCATATTCAGTCAAGACCATCTGCCAACGGGCAATTCTACCCGACAACGCTTGCTTTTCAAATACATATTTGATAGGATCCATCTTCGAGATGAGCATGGTTGTATGATTCAGCATGTACTGCCTCAAACGCTTGGCGGCCCAGGCTAGCGCGCAACAAGTTTTCTCCAGCATTGAGTACCGAGATTCACAATCTGTAAATTTCTTACTCAAGTAATAGATCGCATGCTCTTTTCTCCCTGTCTCGTCGTGTTGACCGAGAACACAACCCATGCTTCCCTCAAGAACCGTCAAATACATTATCAAGGGTCTACCTGCCACCGGGGGTATCAGAATGGGAGGTTCCTGCAAATACTGCTTTATTTTATCGAACGCCTTTTGACAATTTTCGTTCCACGTTACAGCTTGATCTTTCTTCAAGAGCTTGAATAACGGTTCACACGTGGCAGTTAGGTGAGATATGAACCGGGCGATGTAGTTTAACCTCCCTAAAAACCCGCGCACCTCTTTCTCTGTTTTAGGCGTCGGCATTTCTTGTATTGCTTTTATTTTAGCAGGATCGACCTCTATTCCTCTTTCGCTTACGATAAACCCCAGCAGCTTACCCGATCTCACCCCGAAGGTGCATTTATTAGGGTTCAGCCTTAGCCTGAACTTCCTAAGCCTTTTAAATAACTTCAGCAGATTCACCAGATGCTCTTCCTCTGTCTGGGATTTGGCAATCATATCGTCAACATAAACTTCGATCTCTTTATGCATCATGTCATGGAAAAGAGTCGTCATCGCACGCTGATATGTTGCCCCAGCATTTTTCAAACCGAAGGGCATCACTTTGTAACAAAATGTTCCCCAAGGCGTTATGAAAGTAGTCTTCTCCATATCCTCTGGCGCCATTTTAATCTGATTATAGCCTGAAAAGCCATCCATGAAGGAGAATACGGAGTACTGAGCAGTATTATCAACTAACACGTCAATGTGAGGAAGTGGAAAATCGTCTTTTGGGCTTGCTTTATTCAAATCTCTATAATCCACGCACATTCGAACCTTGCCATCTTTCTTTGGCACTGGTACGATGTTGGCAACCCATGAAGGATACTTCGTCACAGCCAGGAAACCAGCGTCCCACTGTTTCTGCACCTCCTCTTTGATCTTCATTGCCATATCTGGTCGCGTTCTGCGAAGCTTTTGTTTGACCGGCGGGCAATCTTCTTTCAATGGCAGGCGATGCACGACCATATCTGTATCGAGCCCTGGCATATCCTCATACGACCAAGCGAATACATCACTATACTCTTGGAGCATTTCAACCAGCCTCCGCTTGATATCATCCTGCAGCGCGGCTCCGATACGAATGTTTTTCTCAGCCCCTTCCGACCCCAAATTGATAATTTCGATGACCTCGTCGTGAGGCAGAATGGCTCTTTCCTCTTGCTTTACTAACCAGGACAGTTCTTCAGGAACGTCGCTATCTTCGACAACCTCTTCTTCGGCCTGAAACACCGGGTGCTCAAAGTCGGGACGAGTCATAGGTGGTTCAAGGATGTCATCTGAAAATGTTATCCTGCAAAAGGAATGGTTAAGTGCTTCAAAATGCGTGTAAAGCGAGTAACCACGTTGCCATTTTATTGAAAAATATAAAACAAGAAAGACAGGGATTACGGTATTTGCACATGAAAAAACGCCATTTATTTAATGATTAACACGCAATGTTTATAACAACACAACCCTAAGCAAATCCTGATGCCCCGGGCAAGACATCAGTTTATTCAACAATTAATAAAGCAAAGCATTACTGTTTAAAAGTCACAGGAACAAGCTCCTGAATAGACCAGTTGCACAGTCCTTGTCCTGGCGTGCTTGGCTGAATCCAGGCATCCATATCACAGTCGCTGTCTCCTTCATTAGACTCCGAAGCAGCATTGACAGTTTCGTGACATACTCCACTGGCAGAGATGATAATTGGCTTTCTGAAACGGGGGGCCCCCACGGAAGGAGTTGATGACGACGGTTGGTACCCCAGCCCGAACCGGTCCATCTTCACAGGAATGTCCAGCACTTTGCCCCAGCCCTTGGCTTCTCCTGCTTCCACTAGAGCTTGAGCTTCCTTATACGATGAGACAGCTATCTCTGGCACTTTGCTCGGCCCGGGACCTTTGTCCTTGATGCGCAAACCTTCGAATGCCTGGCATGGTGTTTCGTGGATCTCTCCGTCGACTTCCACATACTTAAATGAAGATAAATGGCTGACCAGGATGTCCTCTTCTCCGCACACGGTGACTACGCTGTCCCCAACCATATATTTTAACTTCTGATGCAGGGTGGACGTGACGGCCCCTGCCCCATGAATCCAGGGTCTTCCAAGCAAGCAGCTATACGCAGGCTGTATATCCATGATATAAAACTCCGTTGCAAACACTTCCGGCCCCACTTGCAGAGGCAAGGTAATCGATCCGAAGACTGTTCTCCGCGTGCCGTCAAATGCTCTGACTACCAAATCACTGGGTGTACACAAAATTCCTCGAACATCCAGCTTCATCATCGCCTTCTTGGGTAACACATTCAAAGATGATCCGGTGTCAACCAATACGTGCGACATTACTGATCCTCTACACTCAACAGATACGTGTAATGCCATATTGTGATCTCTCCCTTTCGGAGTCAAGTCAAAATCGGTAAAACCCAAGCTGTGGCCTGCATTCACATGTGCCAATACTCCTTCTAGCTGATTTACGGAGACGTCTTGGGGTACAAAAGAGGTGTCCAGGACTTTCAGCAAAGCATTTCTGTGAGCTTCCGAACACAACAGCAATGATAGGATAGATATTTTGGACGGTGTCTGCTGCAGATGCTCCACAATCTTATAATCACTTTTTCGAATTAAGCGCATGAACTCTTCTACATCCTTCGATGCTGCTTCTTTTTCACTTGCTTGTACCGGAACATTTTCAACCACTTTCCCTTTTCCTTTCGCTAGTCTTTCAGCCTCCACTTCAGGAGATATAAAGATCCTGCCACTCCTCGTCATGCCTCCTGAACCAACAACATTATCCACAATCTCCGCTGGCTGCTTGTTAACATCAATTTTTATCCCGTCACAATATACTTCCAACCCGTATGACCATGGGACTGCTTTCGTGTTCTCGTACGGGATTGGCCCGGCCTTAGTTATGGTGATCGGTGGTCGCTGAGCTGGTGCTGCAATAGTGATCGTCTTCCGAGGAATCGTTACCGTGGCCACATCACTCCGATTATCCACTACTGCCCCTGCAGGCTCGTCAGTTGCCGCTCGATCAAACTGCAATATGCCCTCATCAATTAAAGCCTGAATGCCTTTCTTCAAATCCTCACACCCCCCAGCTAGGGTCCAACAGTCTAAGCAATACTCGTTACATCCTGGGTAAACACCTCCTTGTAACAGTCGGCTCTTTATCTCGCTCAGCGGCGTCTTTAAATCCTCAACATTCATAATAAGATTCAGACCTTCCTCAGTCAGAACGGCGTTTGCCCCATGATTAGGCATGGGTTTCTGGACTATATTCGGACCTGCCGTTCCGAAATTGATAGTCTTGTTGTCTAAAAGATCCTGCACAACGTGCTTAAAAGCATGGCAACCTTCTATATCGTGACCCGGGGCTCCAGAATGAAACTCGCAGTGTCTGTTTGCATCGTAGCCGAACGGGGGAGCTCCCGTTATTGGTGCCAGAGTTCTTTTCTCTACCAGATTCAATCCCAACAATGTCTGCAACAAATCGGCATATGTTGAGGGAGGCTTCTCAAACACTCTTCTCGGTTTACTACCCTGGAATCTTCGTTGAGCCTGCTGTGCCCCCTGCTGAGGCTGCTGCTGCTGTGGCATTGGCTGTTGCTGAACCGGTTGTTGTTGCTGGAGTGGTTGTTGTTGATACAGGACAGTAACACTCGCCACCTGCTGCGGCTGACGATATTGACCTCGTCCCCTGCCTCGGCCCCGGCCTCGGCCTCCAAATACTGCGCTTGCCTCGCCCTGACGGCGCCCACCATAAGCTTTCCTATTACTGCCAGATGCAGTTGATTCCTCGACTTGGAACTTTCCTTGCTTAATGTTACGTTCAATCTTTTCTCCCATTAGAATCAGGTCTGAAAAACTGGCCAGAGACGTGTGAAACAGCATGTCATGAAACAGCCCCTGTGAATGTGCCGACAAACATGTCATTCATTTCCTTATCTTCTACAGGAGGACGGACCCTGGCAGCCATATCGCGCCACCTTTGCGCGTACTCTTTAAAGCTCTCCCCCTTCTTCTGCGACAGTCCCGCCAATTGGACCCGATTGGGCGCCAAGTCGCTGTTATACTTGTAGTGAGCTACGAACGCCTCCGCCAATTGCTTCCATGTCTTGATATCAGTTGGCTCCAACCCCATGTACCACTCTAGGGAAGGGCCCGATAGACTATCCTGAAAGAAATGCATTAGCATTCTTTCATCAGTGGAGTATGCAGACATCTTTCTGTAATAAGCTCGTACATGCACTTTCGGACATGTGTCTCCTTTATACTTATCGAACGCAGGAGCTTTGAATTTAATTGGCACCCTCAAACCAGGTACCAGACCCATGGTTGCCATGTCCAATCCCACAGCACTTTGATTTAAGACTCCCTTCATCTGCTCTTCCAGCATTCTAATCTTTTGGGAATCATCCATCGGCCCTTCAAAACCTCCTCCGGAGAAGGCGTCCTCCTGCTGATCTTCTTGCCACATACCGTTTCCAGCTCCGTACCCATCATATCCATTATTACGTCCATCTCTGATCTGATTCATCCCCGGACCTCGGCCTCTGTTGCCGTACCCTTGAACACCTCCAGCAGGACCAAAAGCCATAAATCCAGTACCGTTTCCGTTTCCAAAGCCTCCGTAACCCTGATTGACCATACCATAACCATCTTGCCCAAAGCCTTGAGCATTAAAGCCATACTTCCCAGTGTTATCGAATCCCTGATCGTTGAATCCGAATCCAGTATTGACAAAGCCATTGCCTCCTAGATTATCTCCCAAATTGACATCACCCAGCCCAGCATTATGGACAGCAGTCTCATTCCCCACTCCGACGTTACCATTCACAGCAGCGGTAGCGTTGTTGATATTAGCAGCAGGTGTATTGACTACAGGCGGAGCCACTGGCGTGGGAGTGCCGTCTCCATGAACAGTATCGACCCGTACAGACTGATGATCTTCATTACCATGACCAGCGTTTCGGGCCAACAGAGGCTGGACCATGGCCTGCAAATTCTCCTGCCCTTTTGCTATAGCTTCCATGGTCTGCATGAAGAGAGCGAGCTTCTCGCGCACATCTTGCATCTCGTTCTGCATTTGGTCCATGATTTTTCGACAATTGGAGCGGGTAGAATAGCGGTGCGGATGTTGATCTGCAATCCTGTTAAGTACCTGTTAAAAGCAGGAAATAAGACACTATTCAAAGATTACCTGTAATGCAATATGAATGCAATGCAATGTGTCTGTGCATTAGGGAAGTTCATTCCCCCAGTTCTAGTGTGAAGGTGCCGGTGCAGTGATAGTGTTGACAATAGGAATATCGGAGCTGAATCATAGAAAGCCTCATATATTGCAGGGAAAATCAATAAGCCCAGGGTACAAAATCACTGAGAGTACAAAGAAGGCATGACCTCAACCAACAATCCTAGTGATGGTCAGCACTATACAAATAAAGCATACAAGTTACTACATGAAATGATCAAATCCTCCCAAAAGTCTGGTACTCTTCTATCAACTTCTTGGTCTCCGGATGGCTTGGTCGATCAAGCAGCCCTTCAACAAGCTGGCTTCTCCTCTTAAGGACACGGCGTACGTCTTCAGCAGTTTCTTCCCATGTTGCTTCTCCGAAGCAATCCTCTAGCTTTCGTTTCTGAGATACCGCTTCATCTCTGGATTTGATTGCCTTGTTCAGTGCATGCTGGATACTATACCGGGTCATCACTTCCTCCTCACACTTCTTGATGCTGGACTTCAACTTCTCTTCGAGGTCGGAAATTTGCTGCTTCAGCTTATCTTCCCTCTTCTTGTTGTTAGTGAGCGTAGCATTCCAAGTCTTATTGCAAGAAGAGATCTCTCGGTGAGCGATGTCAAGCGCTTTCTTCTTGGATTCAAGCACGTCATGGGAGCTTCTGAACTCTTGCCCCAGACGTTCGCGCTTCTTCTTCTCCTCAGTCAACTCAGCCCCTAACCTGTTTAACAGCTCGATCTGTTGTTGGAAAGCATATACGGCCTTGTTTTTCTCACTGCGTACTTGAACTAGCTCTTGCTCTAACCCTTCGTTGATCTTCATCAAGGCTTCTTTTTCCTTCACAACTTGCTCGTAGGCTTCCCTAGAAACAGTAGTTGGCTCTGCTATTGGAATAGGAACAAGGATTGGTACATCTGGAAATGGCATTAATAACTGACTTGCTCTTTCCTGGATCCAAACCCTGTAAGGTGCATAGGCCTGGCAATCGTTCTTACCTAACAGTGGTTTCCCCTTGCGGTTAATACGCGTCCAGGCATGTTGCAACTTGGCTAATAACTCCCCCTTCACGTCACCTGTGAAGTACAGAGATTCCTGTACTTCTTCCTCCTGAGGCGGGTTCTTCAGCGCATATCCGAACTGACGGACCAGCAGCGATGGGTTGTACTTGATACACCCTTTTCTTCCAATCATGGGGACATTAGGGTAACCAAAACAACTGAAGATAAGCTCGGATCCCAGCAGATCTCTATCAAACCACTCCATATCTTCCGACGATAGCCTCATCAGGCGCTCTGGCCAACCAGCTGGGACTGTAGTCTCTGCAACAGATCTTCTCTTAGGAAGGTGACCCTCAAACCACCTATTCAACAAGGGTACACACAGATGAACATTCTTCCCTCTTCCCTTCTCATTCTTGTAATGCAGTGAGTGGTAGAGATCTCCGAGTAAGGTAGGTACAGGATTACCAGCGGCAAACAAGTAGAAGGCGTCGAAGTCCACAAAATCCGGTATATTGGGGAACAGTACTATGCCATAAATGCACAAGGCCAACACAGCATTGAAAGTAACCCAACACCCGCTCTTGGCATACTCTTGGGCTTTACCAACTAAGAATTGGAGTGAGAAGCCTGGAACTCCACGGGAAACAGTAGTCACAAGTTCAGAAGCATCAATATGCAAGGCTTTTGCCAAATCCTCCGGCTTGGGCTTGGCGTCATAATGAATGAATGGAACCTGGTTCTGCACGGGCAGCTCAACATACTCAGCGTATTCCTCCAGGGTTGGTCCCATAATAAAGTCAGAGAACGTAAAGCACCTCAAAGCAGGGTCGTAGAATTGCATCAAAGCATACAACCCATCCAACTCTACCTCTGTAGGTTTGCACACCAATCTCAGTAATCTACCATAGCTCATCCGGAAGCTCCTACGAACACCCTCATCAGCAAGAGAGATCAACCCCAGTAAAGGAACAATATCAGGAGTAGGCAATTTGTAAGCAATTGTCCTCCTCAAGCTAGTCATGATCAAACACTCAGAAGTCTGGGCACTAGAACTAGGGAAATGCAAATGCACCTGCAGCACAGACACACGTTAGTGAAATGCAAATGGTAATGGATATGCAGTAATGCAATGCAAGCAACATGCAACGGGGACCAAAGCTGTAGCTGAATAGCCTGAACCCAATCAAGAAAGGTCTCAGATAGACCATCCAGAAGTCCTCAAGCCCTGGTCTCAGATATACCTCAAACAAAGCTCCAATATTGGTCTCTGATAGACCCCATAATCATAACCTGAATGGTCTCTGGCAGACCTCAGATCATATCCCCCACTGGTCTCTGACAGACCTCAGAACACATCTCCAAACAGCCTCTGACAGACCTCGGAACACACCAACTGGTCTCTGACAGACCTCGGAACACACCAACTAGTCTCTGACATACCTTAGAACCCTCCATAAATATCCAAGATCCTGATCAACAAACCGGTGGTCTGAAGGTCTAGTTACCTGCATAACCCTGAATCCCCTCACAGGTGGGTGGCCCTATAACTGGCACAAGGTACGGCATCCTATGCGGTCGTCGGCGTCACAGACTTTCAGGGTTGATGATACGATTCCCAGAAGGAGTGGCATCATCAATTCCTGAAGAGGCCTCACTTAGTCAACTTCCAAATGATCGGTCCCCAGAGTCGACAATCCAACTAACCAGCAACCCACGCCAACCAAAGGAAGGGGCAGGAGGCCAACCAGAGGAACCTCGTCTGAGTGTAGATTTCATGGGACACCGAAGCAAGCAAAGCAAGCGGGCGCCCACTAATTTCTACTCTAATTCTAGGTGCACTCAAGCCCAGGTCCGGCTTATCTCTCAATATCAGAACACCCGTCACACCCTAGATACAGCAACAATAATCAATATATAAAGCTGAAAAATAGAAGGTTAGAAATATAAAATAACTCCATACAAAATCCTCGACGGGAAAACAAGCGCTAGGATTGACTCTCTTAAGGGACGTTGGATCCCAAATGCATAAGAACCATCGCAGTCCTTAGCAGCCAGGGGACGTTGGATCCCCAGCAGAGTCGCCAGCTGTCGCTACTGCGAAAATCGGCGCCGGCTGAACAGAAGAGTCGCCACCGTGCGTTATTTATCCCACGGGAGGGAAAGGGAACGCTCAGAGTAAACCTCGCAAAGACGGGAAAGGTATGGTCGTCGCAACCAAAACCTGGGTTCGGGAGTCGGTTACGCAAGGGGAAGGTATTAGCACCCCTCACGTCCGTCGTACTCGACGGGATCCACGCTTGTTTTCGGGTATGGATTGTTATTTTATCTAAACTATAGGTCAAGGGTTAAAAAGAAAATAAAATGAAAATAAAAATGACTCGGCAAAGTATCGCACTTTATGCCTACGTATTCCCGTCTGGAACGAGAAATCAGAGTCAACGTAGTTCGCCTACCTACAGGAAAGGAGGGGAAGGTTGCTCGCTAGGATATCGCATCCTATGCCTACGTACTTCCACACAGCATGGAAGATCAGAGCAAACGTAGTTCGGGCCACGGAAGACACAAGCTTGTCTTGGTTGATTTTATTCTTTCTGAAAAAAGGTTTTCTGATTAGCGGTCCAAGCGGACAAAAATGACGTTTTGATGAGTTCACATTCTTTTACGAAAGAAGTGTCTTTTATTGTGTTTGAAATCTTTATGTGTTTTTCTGTTTGTTTTGAGAAAGAAAGAGACAGAACTCTAACCTACGGTTGCGAAGGGAAACAAACTAACCTAATGTTATCATGCATGGGTTAAGACCTAGTGTCTATCATGCTCCTCTCTTGCACAGAGAGAAACAGAGATCCTACGGGATAGGCAGAAACAGAAACAATACCAGATATATACAGTAAAACAGTAAAATGCATGGATGCAGCAATACAAGCGAGGCAAGGGAGTCCCACTCAACCTCGAACCTAGAAAACAATAGGCAAAAGTGAACATACTTCACTTTCAACCCAGCAGGGTATACAGCAAACAATACAGTCCAGAAAACCAATCAATACATCAGCAATAAAATACAACAGCAAAAGAAACAGCATCAGCAGCTCTGAATCAACATCTGGCTTCAAGTAATCTCCAATCAGCTACAGGCTTCAACAAGCATCAGTCTCCATCTCCATGACCTTTAGGCAAGGGCTTTGATCATCATTCTTCCATCTGCAATGGCTTTTCTTCAAGTTCAAACCTCCAGGATGAGGAATCAGTCACAAGAGTGAATTGGGTGTTAAGCAATCAGTTGACTACCAAGGGTGGTGAACAGACTGCTTCTAACACAAAAGACATTTTCTCTCAAGAGTTCTATCTCTTAGACACTATCACCAAGCCTTCCAAAGGAAGGGGGTGAGTGTCTTAGAGAGACTCTGAATCACAGAGAAGAATGGATGCAGACAAGGCAATCCATGTTTGAAAAAACAAACTTTCTAATCTAGAGCTCTGCCTAGCTCCTAAACCCTAGTCTCCTCAGCATCTGCTAGCAAGAATCTCCTCTTCAACTCTGGAAGTTGATCTTCAATCTCTGGATCTCCAATGGTCTTCATCTCCTCAAGTCTTCAGCTCTCCCAAGTCCCCAGACAACCCCCAATACCCAAGCAAGCAAGCAATAATCCCCAGAGGGCACACCACACCAGTCAATCAGACATACACAGAGTATTAATAGCATTAGGGGAGTCCTGACTTTTCTCTAAGGGATCTAATAACTACCCATAGCCCCTATAGTCCCATAACTAATCTAGTTAAACCCTAAGTCCTAAGGGAAAGAATCAAACTTCCTAAGTCATCACCTAAAAACCCTAATTTGTTCATGTTTGTTCAAACCTACACTAAGCACCTAAATTTAATTTCTAAAAATGGGAACTAAATTGAATCTATAAGTTCAATATCTCATCTAAACAACCTAAAAAGAATGAACAAAAAATATGAAAGTATCTAATAGAACAAAAATTAATAAAATCATGCATGAAATGAAACTATTTAAAATGTCATTTATTTAGAAAATATGGGAAAAATATCAAATAAAAAATAAAATGCAATTTTTATTTTTTTAGAATTTTCTAGACATCATAAAGAAAATAATGTAAAAAGAAGGAATTAAAAATGATTTTTTATCTATTTATTATGATTTTTAGAAGATGCCTAAAAAATTAAAGAAAATAAAAAGAAAATAGAATGAAATAAAATGGAGGGGGTGAGAAAAGCAGAAAAGCGCGTTCAAAGTAATGGGCCTATTAAAATGGGGGGTGTGGATAGCGCTCTGAGCCCAACCCCCCAATTAATGAAACGCAGCGTTTCAAATCTTCAAAGTTTCCCTCCGTTTGAGCTTTAAATCGTGGCCGTTGGATGCGCCTTCAAGTCAAAGGTCCAAGTACGATCGTGTGGCTCATGCATCGTCTCCTACCTCCAGCAAACCCTAGGTTCTGCAACTCATCTCCATGCGCGAACCTTACACCCTTCTGTTCTCCTTCAACTCTCCATGGATTCAATCAAGGTCAAGAGCAAAATTACTCTAAATCTCTCCCTCTACACAGCCATAGCCTTAGTTCTTCCTAAAACTCACTCACAAAGCAAACTCGATGTGTATAACAGATCTGATCCATCATGTTCAACTGATATGGATCCTCTCAATTCTCCATGAAAATCATCCTAAGCTAACCTACACCTCACCCTGGTCATTTTAAGCATTCAATCCAAGATTATTTCGCACGATTCTTGCTATTCTAAGCTTCAACAGAAATGGTGCACCATAACTAATGTCCATGAAACTTGCTCAAATTTATCCAAATCAATCATCTTCCTTACCCTAACCAGTCTACACTAACAATTCCCTAAAATTCTCATTAAACTATGCAATTCGAAGAAGATAACCAACCTGTTATGATGCTGCAAACAGTGGTGGCATACACTTGATCCAATGCTTGAAAGGTGGGGAAGTTGATCAGTAATCTTGGAGATGAATTCTGTATGCAATTAGAGAAGCTCCCAAGCCTTGAATCTTCTAATTCCAAGGTGCTTGCACTTTGAATGATGATGGTGAATATCACAATTCCTTGCTCAATTCTCCAAAGAGATGTATGGATTCTGATCTTTGTGTGATGATGATGAAGATTGGATCAAGAATGTTGAAGTTTGATGAGAGATTGAGAGAATTTGAGAGACTTATGCAAAAATGGAAAATGAGTGAAAATGGAGTTTTTGACAAAATGATGGCACCAACCCTTGCAAGATTCATCTTGCATGAATATATAGGTGATCTAGGAACCTCCTAGAAACTTGGAGAAGTTTCCCTTGTGCTAAATTCCCTTGAATGTTGATTATGTTTCTTATATTGCAAGCAACCATGGATAACTCTTAAATCTTGAACTAGACTCAAAATTCCACTTTAGCCAATGTTTTTAGAATGCCTTTTCCATTCAAAATGACCTATAATTTTGCATCATTTGGCCAAGATATGAAAAATACCATTTTTTAAGCCATTTTCCTTCATTAAATTCACCAATTTTGAAATCTTGTGCTATGAGTCTTTCCAATCTCTCATGGTCACTTTTCTAGACTCAAAATGTCATTTGGAGCAAGTTTGATGTTGTAAGTTTTTCCATTTGAAGCTTCCTTGTATGAGTTTTGGGCATAGGTTAAAATGACCTGTAATTCACAAATGACCAAAATACCCTTTTCTTGCCAAGACCATAAGTTGAGCTCCACACATCATATGAGGGCATACTATACCATTCTAGAAAGCTAAGACAATGGGGAACAATTCTTATGTTGACCAGAAATTCATTTGAAATCTCCTTGAGTGGTAAAACTAGCTTGGAAGTCAAGCCACTTTCACAGACAAAATTTCAGATACCTCAGATGACTTGTAACTTGCAAGGACCATAACTTGAGTTCTATAAATCTCCTTGATGCCTTCCACCACTAAAATTAAAGGTCTTGAGATCCTCTACAAGTTCCATGTTGGCCAAGGATCCATTTGAAGATAGAATTTTGACTTATCTTGCTTGGAAATTTGACCTAAACTAGGGGATTTTACACAGAAACCCTAATTTAGAAACTCCTCTTCTCCTTGATTTCTCTTGAATTCTTCTTGGCATATCTCCATATCCTTCTTTATATGTCAAATGATGCTCCCCACATCTCTCCAATGGACTTGAATGCCCTTTAAATCAGTCAATTGACTTAGGGTTGACCTAGGGTTGACCCAGATGAAACCCTAGTTGACTGCCTTCAACTGCAATTCTTGTGATCACATCAGCAACTTGTTTCCTTCTCCAAATGACTTTCTAAGTCCTCCAAGATGTCTAGATACCCTCCCTTCCTTCAACTCACAGCTCACAACCCTCTTGTTGACCCTCAGATACCCTCAGCTAGGAGATGGACTCAAGGCTTGATCTGCTGAACTCTCTGCTTTCAAATTCTTTCTTGATGACTTGAATGAGATGGAATCAGGATAATAACCTCTTGATAGGCCTCTAGAGATGAGAATAATGATTGGTCCCCCTGTTGTATGACTTGCTATGCTTATGTTATGCCGATGAGTAACCTATGTACATGACTCTATATGCAAATGCTAATGACATTGAAACATAAACCAAGTGAATAAGGTTGGGCAAATTTTAGGGTGCAACAACTGTTTCCAAGATAGTCTAAAAGGGGCTTCGGCCAAGTGGTATCTCGGGTTAGATCAAGCTAAGATTCACAGTTTCCAAGACCTTTCAGATGCTTTTATTCAACAGTACAAGTACAACATGGACCTAGCTCCCGACCGCCGTCAGCTTCTCAGCATGACGCAGAAAAATACCGAAACCTTCAAAGAGTATGCGCAAAGATGGCGCGGAACTGCAGCACAAGTAGAGCCTCCTCTTACTGAGAAGGAGTTGGCAGACTGGTTTGTGGATACAGTTCGACCAGAATTCTACGAACGTTTGATCAGCAGCGTTACAACAAATTTCTCCGATATTGTGGCAGTAGGGGTCAAGGTGGAAGCAAGTTTGAAGAGCGGAAAAGTGACTACTCCAAATGTTACCTCAAGCGCCAACACAACAAAGAAGCCAGTCAGCACGTTCCACAAAAAGAAAGAGGGAGAGGTGAGTGCAATCACATATGGAAAGAAAGTACAAAGCTCACGAAGCCACCACCAACAGTACCAACCATCATATATAACGGCAGTGACCCCGGTTTTTCAACCTTCCTCACAGCATGGTCCCCAACCTGAGGCCTTCAACAATCAACACCAGTATCAGTCTGGCAGTCAGCAACAGTATCGCACCAATAATCAACAACAATACCAGCAGCCGCAGGGTCAACAACCTCAGAACAGGGCCCCGAAGGCAAGTTATCAAGCAAATAGGCCAAAGTTACAGCCTATTCCAATGAGTTACACCGACCTATTTCCCATGTTAATAGAAAGAGGATTGGTTAAAACAAGAAAATTAGGTGCTCCACCTAATCCACTCTCGTTCTATTACGATGCAAATGCCCGCTGCCTATTTCATGAGAATGCTCCAGGCCACAATCTCGAAGGTTGCTTCTCCCTTCAGCACCTAGTTCGTGAACTTGTTGAAAAAGGAATTCTGTCCTTCGAAGACAATCCGCCCAATGTTAAGAGCAACCCTCTTCCCAATCATGGTGGAGTCAATGCCATTACTGAAGAAGGGGAGGGGTCAGAAGACAAGAAAGTTACTACTGTTGGTGAGATCAAAGTGCCATTAGCAGACCTGCACAAACGCCTCGCTCAGGCGTGGTTACTCAAGACATCTCACGAGGATTGCAAAGAATGTATGCTGAATCCTGAGGGTTGTGACGCTGTGAAAAAGGACATTCGAGCTATGATTGAACAGGGAATGATAGAAATTGCCCACCGGAAAAAGGAAGAAGATGTGGCAGTCATCGAGCCTGTGTTTAACATACCAGGAGAATCCCACAAAGGAGTCGTATTTAAAGATGATAACAGTAACAAAAACTACAAGAATATTCGGCCAGTATTTCGTGATGATGCACCCCCGAAATTTGGGAGGGGACAGACTAGGTTTGAGCCAAGGGGAGGATTCCAGCCTCGCCCAAAAGCCGTGACACCAAAACAAGACTATTCATGGTGTGAAGGGATTTTCAAAGAAAAGAAACCGATGAGTGTGGTCAACATTGCCGGTGGAAGCAAAATGACCCGGAGTGGTCGTGTCTATCAACCTCGAGCATACAACGAGGCTCCTCCACCAGCGGTTTCTGTTCAAAAGACGCCTGTTCCCCAGAAGCCTGTTCCGGAGACAACCACCGCCAAAGAACCTTTAGTTAGAGGAAAAGAAAGTCTCAAGAACGATGAAGAAGAATTCTTGAGAATCATTCGACGAAGCGATTATAGGGTGGTGGACCAATTGAATCAAACACCCTCCAAGATCTCGGTCATGGCTTTGCTCTTAAGTTCTCCAGCACACCGGCAGGCATTGCTCAAAATCCTGACACAGGCCCACGTCACTAAAGATATTACAGTGGGGCAGTTTGACTCCGTTGTAGCAAATATCACTGCCTGTAACACTTTGAGCTTTGACGATAATGACCTGACAGCTGAGAAGCGTAAGCACAATCGTGCCTTGCATGTGTCAGTCAAGTGTGAAGAGGATACAATGTCCCGAGTTCTTGTTGATACGGGATCAGCACTCAATATAATGCCTAAAAGGACTTTGGCCAAGCTGGCATATCAAGGCGCTACCATGAGACCAACCTCTCTTATAGTCAAGGCATTCGACGAATCCAGGAGAACCATGATAGGAGAAGTTGATCTTCCTATTCTAATTGGACCACAAATCTTTGAAGTCACCTTCCAGGTGATGGACATAAATCCGGTTTACAGCTGCTTATTGGGAAGACCCTGGATTCATACAGCTGGCGCTGTCACTTCCACGCTCCACCAAAAAATGAAGTTTGTTGTAAATGACCAGCTAGTCATTGTCCATGGAGAAGAGGACTTGATGGTGAGCAACTTGTCATCTTTCCGGTATATTGAGGTTGATGAAGACTCTCTCGAGACAGCCTTCCAAGCACTAGAAATAGCTCACGCTGTTCTAGTAGATGAACGAGACATAACCCAAGGGCCATTATTTACCTCTGCTCAAAGTATTAAGGCTGCACTGAAAGCTGGAGTCCCACTGGGATGGGGAGAGGTCATCAAAGTCAATGCTCGAGCCAAGAACGATCGACAAGGGTTGGGTTACAAACTAACTCCGGAAGGCGAGCCAGAAGAAAGCACAATGAAGAAGAAGTCCTTAAAAGATATATTCACCAGTGGCGGTGTGCAAGTCAATGCCATTATTGCTGAAGATGAGGACAGTAATCTGGACCATCTAATAACTAGAGGAGGAGGAGCATTGCGCAATTGGGAGGCTGTGGAAGTTCCCATCTTTTTACCTTTAAGTAATTCATTCTGCCTGTTAGCTTTGTGTCTTTCTTTAAAAATTTCCTGGTCTTGCCCAAGACCTGCGAATTATTTTGTACTGGGCCACTTTGCAAAAATTGAAAATCATTAATGAAAAGGTGTTTTTGTTAAAACTCTTGTTATTTGTTTGCGCATCACTTTCACTCTTTTTGGAAAAAAATGGCAATCTCTTTTGAAAAAAAAAATAATAATGATAAAAACCACCCTTCATCTGCATGTCTGTGTGTGAGTGCCTGATTGTTCCTAAATAAAACATGCAGAATACCCCCACCAACCACAGAATCCTATGATCATTCGGTTCCTTCTACTAGCGGTTCATTTGTCTTTCAAGCTGAAGAAGAGAACGAAGAAGAGTTAGAAGTCCCAGAAGAGTTAAAGAGAATGGCTGAATACGAAGATGATTATATCCAACCCCATAAAGAGCAGACGGAAGTCATCAACTTGGGGTCAGAGGAGGACAAAAGAGAAGTCAAGATTGGGGCATCATTAAGGCCAGAAATCAAAGACAAGCTGATAACAATCCTCAGAGATTTTGTTGACGTATTTGCTTGGTCCTACCAAGATATGCCAGGGTTGGATACTGACATTGTCATGCACAAGCTCCCCCTGAAACCAGAATGTCCTCCGGTCAAACAAAAGCTTCGCAGGTCGAGACCAGACATGGCACTTAAAATCCGAGATGAGGTCAAAAAGCAAATAGATGCTGGCTTTCTAGCAGTATCCAAGTATCCAGAATGGGTGGCCAACATTGTACCGGTCCCAAAGAAGGATGGCAAAGTCAGGATGTGCGTCGACTATAGGGATCTAAATAAAGCAAGTCCGAAGGATGATTTCCCGTTACCATATATTGACACTTTGGTGGATAACACGGCAAGCTTTGCAGTGTTCTCATTCATGGATGGATTTTCGGGTTATAACCAAATAAAAATGGATCCAGAGGACATGGAGAAAACAACTTTCATCACACCATGGGGCACCTATTGTTATAAGGTAATGCCTTTTGGTTTGAAGAACGCAGGGGCAACGTATCAGAGAGCTATGGTCACACTCTTTCATGATATGATGCACAAAGAAATCGAGGTGTACGTGGATGATATGATTGCAAAACCCCAAAGTGAAGAAGACCACTTGGATCATCTACTGAAGCTATTTGAAAGACTCCGAAAGTATCAATTGAGACTAAATCCAGCCAAATGCACCTTCGGAGTACGCTCAGGCAAGTTACTTGGTTTCATCGTTAGTCAGCGAGGAATTGAAGTAGACCCTGACAAGGTTAAAGCAATCCAGGAGATGCCTGCTCCCAAAACTGAGAAACAAGTTAGAGGCTTCCTTGGACGTTTGAATTACATCTCCAGGTTCATCTCCAATATGACTCCTACCTGCACACCGATCTTCAAGTTGTTACGAAAAGATCAAACGGTGGTATGGAATGAAAACTGTCAGGCGGCGTTCGAGAAAATCAAGCAGTATTTGCAAGAACCTCCAGTGCTGATTCCTTCGGTACCTGGAAGGCCTTTGTTCTTGTATATGACCGTGTTAGAAAGTTCGATGGGCTGTGTCTTGGGCCAGACTGATGAGTCAGGGAAGAAAGAACATGCAATCTATTATCTAAGCAAGAAGTTCACTGATTGCGAGAGTCGTTACTCTCCCCTGGAAAAAGCTTGTTGTGCGTTGGCATGGGCTGCTAAACGTCTGAGGCAGTACATGATTTGTCACACTACGATGCTGATTTCTAAGATGGACCCCATCAAATACATCTTTGAAAAGCCAGCTCAAACAGGAAGATTAGCCCGATGGCATATGCTCCTATCAGAGTATGATATCCAGTATGTCGCTCAAAAATCCATCAAAGGGAGCATCTTGTCAGAACACCTCGCAGAGCATCCTATGGAGGATTATCAACCACTCAAGTTCGATTTTCCTGATGAAGATGTGATGTATGTTCAGCACACGAAGCCAGAGCCTGGTCCAGAAGAAGGTCCCGAGCCGGGATCTCGTTGGGAGATGATGTTCGACGGAGCGTCAAACAAAAATGGACATGGCATCGGAGCTGTTCTAAAAAATCCAACTGGAGGGTACACTGCGGTCACAGCCCGACTTTGTTTCTCCTGTACAAACAACATAGCAGAATATGAAGCCTGCATCTTAGGATTGGAGGCTGCCATTGACCTCCGTATCAAAATCTTGGAAGTAATTGGTGATTCTGCTTTGGTGATATACCAACTCAAAGAAGAATGGGAAACCAGGGACGAAAAATTGATTCCTTATAAAACCCACATCTTAGAGATGGCTGAGTATTTTGATGAAATTACCTTCAAGCACGTACCAAGGGCAGAAAATCACATTGTCGATGCGTTGGCCATAACGGCATCCATGTGGAAAGTCCAGTTTGTCAACGAGGCACCTCTGATTCGCATCGAAAGAAGGACAGTACCCGCATACGTCATGGCAATAGACGAAGAATCTGGGGAGAAGCCATGGTTTCATGATATCAAGAATTTCCTTCAAAACCAAGAGTATCCCGCTAACGCGTCCACAATTGACAGAAGAGCAATACGGAGGTTTTCATCTAAATTCTTCATCAGCAATGGCATCTTGTACAAAAGAAACCATGATATGGTCTTACTCCGATGCGTCGATGAAAATGAGGCGAATCTCATAATGACCGAAGTACACGAAGGAACCTTCGGCACCCATGCAAATGGCCACACCATGGCTAAGAAAATCTTAAGAGCGGGTTACTTCTGGTTAACTTTGGAGACGGATTGCATACTCTTCGCTCGAAAGTGTCATAAATGTCAAATTTATGCTGATAAAGTGCATGTCCCTCCACATCCTCTCAATGTGATGACGTCACCTTGGCCTTTTGCAATGTGGGGCATAGATATGATCGGGGCAATAGAGCCGAAAGCTTCTAACGGCCATCGCTTCATCCTTGTCGCAATCGATTATTTCACCAAATGGGTGGAAGCAGCGTCATATGCAAATGTGACGAAACAAGTGGTCGCACGCTTCATTAAAAAGGAGATTGTCTGCCGATATGGTATCCCTAACCAGATCATCACTGACAACGGTTCGAATCTGAACAACAAAACAATGAAGGAACTTTGTGACAATTTTAAGATCAAACATCACAACTCGTCCCCTTACAGACCTAAGATGAATGGTGCAATTGAAGCTGCAAACAAAAACATCAAAAAGATAATACAAAAAATGGTCGTAACTTACAAAGGTTGGCATGAGATGTTACCATTTGCTTTGCACGGCTACCGAACATCAGTACGCACTTCGACAGGGGCAACTCCCTTTTCCTTAGTGTACGGGATGGACGTTGTGCTACCCATTGAAGTCAAAATACCTTCCTTGAAGATCTTGACGGAAGCAAAGTTGGATGAAGACGAGTGGATAAAATAAAGATTCGATTCGTTGAATCTCATCGACGGGAAAAGAATGACGGCCATGTGTCACAGTCAAATCTATCAGCAAAGGATGGCTCGGGCGTTCAACAAGAAGGTTCGTCCCAAAGAGTATAGGGAAGGAGAGCTTGTGCTTAGAAAGATCTTGCCAACGCAAAAAGACATATGTGGCAAGTGGATGCCCAACTACGACGGCCCTTTCGTTGTGAAGACTGTTTTCTCCGGAGGATCTCTGATTCTCGAAACCATGGATGGCGAACCGCTCAAGTATCCCATCAACTCGGACGCAGTAAGAAAATACTACGCCTGAAAACGAAATACATAGAAAGAGGATTTCAGTGCCTCGACAAGAAAAACCCAATGTTTGAAAGATGACAGACGTTGGGGCAGACTCCTGTACAGAGTATTAGAGGAAAGGTCAAAGCTTGTTGTTCTCGTCAGAAGCAGCAAAGCAAGTGAACTGGCAGTCGGAAGGACCAAATTATTATGGGATTCTGTAATCTTTTCTGTTGCCATTTTTCAAAACTTTTAAAATCCCCAAGGCTTTGCCTTTTGTAAAGTTCTTGTCTATCAATAAAATCAGTTTTTTTTTGGCCAAATCATTGTTATGATCTGCTATTTTTGTTATGCAATTTCACTTATTTGTTAATAAGAATTTTCATGAAAGAAAAGTGTTTTGAAAAACTTAAGTCTTGTTTTAAAAAGAAAGCACAATTTGACAAAATGATTGAAAAGTTCTAAAGGTAATATGATGATATTACACAGTTCTTGAAGTTGTGGAAATCGCTGTTACCTTTGACCGAGATAGATGCGTCCGACAGCAGTTCTAGATATTAAGCTAAGACTTTTTCCTTGCAAAATTACGGGGATATTACTGAGAAAAGATCATTATCTGCACCAAAGAAGGAAGTGTCGCCTGACTTGAGGCATTTTGAAGCTCAGCGTGACGAGTTCCCTTTTTATTTGGTTTTCCTCTGTCCCTACGGGTCGTTCTGCGTCTTGCATACAGCATCATGCCAGCATACGCATTTGTTTGCATTCCCACCGTCGAGATCCTTTGGTCGTTACCTTTATCTTTGATTTGTTGTTACAAGTTCGTTTTAAAGTTGACATCTTGGGGTTTCCTTATTTTGCTCTGGGAAGTTAGTGGTGACTAGCAATGTCTAAATTATACAAACAGGGGGGTTATTACCAATTTCCACCTTCGATTTGGTTATCCCCAACAAACTTTGAAAGACTAGTGGTCACTAGTACGTGTTCAGAACTAATCACGTTCGGTACGGTAATTCGGTCGTCACCAACTGTTTTTTAAAATTAAAAAAAAATAAAAAAATCTAGTGGTTACTAGTATTGCCTTCTAAAACCAATGGTCATTGGTACTTGAGTTGGTAGTCACCAAAATTCCCTGAAAAGTCCAATAATTATTGGCATCGTCTGGAATCCAATAAGTTATTGTTACCTGTTTGATTTGGTTATTACCAGTCTGTTTGAATCTAGTGGTTACTAGTATTACCTTCAAATCCGATTGTTATTGGTGGCTTTTGATTTGGTTATTACCAATCTTTCTAAGTCTAGTGGTCACTAGCATTGTTTGGAAAATCTAGTTTTTACTAGCAGTATCCGGTACCAGTTGTTATTGGTATACCCCTGGATTTGGTCGTCACCAGTTAGCCTAAGTCCAATAGTTATTGGCACCACTTAAATCAGATTGTTATCATCACTTTGGTTTGGTCGTTACCAAACTCCGTGAAAATCCAATGGTCATTGGTCTCTTGGGACTCGGTCGTTACCAATTTCTCCAGTTAAGTCTAGTGGTTACTAGCATTATCCAGAACCAATTGTTATTGGTATATCCTGATTTGGTCATCACCAGTCCCCTCTAAGTCCAGTAGTTACTAGCATTGCTTGAGAACTAATCGTTATTAGTCGGTTGTTACCAAATTCCCCAGTTTGAAGTCCTGTGTTTTATCAATATCGTTTGGAAATTCTCAATTGAAATTGGAGCTTCGACTTGGTCGTCACCATCATCCCCAGTAAGTCTAGTGAAAACTAACACCACTTGAAACTGTTTGTTGTTCTGGTCGTCACCGGTCTCCCCAGTTGAAGCTTTTGCTTTTCCAGTCGAGTCTCGGAGAATTAGTGGATACTAACCTCCCCCGCACGCCCGGTCTTGTTTCTAACCTTTTCCTGAAGATCCCGTTTGAACTCTTCGTTATAGGAAATTTTCTCATCTGGTTATCCCTAGTGAGATTCGTGTCTTCGTTCTGTCTTTTCCCCGGTGAAGCTTTGCTTCCCCAGTGATTTTGTTCCCCCAGCAAAGTTTTCCCCAGTGTGGTTTGCATTTCTTCTCTTTCGTTTCCCCAGTGAAGAATTGTCTTCTTCCCCGGTGGGCTTCCTCATCTGGTTATCCCTAGTGAGGTTTGTGTCTCCTTTCCCCAGTAAAGATGTGTCTTCCCTGGTGGAGTTGGTGTCCCCTGTGTGAAAGATTCCTTTGAAAAGCATCTTTAGTCATGTTTGAACTATTTTGCTTACTTGGCCTTGAATCTTTCCCCAGTGTGTTGGGTCCCCATGAGTAGTTACTCGTTGTCCTGTGATTCTTTTATATTTGCTCGTGTGTCTGCATTTGTCTTGCATTCAAGCATCATAAGGTATCATTTATATTCATGGCATATTCTCATTTGTCCTTTTGCATACCATCGGATCTAAGGGACAAAATTTCTGGTTTGCTATATTTAAATACCTTTCACCACGATTCTATGAGGATTGTCATCTCTCATTACCATCTAGTGAAGATATTTAAATAGGGGCATCTGTTGCACCCCAAATTTTGACCCCTTATATCCTCTTCATATCACATGCATTTATTATTTATCTAACCTTAACAAGTTTCGAAGTGTGTTTTGTCAAGACACAGATGAAACGAGGCTTCGCACTGATAAAATCGAAGGTTCGAGGATTGGGCAACCAATGTTTTGGGTTGAATCATTCATGAAATAATATCAAGAGTACCATATTGGGCCATGTGTGAGTTCAATTTGAAGTAATCACCCACAGATGGGGTGCAGTGCAGTTCAAGGCACCCGATTAGGGTTTTTCGGGTTGAAAAAGTCAACTGTAGTTTGACTTTAGATTTGGGAAATAATTCAAGGACAAAAGTATGGTTTAAAAAGTTCATATGGCTTAGTGAAGTCCCCTCAAAGAGTTTCAAAGTCTTGGAAGCTCCGAAACATGAACAGACAGTTCGGTAATCGTCGATCGATCGTACGGTTGACCGAAAAGTCAACCCCCTCGAATTTTAGGAATTGGACTTCAAGTGGTGAATCAAAGTTGTTCCTTATGTCATGAGGGACCTACATATCAATTTTCATGATCATCGGATCAAGGACGTGAGAGTAATCGAAAAATCGGGAAATTAGGGTTTCGAAAGGGGGTAAACCCTAACTCCCTAACCACACACCCGAACGAGGTGGTTCAAAGCTCGTCGGAAAGCTCTTAACAAGTCCTACAAAAGTCCTATACTAGTCCACACTCAGAAAATGCATGGAATTGGAGTTATCATCAAAGTCATTTTTTAGTACAAAACACTTGGTGAATTTCTCAAAATCTGGCTGCATCAAAACTTGTTTTTTGCTAACTTTAAGGGACTTTTCAACCAAGATGCACATAGATTTGGAACTTTTGGCAAACATGAATGTTTTAGGGCTATATGAGGGCTTTCCAAAAAGAACAAGAACTCCCCAAGAGGAGTTGTGAGCTGGAAGTTATGGTGTCTTGAAGTTGGGTCTGTCACACTAAAAGTTCACTTGCTTCAATATATCAAAATTGGGTTTTTCACAACTTGAGTCATTCTCCACCCTTGGATCATGTTACAAACTGATAATGTGAGGTAGGAATGAAGGGAAAACCAGAAAATGGGATGGTTTGAGGGGTCTAGCAAGTTGATGGCAAGTTGCAAATAAAATAATCATTTTTAAGCCATGAAAGAGAAACTTTAAGGGCAGCTGCAGTCCCCTACTTCTCTAGCATCATTTCAAGTCACCTCACTCCTTCATATCATCTAGTTTTGCTTGCATTGAGTCTTGCAATTGATGTGAAGATGGCTGCCACAAAGATATTGGCAAGATTTGGAAGAAACTTCATGAAACTCCCTCCAAAAATGGAAGTTACCAAGCTGCCCTCATCCTTCTTTCTCCTATAAATAGAGGCCTCCCCCTCACTTGTTTTTCACACCAGAGCTGCTCATAAGATCAAAACATCACAGCTCTCCCTCTCATTCTCTCCTTACTTATAAGTGAAGAAAAGTTCAAAAACACCAAAAAGTGGCCATTTTGCAACTTTCACCACCATTTTCATTTCTAACATTTCCAACACTCTCACAACCATCCACGCATCTTCCAAATGACATATGGAAGGTGTATGACTCACTAAAACATCAAGAACCTCAAAAAATCAAAAAGTCAACTCTCATTCCACCATACTTTGACCAAAGCTACTAAAATCACCAAATCTTGTTCTAAACATGTTCTTGAAGTTTTGATCCCTCTAACACCTCATAAATAACATTCTCCAACTGTTCAAACACTTACCAATCATTGGAAACTCACATATCTCCATTTGGCATTGAAAGTGTGTTGTGGCTTAAAGTGGAAGAAATTTCAAAGGAGCCAAAATTGGAGCAAGCAATCTCTGGTTTTCTCAACTGATATAACCTGCTCCTAAGGATCTATAAAAGGTATGTAATTGCTCCTTGTTGACCTTAGCATCATATTTCATGAATTAGCATTCTTAAGTATTTTTTATGGAATTTGAGTTATGAACACTTTATTACTTTTCATGATTGTTTGCTGTTAGGAATAATGGAGATTTCTCATCAGTATTAGCCTAGGTAGTTCAATTTGTTTTGTCGTATTAATGTGTTAACTCAACTGTGATGCTGCCTCAAAGCTTGTGAGCAAGTTGTTTTTTATTGATTTCATGTTATGTGTGAATGCTGTTAGAAACATAGGTCTGTGAAGTATTATCATACTTAGAATGTGTTGCTTGATTTTGTGATTCCATAGCTTACCAATTCATATTTGAAGTATCTGTCCACTGTGTGATATTGTACAAACTTGCCTATAACATGAAAGCTAGATCTGCTACTGATTGAAACCTATACCAACTATGGTCTTGTGAGCAGCCAAGGAATCAATTTGTTTTATACCTAGGATGTGCCTGCTGCAATCTCAGTTTGCTCAGTATATATTGTGGTTAGTTAAAGAACCTAGAAGCTGGAGATCAAACATGAATTTACTTTGCTGGCCTAGACACTTTCCCATACCAAGGATACTCAAACCTGCAATAGAGCCAACCTTGTAGGCCACCTGTTTTGATGCAGTACAGAGTGGATGTTATCCTACTGTGAAGACTTTTTTTGACTGTGGTGAAATTCTTGGAATCTAGTTTAACTTAGAAATCAGTCATGATCTTTTGACACTAGTTAGCATATACCAGTCTGGTTTTGTTCCACTAAAGCTCCTGTATGACATTTATCATATCAAAGCATATTGGCATCAAAGATTCTTGGATCACTCACACACACATTCTATTTGTAGTGATCCTGCTTGCTATGATATTTCCTGCTGAGACTTTCATTATATGTTATACCATGCTATTCTGTTAGTAACATTGCATTTCATCATATGAATTCAGATAGCATTGTTTAAGATCAACTGCTGGCCACATCAACAGACTGTTTTGAAAAGAACACCATAGCTGTCAAACTGTTTTCAAAAAAGCAACTACACACATTTCACTTTTTTGGTTTGATTTTATTTTAGGGAGACTCATTCATAGTTGGACTATTATTGGTGTTTAAGGTCTGTTCAGACATAACTAGGGTTGTTAACAACTTGTGTTGGTTTGCTGTTGGATTATCTCCAAACCTACTAATAGGCCACTGTGTTTGATTTTCATCTGCTCTATTCCATTGGAAGCACTTAGAGTTGGTAGTCTACTGTTGTGTTGGATATTAGTGCTAACAGGTGTTGGAGTGTTTAAGATTTACATGTTTGCAAGGGTTTGATGACTAACCTGTTTGGAGGATAACAGTTGGTCTTTAGAAATTAGAGGCAAGATTATCATTTTTGGATCAATTATGGTTTTGCTTGAGAGGTTGTTGCTAGATGATATAGACTTATTGGCACAGAATGAGCATTATCATGTTGAAGACCATTTTTAAATTTGATTTTCATCTTTGCCATAGGGTTGGCACATTCATGCTAGGGTTTGTTTTGCATCTTGTTGTAACAATTTGGTGACTGCTTTTAGGGTTTGAGGTTTTGTTGTCAGTCATAGCAGGTGAGGGTTTGAGTTTCTTGGAGGATACCTCAGTGTTCATCTTACTGGCCAAGTCTTGTTAGAGAATAGGACAACATTTGATTCCTACTAGAATCTGTTCATCATTTATCTTGGCTGTTTGCTTTGAGTTCAGAACACAACTTTAAGACCTTGTTCAGTTTTTATGTTGATTTTCATAGCAGGTCTGTTTACATCAGAATTGGACAAGCACAAGGTAATTGATTTTGGTGAGCAACTAGCATTACTGTGTTGGAATAGACTGAACTGTTTTAGAGGTTGTCTAGGATTAGCATGGGAATCAGTGGGAAAGTTGTCAGTTTTCTTTGTTGAGAAAGGATTGAATCTTAGTTTATGTTGAATTAATTTAAGCTTTATTGACATGTTTCCTTGAGACTCAGCTTTTGTCAGGTTTTTTACATAAGGGGGATTGTTTGGAACTGATAACCAAGTTATTACTGTCATGAAATTTCAATTGGATTCATTGTTGTCTTACTGCTATTAAAAGAAAAATGTTCTGCACTCAAAGTCTTGAGGATCACTTGGTTTAAATGCTGGACAATAATATGTATGGCATTGCATATTTCCAAGTCTGTTATCTTCATTTCTCTTTTGTAGCTATTGATCCCATATGTGCTTTCAGCAGCCTTGATTGATTTGTGTTTTATCAGTCTGTTTACCAAACCTGCCATGACATCTTAACCTTCAGTTTCTGCTACCTTTGAGAAACTGAGCTTAACCCTGCAAAGCATAACCATGAGTGATTTCTAGCTTGGTATAAGATGATGTTACATTTTTTTAATTTTATCAAAACCAATCTCACAATGCCTTGACTGCTGTAGCATTACTGTAGAGAAAAAAAACCAAATCATGTTGAAGTTTATCTTTGGCATAGGCTGCAGAACTTTAGGTCTTAATCATTGGTGCATGTTTGTGTAGGTATTTAGAGGTTGCCTAGATCATTACTTTGCTGGTTTAGTGATCAACACACAATTTCACATTTTACTTGCCCAACAAGAGCAAACACAAGCCACTCACACACACTTTTTTTATTCTATTGATCTTTGTATGAAACTTTCTGTTGAAACATCTCACATTGGTCATTTGGAACACGCTGGCACAATCATTTCATTAAAAATCACTCTATCATAGAAAATCACTTTCAAAATTGCAAAATCACATTCAAGCTACACATATCACTTTTTGCACCAGTTCATTTTTTTTCACTAAAATCACTTCATACACAATTCATATCAGTCATTTACAATGTGTTAGAATGATCATTTTGTCACAAAATCCTTTACATCAAGATCTCACTATTTGAAATGACCATCTTCATTACAAAGTAGCATCTCACAAGCCAGTTTTTGCAATGGTTCTTTTTGAATTGATTTATGTATTCCAACTGCTTGCAAACATCATTCCTAACATATTTGTATGAGCCAAATGTTTGGAAATCTCATGAACACAAAACAGCACTACATAATGAACCATAATACTCAAATAAGCATTTTGAGAGCCACACCATTACACAACCATTACAGTCCCTGTTTTTTCACATACACACACTCATAATCATGTTTTGAATGTATTTGAAAGAGTGCTTTGGTCTGAATTGCCATGAAACAGAAAATGCCTACTGTCATGCATTGCCACTTATTGGTTCATTTGCAACTTAAACATGATTCTCCATAATAGATCAATTCTGGCCATGAAAGTATTTTGGTTTGCTTCTTTATCACCTAACTGTCATGTATGTGTGCTTTGATTGCATTCAACATGGTTATATGGATCTACTCATGTCAAATTGCATTTCTTGAACATAAACACAACCCCTATCGGGTTTTTCACTAGGTTGTTATTTTTTGAAAACCATCACTATCATCATATTCCTCATGAAATTCTACCCAAGATGCATATAAGATTTGTCCAAAAATATGAGATTTGAGAAAGTTAAGAGTTGTTTTGCAAATCATGTTGAATGCTTTTGAGTTGCCCAGAAAATCAGCCAAACAAGCTATGTATATTTATGGTTTCCATTCAATTAATGGATGTAACAGCCACCCCAGTGGCAAACCCTTGCGCGCCTTATACCCCTCTACCTGCCTAACCTGAGTTCGATCCATGTGGATCAACTCTTTTGTACATTTTATTTGTATTTGTCATATTTATTTTTTTTATCTATTCCTTTCCATTCCTTAGCACACGCGCGTGTTATGGCCTGGTGGTTAGCTTGTCATTGCTTGTGAGCACAAGGGCGTGGGTTCAATCCCCACCCATGGCCCTTCTTTTTTTTTCTTGTTTATTTATTTTATTGTTATGAAATCAATCAAACTTCAAATATCCATAATTTATTCGTTGTTTATTAGTTTTAATCCGTTCTTTTTGCAACCTTTTCATTTAAATGTCTAGTTTTATTTAATGGATTGTAATATCATAATTGCTTGTTTGTACAATGCTTTTTTTCCTGCTTGTTAGTAGATTCGCTCTTAGGCCATTGCCGTGTGTTTCGATTTGAACTTCCTTCATACCATGTTTATTTTTATCTTGTAAGATTTATTTCCATTTATGTTTGTTAGCATATTAGGATATCACTCTCTTATTGGTTGTTACCATGTGCTTTATCCATCTTTACTTTGTCAAGTAGGCCTTTATCATAGCTCCTCCTAAATTATGATCTTAAACTAATTCATTTGTGTGTGATTGTTATCTATACAAATTGTTGTCACATTTGTTCTACTTTGAGTCTATAACATGATTGGTCTTCAAATTGTTATTTGTTTACATGGTTGTCACCTTTATCATGTTCTCAATCTTTGTTAAGATCGTACTTTCAATCTTTGTTAAAATACGCCTTCATCTTTGTTAAGATATGCCATCTGTAACATTGTTTGTATATCTTGGTTGAAACCATTCATCTCACTTGAATTACTTGCTCATTGTAATGTGCTTGCCCATCTTCAATTGTAATCATGTCCCTTATATTCATCATGTTTATGCTTTGTTAAGTTATCTTTCCCCAAGGGATGGAACTCTCTAATTCTCATCCAAGTTGCCTCCCCTTTCTTCTTCCAAAGGAAAAGTCTCTCCATTGACCTTTGTGTCATGGATAGCCCACTACCCCCTTTGACTTTGTTAAAGTCATCCTTCAACCCTAGTTCACAAAACCCTAGACTTTGCTTATGTCTAAAAGACCCACCTGTACTAGGAGTGTTCCTCAACTAGAACCCTAGGTTAGAGTTTGTTAACTATATATAAGAATCATGGTAATGATCGCTTACTTCCCCCTTTGAGTGTTACAACATAGACATAGAGAGTTTTGTGAAACTCTACACAAACATTATTATGTTTGTTCCCCTTTGAACCTTGATCATAATCAAGTTTTCTTCAACCCTAGTGAGGTGAACTACGATTGCTCTGATTCTATCCTAGTTAGGATACGTAGGCAGAGGATGCGACGTCTTTGCGAGCAAGCTTAGAAACTATCATTAGGTTTTAACCTACACCTTTTACCCAATACCCAAAACTTAGCAAATATTTAACAAATTAAGCATACAAACAAACAAAAGGTTCCTGTAGAGTACTACAGATGTTTAGGATGTGAAATACCTACCCTATGCATAACCAACCCCCGATCCCCGAATCTCTTAGCATTGTTGTTACATCGCGAAAAGGGTTTTTCTTTCTTTATACCTTTCCTTTGGATAAATTAAAGTCCGGTTGTAAAAGAATTAAGGTTCAAGTTAATTCAATAGCTTGATATCCGATTTTCACCGCAACAGTCTCCAGACATGTGTCTTGAGCACCCACTATCGAGAACCCATCTTCTCTCGGTGGTCTCGACACATTTCACCTGTCAAAACATAATTAGCACAAGGAGGTACCCAATGGCATATTGGGTCCTAATAGGTTAGCGACAAAATGGTTGCGTTTGGGCAACCATTGGTAGATGCCTTTAGGAACAAGAAATCTTCTAAAACGACATTTACCAATGGAGTGGCCTTTCCTGCAACAGTATAAGCAAGCAAAATCAACTTTAGAGACACTTTCACTTGCTTGATCCCTAATTACATATGCATATTTTTGGTATGGATTAATCATACTTTTTCTAAAATCCTTTTTATCAATAGCAAATGTAATTTTAGGCTCGAGTGCCTTGTTTAATTTGGCCTTGAGGTGTCTAACCTCACCTTGCCAAATATGACAAGTGCCACACCCGAAGTTGAAAGGGTTTCTATCGTCCTTACTATCCGATTCATTGCCTTTCACAATGGAAGCCTTTAGGTCCTCTAATTTCTTTTCGGACTCTTTAACCTTATGTTCTAAATACATAAAGATTTTCTTATTAGAAGCAAGTTTCTTGAAGGCTTCAACTGCTTCATTATGTAAGGCATGAAATGCGGCTAGTAATTCTGAATGCGACATATTTGATGACTTGTCATATTTAGAGTTACGTACCTGTTTTTTCTTATTTTTCTGATTTGCGGAGAGGCATAGATTCACGGACTCTTCTTCATCACTAGAACTTTCATCAGAGGAGGAAGAGTCGTTGTCACTTTCCCAAGCTATGTATGCTCTCCTCAGCTTTGAAGATTTCTTGTGTGATTTTGATGATTCCTTGTCCTTTCCCTTTTTATTCAATGGACAGTCCGGTTTGTAGTGACCGGGCTTTCCACACTTGTAGCACGTCCCTCTAGTCTTTTTACCTTTCGAGTCATCATCCTTGGAGTGTCTTGATTGTTTCCGGAAGTTTACCAGGTTCTTCTCGGAATGTTGTATGTCGTTCTTCCTTACGTAACGGTTATACCTTTTAACAAACAACCCCATATCTTCGCTTGTGTCTTCTTCTTCTTCGTCGCTCGAGGAATAATCATTTTGCTCTTTTGCTTGAGACTTCGAGGAGGAAGTCTTGAGAGCTATCGATTTCTTTTCACTCACCTTCGCTTTTTCTTTCTTTTCCATCTTTTCACGTTGGTCTAAGCTCAAGAGTACCTGTTCATGCTCTTGCAATTTTCCAAACAAAGTTGTCAAGTCTAATGTGGTAAGATCATTTGCCTCTTTGATGGCGGTCACTTTTGGCTGCCATTCCCTGTTAAGACATCTCAAAACTTTATTAGTAGCAACATCATTGGAAATAGGCCTACCTAGTGAATGTAAGCGATTGATAAGATGAGTGAATCTCTTTTGCATGTCGACAATGGTTTCCCCTTGCTCCATGAAAAAGAGATCGAACTCTTGTATAAGAGTGTTGATTCTAGCTAACTTAACATCGGTTGTCCCCTCATGGGCTATTTGTAGTGAATCCCACATGGCCTTAGCAGTAGGACAATGGGATACACGGTAATATTCATCTACACCTAATGAGGAGATTAAGATGTTTTTAGCTTTCCAATCATAATTGTATTTTTTCTCATCGTCATCGGTCCATTGTGCTTCAGGCTTTGGCACAACTACATTATCCGCATTGGTCATAGTAATTTCTATTGGACCATTAAGGATAAAGTTCCATATTTTTCTATCTATGGAGTTTATATGCACACGCATACAGTCTTTCCAATAACTATAATTTTCACCGTTGAAAACAGGAGCCTTATTATACGCCCCTTTAGGTTCGTTTGCCATTTTCTATCTTGTTGTATTTGAAGCACCGAATAACCGGAGCTCTGGATACCACTTGTTAGACTATGGCACGGATCTAGAAGGGGGGGTTGAATAGATCCCCAATTAAAATTTGAGTCGGCGCTACCAATTTAAAATTGGTTTTAAAAAATGTTTTAAGTGCGGAAGCGGCCGAGGAAAAATATAGTCTAAAACGAACGGTTATTGGAAAACCGGATATACGTAAGCCTATGGATTTATGACAATTCGGAAAAAATAAAATCACAACACAAACTATGCTTATCAATTGTTTACTTCAATTTGCAAGGTTACCTAGTTCCAATGATTAACTAGACACACAAAAACTAGAAGCAAAATAAGACAATTTTAGTTCAGGACTTTTGTCGAACAGTTTGTGTGCACAAATATCTCAACGGATATTTATGTTGAGTAAGGGATTGGAAATGCCCTAGTACAATATTTTTATTGTACTTAGTAGTTAAAAACAGAGTTTCAACACCTTACTCAATTTGTATCACAGTTTGACAATAATCACTTAAGCTAGAATCACTTATTTTATAAGCTGAATTGAAAATGACAGAAAATGAAGAACACACGATTTGATGAGGCAGTTCCCCCGTCGTCCTCGCTTCGGGGTACGTCTGCCCTCAATTCTAAAATTAGAATTGAGATATATTGAATATATATCACCTGTTGGAATGAACAGTTTACACAAGAGTTGATAGACAATGATACAAACAATCTCAAATGTTGTTGATGCTTGTTATCACTTCTTGCACCTTGATTCAAGATGAATCAAGCCCTTCAATTTGTTGTGAATAACCTCCGATTCCAGCCACCTTAATGAAAAACCTTCTGTTGTTCAAACCTTCGGCTCGGCTGATCTTAGACACCAACAAATCAAACCCGGAAAGTCTTCAACACTTCAACGCCCTCGCTACTAAACTAATGAACCTTCCGTTGATCAATTACCTTCGCACCTGCTTGAATGTTGAACGAACTATTCCGTAGCAAAAGCCCTCAAAACCTTCTAGTCTTGATGGGTAAAACCCTCAAGGTTTTCTGCAAGAAACACCTGCCCCAATTTCCACTCGAACCGGATCTTCAATCAACGCGTTCGAACCTTATCACCCTTGAACAAGACACTAATCACAGCAAAAATGATTGTGTATATTTGTGGATTTGTGTGTTGTGTGAGGGATGAAGATGAAAAAATATGTTGCACCTATTTCACGTTTCTTGCCCTGACAATTTACTCAAGATTTCAATTGTTATTTGTTAAAAATAAGCAAAACTCTATTTATAGTAATAACCAAAACAGCCAACAAAACAGAATTTTAAACACATCAAGAAAAACAGCACAGCGCGCGAACGGTCGACCATAGGGTCGGTGTGCGCTGACTCGTGGGAAATCCTCAGCTCCATGCGCTGAGTGGCACGGTCGACGCATGTCTTCATGCGCTGATCCGTGGAAAAGCAAAACACTCATGCGCCGACTGTACGGTCGACGCATAGCTTCCATGCGCTGAGACGTGAGAAATGCCAGGCTTCATGCGCCGACTGTATGGTCGACTCACTGCTTAGAAACCTGCAAAAATAACAGCTTTTTCCATTTTGTGCATCCTGCCACATTCAGTTAAGACACATATTAAGGTATAATGATTTAACAATAAAAAAGAGGTATAGCATGATGAAGTATTGCATGATGCTTCTAATTTGTCCAAGGTTGTGTTTTGTCATCATCGAAAACTCGGAGGCCTGTATTGTGAGACAACTTGCCCTCACATTCCGTTTCCAGCATTCACGTGGGCTACGACCCCTTCCAACTGGTTGACCGAGATTTCCTGCGGTACATACGTGGCATTCAAAACCTTTAACAGCGCGTTGCGATGTGACTCCGAACACAGCAACAAATTCAGGATGGAAATTTTCGAGGGTGTTTGATGGAGGTGATCCACAATCTTGTAGTCGCTCTTCTTGATCAACCTCATGAACTCTTCAGCGTCCTTAACAAGTAAGTCCTTCTCTATCCCACGAGGGGTTTCCTCAACGACTTTACTCTTTCCCTTATCGGTTACTTCAGTTTTGTCCGCTTTGTCCGCCACGATCTCAGGTGGAGCAAATACTCTTCCGCTGCGCGTGATTCCGCCAAGTCAGTTTCTTGTATTTTTAGACCAGCCTTGATAGGTAGATAGATAAAACCAACCCGTCAGATAAACACAACAAGCGTGGATCCCATCGAGTACGATGGACGTGAGGGGTGCTAATACCTTCCCCTTGCATAACCGACTCCCGAACCCATACAATGGTTGCGATGACCTTGTCTTATACCTTTTCGTCAGGTTTTCCGATCGTTTCCTTTCCCGTTCTGAGGGATAAATAACGAAAGGTGGCGACTCTTCTGTTTTGTCGGCACCTTATTTTCGCGGTAGCGACAGCTGGCGACTCTGCTGGGGACTTGATAGTTTCCTGGGATCCAACGTCCCTTATGCGATTCAGTTTGGGGATCCAACGTCCCCTGCGAGAGTCAATCCTAGTGCTTGTGTGATTACTTGTTGGGTTGTGTTTGTTTATCACATTTTATTTCCCGCATTTTATTTTCAGTATGATATGATTATCTGTGCTGTTGTGGGAGGGGCATTCTGATGAGTGAGAAGCAAGACACAGGCTTGAGTGTACCTAGCATTAGTTGTGGAAATTAGTGGGCGCGTGCTTGCTTTGCAGGCACTAGTGTCCCATGAAATCCACGCTCAGACGAGGTTCTCCCGGTTGACTTCTTTTCCGGCCCTTTGGGCCTGAGGGGTTGTTGGTTTGGAGGATTGTCGACTCTGGGGACCGATCATTTGGAATTCAGCTGAGTGAGGCCGCTTCAGGAGACGGTGATGCCACACCTGCTGGGTATCGTATCACCCCTCTTGAATGTCTGTGACGCTGATGACCGCATAGGATGCCGAACTAGTGTTAGTTTAGGTCCATACCTGTGAGCAGGGTCGGGTTTGTTGCAGGAAACCTTAACCTTCAGACTACCTGGTTTTCTTGATAGTGAATCAGTTTTGTTGGTATCAGAGGTTCTCATCATCAGATGTGTATTTGTTCTTGACAGAGCAGATTTATGGTCCTGTATCAAAAGATCTTGTCATCAGATATATGTGTGTTCTTGACAGAGCAGATTTATGGTCCTGTATCAGAAGATATTGTCATCAGATATATGTGTGTTCTTGACAGAGCAGATTTATGGTCCGATATCAGGGTTTTCTTCTCATCAGAGATATGGTTGTTCTTGACAGAGCAGTATTGTGGTTTTGTTGATACAAAACCTTCACCTCTTCAACAGCACAGTCGTCTTGATCTCCTGCTGCATGATTGCATTTTGCATTGTTTTGCATACTCATTTGCATTTCATTAACGTGTGTCTGTGTTACAGGTACCGTTTCCCCCGATTCAGGTTTTCTTGCCTTCTATTGTACTGTCATGGGTTCTCTGAGGAAGACTGTGGCTTACAAGCTCCCCACTCCTGATGTTGTTCAGCTGTCTAGTTTGATTGCTCTAGCAGATGATTCTGTGAGAGGTAAATTCAGAAAGTCTTATGGGAAACTGCTCAGCTTGGTTCGTAAACCTTCTATGTTTGAGTTGAATGGGTTGCACGCCTTGCTGCAGTTCTACGATCCTCCTTTGAGATGCTTTACTTTCCCAGACTTTATTCTCGCGCCTACACTAGAGGAGTATGCTGATTTGTTAGGAGTGCCTATCAAGAGTCAGATGCCCTTTGTTCATATGGATGCTGAGCCTAATCTGGCTAGTCTAGCTCCTTCACTTCATCTGGATGCCTCCGAGTTGGTCTTGTCTAGTTGGAACAGGGTTCCCGGTTTCTCCTTGCAGTTCTTAGTGGGAAAGGCCCAGCAGTGTGCCAAAGACGGTTGTTGGATCATGTTCAATGCCATCCTTGCTCTCTGCATATACGACATCATTATGTTCCCTAATATGCCTGACTTTGTAGACTTCGACGCCTTTCACATCTTTGCAGCAGGGAATCCAGTCCCTACCTTGATTGGAGATGTCTATCATTCCATCCACTACAAAAACGAGAACAGAAGGGGCAAGAATGCATCGTGTTGTGTGCCCCTATTCTATAGATGGCTTGATAGTCACCTACCCAAGAAGGGTCCCTTTGCTTCCTCTGCAGCCACAGCTGAGTGGTCTGAGCGTTTGATGAGTCTATCAGCGGAGGATATTGCCTGGTTTGATAGAGATAGGTTGGGTACTGAGATTATCTTCAGTTGCAGCGGGTTTCTGAATGTGCCTTTGATAGGCAGGAAGGGCTGTATCAACTATAATCCATCCCTGTTGGTCCGACAGTTTGCTTATGCTTTGAGAGCTCCGCCGAAGGATGAAGAGGTGCAGGAATCTCTGTACCTCACTGGTCTTCTAGAGGGGGATATGTTATCTAAGCTTCAGCACGCTTAGAATGGTATCAGTAAGCGGGGAAAACCATTGTTGGGAAAAAGTAATAGCCAAGCCTACGCTCCATATGTGACCTGGATCAGATCCAGAGCAGATATCATAGGGATGTCGTTTCCTCCTACCAAGCTAGAAAGCCCTCCAGTGATTGAAGAGCCTACCACCGTGCCTATTCAGCAGCACAATCAGGTGTTAGCTGAGCGAGATGAGCTGAAGAAGGCAAATGAAGAACTGGAAAAAGAACTGGCTCAGCTCAGGAGCAAGAGAAGCGAAGTCGTTCATTCCTTCAAGAGGCAAACAGAGCTGGTAAACAAGTTGGGTACGGATTTGACTAAGCAGTTGGCTGAGCGTGAGCGCTTGGGTCGGGACTTCAAATCTGTCAACAACGTATTGGCCACTAAGAAGCAGCACTTGGATAAAGCGTACCGGAGAATATCCAAGTTTAATCAGCATTAGAAGGCCACCCTAGCCAACGGCAGGGAACAGGAGGATAAACTGAAACAGCAGATCTCCAAGTTGAAATCCCAGGTGAAGGCTAGTGAGAAGAGGTTTGATGAAGAAACCGCTCGCAGATATGCCACTGAAGGCCTACTCAACAAGGCTGTTGCTAACCTGAAGGAGCACAAACAGACGTTTGAATCCAAGAAGCGGAAGTTAGAAGATTGTTTCGGCGAAGGAGCATGGGAAGACTCAGTTGAAGGTCTTCAATACACTATTAGGCAGAGGGAGTTACTCGTCGAAGGGTTGCTCACTCAGCCTGATCATCCAGAAATGAGGGATCTGTTAGAAAGGTTTCGAGCCTGTGGTCGTGCTTGACTATATTTGTAATCCTTTTGTTTTGATCGTTGTTGTATGCTGACCATCACCAGGCTTGTTGGTCGAGGTCATGCTATTGATTCTGCTTGTACTTAGTGACGTTGTGTACCGCCTTGATGGGCTTTCTTTATATATGAGATGTTATTTCCATGACTGGACTCGGACTTCTTATTATCAGCACTGGCACTCAGGCACTAGGACCAGGGGGAAATCTCCCCAACACACAGACACACGTTTGCATTTGCATGAAGCATTTGCATAACGAGCACGTTGTCGTTTTTCTAACCCTTTGTGTATGCAGGCTGTTCCAAGATTGATCGAAGGCCAATCCACCGCTATCCGACCAGAGCAAATCAGGCTAGAGCAATGGAGCAAGTGCAGACTGATGTTCAGGAACTCCGAGAGAGGATGGACCGCTTCATGGAGCTCATGCAAGTGGTTGCCAACGGCTAAGACCAGCTCAGAACCTAGGTCCAACCTCTGATCTCAAGGGTAGATAGAAACGGTGTACTCCATGGTGGGAATGTTCCAACCCCTCCACCTGTTGAAACGGAAATGTGATCGCTAACATGGGGCTCAATGGTAATACGACTGGCGTCGGTAATGGAAATTTTGAAGCTAACGTCAATGTTGGACTGGGCAACGACAACACAGGTGTTGGAAATCTGTATGGGCCTCAGCCATGGTTAGAAGACCGTCAAGAAGATTTGTTCTCACAGAAGGGTGCTGAAGGAGAGCTGACTGCTGAAGCATGTCTGAGGTTTAAGGCACTCGAGGACAAGATGAGGAATTTCGAGAACCAGAACACTATGGGTGTTGACATGTCTAAATTGGGATTGATTGTTGATTTCAAGGTGCCTCCTAAATTCAAGGTACCCGACTTTGAGAAGTACAAGGGCACCACCTGCCCTCGGGTCCACTTAAGGTCATACTACCGAAAGATGTCCGCTCACTCTAAAGATGAGAAGTTGCTGATGCACTTCTTTCAGGATAGCTTGTTCGGGCCATCCTTGGAATGGTACATGAGTTTGGAGCCTACCAGTGTGCACACGTAGAAGGAACTTGCTGAGGCATTTGTGCACCATTACCAGTATAACAGTGACTTGGCGCCGAACTGGGTTCAGCTACAGAACTTGTCATAGAGGAACAACGAAAGGTTCAAAGAATACGCCCAGCGGTGGCGTGAATTAGCAGCTAGAGTTCAGCCGCCGATGGTTGAACGGGAGCTTGTTGAAATGTTTGTAGCCACCCTCCCAAGGGTTTATTTCGAGAAATTGGTCAGCGGTATGTCTGGAAGCTTCTCAGATCTCATCATCACGGGCGAGCACGTTGAAAATGGGATCAAACTGGGGAAAATTCAAGGTGATCTATCCTCAGCTGGAGGAGGAAAGAAACCATATGGTAATAAAAGGCAGGAAGGAGAGACGAGCGTCATGTCCAACGCTCGAAGGAAAGGTAAGGGCCCGCGCCAGCAGGTGGCTAGCATAACCATCCATGCTGTCGAACAACCCCAGCCACAGCAGCAGCAGCCAAACCAGCAAGGGTACAGAAAGTATCAGAACAGGGCACCTCTGTCGAGCCGTCACCTTGAGATACAAACCACATAGGCAAGGGAGCAGAGCTCTACCGAATACCCGCAAGCAAAGCCATACAGTAAAAATACAAGCAGAGGGAGCAACTCAACCTCTAGTGCAATCATGCCCCTAGAGTAAATCAATCTAAATATGAACTTATTCTAATGCATTAAGCAAATCAAACAAGTCACATCAATACAGTTGCACAGAAAGAAAACAGACAGTCAAGAAAGCAGATCAACCACTCCCACAGCTTCACAGCAAAGCTCTCCTCTGACAGCAGTTCAGTCTACAGTCTGCAACTTCTCTTCAAGGCCTTCATCTTCAATAGCAAGTATCAACTTGCTTCTTCAAGCTTTCAATTCATCAAACACAAGTATCAACTTGTTCTCCAACTTCAAGCTTTAGCTCTTCATTCAATTTCAACTTGATCTTCTTCACAAGTGTCAACTTGTTCTTCTTGGTCTTCAAGCCTCAACTCCAATGGCAGTCTTCAAATACAGAGAAGCAACAACTTCTAGCATCTTCAATCTTCTAACAAGGAACTCCATCCTCTAGCAAGGGAGAAAGATTCATCTAACAAGAACAAGGTGGGGATATGGAGAAGCAAAGTGAAGACCAAAGGTCACCACTAAACACTCCACCATCAAGGAAAGGAACCCTCAAAGGTTCTACCAACTTGTGAAAAGCCACACATCCTACCAAAGGAGGGATGAGGCCTTCACAAGGGGACCTTACATCATAGGGAAGAATGGAAGTGATAAACACCTTCCATGTTTATGAAAGAAGAAAATCTATCTAGAAGCTCTACTTACAGACCCTAATCTTAACACCTAAACAAAACTACACCAAAAGAAGGGGAATCTTCACATCCAAGCTTCTTCATGCATTCCTCAGCAGCCCACACATGTCTTCATCATCATCCAAGAGCAAGAGAGGCAAAACCCTAATCTAAGGGAACTAAAGAAACCATTCTAGTTGAATTAGCAAGTTAGGATCACCTAAAACTTAGTACTAAAGTTAATCCTAACTAAAATACTAAAACCAATTGTAAAATCCTACAAAAATAACTATGGTAACCTAATTTAATCATGAATCTACCATACAAAATCCAGATGTTGAATCATCCACAGAGTCCTAGAAATAAATCCTAAATCACAAGGTACTAAGCTTAAACCCTAAAACTAGAGCACCTAAAGTTTCAACTTAAAAACACTACCTAATTTCATCAAAAAAATGTGAGAAAATTACTAGAGGAGAATACATATATAAACTAATCACACACAAAAAATTAGCTCAAGAATCATCACCAATTGCTCACACAAAAATCAGCAAAACAAAGTATCAACCATAATGATTTTAATGTCAATTAAAATACAAAAAATGCACATAAAATGAAAATGCACGAATTTCCTGATCTTTCAATTTCATAAAATTCTAGATCCAATCATGAATCAAGGAAATAAAACTTGGATAAATTTGGATTATTTTCCTATTTTTTATGAATTATTTTCTAAACCATATGAAATGATAAAAATAAAAGAAATAATAAGAAAACGATAAAAGGCGTGTGGCAAATAGCAAATATTTCAAGTTTAATCCAGGAATTGGGCCAGGAGGGGGTGTGGATAACAATCTGTCCAAAGCCCAGGCGCTTCAACTCATTTGCCTTCTCTTCAGAAATTCACACAAGAAAGAAAAATAGTACAAGCCAGGATTCGAACCAACGACCTCTTGGTTCACACAGCGAAGAATCAAAGTCCATAAACAAAACGGTGAGTTTAAGGGGGAGGGTACGTGGCTCATCAGGAGCGCTTGGATCCATGGACAGAGTCAAGTCTTCCTTGTGAATGGAGGGACACGATTACGTCTTCTTCATTTTAAACCTGCAAGTCTGCGCGCGCAGGGCCCATCGCTGGTGGCTTTTCCCGCCACCCCTGGCGCAACCCTAAGTCTCTCTACACTCAACCATTTGCCACGATGTCTGAATGAATCTTGCTCAAAATTTCACAAGCAATTCAACCATGCCATTAATTCATCCTCAAAACGCCTGAATCTTGAAATAACAATCTCAACCGAAAATGAACTTCCACCTAAATTGTCTCTAAAGTTGCAATTGATCATCCTAAATCCATCTATGTCAATAGAGGAACCTAACCACATGCTTCTAGTTCATTGAAAACACATAATTAGAGAGGAATTTCAAGAAGTTAAAACCTGTATTTGAGCTTGTAACAGATGCACTTCTTGCTCGATTCAACCTTCAAGATGATGCAGATTCACTCTAAATCACCTTCTGAAGCTAATGCAACCTTCACTTTTCCTTGATTTTGCCTTGAACTCAGAAACCGATTCCAACTTGCAGTTGTGAAACTTCAACCTCACTCTCTGCTTCAGGGCTCAATCTTCTCCAAAAAAATGGCTGAACACACTCTAATGCTTATATAGAACTCATTGGAAATGTCTAGAAAGTTCTGTAACCTTCCATAGGAGATTTTGCAATTTCACTTTCTCCTTCAAAATACCATATGCCAAAATCGTGTATTTTCTCCCTTTGGGCATGAAAATGCTTGCAATCATCATCTCATGAGATATTGGATTAGTTGGTTATGTTAATTTCCTTGTTTACAAGCCAATGGTGTGAGTTTGATATGTTGCTTCATCATGAAGAAACAACATGAAATGGTATGAATTTGACCTCAAACCAAAATTCCAATATTGCCAAAGTTCTTAAAATGACTTTTCCATTCAAAATGACCTATTATTTTGCCTTGTTTGGACACAAAATGAATTATTTCAATTTTTTGGTTATTAAAGGCCTTTAATTCTTCTTTTTTTCAAAATTCCTCAAACCACATCCTTCCTTGAGCCATTTCAATTCCTCCTTGATGCATGGTCAAGGTTAAAACCCCATTTTGAACAACTTTCTAGTTGAACAAAATTTCATTTGAGGCCTCTAAGTTGGTGAAAATGACCTATGATCACAAATACCCAAAATACCCTTGACTTGTCAAAGCCATAACTTGAGTTCTATAAATCCTATCAAGGACTTCTAGTACTCTATGGAAAGCTAAGAGGATAAAGAACAACATTCATGTTGAGCAAAAGTTCATAGGAATCATCCTTCTTGGGCCAAAGTTTCATGCAAGTTGGGTAACTTTCAAGCTCCAAATTCACATGCCTCAGATGACTTGTAACTTGTCAAAGCCATAACTTGAGTTCTACAAATCCTATCAAGGACTTCTAGCACTCAAATTAAATCTAAGATCATGCTCTACAACAATAATGTTGGGGGAAAGATGAGATGACAATCACATCTTGAGCTAAATTGCCTTGAAGATAGGGGTCAAACTAGGGGATTTTACACTGTCAAGCCTTAGAAACCCTAGCTTGAAACTTCTCAAACTCTTCAATCATGATGAGTTAACCTTGGAATCATCCTTAGAACATCTAAATGTATCAATCCATGATCACATAGACCTTGAATTAGGTCTCAACCTTCTTCAAATCCTCAGTTGACTTAGGGTTGACTCAGTCAAACCCTAGCTGCACCAATCATGGTTGAGCCTTCTTACTCTTGCACAATGACCTGTCTAGGCCTCAAAGTGATCTTCAACACTTCTCATTAGCTCTCTCAAGACCTCAAGTCCTTTTCCATGACCTCAAAATCATCTGATGGCTTCCCACAACTCTCAAGTTAGGAGATCTACACACTTGGCTTCAATCACTCTCTCTGAGGATCTTTTACTTTCTCTGACAAGGATATCAACCCTTGAACTCTTGAACACCCTTCTTTAGCTAGCTTCATAGTCTTGTGTAGCTCTTAATTGGTACTCATACCTCTTGATCTCCTGCATACATGTCAATGAAATGCAAATGATAATGCTAATGTGCATGAAATGAAACATAAGCTAGGTAAAGAAATGTTGGGCAAATTTTGGGGTGCAACACTTAGCTAGCAACTTTCCTGCATGATAAGTTATATGTTAGACTTCTGCTGCTTGCAAACTCTGGTATGTTAACAGGGTGTTTTAGCCAAAAATTTGCCAAATGGGGAGTTTGTATATGCTTTTGATTGGCTGCGTTTTGTGGAAAAACATTAGAGTGTATATGAATGTCATGACTGATGTTATGACATACACTAAGAGTATTCTACAAGGTAAGTGAAGTTGGATGTCATGACTGGATGGTGTAACATTGATCGTATGACATCAGGCGTGCAGTTTTAGTTTTCTGGTATTTAGAATGAGGAAACTCAGGCTATAATACAAGAAATATTTTAGAAGCTCAAGCTGGAAGTCAGGAAACATTTTAGAAGCCCTCGCGAAATAAGATGTCCCTAACCTAATTGGTAAGGATGCAGATTCGTGAAGAGAGGTTTGGGTAAACCTAAATTCTGCACAAAGGCCCAAAGGATATCTGCTGCTATAAATAACAAGAGGAGGAACCTTAATAAAGGGTGAGCCGGCAAAGAGATAAAAGAGTGGATTTTGTGAGTGAAGAGGTTTGCTCTTCACGTGTGTCTAGGAGCCTTAGGATTCCTTGTGTGCCAAGCAATTGTATGTTGTATAATTGCACTGGTTTATTGTGTATGAACTGTTGTGTTCATTGTGCCACTCAAAGCTTTTAAGCAAGAGGGTTGTGTCTCTTGATCAAAGCTGTGAAGCAAGATCAAGGTGTGTTTGAAGTGTGTCTTCATATCTCCACTATAATTGTGAATTGGTTTATATCACTGCGGTGATTGAGGGGGAGTGAGTGGGAAACTCTAGTCCAGTGGTCTCTAGGCTGAAGTGTCATTGGGTAGGTCTTAAGTGAAGAGTGCAAACTGAGATTGTTTGAATCTGAATTAATTCTACTAATAGTGAATTTCCTCCCTGGCTTGGTAGCCCCCAGATGTAAGTGTGGTTGACACTGAACTAGGTGAACAATTACTTGTGTTATTTACTGCTTTCCATTTACAGCTTATTATTAAGTGCAGTAGTCTATGTTACAGTGGATGTCATAATATCTGTGATAACATACATCGTGTGCTTGCCAGAATTTCAAAGGAAAATATGCATTTGGGTTTCAACATGGTTTTAAACAAAATGGGAACTTCATAAAGATTCACACAAACATCCATGTATGGAATGTTTTAAATATCAAACGTCATGTGAACAAAATTGAGACATTGATTGAACAATTAAACATGGTACAATTTTGGACATGTTAAGTCAAGTAGGTAACAATATAAACAAGTATGATAGGGTTTAACATGGTCATGAATAAAGATGGAAACATCACAATGGTTTAAACATACAAATATGTATTTCAAAAGCATCTAAGAAAAAAGTCAAGGATTTATGAACACCTAAACATGGTAAGATCAACACAAGGGCATATATACACATCAAAGTCATGTAAGCATGGAAGAAAGTCATATGTTAGAGGCAAAATAACCAAGCAAAAGTTCATGGCATGGTTGGAAGTTTAACATAAATTTACATATAAACATACACTTAAAAAGGCATTAAATCAAACGGCAACAAGTATGCACAGTTCTACAATATTACACAAGATTCACATAAGCTGCCAATGGTTCAAACATGTCTATATGTGCAAAGAAAGTTAAAGGAATCAACCAAAGAATCAAAATTGTCCTTAAGAAAACCCTAAAAAGTCACACACTTTGAACACAAATAAGTGCAAGAAAAATAAATGTTTTTGGGAATTTCTTGATATCACAATAAAATAGGCAGCAACATAAACACATAGCAAAAAGAATGGATTAAAAAGCCTAAAAAACAAAGGGTTATGATGTTGCAAAGTTGTGAAGAAAATGGAAGAAACTAGGTGTTAAAAAGAAATGGAAGTGGTATGGCCAGGTCTTGAACACGCATCCTTTGGTTTAGATTAAAACCTTTAACCAACTGAGCCATGTGGATGGCTTGTAAATAATACACGCGTGTTAAAATAAATGTACAAACTGGTTCTAAATGCCTAAAAGAAAATGCACAGAAAATAGCCAAAAGGGCGATCACTAAGGATCGAACCCAAGACACAACATTCACAAGACTCGACAAGGCATAGGTGGCGCCACTAGGTGGCCTGTTTCATCCAATATTAAACTAACTCTAATAATATATATTTTAAAATAATAACAAAATAGGCAACTCATCACCCAGTCAGCACCAAGTCATCTTCTTATTCATTTTCCATTCTTTTTTTGTCTCTCCCTGTGCCATAACTTCTCTCCATGGCCAGACTTTAACCTCACGTATCTCACTCAAATCTCAACCAAACTCAAAGCTATAAAAAGCAAAATTCATCTACTCAAAATAAGGATTAACATGAGATAATTTTAATAACCTAAAATTGAACATACAGAGACCTCGAAGGCCAAGAACACTCATGAAAACTCAAATTTCAAACACTTACAACTTCATATGGATACTTGATACAAAGCAAGCAAGTACAAGAACAAACTAAGCAAATATAGTACTGCATCTTTGCTTTCAAAAATGACCAGAAACAATGCGTGAAATAAGAGCTTCAAAGTTCAAAGAGTATACCTATTGGAGCAAGTCTAATGCTTCTTCTTTGATGGTTACAAAAACAAAATTAGTGCTCCAATAGCCTTTTTGATCCCTAGAGAGCAAGAATGCAATGAAAAGCTAGTAAAAAAGTCTCTATATTCTTTTCCACGAATCTTCTTGCAACTAAGAGGATGAAGATGGTAGATAATAGTATTGATGTTACATCAAGGTTTTAAGGGTTAGGATAGTGTATATATGATGTATAGAGAAGATTTGTGAAATTTTTTTGTGAGTTGCACAAGTGGAATGTGTTTGGCCAGAGATTTTGCAAATTTGGAGTGTTTTTGCAAAAAATGTTGAGAGAGTGAATGCTGAGGTTTTTAGGATGATATTATTGTGTCTTTTGAGACTTAATGAAGTCCTCTATTTATAGGAAAAGAGTGGAGGCTTGAAGCTAACCAGATTGTCAAGTTCTCAACCTTTTGGCTCGGCTGAAATGCAACTTAGTGGTTCCATGTATTTTGTCATTTCCAAGAAATGTGCCATGCTTTTCTAGGGTGGTTGGAAGGGTTCAGAGACCTTGCTTCTTAGTACAAAATTTTTGGAGTGCAGAAGAAACATTTAGAATGCTCAAGACAAGTTGACCTTGGTTAAAGTAGCTTTACAAGAATGGCACTGTCAACTTTGTGCCAAAAATGGAAAGATCTTTGAGATAAAGCCTTAACCACTTGGATAATGGACCAAAAGCATGTGTACTTATCTGATTTAAACAAGATTAACAGGCAACAAGGTCTACAAAACGAAATCATGAAGATTTGAAGTGGTTTTGCAACATGAATTAACATGGCCATGACCTAAAAATTAAGTTTAGAACCTCAACTTCTTGAAAATCCTTGATCACAAATGCTATGGAGGATTTCTTGTAGTTTTTGAAAACCCCCAAACATGCTATACAATTTTCATGTTTGATAAATTTCTTGATTCTCAAGGGATCATGGTGAAAACTAGATCCAAAGTTTGGTACTTTTGATGAATAAAATCTGCCTTGAAAATTATCTAGGTGTTTAAAGATTTTTTCAAACCTTGAAGCTTCATAACTCAAAATCTAAGTATTTTTTGACCATGGATCAGTTTTACACTTTTGTAGTATGTGATGAGAGCTATAAATTTACTTTTGGAACTCAAAAAATAGATGTGTGGATTGAAAGTTATGATTCTTCAAAGTTGGCATAAAAACTAGGTTTTTTCTCCATACTTAGAAAATTTTCACTTCCTTAACTTTGCCCCTTTTGCGAGAAACCTCCCAAATCTTGATTTTTCATGTTCAAGTTCATTGATCAAATATGTCTTAATGAAATTTGGCTTGAATGCTTCAATTTGGACCAAAAACCCTAAAAGTCAATTGGTTGACTTTGTCAGATAAGACTTGTGTATTAGATGAATTCAATTGTGTGATCTTCATTGATCTTTCATTATTAAACTGTTAAAACATCATGGATGGATTCCAAGGATTTATATTATCATATTGAACCATGTTCCAAGACCTGGGATCATACTTCGATCAAAAGTCAAAGGCACAGTTGATTTTTCCTAATAAAACCCTAATTTGGGGCTAGATGAAGTTAGGCTTTAATGAACTTGTAGTGGGACCCAATTGTTCTTGATTCTTGATGAATAAAGGCCTTTAGAGTGTATGCAAACTTGGTTGGTTGATTATCAATCCAAGATACTGACTGATCAAGGAAAGATCCTCTTGATTCCCTTTGGCCAAAACTCTAATTCAGATGGAAACATACAAGAACAAACTTGAACATGGTTAGGGTTAGCAATGATATGCTTGATGTTACTAGAATTATGATGGAATCTAGGGGTCAAAATTTGGGGTATGACAGTTGCCCCTATTTAAATATCTTTACCGGATGACGTGAGCGATGACTATCCTCATAAAATCAAGGTGAAAGGTATTGAAATATAGCAAACCAAAATTTTTTCCCTTAGATGCAATGCTATGCTAAGGACGACAAAAACTATGAAAATGCTGACATGCTATGAACTCTAGCATGATCATATGATGATATGGCAAATGTAAAAATGCAGACAACAACAAAAACAAACAGGGATAGAGTCAACACAATGAGTAACCACTCGTTGGGGATGACAAACACTAGGGAAACTGAAACAGACTGGGGAAATCTAAAGTGATCAAACACAGGTTCATACATGACCAGGATGATACTCTAGAGGAAGAATCTCCATGGAGATAGAATCAAACAGGTGGTCTCCAATAGGGAAAAATAGAGTCAACAAATTCAAACATGATCGGTAGATAAACTGGAAAGTAAAAGGAAGATTGAATATAAGTCTTTACTGGGAATAGAACTTGAAAGAAACATGATCTCCACTAGTGGTCAGGTTAAAACAAAGAGTTGACTTCTAAAAAGAGAAAAAAAACAAGGCAGGAATGATCTTCTAACAAGAGACCAAGCTAGATAAGGAATTTCCTCAAAGTGAAGAGTTCAAACAGGATCTTCAGGAAACGACAGGGAAAGAAAACAGGACTAGTTAAATTTGGAATATGCCAAGTGAGTTGGACTTAGAAAATTCCCATAAGATTTGGACTTCAGGGGGACGTTAGTAACAACCAACAATCAAAATATAACAGAGTTGGATGAAAATGCCAATAACTATTGGACTTAACAATGCCAGCAATTACTGGACTTCAAAGAGAGGATTGGTAACAACCAAATACTCTATACCGATGACAATTAGGTTTTAAATAATGCTAGTGACGATTAGACTTTATGCGGACTGGTGACAGCTAGATTGACAATACCAAACACATGGATTTATGAAATGCCAGTAACGGCTGGACTTGAATAGATTGGTAATGGCCAGATCAACAATACCAATAATAATTGGATTTAAGAAAATGCCAGTAACGATTAGACTTGAAAAGACTGGTAGCGACCAGATGAACAATACTAATAACAATTGGATTTAAATAATGTCAGTAATGATTGGACTTTAAAATAATGCCAATAAGCATTGGACTTAACAATGCAAGTAACAATTGAACCTTTAAATAATGCCAATAACCATTGGACTTTAAATAATTCAAGTAACCATTGGACTTTCAACTAATGCCAATAACCATTGGACTTTAAAGAATGCCAATAACCATTGGATTTTAAACAATGCCAGTAACCACTGAACTTTAGATACCTATAACCATTGGATTTTAAACAATGTCAGTAATCACTGGACTTTCAAATAATGGCAATAAACATTGTACTTTAAACATTTCCAGTAACCACTGGACTTTACAAGGATATTGGTAACAACCAAATGAACAGAAATTGATAACAGCAGACTTAAAGGTTTCAATGGCAATGGGACTTGCAAACATTAGCGTCAGTAACAACTAAACTTCATAGTAAGTTGATGACGACCGGACAAGCAAAATCAATAGGGAGCTAGTAACAACTAGACTTCAAAAAGGGGGAATTGGTGACGACCAGACAAACAATACCAATAACGATTGGATATACAACGAGTGTCAACAACAATTGGACTTTCATCAGGGATGGCTAGTAACGATAGACTTTAAATATATAGTAACAACCAAATTCAACTGTATCGATGACGATTGGGTTATAAGGCAGAGACGCTAGTAACAACTAGGCTTCAAAGGGTTATAAGTAACAACCAAAGCTAAAAAAAATGTTAGTGACAACTAGACTCAGGCAAGAAATTGGTTACAACCAACGATCTCAACATAGGTTGCAATTACAACTGAGCTTTAGGGAAGAAACTGGTGGCAACCAAAGATCTTAACAAAGATGCCAGTTACAACTGGACTTAGGGTAGAAATTGGTGACGACCAACAATCTCAGAAGAGGTGTCAGTTACAACAGGGCTTGGAGAGTAAATCGGTAACAACCAAAGATCTTAACAAAGATGCCAGTTACAACTGGACTTGGGCAGGGAATCGGTGACGACAAACGATCTTAACAAAGCTGCCAGTTACAAATAAACTTAAGGTAGAGATTGGTAACAACTAAAGATCTTAACAAAGATGCCAGTTGCAACTCGACTTGGGGATCTCGCCAAAGAGATGCAGGTTGGTTGCTTTACGAGCAAAGTTTCTCAAATAAAGAGAAAAAACATCAGTCTTCATAAAGAGGTGCCATTTGATAGAAGTATATGGACAAAGGATTTGTTGAGGAAACATCTCTTGCAATAAAATCCTTGTAGCGAGGGTAACTCAAATAAAGAGAAACCATTTGTAAGGTCTTCAATAAAATCCTTCTGATAAACTTCTAGGGGAGTACCAATTGTAATTGCAACAGGTTAAATAACACCAAGGACAAATAAGCTTCTCGGGATAAGCTGCCACTTATCGCCGTATAAAACAAGCTTCTCCTAGAGGTTGTCACTTGATACTGCAACATTTGAAGGAAACACCAAGTACGAATAAACTTCTCAGGAGAAACTGCCACTTATCGTCGCAAAAATATCAAGGACAAAACAAGCTTCTCAAGGAGACTGCCACTTGTTGTTGGGTATAAATTCTAAGGAGATGTTGTTACAAAAACCCTACTGGAGAATGTCTTCTTTCTTCAATGAGGATCTGTAATAGATTTTTCCTATGATACACAGTGCAAAATAAATGCACACTCAAACTTGGTTCGGCGACTTAATCAGGTTCAAAAGCAACATTTTCCAGGGACCAAAGTTCAATCTAGGAACAAGCTAAAAAGAAATGGTCAAACAAGACTCCAAACATTGAGGAATGAACTCAAATGGGGATTTATCTTATCCAAACATGGAAAAGATAACTGAAGTAACCAACACCTACGAGAATCGAACCCTGTGGGAAATTCAGAAAGGATGGGCGCTTTATGGCTAAGGGCTGACAACTCTATTGGAGAGAAACGACAAACCCAGTCACTTAGGGGATAAATGCCAAAGTGAACAGAACAGGTAAACACCAAAATAGTAGCACAAATGCTCAGATGCCATGCATATGTATGGATGCATGTATGTCATCTTTATGCTTATGCTGGCAAAACAGACAAAGGGGAAAAAAACTAGAGATGAAATAAACATCTCGACAAGGATACCCATCCCACGTAACCAGATTGGAACTTTATTAGGGATGAACATGTAGAATCAACAGCTCTACTCCAAGGTTACAACCTTCTCTGAGAAAAAGTATTCCATTCTGAGGCATATCATCATGACTTCACTACGGATTACCATCATGAGCCTGATTTCCTTGTTGGAGGAGGAGATCCATGGGAAATTGCAAAGATCAATTGAAGTAACAACTTACTGGGGAGCTGGCAAAAGATGTCACCAGAACAAAGTGATCCTCTTTAAGTCTCATCTGCCCAAATTACATGGTCTGTGAGAAAAGCCATTAAGAGGATTTTACAGAAGCATTGGCATATAAGATGTCCCAATGTCTTCAAACTCTTGGAGAGATTCACAAATTTCGACGTAACTCCCCCAATTTAACTGCATTTGCACAACAAAGTCCTCAAACTTATCCTTCAGACTATGGGAATAACAATTGGGAAACAAACTTGCCCCTGATAGCTGGTTGATTTGTGAAAGAGTTTCCCCAGACTAACTGACCTTCGAGAGATATGAGAGTGACATATGGGAAACAGACTTGCCCCTGTTTAGACGAAGGTTTCAAGTAAACATGCCCCTTGGTATTATTTTCTCTTGACATGGTTAGCCATTTACTCAATAGAGTCTCAGAAGATTAAGCTCACCATTGATGTTCATATGTAAGTTTTTATGTAATCAAGCAACTGTTGGCAAGCAGAAAATGTTCATTCTGAAACTGCTAATGCAACACGCATGTTTGTCTTGAAGTTTTTTATTGAAAAGATATTGTAATAACTTGTGACCGAATCACTTGTTAGGATATGTCATTGATTTTCATTTGCAAAGCCAACACATATTTAAGCATGGCCCAATAGAAGTCAAGAAAAGTTGTCTCGTTGAGTAAGCTTTCGAAATAAACCTGCTTCGATTAGGTCTTTTAAGGGTTGTAACATGGCTTGGTTCATGGTTTATGAAACAAAGGATAAAAGTCTCAAAGTTTATTTGTACCCACCTCTTCTTCGTGATGTTCTCCAATCCTATGTTCAATTAACCTGATGTGAGCATTCATCTCTCAAGAGGAGTTTTAATGTGGTTGAGGAAACACTGAGGCTTTGGACATGGAATCACTCATCTTTGATCCACATGACTTTGTTATTTGTTGAGGATTTTTAGACATGAACGTCGGTAACAATTGGACTTTAACAAACAAATGCCAATAACAACTGGTATTTGCATAAACAGTGCCAATAAAAATTGCACGATACCAATTGAAATTCTGGTATGCAGATCTCAGATGTCCTAAGAGATTCTAAGAACATTGGTCTCTGCTAAAACAGAACAAGGACAGAACATGACCATTTTAAATTCCTTTAAGAATTAACAATGTCATGACATCGGTTGTAACACCAGCAGACTGACAAAACTATTTATCTAACCATTTAAGTTGTGCAGAATTGTAAATGCTGAAAGATAAATAACACAATGAATTGTTAACCCATTTCGGTGCAACATCACCTACATCTGGGGGCTACCAAACCAGGAAGGAAATCCACTATTAGCATAATTAATTCAGAGCTAAACTCCCAGTTTACAACTCTTCACTTAATCTCTAACCAATGCAATTTATGCCTAGAACCCACTAGGCAAGAGACACCTCTCACTCCCCCTCAATCACAGCAGTGATAAACCATTCAATACAAAAAGGAAAGACTTTAGAAGACACTTTTCAAAGTCACAACTTGATCTTGCTTAACAGCTTCAATCAAGAACAATACACTCTTTCTTAAAAGCTTTGAGTGAACAATTGACAATTAACAACTTGCAATTACCAACCTAAAAGTGCCTACCACAACGGATCAAAAGATACAAAGGGCGACTTACAAAGTCACACACACAAGACTCTCAAAACCCTAAAACACACGTGAAGAACAAATTACACAAACAGAATTCTTCACTCAAAATCTCTGAGTCCCCTGTCAGGATTGTCACTCTTCTATTTATATCCAGCGCAAGGATCTTGGGCCTAAGGAACATATATTAGGTTTACCCAAGTTAAACCAATTTCCATAATTCCGATGTTACGAATTAGGTCACAGCCGTTGCATGTTCTGCCCAGCCCTGACTAGAATTTTGCCTGAGATAACTAAGGAGCCATAACAGATTCCCTAAATTCTAGCCTGAGATATATCATGCACCCTAACTGAAAAACCAACACGCGCCGTTGCTGTCAGCTTACCTGATGTCATAACATTCAGCTTGACATCCAATATGCTCTGCACTAGCTAATCAAACTTACCCTGCAGTACACTACACAAGTATGTCATGACATCAGTCAAGACATCTACACACACATTAGCTACTAGTTACTACACCCACTCAACACACATGATGTACTACCAAATCCGAGTCAACTACACTACCAATCACACATACTAACAGTATCAGCTTCCTGTCAATAACCAGCTAATCAGGATCAACCTGTTCACACAAAATCAAACAGTCTGTTCTGGATTTATGGATGTCAAGAAATCTAGGATGACATCCTGAAAAACACCTGTTCCAAACCACAAAATACCACTTACTAGTTCATACCACAGATGTCACAACATCTTGTACAACATCCTGTGATTCTCCCCCTCAACTGATGCACAACAAATCATATCACATCAGCCACACACAGACTCCCAACAACCTGCAGACATACTCAGTACCACCAACAACTAGGATTCACCTAAGTTCCAATATGGAACACACAATCATATTCATGACAGACAAATGTCACGACATCCTGTATAACATCGACTTGTGATTACACCTAACTTTACCAAAATATCTGCCAATTAAGTCAAACTCCAAATCTTCTGCAGAATCTTCTTCATAACAGTAGAAACAAATATTTCATAGTTTCCTAAAAAGTCTCAAAGATCCTTTTTATGAAATCCAATTAAATCTGTACTTTGTTCCTAATCAATCTCTTTGACCTGTGCATACTGATGAGGTATATCCAACAGGATCTCATGAAACCAAAACATCTCTGTCAAGAGATATAAAATAGCAGCTCCTGTTGTACCAGACAGCGATGTCATGACATCTATGTTGACATCTTGATTAAAACACATGACAGTAGTACTGTCATAACAGTAGATGTAGATGTTATAACATCTTGCTTAACATCAGTGCAGAATCATGTTTTACCAAAATTTAGCCAATCATAGAACCATGGACAATCATAGAATCATGGAACTAACAGATAAAAAGGATTGGTGACAACCAGATTTTTAACATGATGCCAGTAATAACTAGACTTTGGGTACTAATGAAATTGGGTTTTGGATTTGACCTTTTGTCATCACTTTTCGTGTTTTTCACTCTTTGTTTTCCATAACTTTTGCTTAGACTGAGTCTTTTGGATTTGACCTTGAAGTCCAGCGGGATGCCCCAATTTTGCCTAAATCTCCTTCATAGATTTGGATTTATCGGACCTTTCTTCTTTTTTTTTGAATACCAATAACAATTGGAATTTTTTTAATACCAATAAAAATTAGACTTTGCTCCTAGACTCTTAATCTATGAGAAATGGGTGAAGTGGATTGTTGCACCCTAAAATTTGCTCAACCTTATTCATTTGGTTTATGTTTCAATATCATTAGCATTTGCATATAGAGTCATGTACATAGTCTGATCATCTGCATAGCATAGCATGGCAAGTCATCCAACAGGGGACCAATCACTATTCTCATCTCTATAGGCCTATCAAGAGGTTATTATTCTAATTCAATCTCATTCAAGTCATCAGAAAGAATTTGAAAGCTGGGAAGTCAATGGATCAAGCAGTACATCTATTTCCTATCTGAGGGTATCTGGGATCATCAAAGAAATTGTGAGTTGTGGGCTGAGCATGGAGATTATGTGGACATCATGAAAGACTTAGAAAGTCATTGGGAGAAGGATACAAGTCATTGGTGTAGTCACAAGAGTTGTGGATGAAGACAGTCAACTAGGGTTTCATCTGGGTCAACCCTGGGTCAACTCTAGGTCAATTGACTGATTGAAAGGCATTAAGGGCTATTGGAGAGATGTGGGGTTCATCATTTGACATGTAGAAGAGGATATGGTGTTATGCCAAGAAGAATTCAAGAGAAATCAAGGAGAAGAGGAGTTTCTAAATTAGGGTTTCTGTGTAAAATCCCCTAATTTAAGTCAAATTTCCAAGCAAGATAAGTCAAAATGCAAGCTTCAAATGGATCCTTGGACAACATGAAACTTGTAGAGGATCTCAAGACCTTTAATTTGAGTGGTGGAAGACATCAAGGAGATTTATAGAACTCAAGTTATGGTCCTTGCAAGTTACAGGTCATCTGAGGTATCTGAAATTTTGTCTGTGAAAGTGACTTGACTTCCAAGCTATTTTTACCCCTCAAGGAGATTTCAAATGAATTTCTGGTCAACATAAGAATTGTTCCTCATTGTCTTAGATTTCTAGAATGGTATAGTATGCCTTCATATGATTTGTGGAACTCTACTTATGGTCTTGGCAAGCAAAGGGTATTTTGGTCATTTGAGAATTACAGGTCATTTCAAGCCTATGCCCAAAACTCATACAAGGAAGCTTCAAATGGAAAACTTTACAACATCAAACTTGTTCCAAATGACATTTTGAGTCTAGAAAAGTGACCATGAAATATTGGAAAGATTCATAGCACAAGGTTTCAAAATTGTTGGATTTAATGAATAAAAATGACCTAAAAAATGAGATTTTTCATATTTTGGCCAAATGAGGTGAAATTATAGGTCATTTTGAATGGAAAGATCATTTTGAGAACATTGGATAAAGTAGAATTTTGAGCTTGGTTCACATTTTGGGAGTTATTCAAGGTTGCTTACAAAGAAAGAAACATAATCCAAAAGGTAAGGAAAGAGTGCAAGGGAAGTTTCTCCAAGTTTCTAGGAGGTTCTAATGACATGTATATATTGAATGGAGAGGGTTCATGCCAGGGTTGGTGATCACATTTGCTCAAAACCACAAGTTTCACACACTTTCTCTCATTTGCAAAAGCTTCTCAAACTACCTCAAATCTTCACCAATCTTCACCATTCTTGATCTGATCTTCATCATCATCATTCCTAGATTACAATTCTCACAAGCATTTGGTAGATTGGAGTAGAATTCGTGCCACACACTTCCATCATCCAAGAAGCAAGACACTTGGAATTGCAAGATCCAAGAGGTTTGAGTCAAATTCATTGCATACAGAAGTCAGGAACAAGCTCACTGATCAAGTTCAGACCATTGCAAGCATCAGATTCAAGGATCTCCATACCTGTTTTCCTCATCAAACCAGAGGGAAGAAATTAGAGCAACTTTGCTCTTGGAATCGTGTGATTTCATGGAAGATTGATGGAGAATAGAGGAGTGGAAGGATGCGTGCATGGGAGGGGAATTTCAGAGCTAGGGTTTTGCTGGAGGTAGACGATGACCTCAGGCCGTTGGATGGGTACTTTGACCTTGACTGAAGATCCAATCGTGTGGCCGGCGTTTAAAACGAAAACGGAGGTAGAGTTCAAACGATGAAACGCATCGTTTCATTTATTTTGCCAGACTGGGCTCAAATAATCATTGCTATTCGTACCCCCAAATAAGGCTCAATGATATAATGAACTAAAAAACCTGCTATCTGCACCGTTTCAACGTTTTTAATTTTTGTTTAATTTCTGATGATTACTGGGCCTAGCATGCATTATTATTGACACCCCCACTGCCTGGCCCAGTTCATTGTTTTAACTGGATTTTTTTACTTGCTGCACCCTCCATCTCATTAACTCATTTTATTTTCATTCATAAAACATTAAATCTTCAAAAAATCATAATAAATCATAAAATGCATATTTTCCATTGGTTCTTTTTGCATTATTTTCTTAATTTGGTCAAGAAAATTATCAAACAAAAAAATTAATAGTTTATTTTATTTTATTATTTTTGGCATATTTTCCTTTTAATTAGGTGTAAATAATATTTGGTTTGATACATGATTTTGCTAATTTTAGTTTGCATAGTTGCTTTAATATTTTTTGTCCATTCTTTTTAGGTTGATTAATAGACATTGTTAGCTTGTACATACAATTTAGTTCCCATTTTTAGAAATTAATTTTAGGTGATTAGTTTAAGTGTGAACAACATGAACAAAGTTAGGGTTTAAGTGATGACTTAGGTGAATTAGTTCATTTCCCTTAGGACTTAGAGATTGAATATTTTAGATATGGGACTATAGGGACTATGGGTAGTTATTAGATCCCTTAGAAATCACTAGGATTCCCCTACTGCTATTAGTATAGTACTGTCTATATTTGATTGATTGGTGTGGTGTGCCCTCTGGGGATTATTGTTTGTCTGTGTGGGTATTGGGATTGCCTGGGGATTGGGAGAGCTGAAGACTTGTGATGATGAAGCCATTGGAGGTCCAGAGATTGAAGTCCAACTTCCAGAGTTGAAGAGGAGATTCCTGCTAGCAGCTGTTGAGGAGACTAGGGTTTAGGAGCTAGGTAGAGCTCTAGATTAGAAAGCTTGTTTCTCAAACATGGAATGCCTTGTCTGCATCCATCCTTTCTCTATGATTCAAAGTCTCTTTCAAATATCCACCTCCTTCCTTTGGAAGGATCAGTGAATGTATTTGAAAGATAGAACTTTTGAGGGAAAATTATTTGTATAATGTTAACAGTTGATGAACCACCCTTGGTAGGTAATTGACTGTCTAACATTCCTTCACTTCATCTGGTTGATTGATGTTCATCCTGGAGGTTTGAGACTTGAAGAAAAGCCATTGTAGACTGAAGGTTGATGACAAAGACCTTGCTTGAAGGCTGTGGAGATGGAGATTGATGCTTGCTGAAGCTTGAAGACTGATGTGGTGCAGAGCTGCTGTAGCTGTTTATTTTTGTTGTATTTCATTTCTGATGTATTGATTGGTTTTCTGAACTGTATTGTTTGCTGTTTAACCTGTTGGGTTGAAAGTGAAGTCTGTTCACTTTTTCCTATTGTTTTCTAGGTTCGAGGTTGAGTGGGACTCCTTTGCCTCGCTTGTATTGCTGCATTCATGCATTTTACCGCTTTACTGTATATATCTGCTATTGTTTCTGTTTCCGTCTATTCCCTTAGGATCTCTGTTTCTCTCTGTGCAAGAGAGGAGCATGATAGACATTAGGTCTTAACCCATGCATGATAACATTAGGATAGTTTGATCCCCTTCGCAACCGTAGGCTAGAGTTCTGTCTCTTCTTTCTCAAAACAAACAGAAAAATACAATAAAATTTCAAACACAATAAAAGACACTTCTTCCGTAAAAGAATGTGAACTCATCAAGACGTCATTTTTGTCTGCTTGGACTACTAATTAGAAAAAATTTTTTCAGAAGGAATAAAATCAATCAAGACAAGCTTGTGTCGTACGTGGCCCGAACTACGTTTGCTCTGATCTTTCATGCTGTATGAAAGTACGTAGGCATAGGATGCGATATCCTAGCGAGCAACCTTCCCCTCCTTTCCCGTAGGTAGGCGAACTACGTTGACTCTGATTTCTCGTTCCAGACGGGAATACGTAGGCATAAAGTGCGATACTTTGTCGAGTCATTTTATTTTCTTTTAACCCTTGACCTGTAGAGTAGACAGAATAACAATCCATACCCGAAAACAAGCGTAGATCCCGTCGAGTACGACGGACGTGAGGGGTGCTAATACCTTCCCCTTGCGTAACCGACTCCCGAATCCATGTTTTGGTTGCGACGACCATACCTTTCCCGTGTTGTGCGAGGTTTACTCTGAGCGTTTCCTTTCCCTCCCGTGGGATAAATAACGCACGGTGGCGACTCTTCTGTTCAGCCGGCGCCGATTTTCGCAGTAGCGACAGCTGGCGACTCTGCTGGGGATGTAACGTCCCCTGGCTGCTAAGGACTGTGATAGTTCTTATGCATTTGGGATCCAACGTCCCTTAAGAGAGTCAATCCTAACGCTTGTTTTCCCGTCGAGGATTTTGTATGGATTTATATTTCTGACCTTTATTTTCAGCATTATATATATTGTTATTATTGCGGTATTGGGTTGTGATGGGTGGTTCTATGATTGAGAGATAAGCCGGACCTGGGCTTGAGTGCACCTAGAATTAGAGTAGAAAGTAGTGGGCGCGTGCCGGCTTTGCTTGCATTAGTGTCTCATGAAATCTACACTCGGACGAGGTTCTTCTGGTTGGCTTCTTTTTCTACCCTTTGGGTCGAAGGGGTTGTTGGTCAGCTGAATTGTCGACTCCGGGAACCGATCATTTGGAAGTTGGCTAAGTGAGGCCTCTTCAGGATTTGATGATGCCACTCCTCCTGGGAATCGTATCATCAACCCTGAAAGTCTGTGACGCCGACGACCGCATAGGATGCCATACCTTTGTCAGTTACTAGGACATCCACCTGTGAGAGGGTTTGGGGTTATGCAGGTAACTAGACCTTCAGACTACCGGTTATTTCTTGATCAGAGATCCTGGGTATTTATGGAGAGTTCTGAGGTCTGTCAGAGACCAGTTGGAGAGTTCTGAGGTCTGTCAGAGACCAGTTGGAGATATGATTTGAGGTCTACCAGAGACCAGTTGGGATTATAGTTTGAGGTCTGTCAGAGACCATTGTTGGAGCTTTGTTTTAGGTCTATCTGAGACCAGGGTTTGAGGACTTCTATAGAGTCTATCTGAGACTTCTTGATATGGTTCAGGCTATTCAGCTACGGCAGTTGGTCCCTGTTGCATGTTACTTGCATTGCATTGTTTGCATACCCATTATCATTGCATCCCATTAACGTGTGTCTGCGCTGCAGGTGCATTTGCATATCCTCCGATTCTAGTGCCCAGACTTCTGAGTATTGATTATGGCTGGTTTGAGGAAAACAGTTGCGTATAAGCTGCCTACACCTGATATTACTTCTTTGCTTGGTCTGATATCTCTTGCTGATGAGGAGGTTAGGAGAAGCTTCAGAATGAGTCACGGGAGATTACTGAGATTAGTCTGCAAGCCCACTACTGATGAGATGAACGGGCTGTACACCTTGATGAAGTTCTATGACCCCGCATTGAGATGTTTTACGTTTGCTGACTTCATTCTAGGGCCCACCATTGAGGAGTATGTGGAGTTTACTGAGCTACCAGTGCAGAACACGGTTCCCTTTATTCACTCTGCTGCTGAGCCCAAGTTGGAGGACTTAGCCAAAGCCTTGCATATGGACGCTGCAGAACTGTTAGTGACTTCTTGGCTTGGGGTTTCAGGTTTCTCTCTTGATTTCTTGGTTGGCAAAGCTCAGGAGTATGCCAAGAGCGGATGTTGGGTGGTTTTCAATGCTATTTTGGCTCTATGCATTTATGGGATTGTGCTGTTTCCTAACTTGCCCAATTTTGTAGACTTGGATGCTTTCCATCTATTTGCTGCCGGCAATCCAGTGCCAACGTTGATCGGAGACTTCTACCACTCCTTGCACTACAAAAACGAAAACAGAAGGGGAAAGGTTGTTTACTGTTGTGCTCCTTTGTTGAATATGTGGTTCAAGAGTCATCTTCCCATGAAGGGATCTTTTGTGGAGAGTGCAACCACCGCTAGCTGGTCAGAGCGCCTGATGAGGCTATCTTCCGAAGACGTTGAGTGGTTTGATCGAGACCTGCTAGGGGATGAGCTTATATTCAGTTGTTCTGGGTACCCTAATGTCCCGCTGATAGGAAGAAAAGGGTGTATCAACTACAACCCATCGCTGTTGGTCCGTCAGTTCGGATATGCGCTGAAGAACCCACCCGCAGAGGAGGAAGTACAGGAATCTCTGTACTTCACCGGTGACTTGAAGGGGGAGTTGCTGGCCAAGCTGCAGCATGCCTGGACGCGTATTAATCGAAGAGGGAAGCCGTTATTAGGGAAGAATGACTGTCAGGCCTATGCACCTTACAGGGTTTGGATCCAGGAGAGAGCCAGTCAGTTGCGGATGCCATTTCCAAATGCACCAGTCCTTGTTCCTATTCCGGTAGCAGAGCCAACTACTGTTTCTCGGGAAGCCTACGAGCAAGTTGTGAAAGAAAAAGAAGCCTTGATGAAGATCAACGAAGGGTTAGAGCAGGAGCTAGCCCAGATACGCAGCGAGAAAAACAAGGTCGTGCATGCTTTCCAACAGCAGATTGAGCTAATGAACAGACTAGGGGCTGAGTTGATTGAGGAGAAGAGGAAGCACGAACTTCTGGGGCAAGAGTTCAGAAGCTCCCACGACATGCTCGAATCCAAAAAGAAAGCGCTCGACGCAGCACACCGAGAAATCTCTTCTTGCAATAAGACTTGGAACGCCACGCTCACCAATAATAAGAAGAGGGAAGATAAGTTGAAGCAGCAAATCTCCAACCTCGAAGAGCAGTTGAAGTCCAGCATCAAAAAGTGTGAAGAAGAAGTGATGACCCGGTATAGTCTCCAGAACGCACTGAACAAGGCCATCAAAGGCAGAGATGAAGTTGTGTCTCAGAAGCGTAAACTAGAGGATCGCTTCGGAGAAGGAGCATGGGAGGAAACTGCTGAAGACGTGCGACGTGTTCTCAAGAGAAGAAACCAACTTGTTGAAGGGCTGCTTGCTCGACCAAGTCATCCGGAGACCAAGAAGTTGCTAGAAGAGTACCAGACTTATGGGAGTGTTTGATTATTTCATGTAGTAACTTGTATGCTTTATTTGCATAGTGCTGACCATCACCAGGATTGTTGGTTGAGGTCATGCCTTCTTATTGTACTCTCAGTAATATTGTATTCCGGGCTTATTGGTTTCTCTGCAATATATGAGGCTTTCTGTGATTCAACTCCGATCTTTGTATTGCTAGCACTGTCATTGCACCGGCACCTTCACACTAGAATCGGGGAATGAATTTCCCTAATGCACAGACACACATTGCATTGCATTCATATTCATATTGCATTACAGGTAATCTTTGGATGGTGTCTTATTTCCTGCTCTGAACCAGGTACTTTCCAGGATTGCAGATCAGCACCCGCACCGCTATTCCACTCGCACCAACTGTCGAAGAATCATGGATCAAATGCAGAACGAGATGCAAGATGTGCGCGAGAAGCTAGCTCTCTTTATGCAGACCATGGAAGCTATTGCAAAAGGTCAGGAGAATTTGCAAGCCATGGTGCAGCCTCTGTTGGTCAGAAACGCCGGTCACGGTAACGAGGATCATCAGTCTGTGCGAGTCGATACTGTTCATGGAGATGGCACTCCCACACCAGTGGCTCCACCTGTAGTTAATATACCTGCTGCTAATGTCAACAACACTACCGCTGCTGAGAACGGTAACGTCGGAGTTGGGAACGAGACTGTTGTCCATAACGTTGGGCTTGGTGATGTCAACTTGGGTGATAATATGGGAGGCAACGGCTTCGGCAATGCTGGATTCGGGTTCAACGATCAGGGATTCGATAACGCTGGGAAATATGGTTTCAATGCTCAAGGCTTTGGGCAAGATGGTTACGGTGTGGCCAATCAGGGTTACGGAGGTTTCGGAAATGGAAACGGCGCTGGGTTAATGGCTTTTGGGCTTGCTGGAGGTGTTCAGGGATACGGCAACAGAGGCCGAGGCCCGGTGATGAATCAGATTAGAGCTGGCCGCAATAATGAATATGATGGGTATGGAGCTGGGAATGGTATGTGGCAAGAAGATCAGCAGGAGGACGCTTTCTCCGGCGGGGGCTTTGAAGGGCCGATGGATAACTCCCAGAAGATCAGAATGCTAGAAGAGCAGATGAGGGGGGTCCTGAACCAAAGTGCTGTGGGCTTAGACATGGCAACAATGGGCCTGGTACCTGGCTTGAGGGTGCCAATCAAATTCAAAGCTCCTACGTTTGATAAGTATAAAGGGGACACCTGTCCGAAAGTGCACGTGCGAGCTTATTACAGAAAGATGTCTGCGTACTCAACTGATGAGAGAATGCTAATGCATTTCTTTCAAGATAGTCTGTCGGGCCCTTCCTTGGAATGGTACATGGGGTTGGAGCCGACTAATATCAAGACATGGAAGCAATTGGCAGAGGCATTTGTAGCTCACTACAAGTATAACAGCGACTTGGCACCCAATCGGGTCCAATTGACAGGGCTGTCTCAGAAGAAGGGTGAGAGCTTTAAAGAGTACGCGCAAAGGTGGCGCGATATGGCTGCCAGGGTCCGTCCTCCTTTAGAAGACAAGGAAATGAACGACATGTTCATCGGCACGTTCACAGGCATGTTTTATGACAAGTTGTTTCACACATCTTTGGCTAGTTTCTCAGACTTGATTCTGATGGGGGAAAAGATTGAAAACAACATTAAGCAAGGCAGGTTCCAGGCTGAGGAATCAACTGCATCTGGCAGTAACAGGAAGGCTTTTGGTGGGCGCCGTCAGGGCGAGGCAAGCGCAGTATTTAGAGGCCGAGGTCGAGGCCGAGGCAGGGGTCAAACCAATATCATCAGCCGCAGCAGGTGGCGAGTGTTACTATTCCATATCAACAACAACCGTTTCAGCAGCAGCCAATGCAACAACAACAGCAGCAGCAGCAGCAGCCGCCTCAGCAGGGGGCACAGCAGGCTCAGCGAAGATTCCAGGGTGGTAAACCAAGAAGAGTGTTTGAGAAGCCTCCCTCAACCTATGCAGAGTTGTTGCAGACACTGTTGGGTCTAAATTTGGTAGAGAAGAGAACTCTGGCACCTATAACGGGAACTCCTCCGTATGGGTATGATGCAAGCAGACACTACGAGTTCCACTCTGGGGCTCCGGGCCATGATGTAGAGGGTTGCCATGCTTTTAAGCATGTTGTGCAGGATCTTTTGGACAATAAGGCTATCAATTTCGGAACGGCAGGGCCGAATATAGTGCAGAAGCCCATGCCTAATCACGGGGCAAACGCCATTCTGACCGAGGAAGGGTTGAATCTGATTATGAATGTCGACGTTTTAAAGACGCCGCTGAACGAGATAAAAAGCAGATTGTTGCAAGGGGGTGTTTATCCAGGATGTGACGAGTATTGCTTAGAATGCTGGACCCTAGCTGGGGGGTGTGATGATTTGAAGAAAGGCATTCAGGCTTTAATTGATGGAGGCACATTGCAGTTTGACCGAGCAGCAACTGAAGAGCCTGCAGGGGTAGTAGCAGATGATCAGAGTGATGTGGCCACTGTAACGATTCCTCGAAAGACAATCACTATTGCAGCACCGGTCCAGCGACCACCGATCACCATAACTAAGGCCGGACCGATCCCGTACGAGAACACAAAAGCAGTCCCATGGTCATATGGGTTGGAGGTGTATTGTGACGGGATAAAGATTGATGTTAATAAGCAGCCAGCCGAGACCGTAGACAACGTTGTGGGTTCAGGAGGTATGACAAGGAGTGGTAGGATCTTTATATCACCTGAAGTGGAGGCCGAAAGACTAGCAAAAGGAAAAGGGAAGATGGTTGAGAATGTCCCAGTGCAAGCAAGCGAAAAAGCATCGGCATCGAAGGATGTAGAAGAGTTCATGTGCTTGATTCGAAAAAGTGATTATAAGATTGTGGAACATCTGCAACAGACGCCATCCAAGATATCTATCCTGTCGTTGCTACTATATTCTGAAGCTCACAGAAATGCTTTGTTGAAAGTCCTGGATACTTCTTTTGTACCCCAAGACGTCTCCGTAAATCAGCTGGAAGGAGTGTTGGCACATGTAAATGCCGGCCACAGCTTGGGCTTTACCGACTTCGATTTGACCCCGAAAGGGAGAGATCATAATATGGTGCTGCACATATCTGTCGAGTGTAGAGGATCAGTAATGTCGCATGTATTGGTCGACACCGGATTGTCTTTGAATGTGATGCCCAAGAAAGCGATGATGAAGCTAGATGTCAGAGGAATCCTGTGCACGCCCAGTGACTTGGTAGTCAGAGCGTTTGATGGCACGCGAAGAACAGTCTTTGGATCGATAACATTGCCTCTACAGGTAGGGCCGAAGGTGTTTGCAACGGAATTTTATATCATGGATATACAGCCGGCATATAGCTGCTTGCTCGGAAGACCCTGGATTCATGGGGCTGGGGCAGTCACGTCTACCCTGCATCAGAAGTTGAAATATATGGTCGGAGATAGCGTAGTCACCGTATGCGGAGAAGAAGACATCCTGGTCAGCCATCTGTCGTCATTTAAATATGTGGAGGTCGACGGAGAGATCCACGAAACGCCCTGCCAGGCATTTGAAGGGTTGCGAATCAAGGACAAAGGTCCCGGGCCGAGCAAGGTGTCAGAGATAGCCGTCTCATCGTATAAAGAAGCTCAAGCTCTGGTGGAGGCAGGAGAAGCAAAGGGCTGGGGCAAAGTGCTGGATATCCCTGTGAAGACGGACCGATTCGGGCTGGGGTACCAACCGTCGTCATCAACTCCTGCTGTGGGGGCACCCCGTTTCAGAGGGCCAATAACCATCTCTGCTAGTGGAGTATGTCATGAAACCATCAATGCTGCTTCGGAGTCTGACGAATGAGACAGCGACTGTGATATGGATGCCTGGATTCAGCCAAGCACGCCAGGACAAGGACTATGCAACTGGTCTATTCAGGAGCTTGTTCCTGTGACTCTTAAACAGTAATGCTTTGTTTTATTAATTGTTGAATAATCTGATGTCTTGCCCGGGGCATCGTGATTTGCTTAGGGCTGTGTTGTTATGAACATTGCGTGTTAATCATTAAATAAATGGCGTTTTTCATGTGCAAATACTGTAATCTCTGTCTTTCTTGTTTTGTATTTTTCAATAAAATGGCAACGTGGTTATTCGCTTTATACGCATTTTGAAGCATTTAACCATCCCTTTTGCAGGATAACACTTTCAGATGACATCCCTGAACCACCTATGACTCGTCCCGACTTTGAGCACCCGGTATTTCAGGCCGAAGAAGAGGTTGTCGAAGATAGTGACGTTCCTGAAGAACTGTCTTGGTTGGTGAAGCAAGAGGAAAGAGCCATTCTGCCTCACGAAGAGGTCATCGAAATTATCAACTTGGGGTCGGAAGGGGTTGAGAAGAATATTCGTATCGGAGCCGCACTGCAGAGCGATATCAAGCGAAGACTGGTTGAAATGCTCAGAGAGTATAGTGATGTATTCGCTTGGTCGTATGAAGATATGCCAGGGCTCGATACAGATATGGTTGTGCATCGTCTGCCACTGAAAGAAGAATGCCCGCCGGTCAAACAAAAGCTTCGCAGAACTCGACCAGATATGGCAGTGAAGATCAAAGAGGAAGTTCAAAAACAGTGGGACGCTGGTTTCCTGGCTGTGACAAAATATCCCTCATGGGTTGCTAACATTGTACCAGTGCCAAAGAAAGACGGCAAGGTTCGAATGTGCGTGGATTATAGAGATTTGAATAAAGCAAGCCCAAAAGACGATTTTCTGCTTCCTCATATTGACGTGCTAGTTGATAATACTGCTCAATATTCCGTATTCTCCTTCATGGATGGCTTTTCAGGCTATAATCAGATCAAAATGGCGCCAGAGGACATGGAGAAGACTACTTTCATAACGCCTTGGGGAACATTTTGCTACAAAGTGATGCCCTTTGGCTTGAAAAATGTTGGGGCAACATATCAGCGTGCTATGACGACTCTTTTTCATGATATGATGCAAAAAGAGATCGAAGTTTATGTTGACGATATGATTGCCAAATCCCAGACGGAGGAAGAGCATCTGGTGAATCTGCTGAAGTTATTTAAAAGGCTTAGGAAGTTCAGGCTGAGGCTGAATCCTAACAAGTGCACCTTCGGGGTGAGATCAGGTAAGCTGCTGGGGTTTATCGTAAGCGAAAGAGGAATAGAGGTCGATCCTGCTAAAATAAAAGCGATCCAAGAAATGCCGACGCCTAAAACAAAGAAAGAGGTGCGCGGGTTTTTAGGGAGGTTGAACTACATCGCTCGGTTCATATCTCACCTAACTGCCACGTGTGAACCATTATTCAAGTTATTGAAGAAAGATCAAGCTGTAACGTGGAACGAAAATTGTCAAAAGGCGTTCGATAAAATAAAGCAGTATTTGTAGGAGCCTCCTATTTTGATACCCCCAGTGGCAGGTAGACCTTTGATTATGTATTTGACGGTTCTTGAGGGAAGCATGGGTTGTGTTCTCGGTCAACACGACGAGACAGGAAGAAAAGAGCATGCGATCTACTACTTGAGTAAGAAATTTACAGATTGTGAATCTCGATACTCAATGCTTGAGAAAACTTGTTGCGCGCTAGCCTGGGCCGCCAAGCGTTTGAGGCAATACATGATGAATCATACAACCATGCTCATCTCGAAGATGGATCCTATCAAATATGTATTCGAAAAGCAGGCGTTGTCAGGGAGAATTGCCCGTTGGCAAATGGTCTTGACCGAATATGACATTCAATATGTCTCGCAAAAGGCTATAAAGGGGAGTGTGCTGTCTGAGTATCTGGCGGAGCAGCCTATTGAAGATTACCAATCGATGAGGTTTGATTTTCCTGACGAGGATATCATGTACCTAAAGATGAAAGATTGTGAAGAGTCGTTGCCAGACGAAGGACCAGAGTTGGGTTCCAAATGGAAGATGACATTTGACGGAGCTGTGAATGCTTACGGTAGCGGAATAGGGGCAATCATCACTACTCCACACGGGTCGCACATCCCGTTTACTGCCCGATTGACCTTTGCCGTTACCAATAATGAAGCCGAATACGAAGCTTGTATAATGGGGCTTGAAGAAGCCATTGATTTGCGAATCAAGAATTTAGACGTATACGGAGACTCAGCTCTGGTGGTGAATCAAATAAAAGGGGAATGGGAGACGCGTCAGCCCAACTTGATACATTACATGAACTATGCAAGGAGATTGTTGCCTTTCTTTGACAAGGTTGAGTTGCATCATGTACCGCGGGCAGAGAATCAAATGGCTGACGCCCTCGCCACGTTGTCTTCCATGTACAAAGTTAACTTCTGGAACGAGGCTCCCAGAATCATTATCTCTCGGCTTGACAGACCAGCTTTCGTATTTGCTATCGATGAAGCATCCGACGACAAACCGTGGTATTTTGATATCCTTAATTTTCTGAAGAATAAAGAGTATCCGGCTGGGGCATCCAGCCAAGATCAGAAGACTCTCAGGAGATTAGCGGGTAATTTCTATTTGAATCCAGATGGTGTCTTGTACAGAAGAAACCACGACTTGGTGCTGTTGCGTTGCGTAGATGAAAGAGAGGCAAAGTTGCTCATGGAGGAAATACATGAGGGTACCTTTGGTACGCATGCGGGTGGGCATGCTATGACGAGAAAGCTGCTGCGGGCAGGTTATTTTTGGCTGACTATGGAAACTGACTGTTTCAAGTTTGCGAGAAAGTGCCACAAGTGCCAAATCTATGCTGATAAGATCCATGTTCCTCCGAGTCCTCTGAATGTGATGTCATCGCCATGGCCATTCTCGATGTGGGGAATCGATATGATTGGAAAGATCGAGCCGACAGCTTCTAACGGGCATCGGTTCATCCTAGTAGCAATCGATTATTTCACCAAGTGGGTAGAAGCGGCGTCGTACGCAAATGTAACGAAGCAAGTGGTGGCCAGATTCATCAAGAGAGATATCATCTGCCGATATGGGATCCCCGAGCGGATAATCACGGAAAACGGTTCAAACCTGAACAACAAAATGATGAAGGAGCTCTGTCAGAATTTCAAGATCGAACATCACAACTCCTCCCCTTACCGACCCAAGATGAATGGCGCTGTCGAGGCGGCCAATAAGAATATCAAGAAGATCGTTCAGAAAATGGTGGTGACCTATAAGGATTGGCATGAGATGCTACCTTTCGCTTTGCACGGTTATCGTACGACGGTACGCACATCAACCGGGGCAACCCCGTTCTCGTTAGTATACGGAATGGAAGCGGTATTACCATTGGAAGTTGAGATCCCTTCTCTGAGGGTATTGCGAGACGTTCAGCTAGACGAGGCAGAATGGGTGAAAGACAGGTTGAATCAACTGAGTTTGATGGATGAGAAGAGGCTAGCTTCTCTAGCATACGGTCGTTTGTACCAGAGCCGAATGAAGAAAGCATATGATAAGAAGATACATCCGCGGAGCTTTCAGACGGGCGACCTTGTGTTGAAAAGGATTCTCCCGCCGCAGGCAGATCACAGGGGCAAGTGGACCCCCAACTACGAAGGGCCATACGTTGTCAGGAAAGTCTTTTCAGGAGGGGCGTTATTGTTATCCACTATGGACGGTGAAGACTTCACGTCGCCTGTGAATTCGGACGCAGTTAAAAAATACTTTGCTTAAAATTGACCCGCTGGACAGAAAAAAGAGAGTCCAGGCAAAAAATGGGGCATCCTGGCGAACCAAAAAACAGAATGAAAGGTTCGGGAAAAAGTTAGGGATAAAATTGAAAAATGTACACCCGCGAAGTTGAAAACCTACACTGGGCGGCTTCGGCAAAAAGGGGTATCCCGGTGAACTGAAAACCCGTAAAGGGCGGTTCACGCAAAAGTTAGGGATTTGAAAAGCAAATGACTGCGGTCCGAATTTGATATTACAGTGAGCATCAGCGCGGGAGAATACGCTCGAGGGGTCGATTATCGGGTACAATCTCTTCGGAAGGGTGAATACTGGGAAAGCATTAGAGTCGGGCGAGTCATAGGAGGATCAGTTTGTGGTGTCCGTCTGCATCCCGTTGCCGACATGTGTACAAATCTAATTCGTCAATATATTTATACTTCTTGTGCATACTTGTATATTTGCTTTGCGTAGCTTCCTCTTTTCAGGAGTTACATCCCGTGTACAAAAAAAAAAAATTCCGCCCATTCAGGGGCCCAATCAATAAAATATGTTATTCAGTACTTGATGCTGGTTCTTTACTGTTTTGTGCATGATAAAACGCCTAAGTTTACTGAAACTAGAATGTGTATAACATCACTGGCCCTTGCCAACAATTGCTAAAGCTTTGAATTAACTGAAAGTAACGTCACTAACCTGAATCGATTTGGTTGCATAGGCTTGTCTTGTCTTGTTTGTGTTGTTGCAGGTTTCATAGCCGTACGAGGAAGATGATCAAAAGATTGCAATAACAAAAGACTCGACCCCCCCACGCAGGCCATGCATGTGCTTCCTGAAGAAGGATCGAATTCCCCAGCTAGTCGTAGCGTAAGGACATTCTCCAGCAAAGTCGTTCATCCTCAGCAGAGTTTGGCGATTCCAAGATGATAAGGCTGTATTCAGACAGTGTATCTCAAGCAGAGTGGGTTTAATCGCAGAAGATTAATGTCTGTGAGCTGTATTCGGACAGTTCACTTTCCCCGCAGGGTCGTTTACTCTCCCCCAGTGGAGTCAGTTAATTTTCCCCAAGAGAATCATCCCATCCCCAGCGGAATTCTCTTTGCAAGTGTTTTCATTCCTTCCAGTGGAACTCGAAGATTAAGACTCTCCCCGACAGAGTTGGTGGTGCGCCCAGGCATTTATCTTGTCAGAATACCGTGTGATATTCGTTCACTCTCCAGCAGAAGTCCAATCATACCAGGCGCATCTGCTATTCTCCAGCAGAGTTATATTCCCCAGCAGGGTATTACTTCAACGAGGTGTTTGGTTTAAGTTCCCCATTTCCCAGCTGAGTCGACTTCATTCTTCCAGCATTTATTTTGCTGGAATAATTCTGTAGCACCTGGCTATCCCCAGCGGAGTTGGCATTATCTTCAGCATTTATTTTGCTGAAGCAGTTCCTGAACCCAACAGTTCAAGTCTGCATTTGCATTGGCATATAGTGTCATACTTGCATCCATCAAATAAAAGCGTGGCGTTCCCATGTCGAATGGGGCATTGCATCGTTGTCAGACATATGCATTTTTGAAACATAAACTAGGTTGGCTAGTCGTTGGCTTCAAGTATTGTTTCTCTTGCAGGGAGAGAGAGCCCTTGCTCAGGTGAATCAATAAACACTCGAGGTCTCGGCATGAGACATTCAATGAAGTGTCAGCCTTGGCATTATTCCCCCACAGAGTTATCATGATGAAGTTCTCTTTGTCTCCGAGCAGAGTTATTTGTGAATTTCTCGTGTTCTCCCCGCCAGAGTGAGTAGGCAAAATTTCTCCTCAATCCCAAGCAGAGTTGTTTGTCATCAACGGGTTTCAGGAATCATAATTTCAGAGGCCACCGCCGGTTATCAGAACAGGCGTTCGGTAGTTTGGTTTTTAGATATCCCCAGTAGAGTCCGCCTCAAAGTCACTGCCACGTCAGTACTAAGAAGTTTGTGGTCAATTTTATTGACAGGTTTTCTTTGTGTTAGAGAAGAGGTGGGTCCTAACGTGGACAGATTGATTTCCTCAGTTGACGATATGTGCTAGTCCTAACGGGGACAGGTTCGATTTTTCAGAATTGTTGTTATGTGGAGTCCTGACGTGGACATTTCTTCCAGTTTGACGATATGTGTTAGTCCTAACGTGGACGGATTTGATTTCTTGGTATTGATTGAATGTGAAGTCATAACGTTGACAAAAGTTGGTTACTCTTCGTATTGGTGTCCTGACGTGGACAATTTATTTCCAGTAGATATCTTTCTTCGTAATGGTGAAAGGTGCGTCCTGACGTGGACAAGTTTGTAGTTCTTTGTGATGGCAAGATGCAAGAGTCCTGACGTGGACAAATTTATCCTTCTTCGTGTTGTTGGCAAAGTATGAGTCCTGACGTGAACAAAGTCTTATTTCCCCAGCAAGTCGAAGACGCGCAAGTCCTGACGTGGACAGGTTCCATTACTTCAGTAGGTTGAGATATGAGTCCTGACGTGGACAAGTCTCACTTCCCCAATGGGTCGAAGGTGCACGAGTCCTGACGTGGACAAGGTTTTATTTCCTCAGTAAGTCAAGAGGCGAGTCCTGACGTGGACAAATCAAGACGAAACGTGAGTCCTGACGTGGACAGGTCTATTCTTTACGTGGAAAGAGAAGTTGTTTCCTTACGTGGAAAAGATTGAGCCCTTACGTGGACATATCAAAATGGTGATTCCTAACGTGGAAAAATGAGATTCCTTACGTGGAAAGAATATGGTTTCCTAACGTGGAAAGATGGGGATTCCTTACGTGGAAAGTTGGTATTCCTTACGTGGAAAGATTGAGTCCTTACGCGGACATATCAAGATGGATTCCCTACGGGGAAACAAGTGTATTCCTAACGCGGAAGAGTTTAGTCCTGACGCGGACAGATCCAGACGAAGTCTTATTCCTGACGTGGAAGAGAAAGATGTTATTCCTAACGTGGAAGTGTTATTCCTAACGTGGAAGTGTTATTCCTAACGTGGAAAGGTTATTCCTAACGTGAAAAGGGTGTTCCTTACGTGGACAAATCAGATTGAGTTTGTATTCCTTACGTGGAAGAACAGTTTATTCCTAACGTGGAAAGTTTAGTCCTGACGTGGGCAGATTCAGATCAAGTTGGTTTCCTTACGTGGAAAAAACGGTTATTCCTTACGTGGAAAGGTGAGTCCTAACGTGGACGGTGTTTATTCCTGACGTAGAAAGAAAGGTTATTCCTTACGTGGAAGGGTGAGTCCTAACATGGACAATGTTATTCCTCATGTGGACAAGAGTTTACTCCTAACGTGGACGATTTATTCCTGATGAAAAAAGACGAGTCATCCCCAGCACGGTCGCTAATGGATCAGTTGGTTGCCATAACAGTCAGATTCAGTTGACGAAAATAATCCCCAAGCAGTGGCGCAGTTTATTTCTGCGGTTGGCAAATTTCTGGGTTCTTAGTATTCAACCGTCTCGTACCGCGAATGTCTGAAGGCTCCGGGCTCTTCACCCAATCGGGTCCAAGTCGCTTGAATAGGGGCAGCTGTTGCACCCTAAAATTTGCTCAACCTTATTCATTTGGTTTATGTTTCAATATCATTAGCATTTGCATATAGAGTCATGTACATAGTCTGATCATCTGCATAGCATAGCATGGCAAGTCATCCAACAGGGGACCAATCACTATTATCATCTCTATAGGCCTATCAAGAGGTTATTATTCTAATTCAATCTCATTCAAGTCATCAGAAAGAATTTGAAAGCTGGGAAGTCAATGGATCAAGCAGTACATCTATTTCCTATCTGAGGGTATCTAGGATCATCAAAGAAATTGTGAGCTGTGGGCTGAGCATGGAGATTATGTGGACATCATGAAAGACTTAGAAAGTCATTGGGAGAAGGAGACAAGTCATTGGTGTAGTCACAAGAGTTGTGGATGAAGACAGTCAACTAGGGTTTCATCTGGGTCAACCCTGGGTCAACTCTAGGTCAATTGACTGATTGAAAGGCATTAAGGGCTATTGGAGAGATGTGGGGTTCATAATTTGACATGTAGAAGAGGATATGGTGATATGCCAAGAAGAATTCAAGAGAAATCAAGGAGAAGAGGAGTTTCTAAATTAGGGTTTCTGTGTAAAATCCCCTAATTTGAGTCAAATTTCCAAGCAAGATAAGTCAAAATGAAAGCTTAAAATGGATCCTTGGCCAACATGAAACTTGTAGAGGATCTCAAGACCTTTAATTTGAGTGGTGGAAGACATCAAGGAGATTTATAGAACTCAAGTTATGGTCCTTGCAAGTTACAGGTCATCTGAGGTATCTGAAATTTTGTCTGTGAAAGTGACTTAACTTCCAAGCTATTTTTACCCCTCAAGGAGATTTCAAATGAATTTCTGGTCAACATAAGAATTGTTCCTAATTGTCTTAGCTTTCTAGAATGGTATAGTATGCCTTCATATTATTTGTGGAACTCTACTTATGGTCTTGGCAAGCAAAGGGTATTTTGGTCATTTGAGAATTACAGGTCATTTCAAGCCTATGCCCAAAACTCATACAAGGAAGCTTCAAATGGAAAACTTTACAACATCAAACTTGTTCCAAATTACATTTTGAGTCTAGAAAAGTGACCATGAAAGATTGGAAAGATTCATAGCACAAGGTTTCAAAATTGTTGGATTTAATGAATAAAAATGACCTAAAAAATGAGATTTTTCATATTTTGGCCAAATGAGGTGAAATTATAGGTCATTTTGAATGGAAAGATCATTTTGAGAACATTGGATAAAGTAGAATTTTGAGCTTGGTTCACATTTTGGGAGTTATTCAAGGTTGCTTACAAAGAAAGAAACATAATCCAAAAGGTAAGGAAAGAGTGCAAGGGAAGTTTCTCCAAGTTTCTAGGAGGTTCTAATGACATGTATATATTGAATGGAGAGGGTTCATGCCAGGGTTGGTGATCACATTTTCTCAAAACCACAAGTTTCACACACTTTCTCTCATTTGCAAAAGCTTCTCAAACTACCTCAAATCTTCACCAATCTTCACCATTCTTGATCTGATCTTCATCATCATCATTCCTAGATTACAATTCTCACAAGCATTTGGTAGATTGGAGTAGAATTCGTGCCACACACTTCCATCATCCAAGAAGCAAGACACTTGGAATTGCAAGATCCAAGAGGTTTGAGTCAAATTCATTGCATACAGAAGTCAGGAACAAGCTCACTGATCAAGTTCAGACCATTGCAAGCATCAGATTCAAGGATCTCCATACATGTTTTCCTCATCAAACCAGAGGGAAGAAATTAGAGCAACTTTTCTCTTGGAATCGTGTGATTTCATGGAAGATTGATGGAGAACAGAGGAGTGGAAGGATGCGTGCATGGGAGGGGAATTTCAGAGCTAGGGTTTTGCTGGAGGTAGACGATGACCTCAGGCCGTTGGATGGGTACTTTGACCTTGACTGAAGATCCAATCGTGTGGCTGGCGTTTAAAACGAAAACAGAGGGAGAGTTCGAACGATGAAACGCATCGTTTCATTTATTTTGCCAGACTGGGCTCAAATAATCGTTGCTATTCGTACCCCCAAATAAGGCCCAATGATATAATGAACTAAAAAACCTGCTATCTGCACCGTTTCAACGTTTTTAATTTTTGTTTAATTTCTGATGATTACTGGGCCTAGCACGCATTATTATTGACACCCCCACTGCCTGGCCCAGTTCATTGTTTTAACTGGATTTTTTTACTTGCTGCACCCTCCATCTCATTAACTCATTTTATTTTCATTCATAAAACATTAAATCTTCAAAAAATCATAATAAATCATAAAATGCATATTTTCCATTGGTTCTTTTTGCATTATTTTCTTAATTTGGTCAAGAAAATTATCATACAAAAAAATTAATAGTTTATTTTATTTTCTTATTTTTGGCATATTTTCCTTTTAATTAGGTGTAAATAATATTTGGTTTGATACATGATTTTGCTAATTTTAGTTTGCATAGTTGCTTTAATATTTTTTGTCCATTCTTTTTAGGTTGATTAATAGACATTGTTAGCTTGTACATACAATTTAGTTCCTATTTTTAGAAATTAATTTTAGGTGATTAGTTTAAGTGTGAACAACATGAACAAAGTTAGGGTTTAAGTGATGACTTAGGAGAATTAGTTCATTTCCCTTAGGACTTAGAGATTGAATATTTTAGATATGGGACTATAGGGACTATGGGTAGTTATTAGATCCCTTAGAAATCACTAGGATTCCCCTACTGCTATTAGTATATTACTGTCTATATTTGATTGATTGGTGTGGTGTGCCCTCTGAGGATTATTGTTTGTCTGTGTGGGTATTGGGATTGCCTGGGGATTGGGAGAGCTGAAGACTTGTGATGATGAAGCCATTGGAGGTCCAGAGATTGAAGTCCAACTTCCATAGTTGAAGAGGAGATTCCTGCTAGCAGCTGTTGAGGAGACTAGGGTTTAGGAGCTAGGCAGAGCTCTAGATTAGAAAGCTTGTTTCTCAAACATGGAATGCCTTGTCTGCATCCATCCTTTCTCTATGATTCAAAGTCTCTTTCAAATATCCACCTCCTTCCTTTGGAAGGATCAGTGAATGTATTTGAAAGATAGAACTTTTGAGGGAAAATTATCTGTATAATGTTAACAGTTGATGAACCACCCTTGGTAGGTAATTGACTGTCTAACATTCCTTCACTTCATCTGGTTGATTGATGTTCATCCTGGAGGTTTGAGACTTGAAGAAAAGCCATTGTAGACTGAAAGTTAATGACAAAGACCTTGCTTGAAGGCTGTGGAGATGGAGATTGATGCTTGCTGAAGCTTGAAGACTGATGTGGTGCAGAGCTGCTGTAGCTGTTTATTTTTGTTGTATTTCATTTCTGATGTATTGATTGGTTTTCTGAACTGTATTGTTTGCTGTTTAACCTGTTGGGTTGAAAGTGAAGTCTGTTCACTTTTGCCTATTGTTTTCTAGGTTCGAGGTTGAGTGGGACTCCCTTGCCTCGCTTGTATTGCTGCATTCATGCATTTTACCGCTTTACTGTATATATCTGCTATTGTTTCTGTTTCCGTCTATTCCCTTAGGATCTCTGTTTCTCTCTGTGCAAGAGAGGAGCATGATAGACATTAGGTCTTAACCCATGCATGATAACATTAGGATAGTTTGATCCCCTTCGCAACCGTAGGTTAGAGTTCTGTCTCTTCTTTCTCAAAACAAACAGAAAAATACAATAAAATTTCAAACACAATAAAAGACACTTCTTCCGTAAAAGAATGCGAACTCATCAAGACGTCATTTTTGTCCGCTTGGACTGCTAATCAGAAAAATCTTTTTCAGAAGGAATAAAATCAATCAAGACAAGCTTGTGTCGTACGTGGCCCGAACTACGTTTGCTCTGATCTTTCATGCTGTATGAAAGTACGTAGGCATAGGATGCGATATCCTAGCGAGCAACCTTCCCCTCCTTTCCCGTAGGTAGGCGAACTACGTTGACTCTGATTTCTCGTTCCAGACGGGAATACGTAGGCATAAAGTGCGATACTTTCCCGAGTCATTTTATTTTCTTTTAACCCTTGACCTGTAGAGTAGACAGAATAACAATCCATACCCGAAAACAAGCGTGGATCCCGTCGAGTACGACGGACGTGAGGGGTGCTAATACCTTCCCCTTGCGTAACCGACTCCCGAATCCAGGTTTTGGTTGCGACGACCATACCTTTCCCGTGTTGTGCGAGGTTTACTCTGAGCGTTTCCTTTCCCTCCCGTGGGATAAATAACGCACGGTGGCGACTCTTCTGTTCAGCCGGCGCCGATTTTCGCAGTAGCGACATGGATCATTGGATGTTCACTCCTTTTTATGAAGTTTGGATGCTCGATCAGCTTGACTGCAAACTACCCTGGCCCTTGGATAAATTGAGGGTTTTTTATTTAGAAAAGAAATAAAACTCCTACTTCAATGCTCAAAGGATTAAAGAGGGATTATCTTTAGTGTGTGAGTTTGAAATAATCCCTTACATCATCAGCAGGTTCTGTTAAAAAACATACAACAAGAGATCTTGCGTTTTCAAATTCATCGTTCTCCCCCCAATTCTCTGGCTAGGTAAGAGGTTTGGTGGTATTGGCCTTTATAAAGTAGAAAAGCAATTTAAACGAGTAAGTACGAATGGATTTCTTCAAGACAAACATAATCATTGCATTAATCGTTCAAAATAACATGTTCTTACAACGCCAAAGCAAATACATTAACAAATGCAGGAAAATTACATAAGAAAACAACCAATAAACTTAAAATCTGACAATACAAAGCCAGAGTCTTTTGCATCAATCCACCATATGCAGGGAGGGGATTGTTTCTTGTTCAAGCAAGAGATTGATTTGAACCAGGGGTTTTCACATCTTGAAAGACAAAACCCCCTTTTGAATCATCTCTTTCACGTTCTCCTCGAGGACATAGCACTTCTCAATGTTGTGGCCGGGTTCTCCTTGGTGGAAGGCACAGAAGGCATCAGCTTTGAAGTAACTCCTGTGGGCCTTTGGGATAGCTGGTGAAGTTTCCTTCTTAATCAAGCCCTTTTGTAAGAGGACATGGAATAACTAGGTATAACGCACATGAATGCCCCTAGGTTCACCGTTTTGCTTTGATGGCTGATTTGTGGAGGAAGAAGAACCATACTGGCGTTGAGATATGACCAAATTTGTCAATCTCCTCTTAGAAGCCTTTAGGCTCGCAACTTCGTCTTGAAGCCCTTGATTTTTCTGCTCTTGAGTATCTATCAAATCTTTCATTGTGTTAGAGAAATCTTCCATGTTGGTATTCTAAGTGGCAATTTCCTCTCGAAGTGCTTGATTTTATTGTTCCAAATAATCCATCCTCTTGCAGTTAGCTTGAATGCTGAGGTGATGAACTCTTGGAGACAACATAAAGAGTCACAACACAAGAAAACGCATATGCAATGCTCATGAATGCATGAAAATGCAAAAACAAATCATTCAAGGAACCCAAAATTATAAAACATTATAACAATGGAGAATAAACGCAGAAAAGAACAACACTTCCATAAATTAAAGACTGAGAGTTTTATAAAACATTCATTACACATTCAAAAGTCAGAGTACAAGTCTTAATACAAATCCCACAGCAAAGTACATAACTTAAAGGCCTAATCCTTCTGATGAGAGGATCCTTCATCTCCTTGCAAATTCTCTCCTTCATTTTGAAGGAGCAGTTTCTGAAGTTCTTTATTTTCTTGAATGGCCATGAAGTATTTGTCCCTCCAAGCCTTCTCCTTTCTTTTAGCTTTAACCAAAACAGTCTTCAATTCCTCCACGAAGATGAGATCCTTCGGAGCCACAGGGATTGGCTCAAAACGAGTATAGAACATCTTCAAAGCTCTCTCCTTAGTCCATAACAAGTAAGATTCTCAGACAGAGCAGTCAGGGTATCCCAAAACAGTCATCCCCTTCGCGTGAACGTGACGCCAAACGTACACAATTTGATCCTTGAGTACTGGATTTTTCCCCTGTTCAAAGAAAAATCTCTTCAAAAAGGATGGATTGGGTTCATCCTTCATCGAGTATCCAAGTTGTTGGCGAGTTAGGATAGGGTTGTAGCTAATGCATCCCTTCGTGCCAAGAAGAGGCACGTTAGGGAAATCTTCGCATCCATGGATCATGTCGACTCCTCCATACATGGGATCATACCACTGGATATCCGAGTGCTTGAGTGATAAAATCTTTTCTATCCATAAGAGTTTGTTCTTCATATCGCAGAGTAATGCTGACTTTGGTAAGTGCAAAATAAACCACTTGTAAAGGAGAGTTGTGCAACAGATGATCTGACCCTCCCCATAATAGTTCTTCAGATGGATGGAATAATACATGTCAACCAACAGAGTGGGAACAAGATTCTTAATCATGAAGGTGTTGATAGCGTTCTCGTCAACAAAGTCGTCAATATTCGGGAACAGGAAGAGTTCATAAATTAACAATTCCAGGATGGCCTTAAAGGCTTTTGAATCCTTCATATCAGCGTAATACTGAGCTTTCTCAAACAAAAACATAGCAGGTAATCCAGAGAAACCCCCTTTGACAGTCATATGAGCCTGTATTTTTGTCAGCTCTAGATGTATAGTCTCAACAGTAACCTTTTCACTTGGAGTCCCTTTTCTTCCAGAAAATGGCTTAGAAGTGACACACAATCACATCAACGCAGAGTATTCCTCCAATGTCGGCAACAATTGGTAATTTGGAAATATGAAACAATGATAGATTGGATCGAAGAACTGCACGAGCGCCACTAACATCTCTTCATCCACTTGGAGTTTTAGCAATGGCAAAATACTCCAATATTTGTCTTTAAATGGCAGAGGATCTTCCACTAGGCCTCCCAGCTTCCTTAGATTTTCCAACTTTGGACTCTTGAATGTGTACCATGGAGTTACTCTCTTTCCAGAATCCATTCTATAATGTTTGCAAAACAAATTTAAATTCCTTGAATGGTTAGCAAAACATGAATGCGATGCAAATGCAATTGGTTTTAAGGAACTCAAGAGATAAATTGCAACGAGAAACACATTTTGGAATCAAAACTCAAATCATTAATAATGGGAGAAGTTACAACTTTGAAGTACAAAACAAGAAACTCAAAATACAAAAAGAGACAACTGGGCCCAATGGGTCTCAAGAGATCCTATCTAAAAGGTCATATCACATGCATCCTCTTCTGCCTTTTCAACTCGGTGTTCTCTAACACAAGCTTGTCGACGATCCCTTTCCAAGCACCAGATGTAGGAGGAATGTCTGAATACTCATGAGTACTAGGAATCGGTTGCACGCTAGAGAAAAATAAATTCTCTTGTGCCACATGCCTGTCTACAACACGCCATTCGAGCAACTCGATCAAGTCATCTTTCTCCTTTAACTGATTCTTCATCTCCATCTGTTCATCGTAAATGGCATGGTACTTTCCTTCCCATGTGTCTCGTTCAAGCTTTATCCTTGCCAACGCTTCTTGATATTCCTCCATACGCTCAATAGGAATGATAGATGACGATGCAACAACAGGCTGTGAAGGCTTCTCAAGGAGATATGGCATCTTGAGATCACGAGTTCGAGATCGAACCCACTGAATAAAAGGCTCAAAAGCTACACAGTTCCTCTTTCCCAAATCATTCTTAGTTCTTTTATGAATTGTCCCCCAAGCATGTAAAACTCTATCCTTAGTCGCTACACTAGCCTCCTCATTCAGATAAAAGAAACTAGACAATATAATGTTGCTAGGCTTTTCCTTCGTAGGGAACTAGACAAGTCTTTGCCTCGCTTTTCTCTCTTCACAGGATTCCTTCTCATTTGCACGACTCTTTCTTTGATCACGCCTCCATCCATATCCTTCACGCATTTCTTCATCTAGGGAACTATCACATTGAAAGAGAAAACTAGTGAAATTACTAAATATACTAATTAATGTATTGCACTGTCATGAATATAAAATATGGGAACTGTCACAAGTGATAAACTTGTCAACATTGTTATTTTAAAGTCATTACTTTCCAACATTATGGGTGTGCATGCTATCACTTGAGTGTCATGTGACAGAATTAAATCCAGCTTGCTAGAGTCTAGCATGCTATGTAAAACAATGTCGAAGAATAGATTCTCAAATCTATTGCAATGCCATTGCTCCAAACAATGACAGAACATATGTTTACCGGAGACCACTAATTAAAGACACATTGCCAAATACAAATTAGAGAGACCACAAGCCAAAGCACTCTTACTGAGCCTTGGATCCAAATGTATTAAAAGAAACCTTTATTGAGTTTTGCAAATAGACCATCACCAAATATCTAATTCAATTTTCTGGTACAACAGTAAAATGGCAGAAAAAAATTGACAGGATAGAGAGGATGCTAAGAAATCGTTTGAGCCTACCTTGCAAGAACTCATTAAGGTTTGTTTTTAACCATTTACATATGTTCAGCACAATCATCCTTCTAAGGACCCTCCTACTTGAAGAGCCAAAGTCAATAAAGAATAGATCCCATTTCAGGGACATAGCCAGATAGTCTAATCTGCTCATCCAGTTCAACTAGAAACAAGTGAACCTGACCATAAGATGGGTGATTTTTATCAGAAGCAGCAAAAACATGTAGTTCCTTGTTGATTTCAATCCAGCTAGACCCAGGACATGTCTTCTCCACACCCAAGTCCTTCATCTCAGTCCGGATCTTCGCGACGTCACACCACCTATTCACTTCAGCGTACATATTCACAAGAAGACAATAATGCCCACTGTTACTCGGCTCCGTGACCCTCAGATTCCGAACCGCAACACGAGCAATTTCCAAGTTTCTATGAACCTTACACCCATTCAACAAGGCACCCCAAATGAAACCATTCGGTTCGGAACTCATCCCTCTAATCATCTCCAAAGCATCCTCAAGCAAACCACCTTTGCTCAATAAATCAATCATGCAGCCATAATGTTCAGCTTGAGGATTAATACAATAATCTTCACTCATACTCACAAAGAAACGACGGCCCTCTTCTACAAACCCTGCATGAGTACAAGCAGTTAAAACACTAACAAATGTAACCCCGTTTGGCCTTATTCCTTTCTTTTCCATTTCCTCAAACATCCTTAACGCCTCTTTGGCATAGCCATGTGACGCCAGTCCATGAATCATGGAATTCCAGCAAAAAAGATTCTTGTCTTGTAATTTATAAAACACCAAAAGCGACCTTTCTACACTTCCACATTTCGCATACATATCAATCAACGAAGATCCAATATAAACATCAATACAAAACCCATTCACCATCAAATAAAAATGCACCTCTTTTCCTAACCCAAGTGCGCCCAAATGAGCACAAGCTGAAACCACAGTTGTGATAGTAACTTCATCAGGAACCACCATTCCCTCGTTCACCATTTCATTAAAAAGCTTCACAACTTCATAATATCTTTTGTTCTTCAAATAACAATTCATCAAAGTTGTCCATGAAATTATATCCTTCGAAGGGATTTTATCAAATAAAAACTCCACATGCTCAACAATGTCAACATTCCCCAATTTTGCATATCCATCCATCACCGCATTCCACGTGGCAGTGTTTTTTCTCTCAGGCATTTCATCAAACAGTTTCTCTGCAGATTCAACGTCATTATTATGCACATACGCAGAAATCATCGTTGTCCAAGCATAATCATCTCTCTCAGACATTTCATCAAACACCTTTCTAGAATCAGGCACATTACCTAAACTCGAATATAATTCAACCAGAGTAGTTTGAACAAACACGTGAGAATGGAAACCATTTTTCCACACGTGTCCGTGGAGTGCTTTACCGTTTACAGAATCTGTTAACAAAGTGCATGCTTTAATCAAAGAGGAGAATGAATAGCTTGAGGGTACGACGCCGTTTCGGTGCATGTTTATGTAATGCAGTAATGCTTGGTTTGATGAGTGACAATGAACACATGCTTTAATGAGTGCGTTGTAAACTAAAGTGTTTGGTTTTTTGATTTGAGTGAAAGTGGAGGTTGCGAAGTTGACATGAGAAGAGATTGAGGATGATGCAGTTATGAATTGGTTCATGAGGAAGCAATCTTGGTTGAAGTTGGTTTTGAACATTGTGGCGTAGATCGATTCTAGTGTTTTTATATTGGAGCATTGTTTGATTTGACTTAGAATTGTGTGCTTGAGACTGTGTTGATTGTTGTTGTTGAGTTGTATTGTGTGTTTTGGAAGTGAAAATTGTTTGGCTACAAGCATTGCTTCGCTCAAACATGAATATGCAGCAATTGCAATATTGAAAGGAGAAATGTTTATCGTCAGGATTGTTGGAGAAGTTCTAAAATATATTCAAAAAATATATTGCATAACTTGTTAAAATATAATTAATGTATAAATAAAAAATTGATGAAGAAAATCACAAAAAATATGGCTTGGGTTGAAATCTTGGTTAAAGTAATTTTATGTTTTTATGTGTTTTATTTTGAACCATCAAAATACGGTGAAAAAATTGATCTGTCCAAATTTTAACCAAGGGCACTTTAGCCACATGCACAAATTGAGGCTTCAACCACTAAACCAATTATTGTTTTGAAAAGGATCCTAATATAATAATATATAACATAAGCAAATATCTAATTATTTAAAAAGGTGTTTTCCTTTATCAAGAGACACCAATTTATCTATAAATAGGGATATTATTTCAATTGTAAATACACATAAAAATATGTTTCCAGAGTTAAAATATATTTCTAAGTTATTCCTTTATTTTTATAGTACACGAGAATAAATTAGGGAAGTTTATTCTGTAAAATATCATAATCGATATGTTTAATGTGAATGTGCAATTCATGTTAAAGTTTGCAAAATATTTTAAAGGGAATTCGTCAAATTACCCATTTGCATCCAATTTGTCTAAACTGGTGGCACTACTACAAAATACACATTTATGGTGTGTTTGGTTCGGGGTAGATGGAGGGGAGGGGAGGAGAAATTTTTAATTAAATATGTTTGATTCAAATCTTAGGACGGGAGGGGAGCAAAATCCCTCCAAAACACACTTTTTGGTTCCCTCCGAATTGGGGAGATTTGGAGGGGAAGGGAGAGAATATGAGTTTTGATATTTAAAAATTATTATATTTACTAAAATATCCTCAGTTTAATTTCAGTATTTCAAAACTATTCGTTTTCTTTCGTGTTATTACTTTTTCTCGATTATTTCCACCAACTTATTATAATTGTTCTCCACCTTCAAATTATTTTATAATTTCTATACTTAATATAAATCATAATCATTGTCTTTTTTTTATAAAAAAAAAAAATATGTTTAGTTATATTCGTTTTTTTCTTTTAATTTTGTTATGTATTCTATCATATTTTATTTTATATCAAATTGTAAACCATTCATTTTATTTATTTTTTTTATTCATTTTATTAAATATTTTGAACCAATTAATATTTAATAATAAGTTATTTTATATATTTGTTTTGTTATATGATTCATAATAATTTAAACGATGTTATTGGCATATAGTTCAATTTATGTTGGAAAGTTATAAGTCGAATTAATTGTACTCAATTTTTTAATTTTATTTGACAAATAAATACTTTTTTAATCACTCAATATTAGAAATTTTATTACCAACAAAAATACGCATGAATTTTTCACATTTTAATATCATATGACTTATATAAGATTATAAGGATAAAAATGTAAATTATTAATAAAACTCCTCCCCTCCCCTTCTGAACCAAACACATTTTTAATTAAAATCTCTCCCTTCCCCTCCCCTCCTCTCTTTTGAATCAAACACTTATCTGATTTAAAAAATCACTCACCTCCCCTCCCCTCCCCTTCATTAAAATCCCTCCCCTCCCCTCCTCCTCATTTGAACTAAACAGACCCTTAGTAACACTAATTCTACTACGGTTAGACTTCCACCGTGATGACATGTCTTACTTAACGCGCATAGTTTTCTTTGATATGATATAATCGCGGATGAAACATACGGCCATGGTTTTATAATCACCCTTCATGGGCTCGAAACTCAACACCCTCATATGTTTTATTTCCTTAACATTTAGTCGCGTCTTTGTATATTTAACATTTCTTTAAAATTTGATACCACCACGGTTGAGTAACTCATCCGTTATGACTTGTTTTAAATATTTTAAATTGTGATATACTGACGTATCAAATGTTTTATTTCTTTAACATTTAGTCGCGCCTTTTTATTTTTATTTGTTTTTAATTTTTTAAAAAAATGAGATACCATCACAGTTTCTTAGCAGAACCGTTGTGACATATTATTCATTTTGTTTTAAATATTTTAAATTGCAATGCACTGGCGCTTCTTTATGAAACTTAATTTAGTAAGTAACATATCACCACGGTTCTAATTTTTGACTGTGGTGGTACCACTCATTCATTTTTATCAAGCTAACCAACTTGTCTCTTCAGTAGTCATTCTTTATTGAGAAACGATACACCATTTCAACCCTAACGTTCAGTGCTAAGAAATGAAACACCATATCAATCCTAACATTCACTGTTTATCATCATCGGTTCATCATTTTGCATTCGTTATTCATTTTCAACCTGTAGTCATCGTCATCGGTTTGTTTTCAACCTGAACACGCCAACACCAACACTAATGTCATCGTCAAGGAAGAGTACAGCAATAACATTATCTGTATCAACCCAAATATTCACATTTACTTAGTCATCGCGTTTACGGTACATAAAACTTTTTCCCCATGCACTACAATAAACTTCAGTTTCCATTATTGTTGATGTTATTGTTGTTTTTTTCTACTTCTTGTTGAATGTGTGTCATAAAACTTGATTAATCTGTTATTGTTGTTGTTGTTGAATGTGTATGTGATAATCTTTGAAATAGTTTGTTGTTGCTGTTGTTGAATGTGTATATGATAATAGATGAAAGAGTTTATTGTTGTTGTTGTTATTGTTGTTGAGGTTATTGTTGTTTTTGAAAATAGATGTTATCTTCGTTGTATTCTTCATCTAGTGGCGAGGAAAATATGACAAATGATACTCAAATAAAAAAGAAAAAATCACAAAGAGGTGTCACTATGCTTACCAAATTGTCTATCGTGTTTTACTCGTATAATAGATTATTTGATGGTGAATACTTTTCTCTTTTTAAGAGTTATGTTGCATACCTTGGACGTAGCAAAGTTAGTATATTGGTAGATGATTGGAAAAAAGCACCATTTGAGGTCAAAGATAGAATATGGACAAGCATTAAGGTATTAGTTTTAACTTTCATCATTTTGATATGACTTTCTATAATTTCTAATACATTCTTATTGATTTAAATGTAGATGAACTTTGAGTTTACGGATGGTGATAACCTCTAAAAAAAGTGGTTAACTCATGTTGGTACGTGTTGGAGGGGCTTTAAGTCATGGCTCACGCGTGACTACATTAGGAATCCTAAGATTGGTCATGATCATCCATGGGTGAGGTATAGTTTTCTCTCAAAGAAGGTTTAGAAAAAGTTTGTAAAAGGTCATCATTATGAGAAATTTCTTGTTAGTACTAGTCTTATTTATCTTGATAATTTGATGTTGATGATTTATAGATACTAATAATATTTTCACTATGTTTATAATATATTAAAAGTCAAGCAGGAATACAAAATAAAGAGAAAAAAATTTACCCTCATAGATTGTCTCGTGGGGGCTACAGAAAACTGTGGAAAAAATGATGGATGAAACAAAATAACAAATGGGAGATGAGGACTCCACTAGTCGTGATCGCAACCCATCTCCACCGTCAAGGCATGAGAAGTGGGAGTGGACTTGACTAAGACCATATGGAGAGTACGCCTCAGATGCGTCAAGAGCAGTTGCTGAGAATATTGTAAGTGTGATTTGTTGCGCGTATGTTATGTGTTATTTAAATGTTGTGGTAATTACGATATTAATATTATCATGCGTGTTCTGTAGGATATGTTGGTTGAGGAGGCCCGTGGAGGCTCATTTGTTTCAGAACCACGGCATGATATATTAGTCGAGCTAGGCTATTGGAACATATGAGCATGGTGGGCGCGTTCCTGGTGTTAGAGAAGGCGTCGGTCTTAGATTATTCTTTTGTCCAACAAAAAAAACACCGAAAATACTGAATTACAAAAGCAAAGAGAAAAGCTTGCTCTTATTGAGAAGGAGTTAGAAGAGTAGAGGAAGATGTTAGAAGTCGAGCGGGAAAATCGGAAGAAATACATAGAAAAGTTAGAAGAGTTATATACGGTAAGTGTTTTATCTGAAATGCTAGCATTTTATATGAAATGTATGATATATTGTGTTTAATCTGAAAAGTTAGAAAAGATAGAAATGTGTTTATTATGTATTAATATATTGTTGCAGAGAATAATGTGAGGGCAAAGCCTCATATATAGATGTTCTCATTTCGATGATGTCAAAACTCATCTCCATAGAAAAATATATGTTGGACGTTGTCACCATGTCATATTTGCATGCCTTGTCTCTCATAATTCAAATGCTCGTAAAAATCATGATTGTTGCTGTTGCACCCCAAATTTTGACCCCTTAGATTCTCATTATCATTTTAGGAGCATACTCATAAATTATCTAACCCTAACCCAGTGCAAGTTTGTCTTTGTCAAGTTATAGATGAATCAGGGTTTTGTACAATCAAATCGAAGCTTCAGGGTTTGTGATCAATCAAAGTTTTAGGCTAATTCAATCATGAAACAAGATAAAGGGTATTATATGATATCAATTGAGTGCCCAATTTGAGGTTGTTACCCCATAATCAAGAACAATGTATTTCAGGGCACCCGATTAGGGTTTTGACCAGTAAAAGTCAATTGTAGTTTGACTTTGATGTTGGAAGGTGTTTTAATGGTGGGATTATGATCCATGAAGTTCATATAGCTTAATAAAGTTCATTCAAGAGGTTTCAAAGTCTCAGGAGGTCCAGAGTGTCAATAGACGACTCGGTAGTCACCGATCGATCGTACGGTTGACCGAAAAGTCAACTCTTCAAATTTAAGGAATTAGACTTCAAAGTGTGAATACAAAATGTTCCTTATATCATATTTCACTTTCCTATCAATTTTCATGACCATTGGATCAAGGATGAAGGAGTAATCGAAAAATCGGGAAATTAGGGTTTTGAAAGGGGCTAAACCATAACTCCTTAACCACACATCCAAATGAAGTGGTTCAAAGCTCATTTGAAAGCTCTTGACAAATCCTACAAAAGTCCCTAAGTGGTCCATCATCATAAAATGCATAGATTTGGAGTTATGATCAAATTCATTTCAAGAAGGGAAAAAGACTTAGAGAAATTTCACTTTTAAGTTCATTTTTTAGCAACTTTGAGAGACTTTTTGGCCAAGTTCCTTTGGGAAATTGAAACTCATGAAAACATGAACATTTTAGAGCTATTTGAGGGATTTCTAAAGAGTACTAGAACATCTCAAAAGGATTTGTGAGCTGAAAGTTATGGTTACGACAAGTTGGTGATTTAATACTTGAAGTCCCACATTGACAAGTTTCAAAAATCCATTATTTCATCAATCTGACCAATTTCAGCTTGTGAATCAAGTTTTATCTGATATGTAGAGATTTTGTAGCTTGGAAATACAATGAAATGCAGAAAGTATGAAATTAGCCAAACTTGCAAGTGGCTTGCAAGTTGCCTTGCAACTTGCACTTAAAGTGAACATGGCAAGCATGAGGTGTAAAAGCAATTCTGAACCAGCCACAAGCCTACACCTTCTAGCCTGCATTTAGCCACTTCAAAATCATCATGAAGCTTGACTTTGGAGCTTACCTATCAGCCAAGGAAACCTCTTTGTGGAGGTTTGATCAAAAAGGTAAATCTTTCCTTCATATGGAGGAAATCTCCAAATCTGCCCCTCCATTAATTTGCCTATAAATAGAGGCCCTCACCACTTCATTTCATACATAATATCTACTCTAAAAAACCATAGAAAGCTCAAGCCTTTTCTCTTGCACACTTTGCTTCAAAATCACAAAACCACATTTTCATCAAAAACCACCAAAATCTGTCTTGGTACACTTGCTGCCAAAATCATTTCTCTACACTCAAACTCCCCAACAATCATCCATACAATCTCTAAATATGATATAGAAGGTGTCCAAGACCTTAGACCACTCAAAAACCTCACCATTCAAAAAGTCAACTTCCATACCAAGTTACTTTGACCAAAAGCCACAAAATAAGTCAAAACTTGTTCTAGACATCTCCTTGATGTTCTAATCACTCAAACATCTCACATATATCATTTCTCAACTGTCCAAATCATTGAGGATCATTGGTAGAGTTTATTTCTCCAACTGTCACAACATTTGCACATTGCTTCAAAAGGAAGAAAGTTCTCAAAGCAAGGAGGTGATTGAGGTTCTCTGGGTTTCTTGGTGTTTTCACTTGTTCAAGACTGACAACAAGAGGTATGTGACTTTGAAACTCCCTCTCATAATTTACCTTACCATATCTTGAAAGTTTGAGGTCATATCTTGAAATTACACTTATACTGCCCCAAAACAGTCTTGCATAAGCATTCCATATGTCAAAGTTTGCATTGATGAAAGTTTGCTTGTTTCCTTGGTCTAAACACACTTATCATCATGTTTAGAATATATGTAGATGTCCTGCCTAACTTATTCCCATCTGTTTTGACATTTCACCTCTAAAATGCATATTTCTAGATAAGTGGCCATGAGATACCCCAAAATTGGTTCTGTACACAATGTAACTAATTCCTAAGTGTGGACATCCTTATTTCCATATATATGATGTGTGTATGTGATTCATTTACCAAAGTAATGCTTTAAACAAGAACTGAACATCATCATGCATCATATTCATGATAAGTTGCAACTTGAAAACCATTTCTCATGACAGTCCTCTCTTAGCTTCAAATTGTGTTTTAATTCACTCAATATCATGTATGTGTGGTGTGTATATGGTTAGGTCAGTTTGAAAATGTTTGGATTGGAATTTGAGCATATTCATGCATTTCACAACAAATTTGCAACTTGAGCACCTTGTTTTCACAACAGTAGGCTTTTAACCTGAATCTGTGTTGGAAATTGTTCATTGGCATATTTATAGTGTGTGTGGATAGTTGTTTTGATCTGAGATTGGTTGGAACTTGAGTTTCATTTCAAAATGCATTTAACAAAAAATAAGCATCACCATACCAACTTGGTTTTTTAGAGATTATTAATCAATTTTGGAAATACAATTACTTCATATAGATGATATATGACATGTGTGTATGTTGCATTTGACCTGAGCATGCTTGAACCTGATTTTGAAAACCCTACTGCATTGCAAAATACCAAGTGACAACCTGCTCTTCATTTTTTACCTCAGCTTGTTTTGAAATCAATTCCATGCTTGAAAATGTTTGTTAACATGTATGAAAAGAGTGTACATAGTCTACTTGATCAAAATGTGCATACAAACTGATTTGAGTTTTCTCATGCTTCACCAAAACATCAAAATGCAATTTGAAAGTCATTTTCCATGCTAACTAGTTTGAAACAATCCCCCTTGCTGGAACTCATTTGCCTACATATATGTGAGATGTGTATGTGATTTATTTGCCAATATCATGCTTGGAACTGAAATTGAATATCCTACTGCACTCCACAAACACCAATTTGCAGTTTGCATACCACTTATCACCACAAACTACTTTGAACTGATTCTTTTACTTAGTCATCCTTAAAAACATATGTTTGATGTGTGTAGGTGACTGATTTGCCAAAATTATGCATTGAACCTGAACTGCATTTTTCATATTGCATCAAAATGTCATTTTTGCAACTTACATATCATTTGTCATCTCAGACTGTTTTGATACAAAGCTTTGGTTTAGACTCACTCATTGACATATTTGTAGTATGTATGAATGGTTGTCTTGGTTTAAAAATGGCTAGAACTGGATCTACACATCATCACGCATCTCACAAACACATGTTTGCAACTTGACAGTTCATTTTCATTACAGTTTACTTTTAACTCAATCTAGGTGTTAGGATTATTCATTATCATTTGTATGGTGTGTGTACATGATTACATTGGTTGAAAACTGGCTGTAACATGAGTTTCATCTCAAAATGCATTCGAAACTTCAAAAATAAAAGTGCTATCGGGTTTTTAAATAGAGGAAGAATTTCAAAAAAATAAAAGTGCCATCTTGTTCCTCATGAAAAAAATACTCAAGTTACACTAAAATTTTGTGAAAAAACATCAAGAATTGAGGAAGTTATGGCTAAAATGCCAATCTAAGTTTGTTCATGCTTTTGTGTCCAGCCTGCTTGAATGTTACCCATATATTTTTATAGGGTGGCTTTCATCAATGGATGTATAGCCACCCTAGTGGTAAGACCATTGCCAAAAACACGCCTTGCACATACTGAACCTGGGTTCGACCCCTGAGGAGGGCAACCCTTTTACCAATTTTTGTTATGTTTCATCCCAATTTCAAAAATTCATATCTCTCTGAATTTTAATCATTTTTCACCCATTCTTTTTGCATTTTATTCATCTTGACGTCTACTTTCATGCCATATTTTTTATTTTCATGTTTGCTTAAATTTTCATCCCTTTTGACTACTTGCAAGTTAAATACATTTTGTAACCGTTTCCACATATGCAGATGAATTTCTCTCTTGTTATACCTGTGAATGTCATGATATTTTCTTACCCTCTTTTCCTTAATGTTATTCAACATGCTAGGATTTTATTTGTGTTTGTTACCATGTTTATTTTGTCCCCCCTGTTGCATTCACTTGAGCTCGATCTGTCGTCACACTTCCTGCTTAATCAACTGCTTTGTTTGTCATCAATGCATCTTTATTTTTTCATTTAATGGTTGTCACCATGTATGTACCTTCATCATGTTAATGCTTTGCTTAATGTTTTCTTTCCCCAAGTGATGAAGCTTGTTAGCTCTCATCTCAGTTGCCTCTCTCTCTCTCTAAAGGAAAAGATCTTTCCATTAACCCTTATGTTATGGATAACTCATTCACCCATTCCCTTGACTTTGTTAAGTCACTTTAACCTTAGTTTAGAAACCATTAGACTTTGCTTTAAGTCTAAAAGACCCACCTGTACTAGGAGTGTTCTTCAACTAGAACCCTAGGATAGAGTTTGTCAACTCTATGTAAGAATCATCGTCATGATTTCTTATTCCCCCTTTTGAGTGTTACAAATTAGATTAGGGAGTTTTGTCAAACTCCGCACAAACATTGTCATGTTTGTTTTCCCCTTGGAACCTTGATCATAATCAAGTGTTCTTTATCCCTTGTGAGGTGAACTACGGTTGCTCTGATTCTATCCTAGTTAGGATACGTAGGCAGAAGATGCGATGTCTTTGCGAGAAAACTTAGAAAACCATTTAGGTCTTTACTTTTCCTTGTGCTCAAATCCATATCCCAATCCATAGTACATTTTCACAAACTTAGCAAACAATCAAACAAAAGGTTCCTGTAGAGTACTACAGATGCTTAGGGTGCTAACACCTTCCCTAGGTATAACCAACCCCCGATCCCCGAATCTCTTAAGCATTGTCGTTACATCGCGAAAAAAGTTTTTCTTTCTTTAGACCTTTCCTTTGGATAAAATAAAGTTCGGTTGTAAAAGAATTAAGATTCAAGTTAATTTAATAGCTTGATATCCAATTTTCACCGCAACAGTTGCATATAAAGATGGTCAAATTTGTGTCATATATGGTTGACTTAGTTGGTGTTGTTTTCCATACTATAGGTTTCATCAAATGTGTCATAATGCGTGAAAATGGGCATTTTTGCCTGTTTTAGGGTTTTGAGTCGACCCAAAACCTGCTCCGGTCGACTCACACAGCAGGTCATTTTAATGAATTAGTCTCAGGAGGACTCGCGTCAAACCTCCGGTCGACTCATACTATGACCATTTCATTTGGCTAAAATTGCATGCTATGCGTCGGACCATGCTATGCTCCGGTCGATGCATGGTCCTGATTTCTGCATAACCTTGAGTTCGGGTAAGCTCAGGTCGACCCCCTCTACTGCATAGGTCGACCGCTCGCTGTTTTGTGTCAAAATTCTGTTATGTCAACTGCTTTTGTGAGTTTGTTTTGGTTGTTATGTCAGTTATGTTTAGTATATTTGTTGAGTTGCTCTTTCATTTCACAACTAACTAAGAAAACTAGAAAAGTGAAATTACGTGTCAATTTGGTTCTCATCATCTTCATTCTCTTCATAGCATTTCACAACAATTACACATAATCATTTTTGTTGTGCATTGTGCATGTTCAAGGTGATAACGTCCAAAGCCGAAGATTGGTTTTATCTGGTTTGGCTTGAGCAATCGGCATGTTTTTCTTGAATAAAACCGTTAGGGTTTTGTCCTCCAAGAATCTCAGATTTTGGGGTTTTTTGCATGATTCGTTCCATCACATATTTAGCTAAGTGAAGGTAATCGAAGAGCTAGAGGTTTTGTCGATTTAGTAGCGGTAAATAGAGGATTGTGAGTGGGAGATTTGAGTTCGACACACGGGTGACTGAAATCAGTCGGGCCAGATTTTGAAGACCGAGGGTTGTTCAAAGAGAAAGCCGTAATCGGAGGTTTATTCACAACGTTCGAAGTACTTGATTCAACTTGAATCAAGAGGCAAGAAGAAATAGCCTCTACAACAAAAAATTGTGTTCGTTTGTTTGATCTTTATTTTCTTCTTGTATAAATATTGACCAATAGGTTATATCTATCTATATACAGGTCTCAATTCTATTGTTACAATTGAGGGCAGACGTACCCCGAGCGAGGACGACGGGGGAACTGCCTCAACAAATCGTTGTGTCTTTTTCTTTACGCTTATATTGTTATATTTCCGAGCTTTTAGTGCAAACGATTATATCAATCAAATTCTGATTTGAGTTGTGTTGAACTATTTTTTTAATCCAATTACAATCATTGATTGTAAGAGAAAATTTGAGCACTAAACTCTCAAAACAGAATTCACTTGTAGTGCTCTACACTCCAAGTGTTTGATAAATTGTGTGAACTAAAAACATCTTGTGCTGTCTTTTCAAATTGTCAATATTTTAAAGGCATTGGAACTAGTCACACCTTATAGTGAACATAATCAAATTGAAAGTGTGATTGAAGTAGTGATTCTCATATCTCGTTTATCAGATTCCATAGGCTTTACGCATATCTGGTTTTCTAGTAACCGTTCATTTTAGACGTGTATAGTTCATCGGTCGCTTCCGCCTTAAATAAATTTTAAAAACCAATTTTTGGTAGCGCCGACTCTGTTTTAAACAAACGATCTATTTAACCCCCCTTTCTAGATCTGCACCATCGTCTAACAAGTGGTATCAAGAGCACGATTCATTCAGTGTTTCAAGTATAACTTAGTAGAAAATGGCTAACGAAGCTAAAGGGGCTTATAATAGAGCACCTGTTTTCAATGGAGAAAACTATAGTTACTGGAAAGACTGTATGCGTGTGCATATAAATTCCATTGACAAGAACGTATGGAATGTTATTTTGAACGGTCCTATGGAAATAACCATGATCGATGAAAATAACACGATTATGCCTAAGCCTGAAGCACAATGGAATGATGATGACGAGAAAAATTATAATTACGATTGGAAAGCTAAAAATATTCTGATATCCTCCTTGGGAGTTGACGAATACTATAGAGTTTCCCATTGTTTGACTACTAAGGCTATGTGGGACTCATTGCAAGTTTCCCATAAGGGGACCAATGATGTCAAACTAGCGAGAATCAATACTTTAACACAAGAGTTTGATCTCTTTCACATGGAGCAAGGGGAAACCATTGCTGACATGCAAAAGAGATTTTCTCATCTTATCAATAGACTAAACTCACTTGGTAGGCCAGTTTCCAATGATGTTGCTACTAACAAAGTCTTAAGATGTCTTACCAAGAAATGGCAACCAAAAGTAACCGCCATAAAGGAAGAAAATAATCTTATGACTTTAGACCTTACAACACTCTTTAGAAAGCTTCAAGAACACGAGCAAGTGCTTCTTAGTCTCGAGCAATTTAAGAAAAAGGAAAAGAAGGAGAAAACAAAAAATACGGAAAAGAAGTCCATAACTCTAAAGGCTTCTTGTTCAAAGTCCTATGCAAAAGAGCTGAGTGATTGCGATACGAGTGATGACGAAAAGAATGAGGATATGGGGTTGTTTGTGAAGTGATACAATCAATATGTCAAGAAAAATGGTATCCAACATTTTGAAAAGAATCTAGTCAATTTCCGAAAACAATCAAGATATTTTAAGAATGACGACAACACAGGAAGTAGAACAAAAGGGTCGTGCTATAACTGCGAAAAAGTCGGACACTACAAGCCGGGTTGTCCCTTGATGAAAAAGGATAAAGGAAAGGAAACAAATCGGTCACACAAGAAGCAAGTTAAGCCAATAAGCGCTTATGTCGCATGGGAAAGTGATAGTGAGTCATTTGAGGATGATAGTTTTAGTGACGAAGACGAATATGTCAACCTTTGTCTCTCCGCTCATCAAAAGAAGAAAAACAAAAAGGTACGACATGAAAAACACGATAATTCTACTAGATTGTCTTATTCCAAATTGCAAACTACTTTTGATACCTTACATCATGAAGCCAAAGAAGCCTTTAAAGGCTAGCCTCAAAAAAACAAAATTTTACCCACCTAGAGCAAAAGATTCGTGATTCCGAAAATAAACTAGAGGCGTTAAAGGCTTCCATAGTGGAAGGTACAAAAGTGGATTGTGAGGAAATAAGAAAGAGAGTAGTTAACTTTGGGTATGATACTTATTACATTTGGAAAAATGAGGTTAGAAATCTCAATGTCAAACTTAACAAGGCTCTATAACCCAAAATCACATTTGCTATCGATAAAGCTCATTTAAGAAAGAGTATGGTTAATCTATATAAAAAATACACATATGTTGTAAAGAATCATGATAGCAAAAGTAATACAAAAGTTAATTTTTCTTGTCTGTATTGTTGCAAGAAGGGTCACACCATTGATAAATGTCGTTTTAGGAAATTTTTGGTACCTAAAGGGGTTTATCAATGGTTGCCTAAATGCGACCATGTTTTCACTCACAACTAAGGGCCCAATAAACAATTGGGTACCTATTCTTGTTAATTATGTTCATAGGTACAACGTCTTGAGACTACCGAGAGAAGATGGGTTCTCGATAGTGGCTGCTCAAGACATATGACAGGAGACATATCTCTCTTTATTGACTTTGTGGCAAAGAAAAAGAGATTTGTTACCTATGGAGACAACAACTGGGGTGCGATACTTGGAAAAGGTAGTGTAGGTAATCCCTCATCTACTACTATTTCTGATTGTCATACCCCAAATTTTACCTTTAGATTCGTTGGGTTTCACATATCATCTAGGTCATCATCCATGCATAGCTAACCTTTCTAACCAATTTTGTTTGCTTTGTTCTGTGAAGTCAGGTCTGCTGTAAAAGATTCAAGGCCTGAGGTGTATTCTAGTCCCTTGACAATTTCTCTTCAAAGATATATTAGCGCACTCCCAAAGGAAGTTGAAGTTTTCCCGCCCATTGGTTCAAAGCATGTTTATTTAAGGGCGTGATGTATTGCACGGTTCTTGCCTAGTTCGTATACTTTGTGTTCAAGAAAAGGAAAGAATAACCTTCATGATATGGATCAAAATTCCCTTAGTCTAGAACGTTGGTGTTTTGGATTTATGTTTGATTTAAAGAATCAAGTTTGGTACTGTTCCCATTTAAAGAGTTATATTATTATGGTTTCCCGATCTTAAGAGAATGGATTGGAATTTTATTCTTGTGAATATTGTGAGTAGGTAGTTTTGAATAAGAATCTTGGATTAAAGGTTGCTATGAAGTCTCAAGGTAATGGAGATTCGTTGTTGATGTCATCATGAAGAGCACACCTCAAATGTTAAATAAGGTTCAAAGTTATGTTTTAAATGACAAGATTCCTATCTTTAAAATCCATGATCTTATACAAAGATTACAAATAGTGGTTCAAAGTCCAGATTCAAAATCAAGACATTAGAATATTCAAAGAAACTACAAGATTTAAGCCCAAAGGAAAGTTCTTTTTTTTTTCATCCGAAAGTATGAGCTAGATCACCACCCTTTGATTTCAAGTCCTAAAGTTCAATATCCTATCTTCATAAAAGTCTGTGGTCTATAATGTTTTTAAGGAATGCTCAAGAGAATCTGTTCCTATACCACAAACTATATACAAGTGTATGATACATGTCGAAGGTGATGGATGAGCTTTAATTGTTAGCTTTCTTAAACAATGTTCCATTCAAAAAGTTTGAAGGTTCAAGATTAGACATGAAGAGTCAACCTCCATTATTGTGCAAGAACTTTACAAAGCTTATCAAAACTCATTCCAATTTCTAAGAATAATTTCCAAATACAGTACAAGGTTACAATTAAGAAATCCAATGCTTACGAAACCGTATATCAAAAAGGAATTCTCTTTGCAAGGCTCTGAAGTTCCCTTGCAAAATCTACCAGTTCTTCAACTTCAAGAAAATATTCAAAAAAATAAGTTACAAGTTATGTACAAGCATTACAAAAACCTAAGCAGAACTATAACTCAGGTTTAGTTACTCCATTTGGCCGTTCAGAACCGACAACATCAAGTCTTGGACTTGTACCACTACTATAGACCACCGGCTACAACCTTTCTTTTTCTTCTTCATACACTCGATTAGGAGCTGGAAGAATGCTCACACGAGAAACTTTGGCCATGATTACGAAATGACGTTCCTTACAAAGTTTGGAGTCTTTTTTTTTTGGTTCTCGTAACCGCATCATAATCTCAACACAAAGCATAAAAGACGAAGTCGTAAGGAGAAAAAGTGCACATCATAACAAGATGAAAAGTTCAGAAATTAACAAAAAAAGACTTACTCGAATACAAGGAGTTAATCCTGATGTTCACTCCATAAACTCGCCTAACATCAATAAGGGCTAAAAGAAATTGAGTTGCAAAGATAACAAGTCAAGCTACCATATCAATAAATTTGAAGACTACTTCCATAAACCATTGCGACCCGATCAGTCTTGCTTTTGGACGCCATTAAAACCGTCAAGCTCCTGCATTAAGAAAATTAGTCAGATTAAGTTTTTTTTGGGATCCAATTCATTAACACAAAGTTGAAAATAATGAAGAAATAAACCAGAGCATGTCAAGTTCAATTGAGAAACTCTCAAAGTCTTGTAATCTACAGCTGCACATTTAGAGAGAAAAATTAAGAGTAAATACGATGGTCATAAACATGTTTCGAACATAATCTTCCAAAAAAGGAATTAATCACAACAGCATCAAACATGTTCCAATCTCCTCCCAAAACAATACCCCGACATGTCTCAAATCCAAATGGAAAGTATTCAATTATCTTCAAGGAAATCAAGCCATATTCAGAATTTCCACATATAAAATCAGACGCATTGAAGTCGTTCAAAGATAGCCAGCCCACGTATTGGATTAACAGAGTAATTCTACAAATATGTTCCTAACGGAAATAGAAGGCTCGTGATAGCTATGATTGTCTTTCCAAAACCAATCTCCAACATATTTAATTTTTGATTCAAATGGGAAGAATTTCAAGGCCTATAAAAACAGTTGAATACACCAGAACAAAGGAGAGAACGAACTCATAACAAAATTTCAACATAATAATCACACAACATCACAGAGTTTTCAAAGAAAAAATACATACGTACCCGGAAAGTCATTATATGCGTTCACATCGGAATTAGGAAGGCGGGATCGAGACAAAAATTGATGCAATTCATAAACACCCCACCGTCGGTGTCACCCTAACTCACGCATTTGGCCTTGCCGGAGTCCATTCGCAAACCGCGCAGCCGTCACTCCCAAATTCGACGTGGTTGCCCCTCGATCCAACTCATCGCGAACCATCACCAAACGGGTATCCTCGCCGTAACCGCACGCATCTTCGGAGACACCACAAAACCCTCACGTCTGCCTTCAACCGTCGTCGCCGTGAACCACCATTTCGGTAAATTTTTAATTTATTGTTGTGGATCTTTTGAGTTTTTTTTTCGTTTGGTGTTTACAGGTTGAGGTTCGAAGAAAGAGAGACAAGAGAGAACAGAGAAGGAGACGGAAACGACGGAGTGGGGAAGAAGGAAAGGGGCGGCCGAGAATTTGATTTAGGGTTTCTTTGAAAAGAAACCTTTTCCCCCTTTTTCTTTAGTGTTGTCCCGGACCGGGTTGGGTTCGGTGGGTTCATCACCACCAGCCCAACCCATTTATTTTCAATATTTTCTGTTTTTATTTTATTTTATTATTTTTATTATTTCTATTGTTATTTTTGTAATATGTAATTAAATATAATAAAAAAAACTAACACAACTACTAACCACTAATTAACTAACTAAATAAAAATAAAAATAAAATAGAAAAATATTTATAAATAAAAAAACAAAAACAAAAAATAATGGTAAGTTTTGAATAATTAGCTTTTAGATTAGATAAAATAAATAAACAGAAATGTTCAATTTAATAATTTAATTTAAATCTTTTCTCACCTCTGTTTTTCATAATAAATAAAAATCCAAAAATACTAAAAAATATTTTATTTTATTAAAAAAGAAACGAGTTTATTTAAAATAAATAGGTAATTGATTAATTTTTAGATTTAATATTAATCTGGTTCATTTTATAATAAAAATAAAAATAAAAATATTTAGTTTAGTTAGTTAGTTTTTAAACTTTAATTCGATAATAAAATTCCTTTTTAAAAAGTTAATTTATCTTTTTTATAATTTAAAAGCCAAAAAAATATATATATCTAATAAAATAAAAAGAACTTATTTTAAATTTTTAATCAACTAGTTAATTTAACTTAAGTAAATTAGAACCTTTCTAGAATTTATTTAATCTTAAATCATAAAATCTCAAAACAAATAAATAATTAACTCTTTTATTTTAATCTAAGATTAATCGGTCTAACACTTTTTTAATTACATAAAATTCCAAAATAAATTAAAACAATTAACCTTTAATTTCTAATCCCACTAATCAAATCAATTTCACAATTATGACTTAGTCATTCCCCACCCATCCAACTTAATTATAACTCTGTTCTAATATCACCTAATTAATTTATCCATTCAAAACTTGATCATTTATTTCAATATCTCATTTACATTTTTAAGTTATTCATCCGCTTTATCGTAATTCCCCTCCGAAGGAAAGGTTACACTATTTGACCGCCGAGTCAATGCCCTCACCTTCACCCCATCCTAGCTGTAAGATTCGAGTCACCGTACTCATACTTAGGCGTCCCTCCGTGAACATTCAACCCTTTATCCTAGCCTTAGGATCAGGATCCGCCGTACTCCATATATGTTTCCCGCCGTGGAATACTTATCTCGCACCCTTTTTAATTCGAACTTCAAACGTAGAAATAGAAGTCGCCGCACTCCAAAATAAGCGCTTCTCTATGAACGTTTATTCCCCCCCCCCCCCCCCGAACCTTGACCACAGTCAAGAAGTTCCTCTTTCTCCCTTTGTGAGGGGAACTACGATTACTCTGATTTCATCCCCTACCTCGGATACGTAGGCACAAGATGCGAATCTTGGCGAGTAAACTTAGGACTAACCCCTTTAGGTCCTTTTCTTAACCTTTAACCCTTAGCATTACCCTTAAGCAGATAACCATAGCAATAGCACATTTAAAACAAGAGGGTCCTGTAGAGTACTACAGAAGTTTAGGATGCTAATACCTTCACTAAACTTAACCAACCCCCGAACACTAGATCTTTCCTCGCATTGTGTTTACGATGCAAAATAGGTTTTCCCCTTTCTTTAACCTTTCCTTCGGATAAATCAAAGACCGGTTGTAAATGAATTAAGATTCAAGTTAATCAATAGCTTGACATCCAAATTTCACCGCAACAGAAAATGGCGACTTCACTGGGGAAACTAACATCTTTTGAGGGTTATCCCTATCTTGTTTTTTTATGCTTGCTTTTGCTTATTATCTGCTTATATAATTGATGTACCTTTCTTGGGGTTATATATTGTTGTGAGATAAGTCCTACACCCGGACTTGAGTGCAATTATTATAGGAAGGTGATATATTCGACGAGGCTTATAGGGAGTGAGTCCCGACCAAGTTGACTCGAGAATCACCGCTCAGTTGAGACCCTTTCGAAAATGGTTCGGTTGAACGAGTATAGTCGTGAAAACTTTTACTATTTTTGATTGGAGCCTATGATACTGAGGACCGTAGTTACCTAAACATAACTTTGGCCTTATCTAGGATGTAGTGCGATGACTATGAGGGAGTAGTCTTGAAATAGTTGATACGCGATACTACACTCAAAAGAGGTTCTCTTGAGAATATTATTAACCACCAAGTTAGTTGGGAAATTGATAATATCCGAAAGATGAACTGATGACTTTGGGCACCTTTTTAGAACCCTTGTTCTGCAGGTACAATTAACCCATAGTACTTACCTTTCGGGATGGGTAGACCTTGGCTCCGCTCATGTTCCTCAAACCTAGGACCTTTGTTTGCTTTGTGTGTTTGTGAATTGCATCCAACATCATATCATTCCTGGTTTCAAGGAGTTCAAGTGTCCTTTGAAAATTCAAAAAGAAATCTTGAATTTAAAAACTAATACTTTTTCAAGCTTGCCTCAAAAATATTTACAATCGATCGTTGAAATCCTTGAAACCTTTACATTGCATTTTGCATCCGGTTTTTTGCATTCGCATTTTTCCCTGATTTCTCATTCTCGGTTCTCTCGCTTCCAGTTCTGTCACCTTGAGTTCTCTGCATTAGTACAATACCAGAGCCCGAGCTCAGAAAAAGATGGCGGAGCAGAATCAAGAGCTTGATCGTGTTAGCAACGAACTCGAAGACCTTCGGGGAAGTGTTGGGCAGATAATGGAGATGCTTCAAGTCATTAATGCAAGGATGGATACTTAGCCTATTGTTGTGTCCGATATTACTAATACTGTTGTGGATCCTCAACCTCCTGTTACTACCGCGAGTGTACCTCCCTATGGTCTTCCATTTGGTTTTATGCTTCCTCCTGCTGTGGTTTCTATCGCTCAACCGATTCCTCAAGTTGTTCCTCTGGTTTTTGAAGCTCCTCAAGTGATTCCAACCTTTGCACCAGCTGCTGTTCATACTCGTGTGCAACCATACTTTAATGAGCCGGTTTATGATGTTCCTGACGTGAAGGATGACGAAGATGAGCGACATGAGAAGTTGTGTGATAATGTTGAAACTATTGATAAAAGGCTGAGAATGATAGAAGGTGACCAAATCTTTGGTGCTGCTGCCAGAGATGTCTGCTTGGTATCTGGATTAGTTATCCCCCAAAAGTTCAAAACTCCGAGCTTTGACCTATATGAAGGTGCTACTTGTCCAAAAAGTCATTTGATAATGTACTACCGTAAAATGGCTGCTCACGTTGAGAACGACAAGCTAATGATACATTGTTTCCAGGATAGTCTGAAAGGTGCTTCCTCAAAATGGTACCTAACTTTGGATCAATCCCGTATCAAATGTTTTCAAGATCTGTCGGATGCCTTCATTAAACACTACAAGTATAATATGGATCTGGCTCCAGATCGAAGACAGCTGTTCAGTATGTCCCAGAAGAGCTCAGAATCATTCAAACAGTATGCTCAGAGGTGGAGAGAGATTGCTTCACAAGTGGAACCTCCTCTGACCGAGAAGGAATTAGCCGATTGGTTTGTTGACACAGTGCGTCCTGAATTATACGAGAGAATGGTTGGTAGGGTAACTTCTAATTTTTATGACATTGTTGCCGTTGGTGTAAAAGTGGAATTAGGTCTGAAAAGTGGTAAGATGTCAAGTGCTGTTGGTAGTTCAAGCTCCAAAGATCATGCCAAGAAACCTTCGTTCAGTTCTCAGAAGAAGAAAGAGGGTGAAACTAATGCTGTATCTACATGAAGACGAAGAAACCAACCTTATCAACATCAGCTGAATTATGTTCAACAACAAGGTTATCCTATGCAGTATGCTCAACAACCTTATGTGGCCGCTGTTACTCCCGCATTCAATCAGCAAATTCCTACATATCAGCCTGTGCAACTGGCTCCTACTTATCAGCCTCCGGTATATCAACAACCTCCTGGTTATCAGCCTGAACAAGCTCCTGCCAATTATCAACGAGCGCCTAACGCTCCTGCATATCAGTCAAAGAATCAGGCTCCTCGCCAGAATGGTCCCAACAAGAGACAATACAAGCAGTGTCGTCCCATTCTGATGACCTACACCGAGTTGTACCCCTCACTAGTACAACAAGGTTTGATCACTACCAGAGCTTTGGGTCCACCTCCTAATCCGCTACCAACTAATTACAATGCCGCCGCTCATTGTTTATTTCATGAGGGTGCGCCAGGTCACGATCTAGAAGGTTGTTACGCTCTTAAGCATCTTGTCAGAGAGTTAATAGAAAAGAAGATTCTGTCTTTCAATGATCCTCAATCGAATGTCAAGAGCAATCCTTTGCCTAACCATGGGGCTGTTAATGCTATCGACAATTCCTCTGATGAAAGCCTTATACTTGATGTTGCTCAGACCAAGACCCCTCTCCGGGTTTTCCATTCTAAGCTATTTGAAGCCGGTTTAGTGTCTACTTCTCATGTTGTTTGTATAAGTTGTGATGTTAGTATCAAGGGCTGTGTGTGGGTTCAAAATGATATTCAGAGGTTGATCAATGATGGTTTCTTACAAGTGGTTAATAAAGTGAAGAAGGATGAAGTTGTTGTGACTGAGCCCGTCTTCAATTTGCCAGAGTCAAATACTAAAGTGCCAGTGTTTAATTTGCTAAGGTCGAGTGCTGCAAAGCCCGTGTTCAGCATGCCAAAGCCTGTGACTCCTACGGTGAATCAACTGAAGCCGGTGATTATTTAGAAGCCAAGTCCGTTTCATTTCAGTGACCCTAAAGCCGTACCCTGGAAGTACGAGGTGACCATGATTGACAAAGAATCTGGGAAAGTTATTCCGAGGGAAGAATTGAAGACTGATAATGAAACTGTGACCAATATAGCTGGGGCAAGCAGGATGACTTGCAGCGGTCGTATCTATACTCCCCAATTCAACGAGGCTCCGCCAAAAGAAACCACTACTGCCACTACGCCTGCCAAAGACAAGGATAATGAAGCAGTTACTAATGATGAAGATGTTGAGTTTCTGAGGATCATCAAAAAGAGCGACTAAAAAGTTATTGATCAACTTCATCAGACTCCTTCCAAGATCTCAATCTTATCTCTGCTAATGAATTCACCTACTCACAGAACTGCTTTGCAGAAGTTATTGGCTCAAGCTCATGTCGCCCAGGACATTACCACCAGACAATTTGATAGTGCGATTGCCAACATTACTGCCTGCAACACTCTCAGCTTTAGTAATGAGGAGTTACCAAGAGAAGGTCAGAATCACAACCGCGCCTTACATATATCAGTGAAATGTTTGGAGGATAACTTATCAAGGGTACTTGTGGATACCAGTTCATCCCTGAACGTCCTACCCAAGAGAGTTCTTACTAAGTTGGCTTATAAAAAGACTGTGATGAAGCCTACTTCCTTGATTGTCAAAGCCTTTGATGGTTCTCGCAGATCCGTGATTGAAGAAGTGGAGCTACCGATCTTAATTGGAACATATGTTTTCAACATCACTTTCCAAGTAATGGACATCAATCCCAACTACAGCTGCCTACTTGGAAGACCTTGGATCCACGCCGCTGGGGCAGTAACTTCGACTTTGCATCAGAAGATGAAGTTCGTGGTCAATGAAAAGCTGGTTATCATACATGGTGAAGAAGATCTGATGGTCAGCAACCTATCTTCTTTCCGTTACATCGAGGCCGATGAAGACGCTCTGGAAACTTCTTTCCAAGCACTTGAGATCGCCAATGCTCTCCTATTGGAAGTTGAAGAAACAGTGGTCCAGAGTAATCCATCTTTTGCATCTTTCAAGAGCACCAGATCAACAATCGATAGGGGCATTCCTGAAGGTTGGGGAGAAGTGATCGACATCAAGACCAAGACTAATCGCCACGGGTTGGGTTACAAACCAACTTATGATAAAGCTTCTACAACTGTCAAAGGGCGTCCGAAGACTGTCCAAGAGGTGTTTATCAGCGGAGGTTTCCAAGTCAATGCTGTCAACGATGATGATGATGATGAAAACCTGAGCAACCTGGTATTCAAGAGCGATGCAACTTTGAGCAACTGGGAAGCTATAGAGATCCCCGTGATTTTTCCTATTTCAAAGTAATTTAATGTTTTCATTTGATGTTTTCAAAATTCCATAGCTATGCCCGAAGCTATTGGATAATTTGTAGGGCCGCCTTTTCACTTTCTAAAATGATATTAATAAGTGCATTTTGTTAAATTCTATTTGTTTCACTTGCGTTTTTTGCTTTCACTTTTAAAATGAAATTGGCAAACCTTTTCAAAAACTACAAAATATAAATTTAAGAGCATTTTCTTCCGCATTTTCCTTGTGCATTTAATAAAATAAGCCCCAAACATTGCAGTGATATCCAAAACCTTGTTGAATCCAACGACCCTACTTTCACTCCCGACTCGGATTTACCCATTTATCAAGCTGAAGATGAGGGCGATGATGATTTTGAAGTACCCGCTGAACTGGCAAAATTGGTTGAGTATGAGTACACCGAGCTCCAACCGTACAAAGAGCAGGTAGATTTGATTAATCTTGGCACTGATGAAGACAAGAAAGAGGTCAAGATTGGTACAACGCTTGGGGCCGTGGTCAAACAGAGATTGGTCAAGCTTCTAGAGGAATATTCTGATGTGTTTGCATGGTCGTGTCAAGATATGCCTGGTTTAGACACTAATATTATAGTTCACAAGCTGCCACTTAAGCCAGAATGTCCACCTATCAAACAGAAACTTCGAAGAACCAGACCTGACATGGCTCTGAAAATTCGAGATGAGGTTAAGAAACAACTTGATGCAGGTTTCCTTACAGTTACGAAGTATCCTGATTGGGTGGCCAACATTGTTCCAGTGCTCAAAAAGGACGGTAGAGTCAAAGTGTGTGTAGACTACAGGGATTTAAACAAAGCAAGCCCAAAAGACGATTTCCCTCTGCCGCATATTGATACACTTGTTGATAATACAACCAGTTTTGCAGTTTTCTCTTTTATGGATGGTTTCTCTGGTTATAATCAGATCAAGATGGATCCTGCCGATAGAGAAAAGACCACTTTCATTACTCCTTGGGGAACCTACTGCTACAAAGTTATGCCCTTCGGTTTGAAGAACGCAGGGGCAACATATCAAAGAGCTATGGTCGCTCTCTTTCATGACATGATGCGTAAAGAGATTGAATTTTATGTTGATGATATGATTGCCAAATCTCAAAATGAAGAGGACCATTTGGATCATTTGCTGAAACTATTTGAACGACTCAGGAAGTACCAGTTGAAATTGAATCCTACTAAGTGTACCTTTGGTGTTAGATCTGGAAAACTACTTGGTTTTATCGTCAGCCAACGAGGAATTAAAGTGGATCCCGATAAAGTTCGAGCCATTCAGGACATGCCAACTCCACAGACTGAAACACAAGTGAGATGTTTTCTTGGACGACTGAACTATATCTCCAGATTCATTTCTAATATGACTGCTACTTGTGAGCCGATCTTCAAATTACTCTACAAGGGTAAGATTGTTGATTGGAATTATGACTGTCAGTAAGCATTTGAGAAGATCAAGGGTTATCTGCAAGAACCTCCTATCCTGATTCCCCCGGTTCCCGGAAGACCACTGTTCATGTACCTTACAGTTCTTGAGAAGTCTATGGGTTGCGAACTTGGTCAACATGATGAGACTGGAAGAAAAGAACATGCCATCTACTACTTGAGCAAAAAGTTTACGGATTGTGAGAGCAGATATTCACTTTTGGAGAAGACTTGTTGTGCATTAACATGGGCTGCTAGGTGTAATACCCTAATTTTTACCCCTAAGATCCCACATTTCATTTGCATATCATTCCACAAACAAGATCATACTTTTTGATTCTCTTAGGTCCCTTGTTGTTTCTTACTTGCTTTACGTTTGTTTCTGTTTACTAACGTCTAACCAAAATACCAAAAATATTTTTTCAATTTGTTTGTTTTTTCTTTTTCTCTGTGTGTTTAGGGTTTTACAAGGAGACTAATAGCAAAGATATTCATTCAAGTTTAAATCAGATGGATGTTTGACCTCATCTTGGTCAAACCATCAAGAGTCTGCTTCAATTATGAGTTACCAGTGATAGTGGACTATTTTCTCAAGAAATGTGTTTGTTCAAGGTTGTTCTGCTCCGCTTGGTGGATGTGTGATTCCGGCTTCGAGTTTTGTTGGAAATCAGATTGAAGTTGAAAGCTGTGATAGTAAAAGTAGTAATATAAGTTGTTTTAATGAACATAAAAGAGAGGTTGTATGAGAGGAAATCTGAGCTGAATTCTATTTTGGAAGCGTGTAAAGAATCTGAAAATGAGGTCAATAATGCAAGTTCAAGTACTGTGGAAAATTGGGATGGACCATTTGAATGGGATTCTGAAGCAGCTGATCTTAGATTAAACATTTTCGGAATTTTATCTTACCGTGCAAATCAAAAAGAGATTATTAATGCCATATTGAGTGGAAGAAATGTTCTGGTGATTATGGCTGCAGGTGGTGGCAAGAGCCTCTGCTACCAGCTTCCTGCCGTTCTTCGTGATGGAATTGCTCTAGTCGTCAATCCTTTGCTTTCGCTAACTCAAGATCAGGTAATGGGTTTGACTGCTTTGGGCATCCCAGCATATATGTTAACTTCAACAACAAGTAAGGAAAATGAGAAGTTCATATATAAAGCTTTGGAGAAGGGCGAGGGGGAAGCTTCAGATGCGTATGAGAGAGTGGAGTGGACAATCCATTACTCCACAACTCTCTCTTCCCGTGCCCTTTCCTCCACTCTACCACCAACAACTCCCCTCTCCCTTTCATCATCACTATTAATTCTATATCTATCTATATATCTATCTACTCCACTTTCCACACTCTCTCAAAATCCAACTTTCCCTTCCATCTTCCAGGGAGATGAGAAGGACTGGCTAGGTTTAAAGAATTGAACTTTTTTTAGGTTGATTTTAATTTGGGTGTGAATTGTGAATGCTTGGAGGGTTTCTGGAACTATGGGAGTATGGACGTTTTTGTTGTTCTTAATAATACTACTCAAGAGTGATGTTGCATGTTCTAATTACTTGATTGGTCTTGGAAGCTATGATATTACTGGTCCTGCTGCTGATGTTAACATGATGGGGTATGCTAACACAGAACAGATTGCATCCGGGGTTCACTTCCGGTTAAGGGCTCGCGCTTTTATTGTCGGTGAGCCTAAGGGTAACAGGCTAGTGTTTGTTAATCTTGATGCTTGCATGGGTTCACAGCTTGTTACTATCAAAGTACTTGAGAGACTTAAAGCAAGATATGGTGACATATATACAGAAAATAATGTAGCTATTAGTGGAATTCACACGCATGCTGGTCCCGGGGGTTATCTCCAGTATGTTGTGTATATCGTAACATCTCTTGGATTCGTTCGCCAGTCATTTGATGTTCTTGTCGATGGCATTGAGAAAAGCATTGTTCAGGCCCATGAAAATCTCCGCCCAGGATCAATTTTTGTCAATAAGGGTGAAATTTTAGATGCTGGTGTTAATCGCAGTCCTAGTGGTTATCTCAACAATCCTGCTGAAGAGAGAAGCAAATATAAATATAATGTCGATAAAGAAATGTCTCTTTTAAAGTTTGTTGATGATGAGTGGGGTCCTGTGGGAAGTTTCAATTGGTTTGCTACTCATGGAACTTCAATGAGTCGTACAAACTCATTAGTTAGCGGGGATAATAAGGGTGCTGCTGCGCGATTTATGGAAGACTGGTTTGAGCAAAAAGGTTCTGTGAGAAAAGATTCTGTTGGATTTGAAGATGACAGCTTACCTCGAAGAATTTCAAACATCATTCCCAGTCTTAATAATAATCACCATGAATTACTGGAACTTGCTGCCTCGTTCCAATCTCCTCCTGGTAGACCAGCAACCAAAACTTCGAGTGTTGCTAGACGTGTGAGAGGTGTTCTTAGGCAGGACGGCAAACCTAGATTTGTATCTGCATTTTGTCAATCCAATTGCGGTGATGTTAGTCCAAACGTACTTGGAGCCTTTTGTACAGACACTGGACTACCTTGTGACTTCAATCACAGCACATGTGGAGGGAAGAACGAGCTATGCTACGGCAAAGGACCCGGTTACCCCGATGAATTTGAAAGTACACGTATTATAGGGGAGAGACAGTTTAAAAGAGCAGTGGAGTTGTTTAACGGAGCATCCGAACAGATTAAAGGAAAGGTGGATTTTCGACATGTGTACTTAGATTTCTCCAAGCTCGAGGTAAATGTTTCTATCGCAGGAGCTTCTAAGATAGTAAAGACATGCCCTGCTGCAATGGGATTTGGATTTGCTGCTGGAACAACTGATGGACCTGGAGCATTTGATTTTAAGCAAGGTGATGATCAGGGGAATCCTTTCTGGAAACTGGTCCGCAACGTACTGAAAACGCCAGACAAGGAACAAATAGACTGTCAGTATCCAAAGCCTATTTTGCTCGATACCGGTGAAATGAAGCTTCCATATGATTGGGCTCCTTCAATACTTCCACTCCAGATCCTTCGAATTGGACAGTTTGTTATTCTTAGTGTACCAGGAGAATTTACAACAATGGCTGGGAGACGGCTTCGTGATGCAGTGAAGACAGTGCTAAGTGGTGACAAAAGCTTTGGTAGCAACGTTCATGTTGTTATAGCAGGGTTGACCAATACTTATTCACAGTATGTGACCACATTCGAGGAGTACGAGGTGCAAAGATACGAGGGTGCTTCGACGCTTTTTGGTCCCCACACTTTGACTGCATACATTCAGGAGTTCAAGAAGTAGTTCAGAATTTTGAGAAAGTAATGAAGTTGCACAGGCGGCTCTCTCCTCACTTGCAGATATTATTCGTGCATGCCGAAAGCCGTTTGAGAGTTACATGGAACGAATGTTACCCCATGTGTTTTCTCGTTTAATTGACCCCAAAGAGCTTGTTAGGCAAGCATGCTCTACGACTTTGGAGGCTGTTGGTAAAACGTACAGTGTAGATTCTCTCTTGCCTGCATTGCTACGATCTCTTGATGAACAAAGGTCCCCCAACGCCGTTGGTTGATTACTGTGAGGAAAGGATTGACTCTGTTATGTTCTGAGTTTCATCACCATATACAACAAAAGCTTTAACTAGAATGGCAACTGAAGAGCATAATGTCGCAAAGGCTGAAGAGTTTAAAGTCCTTGCTAATGAAGCATTCAAAGATCGGAAATTTTCCCACGCTATTGATCTATATACACAAGCAATTGAGCTAAACAGTCAAAGTGCAGTTTACTATGCTAATCGTGCCTTTGCTCATCTCCGGCTTGAGGAATATGGTAGCGCAATATTAGATGCTACAAAGGCTATTGAAGTTGATCCTAAATATTCAAAGGGATATTACAGGTGAGGTGCTGCTCATCTTGGGTTGGGAAAATTCAAGGAAGCACTGAAAGATTTTCAGCAGGTCAAGAAAATGTGTCCAAATGATCCTGATGCAACAAAAAAATTGAAGGAATGTGAAAAAGCAGTTATGAAACTGAAATTTGAAGAAGCTATTGCTGTACCAGGATCCGTGAAACGTCCAATAGCTGAATCTGTAGATTTTCGTTCAATAGGAAAGGGCCGCAATTCTTCGGTGCCAACCGAAGTTGCCATGGCAGCAGTGACAGTAGCAGTTATGTCAGTGGTGGTTATGTTGTTCAGGACATCAAAGACCACATTAGCAGCTGCAATTGTTGTGGTCGGTTTGCTGTTGGTCCTGTGGGCATTTTGGTGGAATGGCTACAATACTGATGTCGAGCCACAGTATTCTGGAGCAAGAATAGAGGGAGATGTTATTACTTTGGATTTTGTAAAGAAAATGATGGATGATTTCAAGAAACAGCAATGCTTGCATAAGCGGTATACATTCCAGATTGTATTGCAAACGAAAGAGATGTTGCAAGCTTTGCCTTCTCTTGTCGACATAACGGTTCCAAATGGAAAACGTTTTACTGTTTGTGGTGATGTGCATGGTCAGTTTTATGATCTTATGAATATTTTTGAGCTCAATGGTCTTCCTTCAGAAGAAAATCCATATCTCTTTAATGGTGACTTTGTGGATAGAGGATCATTTTCTTTGGAAGTCATTCTCACTTTGTTTGCATTTAAGTGCATGTCTCCATCAGCCATATATCTAGCTAGAGGAAATCACGAGAGCAAGAGCATGAACAAGATATATGGTTTTGAGGGTGAGGTGCGCTCGAAGTTGAATGAAACGTTTGTCGAACTATTTGCGGAAGTATTCTGCTGTTTACCTTTGGCTCATGTTATAAATGAGAAAGTTTTTGTAGTCCACGGTGGTCTTTTTAGTGTTGATGGTGTCAAACTCTCTGAAATCCGATCAATTAATCGGTCTTGTGAGCCTCCCGAGGAAGGGTTGATGTGTGAGTTGCTATGGAGTGACCCACAGTCTATCCCTGGAAGAGGCCCAAGCAAGCGCGGTGTAGGACTTTCTTTTGGTGCAGATGTTACAAAAAAGTTCTTGGAGGCTGCCTTACGATATTATGATATTTCTCAAAGCCCTGAAAATGCAAAATAGAGACACTGTCGAAAAACTCAAGACAGAAGCAGTTAAAGTGGCCACAGACCAAGATTGCAGTACTAATATTTACTGTCCTACTCCTGTCTGCATGGAGGATTTGAACACATCAGTGGCTTCAACTTCTTTTGCGGTTCAGCTTGGGAGAAATGGCGACATCAAGAAGCGGCAGAAAATAGAATTCTGTGGTAGCAGAGCTTTGTTTTTTATCCAGACCATTTTCACTTATCCAAGCCATATTGCAAGCCATATAATCCCAGCCATGTAGCTGACCCCACAAGCTATCCATGTCACTTAAATGAGCTACAAAGAGAAAAATTGCAAAACGACATGTAAAATACCAGCAAAAAAATATCACGCACAACACACCTACTTCAAAACGGCAGAAAATTATCACAAGCGGCAAATCATTTTTTTCACTCATTCTCATCTATAAATAGAATTCATCCCTCACTCTATTCTTCAAGCTTTTCAAGCCAAAAAACCTCTGCTGATTTTCTTCCCCAAATTCCTCACTACCAGAAAAACCTTCGTTCATTTTCTTCTCATATTTCATTCCACCAAATTAACTTCAAATCAACCTCAAACACAGATCAATTCAACCAGAGATTCGTTCAGAAGAAGAAGAGAAGCAAGAAGAAGTTTGGATTGATTTCTTACCTGAGTTTGAAGGTAGATTGAGCTTCACCGTCATTTTCGATCCGTTATCTTTTGTTGTGATTCTTTAAACTGTTGGTACTGTTGTGAAGAACTTTTGATTTCGATCTGTTCGGTGTGATTTTCGCATCCCGTCGCTTTGATCTAACAAGCTTTGAGCTCGAAAAAAATGGTGCGAAGAAGTTACCGTGAAGAAGAAAGGAGAAGATGAAGTTTCTGTTCTCTTTCTCCTTTTAAATTGTTTTTTCATTTATTTATTCTTTTTCTTATCTTTTCTTTTTTTTATATTGTTATTAGTTTATTTTTTATAAACTAATAATAATATTCTTGAAAAAAAGAAAGCATTAAAAAATTATTTGAAAATATTTTGATTAATTGTTGGTGGTTTTGGATCTTGAATTTTGATAAGATTTCATCAATATCAATGGACTTTGGGTGTTGATTTTTATCCACCAAGAGAGGTGATTGATATTGATGATAATTTAATCGATTTAAGATTCAAATTGTGATTTCTTGTCATTCTTATTTTCTTTCTTTTTTTTTATTATTTTTTATTTTTGATCGATGAAATCTATGGATCATAGATTGTTGATTATCAAGGTTGTTTAATCTTCATTATTTCAAATCTATGGACGAATAATCATTGAGATAATTCTCCTTACTTTGGAATAGTGATAGATTACCTTTGATTAATTAATTAAAAATCTTGATTATGATGAGATCATTACCTCTTTTCTTTTTGTGTGGCATGTTTTAGGAGAGTGATTTACATATCACTTCTCTAACATGTATTAACACTAACATTTTATTGACCAGCCTCAGATAGTCGTGGTTTCTACATAAACCCGATTACGATTGCTTAACATAGCGCTAAATTGTCCCTTAATCGGAAAATGATCATTCGTGGCTCAAACTTACGTTTAAAAGTCCAAGTATGTTTAGTTGCTTGTCTTAACTCCAATACCTATGAAAATCATTGTTAGGAGGCTTTGATTCTATCAATCCTCTAATGAATTTTCATTAATCTTGGTCTAAGTGCAAGAATTAATCATCATTGATCATATGTTCTAACCACTAACTACTAATTCACTAACAATATCCTTGTTTAATTTTGTTTATATTCTCTTCTTACTCCTTATTTTTTACTTTTATGCTTCCATTTTATCATTACATACCATATCTTTGTTTATGTTTATGTCATTTTTCTTTTGTCCACTTGGACCATACTTTGTTCAAAACACTAATAAAGGATAAAACATCTAAAAAATTTGGTGCTATTAATTTTGTGGTTATACTCTTGGACCATACTTTGTTCAAAACACTAATAAAGGATAAAACATCTAAAAAATTTGGTGCTATTAATTTTGTGGTTATACTCTTGGACCATTCTTAGACCTTGGACTTCATGGACATTTTGGACTTAGGATTAGGACTTTCTTCCCTATGCTTGGAGAATTTTGAATCTTAGCCTTTATTTGGCTAGATCACTGGCTTATACTTTAAATCGGATGGAATTCTTTTTGCTTGCTTTGGAGTGTGCTACAAGTCGGTTAGATCTTTCTTACCTCTAGCTCTTATTTTGTTTTTTAGGATAGTCACTTCATCTCCTCCCCTTCTTAAATTTTCAAAACTTTCTCCCTTTTTCAAAACCTTCTTGGTTTCAAACTTCCAAACCGCTTTCGCAATAAAACCTTGACTTTTGTCAAGTGATTTTTAAACTTTGTTTTTCTTAATAAAAGTCAATCAATGTTAATCATGCTTTGACCAATTTCAAAAGACATAAAAAATACAAAAACTCATCAACTCTTTTTGTGCCTTTATGCACTTTTCACTTTAAAACTTTTCATAAAGTTTAGATATGATTCATTTCTATAGTTGAGATGTAAATCTCCTATTCCCCATATTATTAAGACTTTGACATTTTCCACGTTGATGTTGAGTGATAGTCTTGTTGATAATCCAAGCAAATCCTCCATCTTTATGTGACGCAAATGTTGTCTTAATACTCGTGGGTGGATAGTCGCAGTTTCCTCCTTGAAATGACGACTTGTTTGAACATCTAAAATCAATCAAAACCAACAAAATTTTGTCATTTGTACCACGAACTACGGGGTTTTGATTCCATATTGCACTTTATGGGTACGTAGGCATGAGACGATAAGTCTCTCCAAACACAAAAATCTAAAAAATATTCTCTTCTCATCTCCCCAATCTCTTTTCAAACAAACCACTTTCAAACCAAAAAGCGTAAATATTTCAAAGGGCTCCTATAGAATACTATAGACGTTTTGGGTGCTAACACCTTCCCATTGCGTAACCAACCCCCTTACCCCGATCTCTGTCTCATGTTCTTATTTTAGAACTCTTCGGTTTTGTTCGCTCTTTTTCCTTTCCTTTATTTGGATAAAATAAAAGTGCGGTGGCGACTCTTGTTTTCTTTGAGTTAAGTTAGTCAATAACTTACACTCACAATTTTTACCGCTACAGAAAAGTGGCGACTCTGCTGGGGACTCCAACGGTTCCTAGTGGGTTTCGCCTACTTTGATTTATTTATCGCTTTCTGTTTGACTTGTTTGTTATTGATTGTTCTGTTTTGGTGCCTGGTAATTTGTGTGGTGAGATAAGTCCTAACCCGGACTTGAGTGCACTTATGATAGGAGGGTGGTATAGTCTTGTTGGCTTACGTGGAGTAGTCCTTACTAAGCTGACTTGAGATCCCCCGCTCGGTGGAGGCCCCTTTGGAAATTACTGATGTCTTACAAGTAGTCGTAATTGATATTACTTTTTCCGACTGGGAGCCTGAGAAGCTGAGGACCTTAGAACCCCTTAACCCATCTTGGCCTTATTAGGACGTGGTGCGGTGGATGTTCAGGTGTAGACTTGAATTGGTCGTTACGCGATACCACACTCAGATGAGTTTCTCTTGAGAATATTGTTGGCCGACGAGTAGTCGTTTAAGCCGATAATATCCAAAAGATGGAATTATGATTCTGGGAACTTTTTAGAACCTTGTTCTACAGGTGATGATATAACCATAGTACATACCATTGTGGGTTGGTTGATTCTTACCTTTGGCTCCATGCTCGTGCCGAACCTTTGAACCTGTGTGCTTTGTATGTCTTGTTTGTGGGTGTTGCATCTTGCACTCATGCATTCATGAGCATTGTGTTTCAGCTGGTTTTTAAGGATCTCAGAGATTTTCTTTTGCAAACATCGCAGATATTGTTGATTATGGATATTGGAAGGAGAAACACTCAGAAGTACGGTTTTCGGGCTCCTGATCTTACAGAGTTGAGAAAGCTAGTGTCCTTGGTAGATGATCGTTCAGGCTTCTCATCTCGTTATGGGAGACTTTTATTTGTTCTTTCTACCAAAATTGAAGACGGAATTCTGAATACCCTTATGCAGTTCTATGATCCTATTTACTGATGCTTCACATTTCCCGATTATCAGCTCATGCCGACCTTGGAAGAATATGCTTATTTGTTAGGTGTACCGGTTTCTGATAAAGTTCCGTATACTGGTTTGGAGGAAGCTCTTAAGCCTCAAGATATCGCTGAAGCTACCCATTTGACGAAGTCGGATATTGATGCAAATCTAAAGACTAAGGGAGGCCTCAAGGGTTTGACTGCTAAGTTCTTGATTGAGAAGGCTACTTTATTTGCTGACATTGGTCGCACATTGGCGTTTGAGGCTATATTGGCTTTACTCATCTATGGACTAGTCTTGTTTCCTAATATTGATAATTTTGTGGACATTAATGCTATTAGGATTTTCTTGATTGGGAACCCTGTTCCAACTTTGCTTGGTGATACTTATTTTTCCATCCATAGTAGGACCTCTAAGGGAAACGGTACCATTGTTTGCTGTCTACCTCTGCTGTATAATTGGTTCGTTTCACACTTACCTCAGACATCTGCTTTTAGGAAAAACAAGGATTGCTTAAGGTGGTCTCAAAGGATTATGTCTCTTACGCATACTGATATCACTTGGTCTTCCTCGGTTTACGATAATGTCCGGATTATTGATAGTTGTGGAGAATTCGCCAATGTTCCTCTTCTTGGAATACAAGGCGGAATTAACTACAACCCGAGTCTAGCTCACCGTCAGCTGGGATATATGCTGAAGGATAGGCCTAAGAATATTTTATTAGAGGGTTTATTCTTTCAAGGAGGGGATGATTCTCTTGGTTTGAAAAGAAAAATGGCTCATGCCTGGACTAAGATTCACAGGTTGGGTAGAGGGGAGCTTGGAAGACAAGTTTGCATTGCTTTAGAACCTTACACGCTTTGGGTGAAGAAGAGGGCTATGGAGCTTAAGATGCCTTACCCTATTGAGAAACCTCTGACTACTGTGATCTCTACGCCACTCCCTACGGCAATCCCTGTTTCTTCTGATGATGTGAAGATACTTCAAGACGCTTTGGCTAAGATGAAGGAAGAGAAAGAGATGTGGGAAAGTAAGTTTCAAGCTTCTGACAAAGAGAAGATGGAATTGCAAAAACAGATGAAGGAGAAAGACGACTTGATAGAGTTACTTGAGCGGCGCGCTGTGAAGAGGCATGCAGAGGATTTATTTTCCTCTACTACTCCATCAGCACATCCTCCTACTTCTGGTGCTTGGAAGGGTATTGTAGATCAGCTTGTGCTAGAGAAGATCACCATGAAACACAACTATGAGAAAGAGATTAAGAGACTCCGAAGGAAGTATCAGCTTGGATCGTCATCAGATGTTCCTTAGGACCTAGCTTTTTCTTATTTTGATATTATTGTATTTTGTATTTCCAAGTGTAACTCTTTCCAATATTCAATGAAATGAGATGTTTATCAGTATTTCAAGAAGTGTTATTTTTCTTTATGATGTTTGTAATTGCTTTATATCTTAAAGATCTTTGAAAACTGGTTGAAACACCTGCATTTTGCATTTGCATTCGCATCATCGTGCATTGTGTGTTGCCTTTTCCAGATGTCTTATTTGTTTCTTTTGGCCTTCCTTCAGTCAAGCTGTCGCATCACTACAACACTCGGGCTAGCTCTAAGAAAAAGATGGATCAGTTGCAACAAGAGAACCGCGAGCTCCGTGAAGAGGTATCAACTCTGAAAGATGGTTTGGAGAGACTGACTGCCGCAATGGAAGCTCTGGTGGCTGCTCAGAATCAGCCACCACTACCTCCTCCTTCTCCTGTCCAAGGAACTGTGATTTCTGAAATCGGATCAACGCCCATTTCTGTGGCCCCGATTAATACTTCTCAATATCAAATGCCTGTTGGTTTCCCTTGGGGCATGCCTAACAATTATGTGCCAGAGGGATATCGACCTCCTGTTCTCGAAGGTTCTAGACTCCCTGCTGTCATGGCTGTGCCACCTCCTGTGGTTAATGTTGTTCCTAATGCTGAAGTTCCGGTTGTTCCTACTGTCATACCTGTGCCACCGCCTGTAATTCACGCTATGCCTTATACTGAAGAACAGATTTTCCATACTGCTCCGAGCGAGAGTTTGGATGTTATGGATCGAATAGATGACTTTCAAGATCAGTTTGCTGAAATGCAAAGAGAAATCAGGGCTTTAAGGGGAAAGGAGTTATTTGGAAAGAATGCTCATGAGCTTTGCCTTGTTCCAAATGTGAAGATTCCCGCTAAGTTCAAGGTTCCGGATTTTGAAAAATACAAAGGGAACACTTGTCCGCAAAGTCATTTGATTATGTATGCTAGAAAGATGTCTACCTATACTGACAACCATCAGTTGTTGATCCACTATTTTCAAGATAGTCTTACTGGTGCTGCGCTGAAATGGTATATGGGACTCGATAGTACACAAATCAAGACATTCAACGATCTTTGTGAAGCTTTTGTTCGTCAGTATAAGTATAATCTCGATATGGCGCCAGACCGTGATCAGCTTCGCGCAATGTCTCAAAAAGAGAAAGAAACTTTTAAAGAATATGCGCAAAGATGGCGTGAGATTGCAGCTCAGATAAGCCCTCCGCTTGAAGAGAAAGAAATGACCAAGATTTTTCTGAAGACTCTGGATTCATTTTACTATGAAAGGATGGTTGCGAGCGCTCCTAGTGATTTCACGGAAATGGTTAATATGGGGATGAGATTAGAGGAAGCTGTCCGTGAGGGACGTCTGATAAAAGAAGGAAATTCTGGAAGTACAAAAAAGCCTGGTGTTGGGTTCCCTAAGAAAAAAGAGGGAGAAACTAATGCTATATCTCAGGAAAGGTCTAGAAGACGCAGAGTTGTGAACAACAATGGTAGTCGTCGTCAGCAACAAGTAGCATCTGTTATGCCTGTTGTCAGTACACAGAGGAAAACACAATTTGATCCCATTCCAATGACGTATACTGAGCTCTTTCCGGCTTTAATAAAGAATAATTTGGTTCAACCTCGTGATCCGCCGGCTGTTCCAACTGAAATTCCATGGTGGTATAAGCCAGATGCTCATTGCGCATTTCATCAAGGTGCCCCTGGACACGATATCGAAAATTGCTATCCTCTGAAGCATGAAGTTGCAAAGCTCGTAAAAAGCGGTATTCTGTCTTTTGAAGATACCAACCCTAATGTGCAATCAAATCCGTTTCCTAAACATGGTAATGCAACTGTTAATATGGTATATGGCTGTCCTGGTACATACCGTATTTTCGACATTCGCTGGATTCGGAGATCGCTTGTTGAAATGCATGCTACTTTGAGTGAGTTCCATGATATTGAGCATGATTATGCCGCCTGTTGTATTTGTTCTGTGAACCCTCGAGGGTGTGTGATTGTGAAAAGGGACTTACAAAAGATGATGGATGAGAATTTGATTCAGGTTACTGCAAACAGAAATGAAGTGGAGAACGAGGTGAATGTCATAGTCCCACGTTTCAATATTCCTGAGCGGGTTGTAATTTCTTACAACAGTCAGAAATCTGCTGTGACGCCTTTGGTTATCCGTTTGCCTGGCCCGACGCCGTATGAATCCGATAAAGCTGTTCCCTACAAATACAATGCTACTATGTTGGAGGATGGAAAAGAGGTTCCCATTCCTTCTCTTCCCTCAGTTGTGACTATCGCTGATGTCGGACGTGTAACCAGAAGTGGTCGAGTATTTGATAATGTGCCTTCAAAGACAAGTGAAGATACTGGGAGTAAGCAAATTCAGTTAAGGACTACTGTGGAGTCTGGTCAATCAAGTGATGTAAATCAGAAGTCAGATAATGATGAGGTATTGAAATTGATCAAGAAGAGTGAATATAATGTGGTGGATCAATTGTTACATACACCGTCAAAAATATCTGTTTTATCTCTGTTAATGAGCTCTGAGGCTCATCGTGAATCATTGCAAAAAGTATTGGAACAAGCTTATGTAGATCATGATGTGACTGTTAACCAGTTTGATAGCATTGTTGCCAATATCACTGCGTGTAACAATCTGAGTTTTTGTGATGAAGAGTTGACTGATCATGGAAGAAATCATAATTTAGCTCTCCATATTTCCACGAATTGCCAGGAAGACGCTCTATCCAATGTGCTGGTTGATACTGGGTCATCGTTGAATGTGATGCCAAAATCTACTTTGTCCAGATTATCTTATCAAGGTACTCCTATGAGGTTCAGTGGGGTCATTGTGAAAGCCTTTGATGGATCGAGGAAAACCGTGATTGGAGAGGTTGATCTCCCTATCAAGATTGGTCCGTGTTTTTTCCAGATCACTTTTCAAGTCATGGATATTCGTCCTGCTTATAGTTGTCTTCTAGGACGCCCATGGATCCATGAAGCTGGAGCTGTTACTTCGACACTGCATAAAAAGTTAAAATTCGTGCAGAATGGTAAACTTGTCGTTGTTGGTGGAGAACAGGCTATGTTGGTAAGCAGTTTGTCGTCTTTTTCTTATATCGATGCGGAAGAAGATATTGGAACTCCGTTTCAGGCTCTTTCTGTGGTTGATAAAGCTGTTAAGAAGGATGGGGCGTCCATGTCTTCTCTAAAAGATGCACAACGTGCAGTGGATAATGGCCAAGCTGATGGATGGGGCCGAATCATTGAAGTTGCTGAGAAAAAAGATAGAGCTGGTTTGGGTTTTACATCTGGTTCAACCCAAAATGAGCTGAAGAGTATTCATGAAGTCTTTCGAAGTGCTGGGTTCATCCATTGCAAAGATCATTCTACAGCTGCAATTCTCGAAGATGACCAAGAGGAAGAAATGCCCAACTTTGTGACACGTGGATCGATATGCCAGAATTGGATCGCTGTTGATGTTCCTACTGTTGTTCATGTTTCAAAGTAATTTGTTTTTGTTTCTTTCAAAAAATCCTTTCACTCTGCCCAAGGTGAAAGTGAATTTGTGAGGGCTTTGTTTCAACTTTTATCATCATCAATAAAATGTTTTTCTGTTTATCCATATGTTATTTTTCTTTTTTGCTTTACTTCTGAAAAATGGTAACATAAAAAACCGAAAAAGTATAATAATGTTATAATCACTCTTATCTGCATAATATTTTCATTTTTTTGTTCATATTCTAAAATCAAACATAAAATCATTGTGCAGATTGATTGTTAAACCCATTGGAAACAATGACCATATGCCCCCTCCCAACTTTGAGTTCCCTGTGTTTGAAGCGGAAGAGGAGGATATTGAAGAAATTCCTGATGAGATTTCTCGATTGCTTGAGCACGAGGAGAAGGCCATTCAGCCTCATGAAGAGCCGGTGGAATTGGTTAATCTGGGTTCCGATGATGATAAAAAAGAAGTCAAGATTGGGGCACTGCTTCAGTCAGATGTTAAGAAGAGGATGGTAGAGCTTCTTAGAGAATATGTTGACGTGTTTGCTTGGTCCTATCAAGACATGCCTGGTCTTGATACCGGTATTGTGGAGCACCATTTGCCATTAAAGCCTGAATGTTCACCCGTGAAGCAGAAATTGAGAAGAACTCATCCTGACATGGCAGTGAAGATTAAAGAAGAGGTTCAAAAGCAGATTGATGCTGGTTTTCTTGTGACCGTAGAATATCCTCAATGGGTGGCCAATATCGTGCCTGTTCCAAAGAAAGACGGAAAAGTCCGAATGTGCATTGACTATAGAGATTTGAATAAAGCAAGTCCAAAAGATGATTTTCCACTACCACACATTGATTTGTTGGTAGATAATACTGCTAAGTTCAATATCTTTTCATTTATGGATGGATTTTCCGGTTATAATCAAATAAAGATGGCACCTGAGGATTGTAAGAGCACAGATTGTGTCTTAGTAATATCTCTATGTTTTGATGATAACATTAATGATAATTTGTATACAAGAATTATACTCTCTAAATTTGTTCTAAACTGTTTTCTACAGGCACAAAAGATTTTAATCTTAAAGAGCAAATTTGATGTGAACAATAAATTCTGAATGGCTCAAGAGCATCTGAAGATTAGAAGAATCTGAAGTATAAGAGCTTAGTCATCAAGATTCTGAAGATACAACACGCTGCATATATTATCAAGAATCTGAATGAAAGAAGACTCTGAGTGAAGAGACTCTGAATGAGAGAAGACTCTGATCTGAGTGAAGACTCTGATCTAAGAGCATGTTACGCTTCAAGCACACAGCTGCACCAGACTCTGATTCAGCAACATCTGAAGAACATCTTAGGCTCTGAAGTTTCCAGAAGATTCTGAAGACTGAAGACTCTGATATTGATTGTTGATCTGAACTATCTGAAGAATTATTTGAAGAAGATTATTTTAATATATCCGTTGGAATATGCCAGCAAATCTTTCCTTAATTGGGATAGACATAAATCTCTGCAAGAAGATTATTCCTCTGATACATTCCAGATATGGTAAATTCACAGCTCAGCAGACAATTGCTACACCCACATTTTGTGCGCCGTCTCTCTGCTGCAATAGTACAAAGGACAGTACTATTTGATATTGGAAATATCTTCTCCAACGGTAAAATATTCTCTCCAATATTCAAGTGGCTATATAAAGGAAATCATAGCTCATTCTTCAAGTGACGAACTTGGACGAAAACGATTGCAAGAACACTCTCACGCGAAAAGCTCTCATATTCTTTGCTGTTCATACATTGTTCTAAACTTAGAGAAATAACACAGTTGTGTTTATAGCTTTATTAGAAGCAATTTCTTACTCTTACATTGTATTACATTAATTTGTAAAGGAAGTTTTCCTTAAGAGGATCTAGGTTAGATCAGTAGCTCTTGAGAAGACTAAGAACAGTTGTTCTTAGGTGTTGCTATTTGTAATCAGTTGATTTGAATAGTGGATTAAGTCCTTGTTGAGAAAGGCAAATCACTCTTGAAAAGGGTGGACTGGAGTAGTTGAGTTCAACGAACCAGGATAAAAATACTTGAGTTTTTATCTTTGATTATTTTCTGTCATACTTATTCAACCCCCCCTTCTAAGTATTTTCTCACCTTCAGTTGGCATCAGAGCTCCGGTTCTGAGTGTGCATTCACTTAACCGTGACAGATAAAGATCCAGTGAGAAGAATACTCTGTTATTTATTTGGTTGCTAATATGGGTGATATTCCTACATCAAGCAACAAATATGAAGGAGACAGAATCAGCACCAAACCTCCAATGTTTGATGGAGAAAAATTTGATTATTGGAAAGATAGACTTGAAAGTTTTTTCTTGGGGTATGATGCTGATCTCTGGGATTTAGTCATTGATGGATATGAACATCCTACTAAGGATGGCAAAAAGATTGATAGAAAATCAATGACTGAGGAGCAGAAGAAAGAATTCAAGAATCATCACAAAGCCAGAACCATACTTCTTAATGCAATCTCTCATACAGAGTATGAGAAGATTACCAACAGAGACACTGCTCATGATATGTTTGAGTCTCTCAAAATGACTCATGAGGGAAACTCTCAGGTGAAAGAAACAAAGGCTCTGGCGCTGATACAGAAGTATGAAGCGTTCAAGATGGAAGAATCTGAGAACATTGAGACTATGTTTTCCAGATTTCAGATTCTAACAGCTGGGTTGAAAGTTCTGGACAAGGGCTACTCAACATCTGATCATGTCAAGAAGATCATCAGAAGTCTTCCTACCAGATGGAGACCTATGGTGACTGCATTGAAGCTGGCCAAGGATCTGAACAAAATCTCATTAGAAGAACTCATCAGTTCTTTGAGAAGTCATGAGATTGAGCTGGAGGAAGATGAACCCCAGAAGAAAGATAAAGGTAAATCCTTAGCTTTTAAATCTAACAAATCTGTTAAAGCTTTGCAGGTAAATGAAGAAAGCTCTGAGGAATCTTCTTCTGAAGAAGAAGATGAACTATCCATGCTGTCCAGAAGGATCAACAAACTCTGGAAGCACAAAGGGAAGAAGTTCAACAACTTCAGAAGATCTGATCAAAAGAGAGAATCTTCTGGACACAGAAGATCTGGCAAGAAAGAGGTCACTTGCTTTGAATGTAAAGAACCTGGACACTACAAGAGTGAATGTCCCAAACTTCAAAAGGAAAAACCCAAAAGGAAGTTTGATAAAAAGAAAAAGGTTCTGATGGCTACATGGGATGACTCAGATGAATCTGAATCATCTTCTGAATCTGAGGAAGAATGTGCAAATGTTGCGCTGATGGCCAACACAAATGATCAAGATGAAGGAACGTCATCATCTGAATCTGAGTCAGAATCAGACTCTGACTCTGAGGAGGTATTTTCTGAACTCTCCAGAGCTGAACTTGTTGAAAGTTTATCTGACATGTTGGAAAGCTACAGCAAGATTAAACTCAAATACAAGAAGCTGAAAAGCAATCTTGAATCTGAGATTGATCTTCTGAGAACAGAACTTGTTGAGCAGAAAGAAATAAATTTAAAACTCAAAAATGATTTAGAAACAACTCAATAAGAATCTGATACTGAAACAGAGTCAAGTGAAAATATTTTAGAAAAATATGACTCCAGTTTTAAAAGATTCCTCACTAAAAGCATAGACAGAAGCAAAATGGCTTCTATGATCTATGGTGTTAGTGGGAACAACAGAAGAGGCATTGGATGTGAATCTTCCTCTGGAAGCAATCCAAAATCTGTTGATAAACTCTTCATCAAGAAGACTCCTCTGTATTCTCATTTTAAGTTTGGTCATCTGAATGATATTAAACATACAAGCTCTGAAAAGAGTACTTATGTGTTTAAGCCAAGGGCTAGCCAGAATAAACACTATGTTGAAAAACAGAAGTTTAGGCAAAACCACAGAACATCTAACCCCAAAGGACCCAAGAAGATCTGGGTACCTAAAAGCAAAATAATACCTGTTGCAGATGTTCTTAGCAGCAAAATCCAGACACCAATCATGGTACCTGGACTCTGGATGCTCACGACATATGACGGGCGAAAGGTCTATGTTCCAAAGCCTGGAACTTAGATCTGGAGGGGACGTGAAATTTGGAGGGAACCAGAAGGGCAAGATCATTGGCTCTGGTACAATAGGTAATGGTAACCTACCCTCTATTTCTAATGTTCTGTTAGTTGAAGGATTGAAACATAATCTATTGTCCATAAGTCAATTAAGTGACAATGGTTATGATATCATCTTTAATCAAAAATGCTGCAAAGCTGTATGTCAAAAGAATGGTTCAATCCTATTCAGTGGAAAGAGGAAAAACAACATTTACAAAATTAACCTTTCAGAACTTAAAGTTCAAAATGTAAAATGCCTTTTATCTGTGAATGATGAGCAATGGGTCTGGCATAGAAGATTGGGACATATTAATATGAGACGTATATCTCAGATTAATAAACTCAATCTGGTCAGAGGACTCCCTAATCTGAAGTTCAATTCAGATGCTCTGTGTGGCGCATGTCAAAAGGGTAAATTTTCAAAATCTCATTTTAAACCAAAAAATGTTGTTTCCACTTCTAGACCATTGGAATTACTTCATATTGATCTGTTTGGACCAGTGAAAACTGCATCCATCAGAGGCAAGAAGTATGGGTTAGTCATTGTAGATGACTACAGCAGATGGACATGGGTAAAGTTTCTAAAACACAAGGATGAGTCTCATTCTGTGTTCATTGACTTCTGCAATCAAGTCCAGACTGAAAAAGAATGCAAAATTATTAAAGTCAGAAGTGATCATGGTGGTGAATTTGAAAACAAATATTTTGAAAAATATTTTTCTGAAAAAGGAATTGCACATGATTTCTCCTGTCCTAGAACTCCACAACAAAATGGAGTTGTAGAGAGGAAAAATAGAACATTGCAAGAAATGGCCAGAACCATGATCAACGAGACAAATCTGGCAAAATACTTTTGGGCAGAAGCAATAAATACAGCATGTTATATTCAGAACAGAGTGTCTGTAAGACCTCTTCTGGAAAAGACTCCCTATGAATTGTGGAGAAACAGAAAGCCCAACATTGCTTATTTTCATCCATTTGGATGTATTTGTTATATGCTTAACACTAAAGATCATCTGAACAAGTTTGATTCCAAAGCACAGAAGTGTTTCATGCTTGGTTATTCTGAACGCTCTAAAGGCTACAGAGTATTCAATACTGAAACACAGATTGTGGAAGAATCTATTCATGTTAGATTTGATGATAAGCTTGGCTCTGAAAAGCCAAAGCAAGTTGAAAGTTCTGCAGATAGAGAAGTTATTCTCACAGACTCTGAAGGCTCAGAGGCAGACAAGACTGAAGACAAAGACTCTGAAGCAAACCCAGATGCTACGCCTCTAACTTCCCAACTTGACAATCTGCATATTTCTGAAAGACCAACAGTCAGAGGATCTTCTTCCAGAATGAAAGCTTCTCATCCAGAGGATGTGATAATTGGAAAGAAAGATGATCCAATAAGGACAAGAGCATTTCTCAGAACTTCTGAATCTTCCTTTTGTGGCTTAGTGTCAATTATAGAACCAACATCTGTTGATGAGGCTCTGGAAGATAATGAATGGATTTTAGCTATGCAAGAGGAGCTGAATCAATTCACAAGGAATGAAGTCTGGGATCTGGTTCCAAGACCTAAAGGTTTCAATGTCATTGGAACAAAATGGGTTTTCAGAAATAAACTTAATGAAAAAGGAGAAGTTGAAAGGAACAAAGCAAGACTGGTTGCTCAAGGCTACAGTCAACAAGAAGGCATAGACTACACAGAAACATATGCTCCTGTTGCAAGGTTAGAGTCTATACGCTTGCTTATTTCATTTGCTGCACAACATAACATCACTCTTTATCAGATGGATGTTAAAAGTGCTTTTCTTAATGGAATTATAGAAGAGGAAGTGTATGTCCACCAACCTCCTGGTTTTGAAAATGAAAATTTTCCAGATCATGTTTACAAACTGAAAAAATCTCTTTATGGACTAAAACAAGCTCCCAGAGCTTGGTATGAGAGGTTGAGTAATTTTCTTCTGAAGAAAAATTTCATCAGAGGAAAAGTGGATACCACACTATTTTGTAAAACCATTAAGAAAGATTTGTTGATTTGTCAAATTTATGTAGATGATATTATTTTTGGATCAACAAATATTATGCTTGGAAAGGAGTTTGCTGAATGTATGCAGGCAGAATTTGAGATGAGCATGATGGGAGAACTGAGATTCTTTCTGGGAATCCAAGTAAATCAGACTCCAGAGTGCACCTACATACATCAGACCAAGTATGTTAAAGAGCTTCTGAAGAAGTTTAACATGCTGGATAGCAAAATGGCAAAGACTCCAATGCATCCTACAAGCACTCTAGGTAAGGAAGAGGTAAGTAAGAAGGTAGATCAGAAACTCTACAGAGGTATGATAGGATCTCTTCTTTATTTGACTGCTTCTAGACCAGACATTCTGTTTAGTGTTTGTTTATGTGCTAGATTCCAATCAGATCCTAGAGAATCACACTTAACTGCTGTTAAGAGGATTCTAAGGTATCTGAAAGGTACTGCTAATGTTGGTTTGTGTTACAGAAGATCTGACGAATATTCACTAGTTGGATTCTGTGATGCTGACTATGCTGGAGATAGAGTTGAGCGCAAAAGTACTTCTGGAAGCTGTCAGTTTCTTGGAAGTCATCTGATCTCGTGGTACAGCAAGAAGCAACCAACAATTGCACTATCAACCACAGAGGCAGAATGTTAGACTAAGGCACGGATCTAGAAGGGGGGGTTGAATAGATCCCTTTTAAAAAAATTTGAGTGGCGCTACCAATAAAATTGGTTTTCAAAATTGTTTTCAAATGCGGAAGCGGCCTTGGAAAATATAGTCTAAAACGAACAACTATTGGAGAGCCGGATATGCGTCAAGCAGATGAATTTAAGACGATAACGGATAGTAAATCACTACACACTTTTATGCAAAACTCAGATGTGATTCACTCGTACTATTTCCTTATTCCAATGATCAAAAAATTACACCAAAACTAGCAGCAAAATTAAGGCAATTTTAGTTCAGCACTTTTGTCGAATAGTTGGTGTGCACAAATACCTTAAATGATATTTGTGTTGAATGAGTGATTGAAAAAGCCTTAGTACAGTATTTCTATTGTACTTAGTAGTTAAAAAACAGTGTTTCACCAACTCACTCAATCAATACTACAATTTGACAAAATCACTTATTCTAGAATCACTTAATTTTTAAGCTGTAATTGAAAATGCAGAAAATAAAGGAACACAAGATTTGATGAGGCAGTTCCCCCAGTCGTCCTCGCGTTGGGGTACGTCTGCCCTCAATTCTACAATGAGAATTGAGATATGTATTGAATAGATATCACCTGTTTGGTAGAACAGTTATACACAAGAATCGATAGACAATTGATACAAACAATCTTAATGTTGCTGATAATTTCTACCACTTCTTGCCCCTTGATTCAAGATGAATCAAGTCCTCCAATTTGATGTGAATGACCTCCGATTGCAGCCACCTTATTGACAACTCTTCCGTTGATCAAACCTTCGGCACGGCTGATCTTAGACACACCCAAATTGAACCCGGAACGTCTTCAACCTTTCAACGCCCTAGCTACTAGATTGATCAACCTTCCGCTAATCAATCACCTTCGCACTCGCTTGATTGTTGAACCGACGATTCCGTAACAAAAGCCTTCAAAACCTGTAGTCTTGATAGGTAAAACCTCAAAGGTTTTCTCCCAAGAAACACCTGCACCAGCTTCCACTCGAACCGGATCTTCAATCACGCGTTCGAACCTTATCACCGTCGAGCAAACCACAAACCGCAGCAAAAAATTGATTATCTGTAATTTGAGGATTTGTGAGTTGATTGAACGATGAAGATGAAGAACACTGATGCACCTCTTTCACGTTTCTTGACCTGAACACTTTCTCACAATGCTTTCAAAAATGTTTGTTGTTAAAATTGAAAAGACAGCTATTTATAGTAATATACAAAACAGACAGTTGACAGATCAATGAAACATAGCAGAATTTCTGTTTCTGCGCGCGAACGGTCGACCATAGGGTCGGCGTGCGCTGAGCCGTGTGACACTCAAACTGTCATGCGCCGAGTCAGCGGTCGACGCATGATCTTCATGCGCTGACCCGTGAGATTCTTAAACCTGCATGCGCCAAGTTAACGGTCGACGCATGACCTTCATGCGCTGACCCGTGTGAACTGAATGAAACTGTGTGCTGACGGTATGGTCGGCTCATGGTTCAAAAATCTGCAAAAACATAAATTTCTACAGCTTTTTGTGCATTACGTCATTGTAAAAATTGAATCATAAGTAGCGTGAATGATTTAAACGAAAGAAGGATATCTCTTAGCAAGTTGTCATCATCAAAAACCAAAGGCACGCTTGTGTTGGTAGATACTTTGCCTTCACATTCTCCCCCTTTTTGATGATGGCAACCTACTGTTACGCAACACGTGATAGGTATAGGTATGCTCCCCCTTTCTTTTACAATTATAGCGGTCGTAATCATCGTCTATCTACTGCTCGGTTCTCCCCCTTTGACAACATCAAAAAGAGGTAAACTCGTGACACAATAACAACACATTGAATCATGCATAAATGAGATACCAACAGATGAGAAGTAAACAACAGTTATACATACGATGGAGATAACAGTTAATAGATTACAGAACCACAAAAATGTCATGATAGCAACATAGAAGTAAGCAACAATCATAGTGAGTTTGGGCAGAAAAGCAAAACACAACAAACAAAATGAATGCAAGCCAAAACAGGAAACAACAAATGACATATGAGCGCATGCTAATAGCCCCGTCCACGTCCGCGACCACGACCACGCCTGTCATAGTAATGAGGATGGCGTTGGGGATGAGCTAGATCAGTAAATTCTTCTGTGATGTTATTCAAAAAGTCAAGACTGTCGACAATGGCGCGCTCTTCAGCTTGATGACAGTGAGTTAGAGTCTCGAATCGAGCGTCCAGCTGAGTCGACATTCCACTGATCCGTTCATTTTGGTTATGCAGTTCAGAACGAATTTGTGCCATTCTTTCATTTTGATCCCTCATGAATTTTTGCTGTTGTTCCTGCATATTGGTCATAAAATTTCGCTGTTCCAACTGCATCGACTGCATCATTTCTAAAATCTCCGAATTGTTTGACGGTTGTTGAGGAGAAGGTGGGTCTGCAGTGCTTGGTTGATACGGCTGATAGAATTTGCCAAGGGTGGTCCACCCGGTGTATTGCCATTCACCCCAGCCTTGGTTATTCTCCTCATCCTCATTTTCCTGTTGGTTTGAGTAGGCAGACCAGTTATTGTGTTGATTGTCATCTTGATATGTTTGTTGATAGTTTTCAGAAGGCACGTATGGTTGATGACCTTCATTAATATCGTGGTCCAGCTGAGTCTCATCAGCGGTTTCTTGTGCCTCTCCTGCATTGTCACCTTGATTGTCTTCATCTTCACTTGAGCTTCCTTCTGCTTCTTCATCTTCTCCACCCTCTGACTCATCAGCACTTTCTTCACTCGAGGAGGCAGCTGCAGCCATGGTTGAGCGCCGATAACATCTGTACTTTTTGAGCGACTGCAGAGTTTAAAGCTTCCTGAATGAATGAGCCATAGGCGAGCGCGGTGCCTCGCTTGGAGTCTCTTAGTTCATACATCCGGCTTGTAATATAGTAATGGTCGACTCAATATGCAACAAACAGCAGATTTTTGTATTTTACCATATTCAGAGGTACATGCTATGCAAAAATGATGTCATGACATATAAGAAAAAAATATCTATATACATATGCAGTAGATGTCATACAAATTTAGCGTAGTATAAGCGATATGATTTGAGATCAACAGGATTATCAAACAAAGAGAGAGAGAAAGAACAATATCACCTTGATGCCTGATTTGCTTGATACACAACATACTTATACTTACACGAATATCAAATTGTTAGAAGTACAACAGCATGATTATTTGAATGAAATAAGATAACATCAGCAAATATTATTCCCGTTCCGAAATGTCGAGGATGCCAAGTTCTCGGCGGATATGAAAGAAAGGTTCCGTTGCTAGCGGCTTTGTGAAAATGTCCGCTAGTTGGTTTTTAGTGTCAACGTGTTCAAATACAACATCACCTTTCTCAACATGGTCCCTAAGAAAATGGTGTCGAATTTCTATATGTTTAGTGCGAGAGTGTAATACGGGATTTTTGGTAAGGTTAATAGCGCTAGTGTTGTCACATAGGATAGGAATACGTTCAAGTTTAAGATTGAAATCTAGTAGTTGTTGCTTAATCCACAGAATTTGAGCACAACAACTACCAGCGGCAACGTATTCCGCCTCGGCCGTTGATAAAGCAACTGAAACTTGTTTCTTGCTATGCCAACTAACCAAGGAGTTTGAAAACAAATGACATGTACCACTAGTGCTTTTCCTATCCGATTTGCACCCGGCAAAGTCGGAATCGGAGTAACCTACCAACGAGCAATCACTACCCTTAGAATACCACAATCCATACTTCGGGGTACCTGACAGGTATCGAAGAATTCGTTTAACAGCTTTTAGGTGGGATTCTTTGGGACATGATTGGTATCGTGCACACATGCACACACTAAACATAATATCAGGACGTGACGCAGTAAGATAGAGAAGTGAACCAATCATACCTCTATATCGTTTTACCTCTACGTCCTTGCCATTTTCATCTTTATCCAAATTTACGCATGTAGGCATTGGGGTGTCTATGGCCTTGGATTTTGCCATGTCAAATCTCTTGATCAAGTCCAAACAATATTTTGTTTGGCTCACGAATGTCCCTTCTTGGAGTTGTTTAATTTGCAGGCCGAGGAAGTATGTGAGCTCCCCCATCATACTCATCTCGAATTCGCCCTGCATGAGGTCAGAAAACTCTCTCACGAGATTCATGTTAGTGGATCCAAATATAATATCGTCAACATAGATTTGCACCAAAATCAAGTGCTTTCCTTGACGTTTAATGAAGAGTGTAGTGTCAACCTTTCCTCGTGAGTACCCCTGATTAAGTAAAAACTTACTTAGTCGCTCATACCAAGCTCTAGGAGCTTGTTTGAGACCATATAAAGCTCTTTTTAACTTGTAAACATGTTCAGGGTATTCATGAGATTCAAAACCGGGAGGTTGAGACACATATACTTCTTCATTTATGTGACCGTTAAGGAACGCACTTTTAACATCCATTTGAAATAACTTAAAATCCTTTGCACATGCAAAGGCGAGTAAAAGGCGTATAGCCTCGAGTCGGGCAACCGGCGCATAAGTTTCCTCATAGTCGATGCCTTCCTCTTGGTTATACCCTTGAGCGACCAATCTCGCTTTATTACGGGTTATTACCCCGTTTTCGTCCAACTTGTTCCTAAACACCCATCGGGTGCCGATTACTCGATGGCCTCGCGGAGGAGGGACAAGGTCCCATACCTCGTTTCTTTTAAACTGATTTAGTTCCTCTTGCATCGATAAAAACCAGTGCTCATCGAGTAGGGCCTCTTTGGGGCTTTTAGGCTCTATTTGTGAAACGAAAGCGAAGTGATAACAAAAGTTACTTAGCTTAGATCGAGTGGTGACTCCCTTTGTGATGTCTCCGAGAATATTGTCAATTGGATGATCTTTACACGACTTCCAAGCTTGAGGGAGATCATCGTTTGTAGGCGGATGAGCTTCCTCAGTTACCTCATGGTGTGCATCCTTATCCTCCTCAATTTTGACTCTATCGGGTTGATCAATCCCCGTTTCGCCACCTTTGAGTATGTCTTCTGTGGATGTACCTGCACCATGAACAACACTATCCTTTCCGACATTTCTCGGATAGGACTCATCAAACGTAACGTGCACAGACTCTTCAACAGCTAGTAATCTTTTATTATAAATCCTATATGCTTTACTTGATTGTGAGTACCCTAGAAAAATGCCTTCATCGGCTTTTGAATCAAACTTGCCCAAGTTTTCCTTTCCATTGTTTAATACAAAGCACTTGCATCCAAAAACATGAAGGTGAGAAACATTAGGCTTTCGCCCTTTTAAAAGTTCATACGGAGTTTTGTTTAGAATGGGGCGGATGAGTACCCTATTCAAAACATAACATGCCGTACTAATGGCGTCGGCCCAAAAGTATTTTGGTAAACCACTATCATTAATCATTGTTCTTCCCAATTCTTCTAAAATTCTGTTTTTACGCTCCACAACCCCATTTTGTTGAGGAGTTCGTGGAGCCGAGAAGTTATGATCGATGCCATGGTTACCGCAATATTCTTCAAATAAATGATTTTCAAATTCACCTCCGTGGTCACTTCTTATTGACACAATGTTTGTATTTAACTTATTTTGGGAGAGCTTGGCAAATCTCTCAAAAGCGGCAAACGTGTCACTTTTACTCACTAAGAAGATGGTCCAACAGAACCTAGAAAAGTCGTCCACTATTACGAATCCGTAATAGTTTCCTCCTAGACTTTTGATCCTAGACGGCCCAAACAAGTCCATATGAAGTAGTTCAAGAGGTCTCGTTGTTGAAATAATCTTTTTGGATTTAAAGGAGATCCTCGTTTGTTTTCCTTTTTGACAAGCATCACAAAGGTGATCCTTGGTGAACTTAATTTTGGGAAGTCCTAGTACTAGATCTTTTGAGACAATCTTATTGAGTAAGTCAAAGTTGACATGCGCTAAGCGCCTATGCCATAGCCATGAGTCTTCACTCATAGATATGAGACATTGATCGCTTGTTGGGGATACCACATTCAAGTCAAGCATATACACATTGTTTACTCTAAAACCAATAAACACATTCTTCTTATCACTTTCATGCACAATTTTGCAGCAATCTTTTGAAAAGGAAACATTGTAACCTTTGTCGCATAATTGGCTAATGCTAAGGAGATTATGTTTAAGGTTTTCGACAAGCAACACATCGGAAATTGTAGTAGAGGAGGGATTACCTATACTACCTTTACCTAGTATCGCTCCGCGGTTGTTATCACCGTATGTTACATACCCTTTCTTCTTAGCCACGAAGTCTATGAATAAGGATATGTCTCCAGACATGTGCCTTGAGCACCCACTATCAAGAACCCATCTTCTCTCGGTGGACTCGACACATTTCACCTGTCAAAATATAACTTAGAAAAGGGAGGTACCCAATGGCATATTGGGTCCTAATAGGTTAGCGACAAGACGGTTGCGTTTGGGCAACCATTGGTAGATGCCTTTAGGAACAAGAAATCTCCTAAATCGACATTTACCAATGGAGTGGCCTTTCTTGCAACAGTAAAAGCATACAAAGTCGACATTAGAATCACTTTCACTTGCTTGATCCCTAATTACATATGCATATTTTTGATATGGGTTTATCATACTTTTTCTAAAATCCTTTTTATCGATTGCAAATGTAATTTTAGGTTCAAGTGCCTTGTCTAATTTGGCCTTAAGGTTTCTAACCTCACCTTGCCAAATATGACAAGTATCACAACCAAAGTTGAAAGGATTACTATTGTCCTTACAATCCGATTCATTATCTTTCACAATGGAAGCCTTAAGGTCCTCTAATTTCTTTTCGGACTCTAAGACTTTGTGCTCTAAATATGTAAAAATTCTTCTATTAGAAGCAAGTTTCTTAAAGGCTTCAGTTGCTTCCTTGTGTAAAACATCGAATGCGGTTTGTAATTCGGAATGAGACATATTAGATGACATATTATATCTAGAGTGACGTACCTGTTTCTTTTTCTTTTTCTGATTTGCGGAGAGACATAGATTCACGGACTCTTCTTCATCACTAGAGCTTTCATTAGAGGAGGAAGAATCACTGTCGCTTTCCCACGCGATGTACGCCCTCCTAGGCTTTGATGCTCTCTTATGTGACTTCGATTGTTCCTTTTCTTTTCCCTTGTTGTTCATTGGACAGTCCGGTTTGTAGTGACCGGGCTTTCCACATTTATAGCACGTTCCTCTAGTCTTTTTGCCTTTTTGATTGTCATCTTTGGAGAACCTTGATTGCCTTCGGAAATTTACCAGGTTCTTCTCCGAATGTTGGATGCCGTTCTTTCTCACGTACCGGTTATACCGTTTAACGAACAGCCCCATGTCCTCATTTATGTCTTCTTCTTCGTCGTCGCTTGAAGAATAATCACTTTGCTCTTTTGCTTTAGACTTCGAGGAAGAAGCCTTAAGAGCTATGGACTTCTTTTCACTCATCTTTACTTTGTCCTTCTTTTCTTTCCTTTCATGTTGGTCAAGACTCAAGAGTACCTGTTCATGCTCTTGTAGTTTGCCAAACAATGTAGTCAGGTCTAATACCGTAAGATCATTTGCCTCTTTGATGGCGGTCACTTTCGGCTGCCATTCCCTGCTAAGACATCTCAAAACTTTATTAGTAGCAAGATCATTGGAAATAGGTCTTCCTAGTGAATGTAATCTGTTTATGAGATGAGTAAATCTCTTTTGCATGTCAGCAATGGTTTCCCCTTGCTCCATGAAAAAGAGATCAAACTCTTGTATAAGAGTGTTGATTCGAGCCAACTTAACATCGTTTGTCCCCTCATGGGCAATTTGTAGTGCATCCCACATAGTCTTAGCCGTAGGGCAATGGGATACACGGTAGTATTCATCTACACCTAATGAGGAGATTAGAATGTTCTTAGCTTTCCAATCGTAATTATACTTTCGCTCATCGTCGTCGGTCCATTGTGCTTCGGGCTTTGGCACAACTTCGTTATTCTCATTTGTCATGGTTATTTCAATCGGACCATTGAGAATAACGTTCCATATCTTTCTATCTATGGAATTAATGTGCACCCGCATACAGTCTTTCCAATAGCTATAATTTTCACCGTTAAAAACGGGAGCTCTATTGTACGCCCCTTTTGGTTCGTTAGCCATTATTCTATCAATGTTGTATTTGAAGCACCGGAGAACCAGGCTCTGATACCACTTGTTAGACTAAGGCACGGATCTAGAAGGGGGGGTTGAATAGATCCCTTTTAAAAAAATTTGAGTGGCGCTACCAATAAAATTGGTTTTCAAAATTGTTTTCAAATGCGGAAGCGGCCTTGGAAAATATAGTCTAAAACGAACAACTATTGGAGAGCCGGATATGCGTCAAGCAGATGAATTTAAGACGATAACGGATAGTAAATCACTACACACTTTTATGCAAAACTCAGATGTGATTCACTCGTACTATTTCCTTATTCCAATGATCAAAAAATTACACCAAAACTAGCAGCAAAATTAAGGCAATTTTAGTTCAGCACTTTTGTCGAACAGTTGGTGTGCACAAATACCTTAAATGATATTTGTGTTGAATGAGTGATTGAAAAAGCCTTAGTACAGTATTTCTATTGTACTTAGTAGTTAAAAAACAGTGTTTCACCAACTCACTCAATCAATACTACAATTTGACAAAATCACTTATTCTAGAATCACTTAATTTTTAAGCTGTAATTGAAAATGCAGAAAATAAAGGAACACAAGATTTGATGAGGCAGTTCCCCCAGTCGTCCTCGCGTTGGGGTACGTCTGCCCTCAATTCTACAATGAGAATTGAGATATGTATTGAATAGATATCACCTGTTTGGTAGAACAGTTATACACAAGAATCGATAGACAATTGATACAAACAATCTTAATGTTGCTGATAATTTCTACCACTTCTTGCCCCTTGATTCAAGATGAATCAAGTCCTCCAATTTGATGTGAATGACCTCCGATTGCAGCCACCTTATTGACAACTCTTCCGTTGATCAAACCTTCGGCACGGCTGATCTTAGACACACCCAAATTGAACCCGGAACGTCTTCAACCTTTCAACGCCCTAGCTACTAGATTGATCAACCTTCCGCTAATCAATCACCTTCGCACTCGCTTGATTGTTGAACCGACGATTCCGTAACAAAAGCCTTCAAAACCTGTAGTCTTGATAGGTAAAACCTCAAAGGTTTTCTCCCAAGAAACACCTGCACCAGCTTCCACTCGAACCGGATCTTCAATCACGCGTTCGAACCTTATCACCGTCGAGCAAACCACAAACCGCAGCAAAAAATTGATTATCTGTAATTTGAGGATTTGTGAGTTGATTGAACGATGAAGATGAAGAACACTGATGCACCTCTTTCACGTTTCTTGACCTGAACACTTTCTCACAATGCTTTCAAAAATGTTTGTTGTTAAAATTGAAAAGACAGCTATTTATAGTAATATACAAAACAGACAGTTGACAGATCAATGAAACATAGCAGAATTTCTGTTTCTGCGCGCGAACGGTCGACCATAGGGTCGGCGTGCGCTGAGCCGTGTGACACTCAAACTGTCATGCGCCGAGTCAGCGGTCGACGCATGATCTTCATGCGCTGACCCGTGAGATTCTTAAACCTGCATGCGCCAAGTTAACGGTCGACGCATGACCTTCATGCGCTGACCCGTGTGAACTGAATGAAACTGTGTGCTGACGGTATGGTCGGCTCATGGTTCAAAAATCTGCAAAAACATAAATTTCTACAGCTTTTTGTGCATTACGTCATTGTAAAAATTGAATCATAAGTAGCGTGAATGATTTAAACGAAAGAAGGATATCTCTTAGCAAGTTGTCATCATCAAAAACCAGAGGCACGCTTGTGTTGGTAGATACTTTGCCTTCACACAGAATACATTGCTGCTGCTGGATGTTCCACTCAGATGCTCTGGATGAAGAGTCAACTAGAAGATTATCAAATCTATGAGAGTAATCTTTCTATCTTCTGTGATAATACTTCTGCTATATGTTTATCCAAAAATCCAATTTTACACTCTAAGGCCAAACATATAGAGATTAAACATCATTTCATCAGAGACTATGTTCAGAAGGGTGTAATAAATTTAGCCTTTGTTGATACAGATCATCAATGGGCAGATATTTTCACAAAACCCCTTGCTGAAGATAGGTTTAAGTTTATTCTGAAAAATATTTGTATGGATTTTTGTCCAGAGTAATATTTCTCAGAGTCAACTTCTCAGATGCTAAGTGTTTAACACTCTGAAGTATTTCATCTGTTTTGCTTGTTTAATTTATCTGTGAATTTTTTTTTGTGTGTGAAACTCTGAACTGACCATCTCAGAGGATCTGAAAGTTGAAAACGTTTCATTTCTTAAGAGTTATAGAATCACATGCAAGCAAACACGTGTCACTCAGAATCTGAAAAGATGGAGTACACCTACTGATTATGACGTTTAAGGTATTGCTTTGAAAATCTCAATCTGTCTTGATTTTCCCCCAAATGTCATATCATAATTAAAAATGATTACTTTTCATTTAATGCAAACGTGCGTATGTGTCCTATGTGTGTCTGTTGTGTTTCCCATGCTTGCTTTATTTGTCTATTTAAACCACTCTCATAACACATTCACACTTTTCACATTCTCAAACACATATGCGCTTTTGTTTGTTGTTCTCTCTCTTTGCAAACCCTAAAAGAACTCAGAAACCTTCATCTTCTTCATCATCGTCAACAATGGCATCTACTTCAAACGCTGTTACTACCAAGAATGCTACCACTGTCATAGAACCAGTACGCACTCTCCTAACTGCTGTTGATTCACTAGAAGTACTGTGTGAAAGTTTCGTGGACTTAGAAGATCTTGCTGAAAATGGGTTTGATCTGATTTCTTCAATCAAAGCACAAGGCCGGGACGGTTACTTTGACAGGCTTATGGGTCCTGTGTATCCAAAGTTAGTGAAGGAGTTCTGGATCCATGCATTTGCTACTCCAAAGTTCATTCACTCCTCTGTGCTGGGAAAAAAGATAGTTATCACTGAAAACCTGATAAGGAAACTCATAGGTTTTAAGGCAACTGATGGAGTAACCTCTCTGTCTTCTGCGCGTGAAGATCTGAAGGATGTATGTCAAGAAATCTGTACTACTGGTGAACCTTGTAAGAAGGTTAAGTTCTTGAAACCCACTTACAAGATATGGGCTAAGATTTTCATGAACACCATCTTTCACAGACCCTCTTCAAACTCTTCTGATTATGTTAATGCTGAACAACTTTACTTCATGTATTGTTTACACCAAAACATTCAGATTGATCTTCCATATTTGTTGTTTAATCATCTGGTGTCTCACGTCAAGGAAACAAGGGAAACAGCCAAAGATAAATCTGGAAAAGTCAGAACATGGATCCCTATGGGAAGGCTGATTTCAGATATTCTGATAGAAAACCAACTTGTGGCGCATCTGCAAGAGGCTGGGTTGACAGAAGATCTGACGTATATCATTGGCTCTGAAATAAACGGTTTAACTCTGAGAAGGATGAAACTGGTTGATGATTTATCTGAGAAACCAAGGAAAACTAACTCTGAAGAAGTTAGGGGAAGAAGGATTCCTGTTAAGGATTTTCCTTTATTCACTTCAGATGAACCTAGAGAAATTATTGCTGAGTATGTTGCTCGCTGCCTAAGAGATGGTGTTGAGATTCCTGCCAATCTTGTGCAGAAGGAAGGCCAAGTTCTTCCTGATTTGACAAGGGAAAGAAGACGTAAGAGAAAAGCTGATAGTGAAGGTCATCAGAAGAAAAGGAAGCATTCAGATGCTGAAAAGAAGAAGAAAAGGAAGAAGCTGAAGAAGGTTCAACCAAATCCTCCTGCAGCAACTTTTGAAGAAATTAGAGATACTCTGAAACAGGTATTTAACACTGATTCTAATCCTGTTCATCATTCTGATACCCCCACACCCTCTGACTCCCCACTTAAATTTAGAAGATCCAGACCTTCTAAAACTTTTATCTCTAAACCATCTTCTGTCCCCCCTCATACACCACAATCCAAGCAAACAACAAACATACAAACAGAAATTCCACAACAAACTCAACAAACAACACCACAACCACAAAACACTATCCCAGAACATACCATTCCAGAGGATGTTCACCCTGAACACTCTGACCAACCTGAAAATCTCATTGATCCTAATGAGATATTAGATGTCACACCTTTAAACCAGTCTGTCATTTTATCTTCAACTTCTGAAAAATCTAACCACTCTGATACATCATCTGATGATGAATCATCTGGTTACATTAATGAATGCTTGAATGATCTCAAACAACCTCGTTCTGAGAGTGTTTGGAAACAGCTGTTTAAATCTCCAACTTCTGAACATCCACCTTCTCCACAAAATTCCCCAACTCAAACTCTCACTCCACAACCTCTTGAAATCCAAAACACTCCACAACCAACAGAAACCCAACCAATTCCCTCAATACCTCAACCACAACATTCTGACCAACAAACATCTGAACCACAAACCAACCAACCAACATCTGAACCACAAATCAATCCTCAAACTTCTGAACCACAAACATCTGAACATCCATCTTCACAACCTCAACCTTCTGAACAAACACCACAAACACAACTAACTCAACCAAGAAAACCCAGAATCCCTGATGAAGCAGAATTGGGATCACGTGTTTATACTCTGTTAAGAGATTTTGATAAGGATAATGTCTCAGACTTTGCTGACATTATGGATGTTTGCATGACTACTATGGACAAAGAGGCTGCTGACGCTGTTTGGAAGAAATATCTTTACAGACTGAATAGGGAGGCTTTGAAAATCAGGACTCAATGTCTTAGATTGTCAAAAGTAAGGTTTGCTGCTTATCAAAAACGGATTAAGAGAAACACTCCTCCTATTCTTCTTCTAGAAGCTCCTCCACCTCCAGAAATTCCTGCACCTGATGTTACTCAGCCTGTTTCAGAATCTACTGTTTCAGAATCTACAGATCTTCAGAAGGATGTCAAAGAACTTAAGGATTTTATGGTTGATCAAAAGAAAACAAATGAAGAAATGAAAACTTGGATGGCTAAGCAAGATGAAAATTCAGAAAGGATTACAGCACTGCTGCAACTCATTGCTTCTCAACAAGCCTCATCTGCTAAACCTACTTGATGTTTTGCACAAGTTTTTCATGTTTTGCGTTGTTTTGATTTTCTTCTGATATGTTTTGTATGCTTTTATCTGAATCTGGATGTTCTCTTGACTTAATGACAATGATCTTTTTGCTTATCTGGATATGTGTTTCTTCTGCATCTTTACTGTCTTTTAAAACTCTTTTTGATTATGACAAAAAGGGGGAGAAACAAAATAGAATCTGATTGTTCAAATCTATAAGCAATTATCTGAACTAAGTCAGACATGTTACTAACATTCTTTGAATTTAAGTGTCCCAGATATTATTAAAAAAATCTGACAAATTTCATTGAAGTTTTTCCTGAGATCTATCTTTTCAGAACCTGATCAAAAATAGCTAAATCTGAGTAGACCAGACTCTGATATCTAACCTTGAGTACTATGATCTAAAAGATAACTCAAGACAGGAAATGGCAAGATAAACAACCAGGTGTTCTGAAGTTGTTCATCTGGCATCAAGCTTTAATATGGCATCAAGCTTTGACTCTAGAAGTCAAACATATGTCAACCAGGCTTCAATCAGGCTCTGAATCTGAAATGTACTCAACCAGAAAGGGAAGTATCTAATTCCATTAGAGTATTCATTTCAGGGGGAGATTGTTAATCTCAGGGGGAGTAATTTTAATTCATATTTTTATTGAACAAATTTCTCATGTTTTGTCATCATCAAAAAGGGGGAGATTGTAAGAGCACAGATTGTGTCTTAGTAATATCTCTATGTTTTGATGATAACATTAATGATAATTTGTATACAAGAATTATACTCTCTAAATTTGTTCTAAACTGTTTTCTACAGGCACAAAAGATTTTAATCTTAAAGAGCAAATTTGATGTGAACAATAAATTCTGAATGGCTCAAGAGCATCTGAAGATTAGAAGAATCTGAAGTATAAGAGCTTAGTCATCAAGATTCTGAAGATACAACACGCTGCATATATTATCAAGAATCTGAATGAAAGAAGACTCTGAGTGAAGAGACTCTGAATGAGAGAAGACTCTGATCTGAGTGAAGACTCTGATCTAAGAGCATGTTACGCTTCAAGCACACAGCTGCACCAGACTCTGATTCAGCAACATCTGAAGAACATCTTAGGCTCTGAAGTTTCCAGAAGATTCTGAAGACTGAAGACTCTGATATTGATTGTTGATCTGAACTATCTGAAGAATTATTTGAAGAAGATTATTTTAATATATCCGTTGGAATATGCCAGCAAATCTTTCCTTAATTGGGATAGACATAAATCTCTGCAAGAAGATTATTCCTCTGATACATTCCAGATATGGTAAATTCACAGCTCAGCAGACAATTGCTACACCCACATTTTGTGCGTCGTCTCTCTGCTGCAATAGTACAAAGGACAGTACTATTTGATATTGGAAATATCTTCTCCAACGGTAAAATATTCTCTCCAATATTCAAGTGGCTATATAAAGGAAATCATAGCTCATTCTTCAAGTGACGAACTTGGACGAAAACGATTGCAAGAACACTCTCACGCGAAAAGCTCTCATATTCTTTGCTGTTCATACATTGTTCTAAACTTAGAGAAATAACACAGTTGTGTTTATAGCTTTATTAGAAGCAATTTCTTACTCTTACATTGTATTACATTAATTTGTAAAGGAAGTTTTCCTTAAGAGGATCTAGGTTAGATCAGTAGCTCTTGAGAAGACTAAGAACAGTTGTTCTTAGGTGTTGCTATTTGTAATCAGTTGATTTGAATAGTGGATTAAGTCCTTGTTGAGAAAGGCAAATCACTCTTGAAAAGGGTGGACTGGAGTAGTTGAGTTCAACGAACCAGGATAAAAATACTTGAGTTTTTATCTTTGATTATTTTCTGTCATACTTATTCAACCCCCCCTTCTAAGTATTTTCTCACCTTCAAGGATATGGAAAAAACAACATTCATTACACCCTGGGGAACATTCTGTTACAGAGTGATGCCCTTCGGTTTAAAAAATGCTGGTGCAACGTACCAGAGAGCTATGACCACCCTGTTCCATGATATGATGCATAAAGAAATTGAGGTCTATGTGGATGATATGATTTGTAAGTCGAAGACTGAAGAAGATCATATTAAAAATTTATTGAAGTTGTTTCAACGTTTGAGAAAGTTTAATCTCCGTCTGAATCCTAATAAATGCACTTTTGGTGTTCGTTCTGGAAAATTGTTAGGCTTTATTGTCAGTTAAAAAGGCATTGAAGTTGATCCTGGTAAAGTTAAAGCTATCCAGGAGATGCCTGCACCCAGAACAGAAAAACAAGTAAGAGGATTCTTGGGACGTTTGAACTATATCTCTCGATTTATATCCAATATGACTGCCACATGTGCACCGATTTTCAAACTTCTCCGCAAAGATCAGGGTTGTGTCTGGACAGAAGATTGTCAGAAAGCTTTCGAAAGAATTAAAGAGTATCTGCTTGAACCTCCTATTTTGTCTCCTCCCGTAGAAGGAAGACCTTTGATCATGTATTTGACCGTGCTAGAAGAGTCTATGGGTTGTGTTCTGGGTCAACAAGATGAATCCGGGAGAAAAGAATTTGCCATTTATTATCTGAGTAAGAAGTTCACTGATTGTGAGTCTCGGTACACGATGCTTGAAAAGACATGTTGTGCTCTAGCTTGGGCTGCCAAGCGCCTCCGTCAGTATATGTTGAATTGTACAACTTGGTTGATATCTAAAATGGATCCAATCAAGTATATCTTTGAAAAGCCTGCTTTAACTGGGAGGATTGCTCGTTGGCAAATGTTGTTATCAGAATATGATATCGAGTATCGAACTCAAAAGGCGATAAAAGGAAGCGTTTTGGCTGATCATTTGGCACACCAGCCAATTGATGATTATCAACCTATTCAGTTTGACTTTCCTGATGAGGATGTGATGTATCTAAAGGTTAAAGATTGTGAGGAACCATTACATGAAGAAGGACCTGAGCCTGGATCCCGTTGGGGTTTGATCTTTGATGGGGCGGTTAATGAATATGGCAGAGGTATTGGTGCAATTATTGTTACTCCTCATGGTTCTCATATTCCTTTCACTGCAAGGTTGGTTTTCAATTGCACAAATAATGCGGCTGAGTATGAAGCGTGTATTATGGGCTTGGAAGAAGCTATCGATTTAAGAATCAAGATTCTTGATGTGTATGGAGATTCAGCTTTAGTGATTAATCAGATTAAAGGGAAATGGGAGACACGTCAACCTGATTTGATTCCTTATCGTGATTATGCAAGAAGGTTGTCAACTTTCTTCAATAAAGTTGAGTTTCACCATATACCAAGAGCAGAGAATCAAATGGCAGATGCTTTAGCGACTTTATCCTCCATGATTGTGGTGAATCATTGGAATGATGTGCCAAAGATTAATGTGATGCGTCTTGATAGACCAGCTCATGTGTTTGTAGTTGAAGAGGTGGTTGATGATAAACCTTGGTATTATGATATTAAATGCTTTCTTCAGAATCAAGAGTACCCACTTGGGGCATCCAAGAAGGATAGGAAAACTTTGAGAAGATTGGCTGGTAGTTTCTTCTTGAATGATGATGTGATGTATAAGAGAAATTATGACATGATCTTGCTCAGATGCGTGGATAGACATGAAGCAGATATGTTGATGAAAGAAATCCATGAAGGATCCTTTGGCACCCATGCCAATGGACATGCGATGGCTAAGAAGATGTTAAGGGCAGGTTACTATTGGCTGACAATGGAATCTGACTGTTGTAAATATGTGAAAAAGTGCCATAAATGCCAGATTTATGCTGACAAGATTCATGTGCCTCCAACTCCTCTCAATGTTATCTCTTCTCCATGGCCTTTTTCAATGTGGGGCATTGATATGATTGGAATGATTGAGCCTAAAGCGTCGAACGGACACCGTTTCATATTGGTGGCTATTGACTATTTTACCAAATGGGTTGAAGCGGCATCATATGCAAATGTGACTAAGCAAGTAGTGGTCCGGTTTATCAAGAATCAAATCATCTGTCGGTATGGTGTTCCGAGCAAAATCATCACTGATAATGGGTCGAATTTAAATAACAAGATGATGAAGGAATTATGTGATGAGTTTAAGATTGAGCATCATAATTCTTCTCCTTATAGACCCAAGATGAATGGGGCTGTTGAAGCTGCTAATAAGAACATTAAGAAGATTATTCAAAAGATGGTTGTTACATACAAGGATTGGCATGATATGCTTCCTTTCGCTCTGCATGGGTATCGTACATCCGTTCGCACTTCAACAGGGGCAACCCCTTTTTCTCTTGTTTATGGCATGGAAGCAGTGCTCCCGATAGAGGTTGAAATCCCTTCCATGAGAGTTTTGATGGAAACTGAATTGGCTGAGGCTGAATGGTGTCAAAGTAGATACGACCAGTTGAATCTGATTGAAGAGAAAAGAATGACGGCTTTGTGTCATGGCCAATTATATCAACAAAGAATGAAGAAAGCATTTGATAAGAAGGTTCGACCCCGTGTGTTCAGAGAAGGTGACCTCGTGCTCAAAAAGATCTCGACTTTTACTACTGATTCTAGGGGCAAGTGGACTCCTAATTATGAAGGCCCATATGTTGTTAAGAGAGCCTTCTCTGGCGGTGCATTAATTCTTACAACTATGGATGGAGAAGAGTTCACTCGTCCTGTGAATGCCGATGCAGTCAAGAAATACTTCGCCTAAAAAAATAAAAGAACAGCTCGCTAAGTTGAAAACCTGAAAGGGCGACTTAGGCAAAAATGAGCGTCTCGGTGGATTGAAAACCCGAAAGGGAGGTCCAGGCAAAAATTAGAGACAAAACAGAAATAATCATCCCGGTAGATTGAAAACCCGAGAGGGCAATCTAGGCAAAAGTTAGGGATCATGGCAAGTAACTGCATCTGGCCAGTCTTGATCGTTTGAAGCAACATTTCCTATCAAAGGTTTTACTTCAGATATTCTCCGCTGAAGTCTCAAGCACAGTTGGAATTCAAAGTTGTTAGGGAGAATAATGGTCATTGTATTTCAATGTAGAACTTTCCATTGTACTTACCATTTTTCAAACTTTGTAATGATCCATGGAGTTACGCCATTTGCGGACTACCATTCTATCAATAGAATTTGGGCCTTTGTCCCTTTGTTTGCAATTCTTATTTTGTTTCTGTTTATAGAATTTCATTTTATTTTTGATGATGATTTTTGAAACAAATGTGAATAATTGATTTAAATTTTGAAAATTATAAAAACATTTTTCTTTGATTTGTGAAAATAAAAGAAAGAATATCAACAGTAATCCCAAGAATGGTAGAATCTTGAAGCGAAAAGCGTAAGTGTTCTCTTCAGCAGGGTTCTTTCTTGCCTCTCTGGTAGAATTTATTGGCAGCTCCTCAGTAGAGTTGTGTTGATGTTTCCCCATTTGAGCTATATTGAGGTCTCTTCAGTAGAGTTTGCTGATATTCCCTTAGCAGAGTTTTGTTTCTTTGGATAAACCAGACGAGTGTAGAACGGTTTTCCACAGCAAAGTCTTGATTCAAATGATGGATATGTTTTATTCATTCAACCAGATTATGATCGGACAGTTGAGAAATTTGAAGACCACTTCTCCTTGATGATTTTGCCCAGGCGGAGTTTTGTCTTTGATGATTCCTAGCAGAGGTTATGCACATTTGCTTTGGATTATTCCTCAAGTAGAGAACAAGGTTGAGAAGTGTTGATATAGCAGTCACCTGTCGGGTTTTCTCTCACCTTGTGATTGGGTGTTGATTTAAAATCCCCCACAGTTTGACTTTTTGCTATGATGTTAACTTCTTATTCCCCTGGCAGGGTTGGAAGATTTGTGTTGCTATGTTTTTCTCCAACAATTTTTTTTTTCTCAAAGCAGAGTTCATATTGTTGTTTCCTCTTGTTGAATCATTAATGGTTGAAGATTGATCTTTGGGGTCTTTTCCCCAAGCAATATCTCCATTTCCTCAGCGAGGTTTGAGCCTTGTAGTAGGATGTATTTTCCTTTGATGGCTCTTGTGTATCTCTTGCAGATTTTCTGTTGCTGATCCCCAGCACGATCTCCAATGATATCTCTAACTCGCAGAGATTAGCCGAGTATTTCAGTAGTGTTGTGGTGTTTTGTTCACCCTCTGTTTGCCCTTTTTGTCTGATTTATCAGCATATTCATACTCATTGCATGCGCATTCATTTTGATTGAGCATAGCATGTCTTTGTTGCATTGTGCATCCTGCATTTTTTGTTGGTATTTCCCTTTTCCCGATGTTGTTATCTCGCAGAATGCGTGTGTCCTCTCTTCATTAGAGTGTTGACCCCTAAGCAGAAAATACTTGTCATTTTTAATTCCCCACTGAGTTTATGCCTCGTGGAAGATGTTTTGTTTAGCTTTCATCCCCGACTTTTATCTGGATGGAATTGTTCCCCAGTTGAGTTATTTCCTCATTGGGTCGAGTCTTGTTTGACCGTTTCTTTCCAGTTTGTTCCTGGATTGAACTTTGGTCTCTTGCAGCAGTTACTTTAGTTTTCCCTGGGCTGTGAAACCGGGATGACGAGAAGGTGGTTTTGAGGATTTATTTTCCTCAGCAGGAATCTGTTATTAATCCCCAATAGAAGGTGAAGATTTGATTTCCCCAGTAGTGTTTTGATAACACTCTCTTGGTAATTACTTATGCAACTTCATGTGGAAGCCTCTTTATTTGAGCAGCTTGTGTAATCTCCAGAAATTTACCTTCGCAATAAATAACATTTATCTGGTTCATCCTCAACAGAGAAGTTTATTGTGAAATGATGGATCTTTATCCGACCAGCTTTTCTGTCAATTGGAATTTCTGTGGAATAACTCCCGATGAGAATTCTATTGCATGGTTCAACCTGCTCGTATCTCTTTAAAGATCCCCGACAGAGTTGTTAATATCTTTTTCCAACAAATGGTTGTCTCTTTATTTGAGAAGTTTGTTGTGTTTGGAGCTGCTCAGTAACAAGTAGCTGATGATATATCTCTTTCTCCTACCCAGTGACAGGTAGTCGAGTCCGTCCTACCCAGTGTCAGGTAGTTGACATGTTGTTTACCCTATCCAGTAACCGATAGTTGGTAACCCTTTTATTCAAGTTTATTATTCTCGCTAAACTACTCAGTAACCAGTAGTTGGCGTTGCTTCTTTTCCTACCCAGTAACAGGTAGTTGATTATATCTCAACGAGTGGATTACTTTTTATCCAGTAACTGGTAATAAGTAATACATTTCTTTGTTTTCTACCCAGTAACTGGTAGATAACAATTCTCTTGTGTTTATTTTCTACTCAGTAACAGGAAGAAAGTATTTTACCTATTCTCTTCGGTTCGAATATCTTCGCCCAGTAACTGGCAGTTGGTATCTCTTTCCCCATTGAGTCGTTTCCTTTCCCTTATCGGAATAGGATCTTGCTCTTTTGTTTTCTCATGTGGAGTCTCTCTTTTTCTCCCGAGCTTTTGTTTGTCTCCTGTGGCATTATTTCCCCACAGAAGTCTTATGTTCGCATATCATTAGCTTAATCATATCATTTTGTGGTCTCTTAGGGCTAAAAATTGGGTTAATTGTTATATTTAAGTCTCTTCTATCTAGTCGAGACAAAGATGTCAATCTTCATATCTCCGGACAGAAGAATCTTAAATAGGGGCAGCTGTAATACCCTAATTTTTACCCCTAAGATCCCACATTTCATTTGCATATCATTCCACAAACAAGATCATACTTTTTGATTCTCTTAGGTCCCTTGTTGTTTCTTACTTGCTTTACGTTTGTTTCTGTTTACTAACGTCTAACCAAAATACCAAAAATATTTTTTCAATTTGTTTGTTTTTTCTTTTTCTCTGTGTGTTTAGGGTTTTACAAGGAGACTAATAGCAAAGATATTCATTCAAGTTTAAATCAGATGGATGTTTGACCTCATCTTGGTCAAACCATCAAGAGTCTGCTTCAATTATGAGTTACCAGTGATAGTGGACTATTTTCTCAAGAAATGTGTTTGTTCAAGGTTGTTCTGCTCCGCTTGGTGGATGTGTGATTCCGGCTTCGAGTTTTGTTGGAAATCAGATTGAAGTTGAAAGCTGTGATAGTAAAAGTAGTAATATAAGTTGTTTTAATGAACATAAAAGAGAGGTTGTATGAGAGGAAATCTGAGCTGAATTCTATTTTGGAAGCGTGTAAAGAATCTGAAAATGAGGTCAATAATGCAAGTTCAAGTACTGTGGAAAATTGGGATGGACCATTTGAATGGGATTCTGAAGCAGCTGATCTTAGATTAAACATTTTCGGCATTTTATCTTACCGTGCAAATCAAAAAGAGATTATTAATGCCATATTGAGTGGAAGAAATGTTCTGGTGATTATGGCTGCAGGTGGTGGCAAGAGCCTCTGCTACCAGCTTCCTGCCGTTCTTCGTGATGGAATTGCTCTAGTCGTCAATCCTTTGCTTTCGCTAATTCAAGATCAGGTAATGGGTTTGACTGCTTTGGGCATCCCAGCATATATGTTAACTTCAACAACAAGTAAGGAAAATGAGAAGTTCATATATAAAGCTTTGGAGAAGGGCGAGGGGGAAGCTTCAGATGCGTATGAGAGAGTGGAGTGGACAATCCATTACTCCACAACTCTCTCTTCCCGTGCCCTTTCCTCCACTCTACCACCAACAACTCCCCTCTCCCTTTCATCATCACTATTAATTCTATATCTATCTATATATCTATCTACTCCACTTTCCACACTCTCTCAAAATCCAACTTTCCCTTCCATCTTCCAGGGAGATGAGAAGGACTGGCTAGGTTTAAAGAATTGAACTTTTTTTAGGTTGATTTTAATTTGGGTGTGAATTGTGAATGCTTGGAGGGTTTCTGGAACTATGGGAGTATGGACGTTTTTGTTGTTCTTAATAATACTACTCAAGAGTGATGTTGCATGTTCTAATTACTTGATTGGTCTTGGAAGCTATGATATTACTGGTCCTGCTGCTGATGTTAACATGATGGGGTATGCTAACACAGAACAGATTGCATCCGGGGTTCACTTCCGGTTAAGGGCTCGCGCTTTTATTGTCGGTGAGCCTAAGGGTAACAGGCTAGTGTTTGTTAATCTTGATGCTTGCATGGGTTCACAGCTTGTTACTATCAAAGTACTTGAGAGACTTAAAGCAAGATATGGTGACATATATACAGAAAATAATGTAGCTATTAGTGGAATTCACACGCATGCTGGTCCCGGGGGTTATCTCCAGTATGTTGTGTATATCGTAACATCTCTTGGATTCGTTCGCCAGTCATTTGATGTTCTTGTCGATGGCATTGAGAAAAGCATTGTTCAGGCCCATGAAAATCTCCGCCCAGGATCAATTTTTGTCAATAAGGGTGAAATTTTAGATGCTGGTGTTAATCGCAGTCCTAGTGGTTATCTCAACAATCCTGCTGAAGAGAGAAGCAAATATAAATATAATGTCGATAAAGAAATGTCTCTTTTAAAGTTTGTTGATGATGAGTGGGGTCCTGTGGGAAGTTTCAATTGGTTTGCTACTCATGGAACTTCAATGAGTCGTACAAACTCATTAGTTAGCGGGGATAATAAGGGTGCTGCTGCGCGATTTATGGAAGACTGGTTTGAGCAAAAAGGTTCTGTGAGAAAAGATTCTGTTGGATTTGAAGATGACAGCTTACCTCGAAGAATTTCAAACATCATTCCCAGTCTTAATAATAATCACCATGAATTACTGGAACTTGTTGCCTCGTTCCAATCTCCTCCTGGTAGACCAGCAACCAAAACTTCGAGTGTTGCTAGACGTGTGAGAGGTGTTCTTAGGCAGGACGGCAAACCTAGATTTGTATCTGCATTTTGTCAATCCAATTGCGGTGATGTTAGTCCAAACGTACTTGGAGCCTTTTGTACAGACACTGGACTACCTTGTGACTTCAATCACAGCACATGTGGAGGGAAGAACGAGCTATGCTACGGCAAAGGACCCGGTTACCCCGATGAATTTGAAAGTACACGTATTATAGGGGAGAGACAGTTTAAAAGAGCAGTGGAGTTGTTTAACGGAGCATCCGAACAGATTAAAGGAAAGGTGGATTTTCGACATGTGTACTTAGATTTCTCCAAGCTCGAGGTAAATGTTTCTATCGCAGGAGCTTCTAAGATAGTAAAGACATGCCCTGCTGCAATGGGATTTGGATTTGCTGCTGGAACAACTGATGGACCTGGAGCATTTGATTTTAAGCAAGGTGATGATCAGGGGAATCCTTTCTGGAAACTGGTCCGCAACGTACTGAAAACGCCAGACAAGGAACAAATAGACTGTCAGTATCCAAAGCCTATTTTGCTCGATACCGGTGAAATGAAGCTTCCATATGATTGGGCTCCTTCAATACTTCCACTCCAGATCCTTCGAATTGGACAGTTTGTTATTCTTAGTGTACCAGGAGAATTTACAACAATGGCTGGGAGACGGCTTCGTGATGCAGTGAAGACAGTGCTAAGTGGTGACAAAAGCTTTGGTAGCAACGTTCATGTTGTTATAGCAGGGTTGACCAATACTTATTCACAGTATGTGACCACATTCGAGGAGTACGAGGTGCAAAGATACGAGGGTGCTTCGACGCTTTTTGGTCCCCACACTTTGACTGCATACATTCAGGAGTTCAAGAAGTAGTTCAGAATTTTGAGAAAGTAATGAAGTTGCACAGGCGGCTCTCTCCTCACTTGCAGATATTATTCGTGCATGCCGAAAGCCGTTTGAGAGTTACATGGAACGAATGTTACCCCATGTGTTTTCTCGTTTAATTGACCCCAAAGAGCTTGTTAGGCAAGCATGCTCTACGACTTTGGAGGCTGTTGGTAAAACGTACAGTGTAGATTCTCTCTTGCCTGCATTGCTACGATCTCTTGATGAACAAAGGTCCCCCAACGCCGTTGGTTGATTACTGTGAGGAAAGGATTGACTCTGTTATGTTCTGAGTTTCATCACCATATACAACAAAAGCTTTAACTAGAATGGCAACTGAAGAGCATAATGTCGCAAAGGCTGAAGAGTTTAAAGTCCTTGCTAATGAAGCATTCAAAGATCGGAAATTTTCCCACGCTATTGATCTATATACACAAGCAATTGAGCTAAACAGTCAAAGTGCAGTTTACTATGCTAATCGTGCCTTTGCTCATCTCCGGCTTGAGGAATATGGTAGCGCAATATTAGATGCTACAAAGGCTATTGAAGTTGATCCTAAATATTCAAAGGGATATTACAGGTGAGGTGCTGCTCATCTTGGGTTGGGAAAATTCAAGGAAGCACTGAAAGATTTTCAGCAGGTCAAGAAAATGTGTCCAAATGATCCTGATGCAACAAAAAAATTGAAGGAATGTGAAAAAGCAGTTATGAAACTGAAATTTGAAGAAGCTATTGCTGTACCAGGATCCGTGAAACGTCCAATAGCTGAATCCGTAGATTTTCGTTCAATAGGAAAGGGCCGCAATTCTTCGGTGCCAACCGAAGTTGCCATGGCAGCAGTGACAGTAGCAGTTATGTCAGTGGTGGTTATGTTGTTCAGGACATCAAAGACCACATTAGCAGCTGCAATTGTTGTGGTCGGTTTGCTGTTGGTCCTGTGGGCATTTTGGTGGAATGGCTACAATACTGATGTCGAGCCACAGTATTCTGGAGCAAGAATAGAGGGAGATGTTATTACTTTGGATTTTGTAAAGAAAATGATGGATGATTTCAAGAAACAGCAATGCTTGCATAAGCGGTATGCATTCCAGATTGTATTGCAAACGAAAGAGATGTTGCAAGCTTTGCCTTCTCTTGTCGACATAACGGTTCCAAATGGAAAACGTTTTACTGTTTGTGGTGATGTGCATGGTCAGTTTTATGATCTTATGAATATTTTTGAGCTCAATGGTCTTCCTTCAGAAGAAAATCCATATCTCTTTAATGGTGACTTTGTGGATAGAGGATCATTTTCTTTGGAAGTCATTCTCACTTTGTTTGCATTTAAGTGCATGTCTCCATCAGCCATATATCTAGCTAGAGGAAATCACGAGAGCAAGAGCATGAACAAGATATATGGTTTTGAGGGTGAGGTGCGCTCGAAGTTGAATGAAACGTTTGTCGAACTATTTGCGGAAGTATTCTGCTGTTTACCTTTGGCTCATGTTATAAATGAGAAAGTTTTTGTAGTCCACGGTGGTCTTTTTAGTGTTGATGGTGTCAAACTCTCTGAAATCCGATCAATTAATCGGTTTTGTGAGCCTCCCGAGGAAGGGTTGATGTGTGAGTTGCTATGGAGTGACCCACAGTCTATCCCTGGAAGAGGCCCAAGCAAGCGCGGTGTAGGACTTTCTTTTGGTGCAGATGTTACAAAAAAGTTCTTGGAGGCTGCCTTACGATATTATGATATTTCTCAAAGCCCTGAAAATGCAAAATAGAGACACTGTCGAAAAACTCAAGACAGAAGCAGTTAAAGTGGCCACAGACCAAGATTGCAGTACTAATATTTACTATCCTACTCCTGTCTGCATGGAGGATTTGAACACATCAGTGGCTTCAACTTCTTTTGCGGTTCAGCTTGGGAGAAATGGCGACATCAAGAAGCGGCAGAAAATAGAATTCTGTGGTAGCAGAGCTTTGTTTTTTATCCAGACCATTTTCACTTATCCAAGCCATATTGCAAGCCATATAATCCCAGCCATGTAGCTGACCCCACAAGCTATCCATGTCACTTAAATGAGCTACAAAGAGAAAAATTGCAAAACGACATGTAAAATACCAGCAAAAAAATATCACGCACAACACACCTACTTCAAAACGGCAGAAAATTATCACAAGCGGCAAATCATTTTTTTCACTCATTCTCATCTATAAATAGAATTCATCCCTCACTCTATTCTTCAAGCTTTTCAAGCCAAAAAACCTCTGCTGATTTTCTTCCCCAAATTCCTCACTACCAGAAAAACCTTCGTTCATTTTCTTCTCATATTTCATTCCACCAAATTAACTTCAAATCAACCTCAAACACAGATCAATTCAACCAGAGATTCGTTCAGAAGAAGAAGAGAAGCAAGAAGAAGTTTGGATTGATTTCTTACCTGAGTTTGAAGGTAGATTGAGCTTCACCGTCATTTTCGATCTGTTATCTTTTGTTGTGATTCTTTAAACTGTTGGTACTGTTGTGAAGAACTTTTGATTTCGATCTGTTCGGTGTGATTTTCGCATCCCGTCGCTTTGATCTAAGCAAGCTTTGAGCTCGAAAAAAATGGTGCGAAGAAGTTACCGTGAAGAAGAAAGGAGAAGATGAAGTTTCTGTTCTCTTTCTCCTTTTAAATTGTTTTTTCATTTATTTATTCTTTTTCTTATCTTTTCTTTTTTTTATATTGTTATTAGTTTATTTTTTATAAACTAATAATAATATTCTTGAAAAAAAGAAAGCATTAAAAAATTATTTGAAAATATTTTGATTAATTGTTGGTGGTTTTGGATCTTGAATTTTGATAAGATTTCATCAATATCAATGGACTTTGGGTGTTGATTTTTATCCACCAAGAGAGGTGATTGATATTGATGATAATTTAATCGATTTAAGATTCAAATTGTGATTTCTTGTCATTCTTATTTTCTTTCTTTTTTTTTATTATTTTTTATTTTTGATCGATGAAATCTATGGATCATAGATTGTTGATTATCAAGGTTGTTTAATCTTCATTATTTCAAATCTATGGACGAATAATCATTGAGATAATTCTCCTTACTTTGGAATAGTGATAGATTACCTTTGATTAATTAATTAAAAATCTTGATTATGATGAGATCATTACCTCTTTTCTTTTTGTGTGGCATGTTTTAGGAGAGTGATTTACATATCACTTCTCTAACATGTATTAACACTAACATTTTATTGACCGGCCTCAGATAGTCGTGGTTTCTACATAAACCCGATTACGATTGCTTAACATAGCGCTAAATTGTCCCTTAATCGGAAAATGATCATTCGTGGCTCAAACTTACGTTTAAAAGTCCAAGTATGTTTAGTTGCTTGTCTTAACTCCAATACCTATGAAAATCATTGTTAGGAGGCTTTGATTCTATCAATCCTCTAATGAATTTTCATTAATCTTGGTCTAAGTGCAAGAATTAATCATCATTGATCATATGTTCTAACCACTAACTACTAATTCACTAACAATATCCTTGTTTAATTTTGTTTATATTCTCTTCTTACTCCTTATTTTTTACTTTTATGCTTCCATTTTATCATTACATACCATATCTTTGTTTATGTTTATGTCATTTTTCTTTTGTCCACTTGGACCATACTTTGTTCAAAACACTAATAAAGGATAAAACATCTAAAAAATTTGGTGCTATTAATTTTGTGGTTATACTCTTGGACCATACTTTGTTCAAAACACTAATAAAGGATAAAACATCTAAAAAATTTGGTGCTATTAATTTTGTGGTTATACTCTTGGACCATTCTTAGACCTTGGACTTCATGGATATTTTGGACTTAGGATTAGGACTTTCTTCCCTATGCTTGGAGAATTTTGAATCTTAGCCTTTATTTGGCTAGATCACTGGCTTATACTTTAAATCGGATGGAATTCTTTTTGCTTGCTTTGGAGTGTGCTACAAGTCGGTTAGATCTTTCTTACCTCTAGCTCTTATTTTGTTTTTTAGGATAGTCACTTCATCTCCTCCCCTTCTTAAATTTTCAAAACTTTCTCCCTTTTTCATAACCTTCTTGGTTTCAAACTTCCAAACCGCTTTCGCAATAAAACCTTGACTTTTGTCAAGTGATTTTTAAACTTTGTTTTTCTTAATAAAAGTCAATCAATGTTAATCATGCTTTGACCAATTTCAAAAGACATAAAAAATACAAAAACTCATCAACTCTTTTTGTGCCTTTATGCACTTTTCACTTTAAAACTTTTCATAAAGTTTAGACATGATTCATTTCTATAGTTGAGATGTAAATCTCCTATTCCCCATATTATTAAGACTTTGACATTTTCCACGTTGATGTTGAGTGATAGTCTTGTTGATAATCCAAGCAAATCCTCCATCTTTATGTGACGCAAATGTTGTCTTAATACTCGTGGGTGGATAGTCGCAGTTTCCTCCTTGAAATGACGACTTGTTTGAACATCTAAAATCAATCAAAACCAACAAAATTTTGTCATTTGTACCACGAACTACGGGGTTTTGATTCCATATTGCACTTTATGGGTACGTAGGCATGAGACGATAAGTCTCTCCAAACACAAAAATCTAAAAAATATTCTCTTCTCATCTCCCCAATCTCTTTTCAAACAAACCACTTTCAAACCAAAAAGCGTAAATATTTCAAAGGGCTCCTATAGAATACTATAGACGTTTTGGGTGCTAACACCTTCCCATTGCGTAACCAACCCCCTTACCCCGATCTCTGTCTCATGTTCTTATTTTAGAACTCTTCGGTTTTGTTCGCTCTTTTTCCTTTCCTTTATTTGGATAAAATAAAAGTGCGGTGGCGACTCTTGTTTTCTTTGAGTTAAGTTAGTCAATAACTTACACTCACAATTTTTACCGCTACACTAGGCATCTCAGGCAATACATGATTTGTCACACTACTTTATTGATCTCGAAGATGGATCCAATAAAGTACATTTTTGAAAAGCCTTCTCAGACTGAAAGACTTTCCCGTTGGCACATGTTGTTATCAGAATACGACATCCAATATGTGACTCAGAAAGCTATCAAAGGTAGTATCTTGTCAGATTATCTTGCAGATCAACCAGTTGAAGACTATGAGCCTCTCAAGTTTGACTTTCCTGATGAAGACATTATGTTAGTAAAGGATTATGAAGAGCCAGGTCCTGATGAGGGTCCCGAGCCGGGTCTCTGTTGGAAGATGATGTTTGATGGTTCCTCTAATTACAGTGGGCATGGCATATGCGCCGTGCTGATGAATCCAGAAGGTGGTTATACCCCGTTTACAGCAAGGTTGGACTTTTAATGTACCAATAATATTGCCGAATATGAAGCATGCATTCTTGGCCTTGAAGTAGCAATTGACCTCAGAATCAAAATTCTTGAAGTGAGTGGAGATTCAGCTTTGGTTATCTATCAAGTGAAAGGTGAATGGGAGACCAGGGATGAGAAGTTAATCCCATACAGAGCCTACATTGTTGAAATGATCGAGTACTTTGACGAGATCACTTTCAAACATGTGTCGAGATCTGAAAACCATATTGCCGATGCTCTAGCCATGTTAGCCTCAATGTGGAAAGTCAGATTCGTTAATGAGGCTACTCTTATTTGATTTGAACGCAAGACTGAGCCTTTCTACTGTCAGATGGTTGAAGAGGAAACTGATGATAAGCCTTGGTTTCATGACATTAAGAACTACCTACTCAAGCAAGAATATCCGGCCGATGCTACCAATTTGACAAGAAAACTCTGAGAAGACTGGAATCCAAGTTCTTCATCAGCAACGATGTGCTATACAAGAGAAACTACGACATGGTCCTGCTTAGATGTGTTGACAAACGTGAAGCAGACATGTTTCTTCAAGAGATTCATGAAGGAACCTTTGGAACTCATGCCAACGGTTATGCCATGTCTAAGAAGATTCTGAGAGCTGGATATTACTGGTTAACCATGGAATCTTATTGCATCTAATATGCCAGGAAATGCCATAAATGCCAAATCTATTTTGACAAGGTCCACGTACCTCCAACACCGTTGAATATTTTATCTTCACCGTGGCCTTTCTCAATGTGGGGCGTTGACATGATTGGGGAAATTGATCCGAAAGCTTCCAACGGTCACTGTTTCATTCTATTCGCTATTGACTACTTCACCAAATGGGTAGAAGTTGCTTCCTACACCAATGTGACCAAGCAAGTGGTTGCCCGCTTCATCAGAAAAGAGATTATCTGCCATTATGGAATTCCAAGTCAGATCATAACAGACAATGGTACCAATTTGAACAACAAGACCATGAAGGAGCTGTGCGAAAGTTTCAAGATTGCACATCACAATTCTTCTCCTTACCGTCCTAAGATGAATGGAGCTATTGAAGCTGCGAACAAGAACATCAAGAAAATCCTGCAAAAGATGGTCAAGACTTACAAAGATTGGCATGAAATGTTACCATTTGCTTTGCACAGATACAGAACTTTAGTGCAAACTTCAACAGGGGCAACCCCTTTCCCATTGGTTTATGGAATGGACGCTGTCCTCCCTATCGAAGTAGAGTTACCTTCCTTACGGGTATTGAGGGAAACCAAGTTTGATGAAGCCGAATGGGTTCAAGACAAATTTGACCAGCTGAATCTCATCGATGAGAAACGCATGACAGCTATGTGCCATGGTCAGTTATACCAAAAACAGATGAAGAGAGCCTTTGACAAGAAAGTCCAAATCCATGAGTTTCGTCAGGGAGAGCTCGTACTCAAGAAAGTCTTGCCGGTTCACAAAGACATGCGTGGGAAGTGGATGCCCAACTACAAAGGCCCATTTGTTGTGAAGACAGTCTTCTCCGGAGGATCATTAATTCTTACAACTATGGATGGAGAAGAGCTCGCACATCCCGTGAACTCTGATGCAGTCAGAAAATATTATGCCTAAAATAACCTGCTAAGTCGAAAACCTGGAAAGGCGACTTAGGCACCAATGGGTATCCCAGTGGATCATAACCTATGAAGGAGATCTAGGCAAAAATAAGGGATAAAAATACAAAAAAATACATAGCTCGCTAAGCTGAAAACCCGAAAGGGCGGCTTATGCAAAAATGAGCGTCCCGGTGGATTGAAAACCCGAAAGGGCGATCCAGGCAAAAGTTAGGGACAAAGGCATTTCACTGCATTAGATGACGCCGATCATCAAAGAACGTTTTACAGAAGATCAATTCCAATCCAAAATACTCTTGTCAGAAGTAGGATTTTGGGTAGTCTTAGTTATTAGGATCAGTAGAGGTCGTTGGAATCAATGTAACCTTTCCCAATTTTAGCAATTTCAATTGTAACTTTCCATGGAGCTTTGCCCTTAGCAAGCTACCATTCTTTAATAAATTAAACCCTTTGCTATTCAATTTTCGTCATTTATATTATCTCTATTTTCATATTTGTTATGCAAATTGCTATTTGTTGATAATAATTTTGAAAGTGAAAAGTTTTCTAAACTTAAAACTGTTTTTAAAGACGCTTTTGAAGCATATAAAGTTGCTTTGACTTGTGGAAATCTCTTTAGGATATTTTCCTTTCCCTAGTAAGTCTCATTGTTGCATAAGCACTCTAGACCATTGCCCCAGAGCATTCCCCAGCGAGACTATAAGCTGACAACACTTTCAGACAGATCCAGTAATCTCCAGTAACTTTCAAGACTGCAGAGATCTCCATAGCATTTTCCAAGTGATATATTTATTTAAGGACTCACGCCCGGTGGAACCATCATTTCCTCACTAAAGTTGTCATGCTTTCCTCAGGAAATATTCCCTAGGAGATTGCCATGCTCGCCCCAAGAAGTCGAGATACTTTCCCTAGGGAAGCTGTTGTACTTTCCCAAGGAAGTTGATATACTTTTCCAGGAAGCTGCTACTTTCTCCATGAAGATGCCTAGCTCCACACTTCCCCAATGAAGTGGATATTTATTTTATCCCCGGAAGTCTCTACTAATGAGATGACTCTGCCAATGAACAAGTCTTCTTTGATCAGAAATTTAGATCCATGATGGCAATCCCCCAACAAAGTCCTGATGTTATATCCCCAAGTGGAATTTTGTTCTCCCCAGAGAATTTGGAGCTTTGAAGCAAGATTTAGTTCCGCCATCAACTTTCCTATCCCTTGATAGATGCAGTTTTGCAGAGGTCGCTGGGTATCCCCGTCGAGATGTTTATTTCATCTCCTGTTTCCTCCTCCACTCGTCTGTTTTGTCAGCATGTGCATGAGCATCAACATACTCAATGCATTCGCATTGCATTTTCATGTTGCATACGCATCGACATACGCATTAACATCTGCATGTTTGCTTTCCTCCTTGTGGATTTTGTCGTTACTTCGGCTGTGGCTTTTGCCAAGTAACTGGGTTTGTCCGTTCTCTCCAAAATAGAGTCATCAACCTTAAGCATAAAATACTTACTATATTTTAGTTTCCCCATAGGGTTCAACCCTCGTGGATGACGGTTATTTCAGTTATCTTGTCCGTGCCTAGGATAAGATAATCCCCATTTGAGTTCATTCCCTCAATGGAGTATTGTTTGACAATTTCTTTCTAGCTCGATCCTAGATTGAACTTCGGTCTCTGTCTGTCGCCGAACCTACCTGGACGTGCATTTATTTTACACTATCTATCAAGAAGAGCCTTTTTACAACCTCCACAGATATGCGACAGTTCTTGCATGAGAAGCTTATCACTACAATCAATGGTATGCGACAGTTCTTGCCTGAGAAGCTTACCTTTACATATCACTACATCAACCATGCAACAGTTCTCGCCTGAGAAGTTTATCCCTATTGTCGCACCTTGAAAAATCACGGAGACATTCGGAGAACGTGACCCTCGCGCGAAAGGCGCGGAAATGCGGTTCGACAGAGTCGCCACCGAACTTTATTTTTCCCGAATAAATGAGAGAGGAAAATATCGAGAAAACCTCTTAAAACGAAAGGATAGGAACAGGGCTGTCGCAACCAAGTTTCGGGTTCCGGTGTCGGTTACGTGAGGGGAAGGTATTAGCACCCCTCACGTCCGTCGTACTCGACGGGAACCTCTTAAGGTAATTGTGGGGAGTGTTGTTTAGGTTTACTTACTTTCTTCTCGTTGCTCAGGCGAATTGGTAGGGTAAAAGGTTAAAGACGCAAAGGAGAGATGGGTGGTTAGAGGATAGGGTGCTCGCCAAGGATTGGGGCCCTTGTGCCTACGTATGCTCATTCGGACGAGAATGAGAAATCAGAGCTTCGTAGTTCGACTATGGGAAAGGGTGGGAAAGTGTGGACGGAATAATGGAGGAAGATAGAAGTGTGGAATAGGGGAGAAAAATGGAAGTGTGCTCGCCAAGATCATCGCAATCTTGTGCCTACGTATCTTACATTCGGACGAGAATGAAGAATCAGAGCAGTCGTAGTTCGTGGTAACAACCACGAAAAGGTGAAGTTGAATGGGTTAAAGTTAAGTTTGAGAAAAAGGCGAAAGAGTGGCTGATAAGCAACCCAAGAGCGCGTCTCAAGAGCTGGTCACTCAAGAATTCATAGAATGCGAGATTCCAAGAACTCAGTTCTTTCGGGAATTGACTGAATAAGTTGAAGATAAAGAGTTGGATGTTTTGAAATCAAAAGAATGAACTAATAACAACTCAAGGGCGCACCTAGAGAGTTACTCCTTCGAATATTCAAAGAATGCTAGATTTTGAGAATATCCCTCTTTCGTAAGTTTTAAAAATGTTTGTGAAAAGATTGAATCGGAAAAAAAAATGGCATGCGAGGCCAAAGGAAGTTGGTTTGGAAACGGCTCGACGACGTGTCGAGGATTTGTTTGAAAATGAAACCGACTTGACGACGTGTCAAGGGTTAAGATTGTGAGAAACGATATTAGTCCCTGAGGGTGCCCCTAATATCGAAACCACGAGGAATTGTGAAGTGTGTGCGAAATGTCGATGGTTGCGAATGCGTACGAGCATTCGACTTAGGAGAACATTAGAAAATGATTGAGTTTGAAAAAGTCGAAAGGTTGAGTGAATAACAATTTAAGGGCGTTTCTCAAGAATTATTTGCTCGGAGATTCAAGGAATGCTAGATTCCAAGAACCTCCTTATTTCAGAGTTTTAATCGAAAAAAAGGTATTTTGAATTGAATCGAGGGTATGGAAAGAGTTTGCAGTACGAGAGGTGAGAATACGAAATTGGATTTGAAAAAATGACGATTATTTGGTAAATGAGACGTAGGCCTCACAGTTAATTAATCGGGGTGTTATTGAGATGCTAGATCTCGACGACACCTTTTTCATTCAAAAAATGTTCGGATGAACAACGAAAACATCCCACAGAATTGCTGGATTCTTATGATATTTCTTTGTCCAAATAAGAGAACGAAAAGTTGAACAAAACATTATTTAAGGTGTACACCTTAACAACATCCATTCGAAAACTCAAGGAGTGCTAGACTTCAAGAGTTTAATTTTTCCGTTTTTATCGAATAGGAAGAAATAACGCAAACGTAAGTGCATGCTAACCACATTGACTTGAATTTAGTAAGCTTTTGGTCTTGGCCCACTTCATTTATCGAAGCCAAAATGAGAAAAGATTATTGAAACACTTAATTAGTTTAATCTAATTTAATTATTAAAATTATTTGATTAACAACTAATGTGATCAAATAATTAAATTAATTAAGATTGATTAAAAGGATTAAATGATTTGAATTCAATTAATTATTTAATTATGTTAATCAAAATCAATTATCTAAATTATCCGATTAGATCAAATAATTAAGTTAATTAAAATTTATTAACAAAATTAAAACAACCAAATTAAAAATAATAATCAATATCAAATTAACTTTTTTTCTAATAACTTCAAGCAGCCCACACCAATTGATCTTACAAGCTCAAACAAGACCTTGGACTCTCCAGTTTGCCTATGCATTCCCGGTGCGTATAACTTGGGTTCTTGTTGAATTACTGATCTTCCAAAAGCATATTCATTGCCGCGAGCCAAAGATTTGTTGAGCTGGAACAGCTGGGACGTTCTCTAGTTGATACGGTTGAAGGTGGACTTCACGATATCGCTTGTTTGTTGATCTGAATCACAGTCGTGGCTGTTCATGGTGTTGCAAGATTACGGTGGCTTGCTGAACTTGAAATCGAAAGCCCTGAACTAAAATACTATCACAGCACAAATCTTAATCTCCAAAATAAACTCAACCAAAGGTTCACAGAAGTAAATACAAAGGTACAATTTTTATGAATCAAAGAAAAACATGAGGTATTAAACACATAACCAACACTGTTGAGACCTCAACCAAAACTAAGGATTTGAAAAAGAAAACTCCTAGCTAGAATCACAAATTTAATGTAGAGTCGAGGAACCCAATATTCACAGCATCAAAGTTATATTTTGACACAATACAATATTGACAAATTATTTTTACCAACAACATGTAACAACTGCAATCCTTCAGTTTATGCATACAACATCCTAGTAAAATAGTTCATCAACCACCAGCACATTTACAAATTGACATAGTTTAAAACCAAATTTGAAGCATATGTATAACAGAAGTAATGACAGGTAAAACAAAGGAAATAGAAGTTGAAGGCCACAAAAACGCCATTTCAAAATATTACCAAAACCAAAACACCACCTGCCTGGTTGTACTTCCAGCCGCAAGCATTAAGGGTATCCGACAAAAATGACGGCGCAGTCGGAGCTGGCTCGACTCTTGAATATACTTCGAAAAACCGACACATAAGATTAGCAATAGATCATATTGAGGAGCAAATCAGCGTCTACCATCCGTAGAAGTAACCTGAGGCCGAGTAGT